>CM045745.1:27600281-27667781 GCA_024760905.1 Plotosus lineatus
GACGTGCACTGTAGGTTAATTGGCCGTTCTAAATTGACCGTAGTTTCTCTCCTGCAGCGGCACTGGAACCCAGTCGTATCGGCACTTGCCTTTCCATTGGATCCTTCCGGTGGCGCCGAGACAGGGGGGGACTTGCTGCTTGGGTAACAGCCTGTCCCTCATTACTCCCTACCCAGGCTCTGTGCACTGGGGAGTATCACCAGTCGGGATACTGGCCAGAGCGCAGCCATAGTCCTTCGGGACTGACGGAGGCCTACGCTGCGGTCGGAGATTATGTGCTCTTCTTTGGACTTGAGGGGGACTGTTTTCCTTGTGGCTGGGCCTATAGCTTGTTTAATACCTTCATACATGGCTCTAATGTTGCCAGTCGAAGATGCTTGTTCCACTTTGTGGCAAAGCTCCAGCCAGTTGCTGTTTGCACATTTCCTGGCTATTTCCTGATTTCCAGCTCTGGCTTTACATAGAAGGTTGAGGTTTCCATGCGTTGGATGTTGCTTCCATGTGATTAGAGCTGGTCTTTTAGCATCAATAAGAGGCTCAGTCTTTGTTTGTTTTTGTTCTCTTACCATAAGCATCTATGGCACAGGAATGGATTTCAGTGCTAAGAAAGGACCATCTAGCTTCTGCCAAGGAGTCATCATCAGCACCAGGAAGTGCACTGATGGAGGAGAGGAAAGTGTTGATTTTCTCCATGGCCGTTGTGTGGGCAGTTTATATCCCTGGTAAGCCCTTGGGCTTCGGCGTGGTGAAGTACCCTTGGATTCAGCTCAATTTTATTCATAACGATGGAGTGGTCCATGTCGCAATCGGCACTGTGATAACTTCTGGTGTTGTGCACACTTTGCAATTTGGCCCTTTTGGTGAATACTAGGTCAAGCTGGTGCCAGTGATGGGAGCGTGGGTGCATCCATGAGACTCTGTGATTATCTTTGTTTGGGAAGTAGATATTCATGATGCAAAGCTGTCTGTTGCAGCAGCGTTCAGTAAGCTCCGCCCATTTTCATCTAGTTTACCTACTCCATGGTGACCGATACATGTGGGCCAATTGTCATGCAAGGGGCCAACTTTAGCGTTGAAGTCACCAAGCAGATAAAGCAGTTTGTGATATCTGCCCAACCAAAAAATCAAGTTCATCATAGAAAGCATCCTTCTCATCAGGGCTGGACGTGAGGGTAGGGGCATAGCAGGAGATGAGATTTACAGGGCCAGTGCTAGAGTTTACTCGCATAGTGAGTAAACGTGCTCTACCTCCTGTTGGTGGTTGAATCATGGGAAGTAGTGATGTTCTGACTGCAAACCCCACGCCATGATCATGGCGCTCATCCCGTCCCTTTCCTTCCAGAAGAAAGTATAGTTCTTCTCTTGAATGGAACCGTCATCAGCCAGTCTTGTCTCTTGAAAGGCTGCAATGTCGACATTAAGCCTCATCAGTTCCGAGGTCAATTATTGCAGTTTTGCGTGTATCGCTGATCTGTGGTAGATCACTTGATAAGCCTGGCATCATCGTTCATACATTCCAGCTTGCTATGCAAAGTGCTGTCAACTTTGTTTTCTCTCTTTTTTTTTATCCCAGGTGCACTGTTTGCAGTCTGCTTGTCTGGCATAAACCATAAGCTCCTTGCAATCCAAGAAGCAGCCAGATTGTGGCGGATTGACACCTAACTGACTGGGGTCTGTCTGTCTGTCTGTCTGTCTGTCTGTCTATCTATCTATCTATCTATCTATCTATCTATCTATCTATCTATCTATCTATTTATCTATCTATCTATCTATATCATACATATATATAAAAATAATAGACCAAATAAGGAACTGAAAAAAAAGATTAAGTTAGACATATCCAGTGCTCTATCCGGACTCCTTGTGCTGTGTGATTCAATGATACTCCCTGACCAGTAGTGATGGCACTTCACTCAATGCCCTACAGTCTGAATCATAATTAGCCTAGAGCGACAGTGTGGGTGTGAAGAATATACACAAGATATGATCTGTATAGGTGTGGGTGAGTGAGATGGAACAGGGTATGCTGGAATGTATACACGCACAGAAAAGGTGAAAAATAAGTAAAAATGATGAAAAGGAAACATGTTTTATTTTATTTATTATAGGATAGTGCAGATTTGTGGGCCTCAAATATATTTTGCTTGTTTGTGTGTAATCAAATATAGTGTGCATACAGTATGTTCTTGTTATATATGATAATCAACAAAGGCAAAAACAGGAATTTAAAATTAGTGCTCACACAACTCATTTAAAAAAATCACTAGCTGTTGTTCCTGTGTAATAATAACAACAGCATTATTGATAATTAATAATTATAGGTAATTAATAATAGTACCATCTTGCTTAATACACTCAAAGTGCATAACTGAGCTGATCAGCCCAGTTATGCATAAAATACATAAATATACTGTACACTATTAAAATCTCATGTTGCTTTTATTTTCATAATGACTCTAAGTATATTATAGTTCTACCACAATATTGTAAATAATTTAAAGAGATGCTATTACACAGTTCTTAGCCACATGGGTGGATGTCGCTAAGTTGAGTAGCTCCCTTAATGTCCAGTCTTGAGAACAGTCCATTGACCTCTACTTCCCCGTGGTGCATAATTGTTAATGATGTCACTACAGTGGCATCGCTAGAATGTTCTTGAAATTGATGTTTTGGAAGCAGGAAAAATGTGTAAGTGCACCTGAGAGTGAACATCATGTCCCGAGTTCAGTGACCATTTTCTCTACTTTGGGATACACTTGATTTAGGATGACATGAGCAAACAAGTTGGCGTTAACGGAAAGGAATGTGTTTTCATGGTAGTTTTAACAGTTGAATGACATTTCTTTTTGAAGATGGTGATGATGTTACCGTTTTTTATCTGTTGGGGCAATCTCTTCAGAGATAGAAGGAGAAGCTCATAAACCTCCGAGAAAAGGTGATCACCTTATAATAATAATAATAATAATAATAATAATAATAATAATAATAATAATAATAATAACGGTGATGATACAGTGATCGCTGGCTACTTCGTGCTTCAGTTTCTGCTGCTTCAGTGCATCGCGGGTTTTTCAAAAATTTTCATCAAAAAATTAAAAAATAAGGAAATTAAGAAAGAAGAGGGGAAAAGTTAAGGAAAATGCCACAAAACAAGGCCAATTATGCAAAAAAAAAAAAAAAAAACCCCAAACAAACAAAAACAACCCAAAACCTCCCATCAAAACTACTTACATTTTTATGTGAGGTGTGCCTCTGTGTGTGCATGCGCAAGCGCCTCTGTAGTTGTGTTTATTTATATTTTATTTGCATCTTATGGATTATGTTTGAATATTTAATTGTTATTATAAGCATTTATAGCACTGAATATGTATTTATTGATATTATATACACATACATATACGCATGCATCTGTCGGGGGGGGGGGGGGGGGTCGATCCTACTTCATGGAAATCAATGGTTGCACGGGGGGGTCCTCAGTCCCCATTAACCATGGAACGTGAGGAATCCCTGTATTGAGTATGTTGCAGGCTGGTGGTAAGGGACTGAATTATTGATCCCCAGGTCGGGGTTCAAGCCCCATTATCACCTTGTTGTCATTGCTATCCCCCCAGTGCAGCTAACTGGGTTATAAAAGGCCGGCCATGTCTCTCACTGTCTGTGGTGGGAGATTCATGTAAAAGAACCATTGCTGACTTTCGTAAAGAGTAGCTACATAGCCGTCAATGTGTTTCTGTCCTGCGATGGTCTGGCGAGCTACCCAGGGTGTACTTGCCCAGAGTCAGCTGAAATGAGTGCCAGCCTCCCCATGACCCTAATTAGGATTAAGTGGTTCAGAAATTGAATGAGTGAAGGAAATTATTTTTCTGTTGTTTATAAATTCTCAGTAAATTGTTTTGGCAGTCACGAAAATAGTGCATGTTTATAGGTGACTCTGATGATAAGCGATAGCAGCACAAAGCGTTCTTTAAATTAATCGTACTGTAACAGTCAAACAAGAAGGTGAGTGAAAGGTGGATAACCAGTTGGTATAGTTTGTTAGAGTTAGAGAGTTAGAGACTATTATGATTTTTAAGGATGTTTAGTTCAACAATAATATAATTAAACATAGAGATGTTTAATAAAAAAAGTGGATGGGAATTATCGAAAAGGAAATTTAGACTAATATACCAGTTTAATGACACAGATTCAAGCTGTTAAAATATGTACTTGTGTTTTAATAACACAATATACCCAAAGGAGCTTTTCTCGTTATCCTGCACCTGACTCGAGCTGAACTACAAAGATCGTTTACATAATTAAGCGACACCACGCATCAGAATGTGGCATAATAATCATTTCATTTTCCAGACTGTTTTATCCATAATTAGGCGGGGAGGCTGGTAAAGGTGGGGTGCACCCTAAACAGCCTCCTAGACCACTGCAGCACCAGCACAGACACACATCAATTCACATTCAAACATAGGGGCAATCTGTGCTTCATAACATTTCTTGTTCTTCTACAGCACTTTTAAAGATACAGTGGTACCTCACCTTACGAAATTAATCCGTTCCAGAGCCTTTTTCTTAACCTGTATTTTTCGCAAATTGAACATGTAAAACTTGGGATTTGTTCCAAGGCCCCCAATACAACCCCCTAAACCCTTTAAAAATTATTAAAGCATACCTTTTAAGACCTCCTTCTGCTTCAATATTGTACTGATGGTCGACGGGTTTGGCCATATTCCTCTTGCGATATCACTCAACCACATGCCACGAGCCCGTTTCTTCTTTACACTCGCACTGGAAATCTCATGTGTGTGTGTGTGTGTGTGTGTGTGTGTGTGTGTGTGTGTGTGTCTGTGTGTGTGTGTGTGTATGTGTGTGCGCGCGCGCGCGTGTGTTGACCATGTCTTCTTAGCAGAGTTATAATCTTACAAATGTTTATGGAAGGTTAAAAGCCTGAGTCAAAAAATAAAGTTGCAATGAGCACACTCTAAAAGTTATGAAACAACAGTAACTCTGTCCTTTACATTAAACGCATTATGGGAGATCGTCATCTCTCCTAGCCAATTGGAGGCCAGTGGGGTGGGATGCTTGGAGATAGCCAATGGGAGGAGCTGCGTCATCCCTCCTTGCCAATGGGAGGCCAGCGGGGTGGGATGTTGGAAGATAGTCAATGGGAGAGCAGCTTGTGCATTGTTTGAATGCTGGAATGGCGGCGTTTGAATGTTTGAATGGCACATTTGGCACATTTCGTAAGGAGAACTTGTTTCGTAGACAGAGACAAAAAATTTTGGAAAATGTTTTTCATAACCTGGATTTTTCATTTGCTGGGACTATCGTAAGGTGAGGTATCACTGTACGTGGATTTATCCGTATATAATATTGATGGGGTCCATATTTGACTTTTGGGGGATAGATTGGAGAAGCCATCTAAGGGGAACAAGTCCCATTTAGATGGCGTAATCTGATTCAGTAAGCTATCTATCACCAGGGAACCCTCACAGTGGCCTGGATTGATCTGTTTGGCTGAATGCCTCTTTAAATCCACCTGAGTGCTGCTGGTGGGTCGTATTACACATTTGCACATCCACAAAAACAAAGCAATGCAATCGGTACCCTCTGCCTGACTTAGACAGACAGCACTGTGATTACCCAGGAAGGGTGTGCTTTTATCAGAGAGTTGGGTTACACAGAGATGGTGTTTACAGCAAAAAGAAAGGCAATGAGGGGAGTGAGTGAGAGAGGGAGAGAGAGAGAGAGAGAGAGAGAGAGAGAGGCGAGAGAGAGAACAGTGTCAAGCAACTGGAGTATTGTGGGATGGATAGACAGACTTTCTCCCAAAGGGTTCATAACAGTTAATGCAGTATTGATGCCCACTGGCGGTCTCTGTGCTTTCTCTCTCACTCTCCGTAACAGGAGACACTCTCAGTATATCCATGTGGGTTAAGCTGGGACTTTTCAGCCAAGAGCTAAATCTTGAATGTCTTTAAGATGCAAATTTTAACTAATCTGTCATTGTGTTCTTGTTCTTATTTGTTCTCTCTCTCTCTCTCTCTCTCTCTCTCTCTCTCTCTCTCTCTCTCTCTCTCTCTCTCTCTCTCTCTCTCTCCTTGTTATACAGTAAATGTTGTCCTGACTGTATTCCCATGACAGAGTAAATCAAGATTTTAGGAGACCTAAAGACTTAAAATGTTCTTAAATCTCCCTGTATGGCGGCCATCTCATTCCAGTGTACGTGATGAAGTTCCAACACACCTGATCAGGAGTGATAAGGAGATTAATTTAGTGAGCGCAAGTATTAAAATCACAAGGAGCAGTGGTGTCCTGGTGGTAAAGGGTGCTGGATCGCTGATCCTAAGGTTGGGGGTTTGAGTTCCACTCTCCACAAGGTTGTCACTGTCCCCCCAGTGCAGCTAACTGGGTTACCAAAGACCGGCCATGTCTCTCACTGTCTATGGTGGGAGGTTCATGTAAAGAAACCATTGCTGACTTTCGTAAACAGTAGCTGCATAGCCGTCAGCGTGTTTCTGCACCTTGCTAAAGGGTTGTGTCAGGAAGAGAATCCGACATAAAAACCTATGCTAAATCAAACATGCGATGATTCGCGCTGAGAATAAAGGAACAGCCAGAAAGAAAAGAAAAAGAAGTATTGAACTCGCTGCTTTGATGGCAAAGAGAGAACAAGTTTTGGGTGAGGAAACAGAGGTTTCAATACTTCATTTAGTGGACCAGGAATATGGTTTGCATCAAGCTTCTTCCATTCAAAATTTCAAATACAAGGATTTATGAAAACAAGGTAAAGTAGCAGATACTGGGGACAACAAAGTTATAGATTAGCGGTGAGATAAAATGTCTCTTCACGATCCTGACTTCTAATGGTTGAATTGCGGTAATGCAAAGCTAGAAAAAAAGCACATCATCATTGAGGAACAAAGAACAGCCCAAGGTCATATTCTCTTCTGACTCCACTCTTCAGATTTTTCCATTACCCCGTCATCTCTTGGTAGATGGAGACCTGGATAGGCCTACCAGATGCAGTCTCCAATCCATTGTGAAATTTGGTGGAGGATGTCTGATGAACTGGAGTACTTCAGTAAGGCTGAACTGGGACAAAATTCTGAATGCATGAATCAAGCTATACATGAGGTTATCCTGGAGAAAAAAAAAAATCGTATTTCCATCTTCTCTGAGAGTGCTACATGACTCTGAGGACTGGCTCTTACATTCGGACAATACACAATGCACCGCAGTCAGGTCAAAGTGTGGACTGAGGATAATGTCAGCAAGACCATGCATTGGCCAGTAGAATCTCCGATGTAGATTTTGTACCAGGAGCATGAAGTCACCCAAGAGTAATGTGAAAGATGGCGGAGAGCTAAGATGCATGAAAGCTGTGACTAAAACATTCAAGATTCAAGAGTCTTTATTGTCATTATGTTCACACAGAATGAAATTTTATACGAGGCTCTCAGAATTAAAAGGTGCAGACAAGACAATAAACTGCAATTAACGCTGCAAGAGCAGAATATAATCACACGATTATTTGATTAGGGTTACTTTCATAACTGAGATTAAGTATCGTGTTGTTTGAATTTTGATATTATTGAGGTTTCTAAGCATTAATAAAGGTCTGAAAACGCTGCATTTGAAACCTTGAAAATTTATTGTCTTGCCTAAGCCATATTTTTTTTTGACACAGCAGCTTTTACTTTACAATTTAAGCTTTCTTTTATTATATCTGTTGAGTTTAATTTTTGTTCCTTGTCTCCTGGATACGGTTTCCCGCTCAGAGCTCTGGGAGAGTTTAGCCAACACGCACACATAGTGTTTTACAAAAGTTCTCTCATTCATTGTGTTCAAACAGGGTATTTATATGTGAACATGGGTGTGAATTTGGCTTAGACAGTCATACAAGCAGAAGTCTCATGACCTAGATGCAAGACTGTTATTCAAAAAAAAAAAAGAAAAAAAATAAAAAAAAAAAAAAAAAAAAAAGAAGTAAAGTAACCTAGAAAGATAAGTTTGTAATGGAATTCTTTGTGCTGGTGTACGTGTGAAAAACAGGAACAACATGGTGTTATCAGAAGTGTAAGTGGGAGTGGTGGGGAATACCTGGGTTCTGGCGGATAGGGAGGGTGTGTGTGTGTGTGTGTGTGTGTGTGTGTGTGTGTGTGTGTGTGTGTGTGTGTGTGTGTGTGTGTGTGTGTACGTGCAAGAATGTGAAAGCGGAAAAATAGACACACAGCTTGTGTTACAGGTTTACAGTTTTACACAAAAACTATATCATAGAAAAGATCTAATCAACAAAAGAAAAAAATGTGTCATATTGATTATGATTTTTCTCCACAATGTTCGTTCGAAACCCAGCAGCCTTCAGTATGTTTATGTCTGAAAAGTGGACTCCTCTGTAATATGTGTATCTGAGAGATGGCAGTGATGGTAACGTGTTTGCATATGTAATGTGGAAGAAATATTGAATGATTTGGATAAAATACACTTTATTAATCCCATATCAGAAAAATTCAAGTGTCACAACACAAGTGTGTGGCTCAGACGTGACCACGTATCAGTGAAACATCAGGAGGAACAGTAAACATGGTAAGAATAAAAGATTGAATATAAACAAAACGTAAAATGCCTATACACTCTACGTACACCTTCCAAATACACAATATTGTGGGGCACATGTGGAGAGCAGATAAACAAGCATCATCATCATCATCATCATCATCATCATTATCATCATCATCATCTTCTTCTTCTTCTTCTTCCACTTCTTCTGGGTTCGGGTCGCGGGGGAAGACACCTAAGCAGTGAGGTCCTGACATCCCTCTTCCCAGCCATTTCCTCCAGCTTTTCCGGGGAAGGGGAGGGGCAGACAGACACCCAGATATTCCCAGACAAGCCGAGAGACATTGTACCTCAAGTGTGTTCAAGGTCGACCCGGAGTCTCTTCCGGTTCAACATGCTCCAAACAACACACCACGGAGGCGTTTTGGAGACATTCTGAGCAGATGCCCAAGCCACCTCAACTAGCCCCTCTCAATGTAGAGGAGCAGCAGTTCTTCTCTGAGCTCTCCCTGGATGGTAGAGCTTCTCACCTTATCTCTGAGGAGACCCCACCACCCCGGCAAAGGAAGCTCATTTCAGCCGCCTGTATTCGCGATCTTGTTCTTTCGGTCACTTCCCAAAGCTCGTGACCATAGGTGACGGTTGGAACATGGATCGACTGGTAAATCGAGAACTTTGCCTTGCAGCACACCATGACGGACTGGTACAGGCTCCGTTTTACAGCAGAGGCTGCAGCGATCCGTCTGTCCATCTCCCGCTCCATCTTTCCTTCACTCGTCAACAAAACCCGAGATACTTAAATTCCTCCATTGGGGAAGGACCTCAGTCCCGACCGAGGATAAACAAGCATAAATATAAATATTGCAGAGCTGCACGTTGGGGTAGTGGTTAGTATGTCTACCTCACAGCAAGAGGGTCTTGGGTTCAAGTCTGTGGCTTGGCAGGGTGTTTCTGTGAGGAGACTGCATATTCTCTCTGTGCTTTACAATATACTACATATCCACTACATTATCTTTGTTAGGGTCACATGGAGACTGAAGCCCATCCCAGCCATCTGCAGGCAAACACAGGGTACACCCTGAACAGCCCCAGACCATTGCGGAGCCAACACACACACACACACACACACACACACAAAACAAATCACACTCACGTTCACACCTGGGGAATTTAACGATATCCAATTAGCCTAATGTGCCTGTCTGTGGACTGTGGGAGCAGCTGCAGGATACCCACGCAAACATGAGATCAACCTGCACGCTCGCCACAGAGAAACACTTTCACTGAGCCTGGGACTCCAAGCACAGGACCTTTCAGCTAGGAGATGGAAGTACTAACCATGTTGCCAGTTAATAGAATGTAGACTGTTAATCCTTTGACAAAATATTTTTTAATTTCTCGTTACAATTAACGATCTGGGGCTGTGGTGGCTTGGTGGTAGGGTGCTAGATTACTGATTTCATGGTCAGGGTTCAAGTCACTGTCTCTCAGTGTCTGTGGTGAGAGGCTCATGTCAAATAACCATTGCTATCATTTGTAAAGAGTAGGCCATCTGGTTGCCGTTAGTGTGGTTCTGCCCTGCGATGGCCTGACAAGGTGTCCAGTGTGTACTTTGCCTTCGCCCAGAGTCAGCTGAGATGGGCACCAGCGTCCCCAGGACCCTAATTCGGATTAAGCGTTTCAGAAAATGAGTGACTGAATTTATGATTTATGTTGAAGGATGTTGCAGACACAGTGGAATATTGATGACAAACAAAAAAACGTTGCCACATAAAGCAGAGGCTTCTGGGAAGGGTGAGCTGGTCCCCTTAAAGCACCGTATCCTCTTGTGTTCTTGCCTACAGATCAGCTGGAAAAAAAAAAAAAAAAAAAAGTCCTGACTCCATACCTAGAATCAACACACAGTGTCTCTTCATCTCCCACACACCGACCTGCCCTCACTCTGATCTGCAGCGGCACTGGAGGAAACATTGCTTTTAACACATGGCTGTGGTGTGCATGTGTGTGTGTGTGTGTGTGTGTGTGTGTGTGTGTGTGTGTGTGTGTGTGTGTGTCTTGTGGCCACACGTGTGTGTGTGTAAAAATCTCTAAGGAGTTTTCAAAGCTGTGAATATCAAAGGTTGTAAAGACACCAAAACTGTACGCATTAAAAATACTCTACCCCACACAATCAGATTCCTTTTCCCACAGGGTAGACCATGGCCATGCTGAATAATAAAACCTGCCAAGAGTAAATAAAACAATTGTAACCCATGGCAGCAAAGTGAGTATTAAGTCAGAAATTATTAAATTGTAATTACAATTTTGTTATTGATATCATAAGCTTTAAAATGATGTAAATTTTTCTAAAACATGTTGATAGTTTTGGAATAATTAACCAAAACCTGCCAGGAATTATCAGCCATTTATGCATCCAGTGTTGGAGAAAATCACATTTAAAGTTCATCAAAGTATGTAATAACTTCTGACTTAATACCAACTTTGCTGTGATGGGTCACATTTTCATTAATGAAAAAGTGAAGAGATAAAAAAAAATTAAAATGCAATATGAAAAGTATCCAGACAGGAAGGTATATTAGCATATCAAGGAAACTCACTTTTCCTCTCTTTCCACCATTAATAGGGACCGAGAACCCCCATGACCGCCGATTTCCATGAAGTAGGATCGATCCCCCTGACTGACGTATATGTACATGTATATATGTGTATAATATCAATAATGGTGGTCTAGTGGTATAGGGCGCTGGATCGCTGATCCAAAAGGTTGGGGGTTCGAGTCCCACTCTCCACAAGGTTGTCACTGTCCCCCAGTGCAGCTAACTGGGTTATCAAAGGCGGGCCATGTCTCTCACTGTCTATGGTGAGAGGTTCATGTAAAAGAACCATTGCTGACTTTTGTAAGAGTAGCTGCAAAGTCGTCAGCGTGTTTCTGTCCCTTGCTAAAAAGGGTTGTGACAGGAAGAGCATCCGACGTAAAAACCTCTGCCAAATCAAGCGTGCGAATCAGATGATTCACTGTGGCGACTCCCGAGTAAAAAAGGGAAAAAGCCGAAAGGAAGACAGACAATATGTGTATAATATCAACAAATACTTATTCAATGCTTTAAATGCTTATTATAACAAATAAACATTCAAAAATAATGCATAAGATGTAAATAAAAACACCATCAGCGTGTGTGTGTGTGTGTGTGTGTGTGGGTGTGGAGTCATACATGTAAATCATATCATCAGCACAGCAATGGAATGATGATCTTAACAAAGAGGGCAATGTACAAAATAATCAACGGTATGTCAGGGACTTTTTCACGAGGAACACAAAACAAAAACTGTTGTAGGTCCCTTTGTCCCTTTTCCATCCGAGCACTTGCTGTCCCATTTTCATGATCATAAAATGGGTTCTTACATGATACAGAGACACAGCTACTGTTTTTGGTATAAATTCAAGATTTATTTACATGCAAACAGAGCCAGTTTCGCATCGATCTGTAGCATCTCTTCATAATGCAAAAGAGATTTACTGTAGACAAGAGACTAGAATTGTTGCTGTTGTTGCTGTTGTTGTTGTTGTTGTTGTTGTTGTTGTTGCTGTGCTTGGTGTTAGCTTTTCTGCAGTATATTTGCATTGCTGGTCGTGAAAAATACTTTAATTGTGGCAGAGAAATGGTCGAATACAGACATGATTTCAGGCTAGAATCAAAACAAAAATAAATATATGCTATTATTGACATGAAAATCGAAAGAGCGAACGTACACACAGTAAATAAATTAGCGTGCAGTCTTAAATTAGCTTAAGTCTTTATTTGCAGTATAAATGTTAGTAGCATAAATATCCTTCTCAGGTCCAGCCTTAGATGATAGCGTCCATCTACATCTTCTGTTTCTTACCATTTCTGGTTCTTTGCCTATCTGCAGGATTTTATATTGTAAACCAAGATCTATTTGGGTCTATTTGTCCATGGTATTGATGGAGTTTTGGCGCTCATTGGTTGGCTGGAGGATGTACTGGAGAAGCCATTCAAGGGAACAAGCCTCATTTATATGGTGTAATCTGATTCAGAAAGCTGTTTGTCACCAGGGAACCCTCAAAGTGACCTGGCTTGATATCCTTG
Organism: Plotosus lineatus; assembly: GCA_024760905.1. NCBI lineage: Eukaryota > Metazoa > Chordata > Actinopteri > Siluriformes > Plotosidae > Plotosus > Plotosus lineatus. The sequence goes on from CM045745.1 coordinate 27,612,944, forward strand.
GCTGAATGCCTCTTTACATCCACTGAGAGCTGCAGGAGGGTCATGTTACACATTTGGATATCCACAAAAACAAAGCAGTGCAATCTGTACCCTCCGTCTAGCCAAGGCAGATATTCCAAAACCAATGATTACACAGTAAAGGTGTGGTTTTATTCCAGAGTTGGGTTACACAGTACCCAGATATGTTGTACATTCTGAAAAGCAAGGTAAGAGCCTGCCCTTGTAGTGGTCACTGAGACGCTGCATGATGCTAGCTTGGCCAAACTTTCATCAGTCCTCTTCCTCTTCGACCTTTCAACAGCTGTTTACACTGGCAACCACAAGACTTTTTTTTTTTTTTTTTATCAATCCTTACGTTTTGGAATTTGTGGTGGCTCAGCATGGAACTGGATTGCTTCCGACCTAAGGCCTAAGCCCACCCAGATATCTGTTCAGTTCATTGTCCTCTCAAGGCTGCATCACTGTAACTCACCCCAGACAGGTTTATACCTGAGCACTAGTCGACCTCTCCAGCTGATCCAGAATACAGCTTCTCAGATATCCAGACATTGTTTAGTTACAGAGTGACTTCAAATCGATGACTACAGACCTATCAGTTTCGGAAGCACTTGGATTAGCACTGATTGTGAGTGTGAATAAGAATGGAAGTGTGTGGGTCAGCCCTGAGACGGCCTGATGAGCTGTACAGGGTGTACCCAACCCTCACCTAGAGTTTGTTGAAATGAGTGACAAAACAGCCTTCCTGTGACCCTAATTAGGATACTTGGGATCAAAGGTTGCTGGATTGATTCCCGAACCAGCAGGAAAAATGTGTGGTGATGGGGCGAGTGAGCGAATTATTATCTTCCTCCATATTCATGGCTGAAGTGCACTTGAGCAAGGCACTTAACCGCCAACTGCTCACCGGACGCCCTCAATGTGTGTGGCAGCCCACTGCTCCGAGTGTGTGCTCACTGTTTACGTGCGTGTGTGCGTCTGTGCTCACTTTCAATGAGTTAAATACAGAGGCTATAATTTCCCTTGTGGAATTCATACAGGAATCAAAATTTTTAAAAATAAATTAAGTTGTTTAAAAAATAAATAAAGGAATGAATCAATTAAGTATTGATTCATTCTTTCATTATATAAACTTAATCCCAATTAGGGTCACAGGGAGGCTACTAATTACCATTCATTTTTGAAGTCAGTTTGTTTATGTGTCATTATTAAAAGTCAAATTACACAATCCCTCACGTGGTTAATGGGGACAGAGACCCCCCTGCGACCGCTGATTATTAAGTAGGATCGACCCCCCTGACTGATATATACGTATCATGTACGTATGTGTAACTAATATCAATAAATACACATTCAACGTTATAAATGCTTATAACAACAATTACATATTCAAAAATAATGCAGAAGATGTAAATAAAATATAAATACAATACGCACATACAGACGCGCACCTCACATAAAAATGTAAGTAGTTTTGTTGGAGGGGCTTGGGTTGTTTAATTGTTTTTTTTTTTTCTTTCCATAATTGGCTTTGTTTTGTGGCATTTTCCTGAATTTTTCCTTAATTAACTTATTTTTAAATTTTTCAATGATTATTTTTGAAAAACCGACAATGCACTGAAGCCTCAGAAACTGAAACATGGAGTAGCAAGGAATCACTGTACTGTGTTGTGTTAACCTGCATAAGTCTAGACTTTTAAAATACAGTCGGCCCTCTTCATACGAAATCCCCAGAATACGAAAAATCCAGTATATTATATATAACCATGTTAATTAAAAAAAAAGGTTAAATCTTTTGAAATACAAGGACAGTAGAAAAACAATAACAGGTGAACAAAGCTGGGTGTATACTGACACTGACCATGTTCAGTGGTAGCTCTTGAAAGAGCCCAATTTAAACCTTTAAGGCCTAAATTATTTTTTGAAGGTAAAAAAAACATTATCAATAGATTTTCCTAATCAAAAAGGCTTAAGGAAACACCCTGAACACATTTCTTTCAACAATTTTATAATAACACTAATAATAATAATAATAACATGATAATAATAATAATAATAATAATAATAATAATAATAATAATAATAAATATTAACAAGCGCAAATTCATGAACAACACAATTCTGTACACTCAAGGTTGTCTTACAGCTGACTGAGGCACGTGGGATCAAGCTGCATTGCATCAGGCGTCGCCACCACAAGAATAGAATGCATGATTAACATTTTTTAAAATAGGACCATACGGTCCTGCTGAGTGTGAAAGGGCTAAACACCAGGAAAAACAACACAAGTAGACAGAATCTAATTTTTTGCTCAAACACAGCAGAGTTTTATTTTGGTACTGTATCTATATTACTGCGAGTTCTTTAAGTGACATTTAATGGTATTAAAAGTCAAGTACTGTCGCTCCACCTTCTTGAGTTCGCAAGCTTTTTAAGGTGACACTTTTAATTGTCTTACAAGTTATGTTTTGAAAAGTATGTTATATAAATATAATAATATATAATATATAATAATAATATATAAAATATATTTAATTTTAAATAACATTTAAAATTGGTTTGTTGTAAGAAATGTAAAAAAAAACAACCCTAGACATACTATCTATTTTTCTTTATCCATAGTTACATGACAAAGATATAACAAGTCAGGACTGTAATGTTGGGGATTTGTTTATTCATGTTCTCTAAATAGACTCATTATTATCTAAATAATTGCTTAAATAAAAAAGGTTTAGCCTGGTCATGTACTGAAAGCTGTGGGTAATAGAGAGACAGCATAATGTGAAGCAAAATACAGATGTATGCATCACTATATAATGATAAAGAATGCTCATTAAAAGAGAGGAATATAACACCCTGAACAGCTCAGTAAACCACTGAACCCCCAACACACACAACTATTCCATTCACACGCACAACTAAGGACAATTAGGAACAGACAATTAGCCTGATGTACGTGTCTTTGGATTGTGTGAAACCCACGCAAGCACTGAGCGCTCATGCAACCTCCACACAGAAACACCTATGCCAAGCCTGGGACTTGAACCCAGGACCTTTTTTTCTATGAGGCAGACATTTTAACCACTGTTTCACAGTGCCAAACGTCTCTATGGTCATGTTTAATTAGTTATGACTCTTTTTGGCATTAACAGAGCAAGTATTTACACATCTAGAATCCCAGTTACCAGTGGACTTGTGAAGATCAGACAGCATATCCAGAGTGTAAAATTTCTCTTCCATCAGCTGGGATAAAGGGGCAGTGGTGGCCTGGCGGTAAGGTGTCAGATTACCAATCCCAAGGTAGGGGGTTCAAGCCCAACTGCTAATGGCTGTCATTGCTGTCCTCCCAGTGTAGCTAACCGGGCTATCACAGGACAGCCGTGACTCTCACTGTCTATGGAAAAAGCACTGTGAAAGGACCATTGCTGACTTTCGTCAAGAGTAGCTCCATAGCTGTCAGTGTGTTTCAGCCCTGCAATGGTCTGGCGAGCTGTCCAGGAAGTACTCTGCCCTCGCTCAGAGTCAAACTGAGATGGGCGCCAGGCCCTCTGCGACCCTAATTAGGACTAAGTGGTTCAGAAAATGAATGAATGAGATGGGACAGCCAGTGGTTCTCTCTTTCTATCTCATTTGATTTGCCAGGCAATTACTTTACAATAACAAACTTTACATTTCACTTAAACAACCAAATACACGCAAATATCTCATTATAGGAGGTTAGGAGGTGACTCACTCTTTCCAGAGCAGCAAAACCTCCGCACACTCATAATCCCTTTAAATTGTTTTCTTTATCCACATATTATACATGAAAATTTTGAACACAACATGTCTCATAGATTTTTATTTTATTTCGTGGCTGCCCACAAGACAACTCAGACTGGATCTGGTATGCAGGGATTCCTCACTTTACGCTGTTAATTGGGACCGACATCCCCACACGACCATCGAAATCCGCGAAGTAGGATCACCCCCCTCCCCCCCGACTGATGTATACATACATGCATATGTATATATAATATCAATAAATACATATTCAATGCTATAAATACTTATAATAATAAATATTACACATTAAAAAATAGCATTCTTCTTCTTCTTCTTCTTCTTTTACTTTCGGCTGCTCCCTTCAGGGGTCGCCACAGCAAATCATCCGCCTCCACCTCACCCTGTCCTCCGCATCTTCTTTTCTGACTCCAACGACCTTCATGTCTTCCTTCACCACATCCATAAATCTCTTCTTTGGTCTTCCTCGAGGCCTTCTGCCTGGTAGTTGCAACCTCAGCATCCTACTGCCAATATACTCACTATCCCTCCTCTGTACATGTCCAAACCATCTCAATCTAGCCTCTCTGACTTTGTCTCCAAAACATCTTACGTGGGCTGTCCCTCTGATATACTCATTTCTGATCCTATCCATCCTCGTTACTCCCAGAGAGAACCTCAATATTTTCATCTCCGCTACCTCCAGCTCTGCCTCCTGCCTTTTCTTCAGCGCCACTGTTTCTAATCCATACAACATCGCTGGCCTCACCACCGTCTTGTACACTTTTCCCTTCATTCTTGCTGACACTCTCCTATCGCACATCACACCAGACACTTCTCCAACCATTCCAGCCTGCCTGCACACGTTTCTTCACCTCTTTTCCACACTCTCCATTGCTCTGGATTGTTGAGCCTAAGTACTTAAAATCCTCCACCTTCGTTATCTCTGCTCCCTGTAACATCACCGTTCCTCCTGGGTCCTTCTCATTCACACACATGTATTCTGATTTTCTGAGGCTAACCTTCATTCCTCTCCTTTCCAGGGCATACCTCCACCTCTCTAGATTTTCCTGCACTTGTTCTCTGCTCTCACTACAGATTTTTGCAAACATCATAGTCCATGGAGATTCTTGTCTCACCTCGTCTGTCAGCCTGTCCATCACCATAGCAAACAAGAAGGCGCTCAGAGCTGACCCTTGATGCAGTCCCACCTCCACCTTGAATTCGTCGGTCACACCGACAGCACACCTCACCGCTGTCTTACATCTCTCATACATGTCCTGCACCACTCTAACATACTTCTCTGCCACTCCAGACTTCCTCATGCAATACCACAGTTCTTCTCTTGGCACCCTGTCATATGCTTTTTCCAGATCCAATAGCATAAGATGTAAATAAAATATAAATACACACACATACAGATGGTATTGCGTGAGAGGAAGATGACACACATACACGCCAAGAAATGCATGTGCACACACAGATACAACAATGTAAGTAGTTTTAATGGGAGATTTTGGGGTATTTTTTGTTTTGCGTTGGTTTACGTTTTTTTTTTTCATAATTGCCCTTCTTTTTGTGTCCTTTTCCTTTACTTTTTCCCCTATTCTTCCTTAATTTTCTTGTTTTTAATTGATGAATATTCATTCATTTACAGTATTTTTTATAAACCTACAATGCACTGAAACCGCATGAATTGAAGTGCGAAGTAACGAGGGATCCCTGTATTAAAATTGTTCAATCAGTCAAAAGAATGCAAAATGTAAAGACTTAAACAAAATATCTTAAGCCAGCCTGACACTCGTACGCATTTTAAATCCTCAATGGCACTCATTCATGCGGACCATGGCGGAATGATTTTGTGTTTATTTCACCTATCAGTCAAACAGTTTGTGCCAGAGAGAAATAAGCTTTGCTCATAGCTTGCTCATTCGTACCATTGAGGATGTTCCGCGACGTTCCACTCGATTCCTCACCATTGTGGTATTTTTGTGAATTGCTTGTGCTGGTGTGCTCCAAGTTCCTCAACGTCACTCAATGGCCAGATAAGTTTGCTCCACATCACGCTAAAAAGGTGACACGCCTCACAAGTGTGTGTGTGTATACATACATATATATATATATATATATATATATATATATATATATATATATATATATATATTGGGTAGCTGGATTCATCCACCATTCATTCTTGTAGTCGTCAAGATGAAGAAATGGCATGAAATCAACAAAGTGTGTTTCTTGCAGGTGCTGCTGCATTACTACGAATCAAAGACTATGACATTGACATATGTAAGCAGCTAGAATCCACATCTGATACTACCAGCAAATCAACACGATCAAAGAAGAAAAAGCCAGAACAGTGTGGGTGAGGGAATTGAGGGAATAGTTGACCAGGAGGCAGCGGTTTGGTCATTATGACTGATTGGTTAACCGTTTGTGCCTGGTGTTGAGGAATCCAGTGGTTTGAGTGCTCACCCAAACTTAAAGGTGAGCAGCTTAGAGTAGACTATGATTACCTTTGAGGAAACAGTGAGAAACACAGTTCTGTCCACAACTCACTCCCTGGTCCACCAACAGTTAATGTTGGACAATGCGTAGTGTATAAGAGGAAACATTGAGCAGTCAATGAACACCATGGAGGACACAAGAGCACCATTGAGGATACAGGGGTAACGTTGCGTGGCATTGATTACCCCGTGACGTGGTGGGCATTTACACGTGGTAAATGGTAACACGTGGTTACTGATCTGACAGTCAGTGGTTCAAATCCTCACTATCACCACTATTGATCCCTTGCACAAAGCCATCAGTTGTGCATGAAAAAGAGCTGAAAATGTAAGCTGCTCTGAATGACAGTGTGTGTCAAATTTCTGTAAAAAATTCATACACAGTAACATAATATCAGTGACAAACTGGGTCATGACACAGATACAATACTTCAGAATATACATAAAAAACGGAGTCCTTAAATAGAGTTGGTAATCAATATGAACCAGGCGTGTGGTGAGCATGTGACTGGTACTGGTGCAAAGGTTTCTGGGAAATGTAATGAGTTCAGAGCACTGCAGAAATTGGCTTGCCATTTTGCTATGAAGACGAAATAGCTCTAATACAACAAGAAACTTTTTAGTTTTCAAGTTTGTTTTAATATTGCCATTTCCAATTTCCTACCAATGCAAGTATAATTTAAAAAAGAATAGCAACAACAAAAAATTTTTGCTCACTTTTAAGTGGCACTTTGGTGAGTTAATTTTTGAACCAGCCCACAGCCCACATGTGGTACTCGCAGACAACCTGGTGCCTGCAGGCTCCATGTTGGTGACCCCTGCCATGCACAGGGAAAGATAGGGCCAGCCTTTGATAACCCAATTAGCCGTGCTGGAGGGAAGCAGTAACATGCTGATAGTGGGGCTTGAACCCCCAATCTCACTCTCAGTAATCCAGCACCTCTCTATCAGGCCACCACAACCCTCATATGGTTTAGTGATTCCAAATACAAAAAAAAAAACCCTTATCCTGAACCTATAATCATAATTTTTATAATCCTGCTGTTATCATTACATCTCAATCTCTCTGCTTTCACCGAGTCCCTGAGACAAACTGGAAATGAGAAAGTTTAGAGGTCATTGAACTCGAATACTAAATTAGAAATGAGGTTACATTCCAGAAATGGGTTCCTTAATTTGCCGTGTGCTTGTTAGCGACCTGCTGTGTTGGCTCTGTCAGGGCTGGATGTTCTGTCTCAATACAGAAGGAAGTTTCTCATGCTTTTCCTCCTTCTCCTTTCAATTAGGCGCTAATCAGCACCACTGACTGTCTGTCATCTGTTTGAAGTTTGTTACATTAAAAGGAACGAGGAACATTTTCTCCTCCTCTTCTTTTTGCTGTGCTACCGCCCCACACACAGACATGCCTCATTACTGAAAGAAAAAGAAAAAGAATACAACCAGGATAATAACCAAGCGAGAAGTTACTTATCTTACAACAGCACATTCTGAATCTTTTCTCAAGAAAGCAATTTGCTAACAGTTATGTTTTACCTGCTAATAGATCAAATAGAAAGTTTTATCTCTTTATATTTTAATGTTGTGGGACATTTGAAAAACAGGTTAATTTCTGTTATCACTGATGTAATAGATGCTATAAACAGTTGTTTTCTTACCACTATAGGTGGAAGTAAACTGTGACACACCAGAATGCCATGCTGGTTAGAAATATACAGACCGCGACTCCCAGAACACCTCGGAAAAGCAACTGTCACCCGTCCATACAATGCGAGCCCATGCTTTTTACCTTCTGTGACATGTTGAACTAGGTTATATTTGCTGGAAGAACATTAAATTTGTCAACTATGGTACTTGCTTACCGTGATATGTTGCAACTTGTAGTAGACAGTCACTCACTGTAGCGTAACATTAATCCGATGCCCATTCTTGCTTTTTTTGTTTTTGTTGCAGACAACAGGTAGTCATTTTTCAAAATGAACAAAACAAAAATTCTAAAGCAATACATTGAGGTGTTACACATTGTAAAATTCTCTCTGTATCTGTCTCTCTGTCACTTGAGCAGCACCACTCCCTTCCGCAAACAAACACAGATATAAGAGCAAAAACTCAATGTGCTCTTTAAATTGGCTGGCTGGTTGCTTAGGTGATGGAAGGACCCCAGGCAGTGCTGGGAGGTCAGCTGGAGGTCACGTGCATCTTTTTGACAGTGAATGGTATCTGAACTCAGCCTAAGGTAGGGGTCGGCAACTTGCGGCTCCGGAGCCACATGCGGCTCTTTCACCTCTCTGATGCAGTTCTTTTAAAAATAATGAATGTGTACTTTACGGTGGCCGATGGGTGCAAACGAGCTTCAGAGACAAAAACCACTGTATAACAAAAAACAACTGCAAAAAGAAAAGAAGCACTCAGTGCTCCCTGGGGTAGAGAGTTAAACCAGCTGTCATCTGACTGACGGAAGAGTCTGCCTAAGGCAGAGTCCTGCAATGGCCGGGTGCCCACAGGTACTCAGCGGGTAACCTTCCAAAAATGCTCTTTTTGGGTTGAAAATTACATAGATGAAAATTAACAGTCATGGGTGTGGGCGGATGTTTATTTGGTGCAGGCAGGGTGATTTTGTGTGTGTGTATTCTTGCAGACATGGCTATCGTTATATTAATCAGCTACATTGTTTTTATACATCTCAGTGTTTTTGATGTGCTGTGTTGGTGGATTTCCAAACCCTTGTGCCATTCATGGCAAGCAGTGTTCTCACCATCCCAGCAGTAGCGCAGTGAGCGAGAGAGATTTTTCCACCACTGGGGTTTGTAATCCAGGAATGGAAATCACAGCTGAAGTAAGAAACGGTGACTGAGATTTGGTTTATGCACAGAAGTCTCTGAATTAAATAACTCTCCTCCCAGTGACAAAATAAAGGACTGGGTCTAGTTCAGTCTCCACTCTGAGAATGGGTCGGTCAGTGCAGTGTTAAGCATTAATATTATTTTAAAGAATGTTGAGCAGGCTCCTCCTTAAAATAAGTCTTCATATACTGTGTTGCTGTCGTTTTTGCAAATTAAAACTATGACAAAACAACATTTATATAATGAATAAAGAAAAAGAAGATCCCATGAAGGGAGTGATGGTAAGGTAGGATACCCAACCCGTTAACACATCTGGCTGCACCTCGTCCCTCGCTTAGTGGGATAGATATTCTTTTTCTTTATAAAAATGAAAGAAGGACTCGAACACATTCATTCATTTTCTGAATCGCTTAATTCTAATTGGGGTCACAGGGAACCCAGTTCGCTGCACTGCGGGATCAGTAACAACTCGTAAAGAGTGGGGCTTGAACCCCCAAGCATAGGATCAGTAATCCAGCACCTTTACCACCAGGCCACCACTGTCTCAGCGCTCAAATAAACTTGGAAATTTTCACTGAACGTAACTTTTCAATTCAACGTCTTTTTTTGAATGGAAATGTTTTTTTTTTGCAAGGAGAATTGTAATTTAATTGTCTCAGCAGTCGTTCAAATCAATACAACACATTGTTTTTAATATTAACATGAAGGAAAAAGGGGAAAAAACATTATATACCATGTTATTTGATTTTAAATGTCAAATAAAAGGATTTGTGGCTCCCAGTGCTTTCTTTACTGTGGAAAACGGATCCAAATGGCTCTTTGAATGGCAAAGGTTGCCGACCCCTGGACTAACGCACTTGAAGGTAAAATGAAATGTAAACAAAATTCAATTTTATCTTTAAGACAAAGAGGGATAATGAGCAAGTTGAGGAACAGAGAGCAGAAAGTGCATAGGAAGCACACGAAGATGGAGGTGATGCAGTAGACCAGAGAAGAGCCATGAACGACGAATGACAATGCTACCAGACTGGAACATGTACTTTATCTGCATTTGACCTGAAAATAAATGTTTTGCCATTTATTACCTTATGAGTCTGACATCTTACATTATTTACTCAAGGATGTGCACAGGATTTCAGAATCAAAGTCAGAAAGGAGCAGACATTATTAACATTTTTAGCATGATGCCTGCAGGAGTGTTATTTTACTTTCATCCCTGCTTACCATGCTCTCCTTTTCCTGGCAGTTAATAAATAAAATATTTGTTATTACCACCAACTTACTCATTCATTCGCCGAACCACTTATTTCTATTTAGCAAGGGGCTGGAGCCAATCTCAACTGATTCTGGGCGAAGTCAGGGCTGTAGAATCTGAACACCTTGCCAATCCATAACATGGCCAATACACACACAACTATTTACACTGACACCTAGGGGCAATCCAGAACAGCCACTTAAACTAATATACATGTTTTTGGTGCAGGAAACTGCAGGACACGAAGGAAACCCATTTAAGCAAATTATGCCACTGTGCTGCCTTCAACAAGAACAGGTCAGTCAAACTGCTGAATAAAGTATAATTGATTATTAAGTGTCATTTTTCATGGTTCTTACATAAACACTTTGCTGAAGCTCATAGATGATTGAATGAACAGTAAGCCTTTCTCACACTGCATGAACGACCTCAAACAACAATGTAAAAAAAGCCTTGAGGGAAAATCGTGTATTGAATGAGCACTTACAGGGTTCAGATTGACACAAATAAATGCTGTAAAAGTGAATTTAACACCACAGGTGTCCATTGAACTGTTGTGATTTATGAAAAACTTCCCATCTGACATTATTTGGCTTGACTTTACGAACAAAGATTTATAGAGGGGGCTGTCCAGCATGCATGCTGGTGGCTGACAAGGCCAATACAGGACAAACAAATCCGGCCATAGTGGCTGCAGTTCAAAGTTTGGTCTGGTATATCTGTTGATGCTTCTTGGTTCTTCCTTCTGGGGTTTCTCCTTCATGCTGGCCCTGTGAAAGTCCTCAAAAGAGGAGATGGACTGGTGTGTGATGTAGTGCCAGGCCTGGCGGTCAGCAGCAAATGTCGACCACTGGCAGAAGTCAATGTTACAGGCTCTGAGAGATTACTTGAGGGAGTCCTTGGAGAGTTTCTTTGGTGCCCATCTGTCACGGTGGCCAGTGGAATGTTCGCCGTACAGGGCTATCTTGGGTAGATGATGGTCCTCCATTCTGGAGATGTGCCCTGCCCAGCACAGCTGCGACTTGAGCAGCATGGCCACGATGCTGGTGATCTCCACATGTTCAAGTACCTTGTACTAGTCGGTCTAGTGGATACTGAGGATAGTACAGAGACAGCGTTGGTGGAAGCACTCAAGCAGTCGAAGGTTGTGCCGGTAGGTTTCCCATGACTCAGAGCCGTACAGCAGGGTGGTGAGTACTGTGAGTACTATGGCTCTGTATACACTGACCTTGGTGCCTTTCCTCAGATGTTTATTTCCCCACACTCGCTTGCGGAATCTGTCAAAGGCACTGTTTGCCTTGGCCAGTCTATTGTCAACTTCCCTGTCTATCTTGGCATCTTGTGTGATTGTACAACTTAGATAAGTGAACTGATGAATCATCTTCAACTCAATCAAACCAATAATGATGTGAGGGAGTGGTGCTCATCCCGGGGAGCAGGCTGGTGGAGGAACTCCATCTTCTTCAAGCTGACTTTGAGCTGTGCAGCCTCTGCAAAGCTAGAACGTCAAGTGCTGCAGGACTCTTTTCACTGTGAACAACGAGGGCTGCATCATCAGCAAGGAGGAGCTCACGAAACAGCTGCTCAAGAGTCTTCGAGTGAGTCTGTAGTCTCCTGAGGTTGAAGAGATCGCCGTCAAGACAGTAATGGATGTACACAGCGTCTTTATCGTCAAGGTCTTGAAAGGCCTGCTGAAGCATTGTGCTGAAGATGCTGAACAAGGTCGGTGCCAGGACACAGCCCTGTTTCACACTGTTGACAATGGGAAAGGGTTCAGAAAGGTCCTGATTCTGCCTCACTTGGCTTCGCAGGTCTTCATGCAGCTGAATGGCCATACTGAGGAACTTTGGGGGACAGCCAAGGCGCTCCATGATCTTCCACAAGTGGTGGACCAACTTCGCAGAGAGAACTCAGCAATGTGTGGATGCCGGCAACTACAGAGGCTTTTATGAAGCCATCAAAGCTGTGTATGGCCCTACCCACCGGGTTCAGAGTCTCTTGTGCAGTGCAGACAGCCAAGCACTCTTGACAGACAGGGTTTCTATCCTGAGCCATTGGTCTGAGCACTTCCAGGCTCTCTTCAGTGCTGACAGAGTCATCCAGGACTCTTTCCTCAGCAACCAGTAAAGTGGAACTGGATGAACTACCCTCCATGGAGGAACTCACTAAAGCTATAGAGCAGCTAAAAATGGCAAAGCAGCAAGAGTTGATGGTATTACATCAGATCAGATCAGGAAAGATGGCGGGCCAGTGTTACACAGCAAGCTCCATGAACTCCTCGTCTGTTGCTGGGAACAGGGCAAACTTTCAAATGACTTCTGTTATGCAGTCATCATCATTACCTTGTACAAAGGAAAAGGAAGAAAAGTCAGACTGCTCCTACTACCGGGAGATAACCCTGCTCTCCATCATAGGAAAAATCCTTGCTTGTGTGCTCCTAAACAGATTAGTACCTACCATCGTTGAAGATCACCTCCCAGAAACCCAGTGCGACTTCAGAGCCAACAGAAGCACCACGGACATGGCGTTCATCCTCAGGCAGGTACAACAGTGTCAGGAGCAGAACAAAGGACTGTATGTCATGTTTCTGGATCTATCCAAAGCGTTTGACACAGTAAGCAGGAAAGGATTGTGTACAACACAATCAACTTGAATCAACAGTAAGTCTTTCTCACACTGCATGACCTCAGACGACAATGGAAAAAACCTTGAGGAAAAATCCTGTATTGAATGAGCACTTAAAGGGTTCAGATTGACACAAATAAATGCTGTAAAAGTGAATTTAACACCACAGGTGTTCATTTAACTCTAGTGATTTGTGTAAAGCTTCCCATCTGACATTAGAGTGTAACTTAATGACGTGAACGCTGCTTAAACTGGAAAGGATCTTTGTGGGATTAAAAAAGGTCCTATTATCTAATGTTGAGTATATATATATATATATATATATATATATATATATATATATATATATATATATATACTAAATATATATAATATATATATATATGTCTTTGTGTGTGTGTGCGTGTGTGTGTGTGTGTGTGTGTGTGTGTGTGTGTGTGTGTGTGTGTGTGTATCAAGAGCAGAACTTCCACTTCAACTTACAATGTATAATTTTCACACTAAATCCCTGCTGTTAAATTAATACCGAGTGTTCATTTGAGTTCAACTGGACATTTATAAACACTCTGGGTGTTTATAATTCAGCACTGGAGATTTGACTGTGAACATAATTCAAATACTACAATAAAGGCTTGTGGTGGCCTGGTGGTAAGGTGCCGGATTACTGATCACTGTCAGTGGCTGTCACTACTGTCCCCCAGTGCAGTTAACTGAGTTATCAAACGCAGACTCACTGTATATGGTGAGGTGATGACATTTTGTCAAGAGTAGGCTTGTTTCTGCCCCGTAATGGCCTGATGAGCTGTCCAGGGTGTACTCTGCCCTCACACAGAGTTGGCTGAGACGGGCACCAGCCTCGCCTCTACCTTAACTAAGATTAAGCGATTTAGAGAACGAATGAATAATTGTTTGTGACTATTTGCATATTTAATGTGTTTAGCGGAAATTTTCTATTGTTTATGTTTATATTTGGTTGATCTTATACATTTGGCATACGTGGACACTGTTGGTAATTTCCTTTTATAATTTTTAAGGGTTTATGCCACCTGAGAGCAATTTGGCTGGCATTTATTAAAATGATTTCATTTTAATGACAACTTTTATTTGACAGCTGCAGTATTATGGTACAGTGACTTTATTTACTTTGTTTTTATCATTATCCCCCACGATTCTTTTCTTGCTCTCTTGAAATTAGACCCAAAACAAAACAAGAATGAAAACAGCAACTCCTGTGACCTGAAGACTTTCCCATGAGGAAAACCTGACTGACGAACTGTGTTCGGTCCATAAATGTTACATACATGTCTCTCCTTTTGCATTTATTGTACATAAGATAAGAGCTTTATTGTCAACTGTTGCATGAACAATGAAGATCGGCGTAACAGCTCTGGGTTTAACAGCAATTATAAAAAGAAAGTGCAACAAAAGACAACGAAGGAACTAGACTAAGCTGTACATGTGCATATACTAACAGACACATACCTATAGGTACATTAGGGAAGTGGTCTCCAACCTTTTTTGCACCAGGGACCAGTTTTACGTATGAAAATGTTTTAACGGACCGGTTAGACTCTACTCTGTAGTCTTGTTTTGGTGGCTGTCGCCGCAGAAAAACCCCGCCCCACAAAGATAAGTGATTGGAAATGGAAGAAGGGCTTTCAGTGCTTCTGTGGCAATGTCAAAACCAGTCGTTTTTCAAAATAAAAGCCATAAGCTCAAATAAAAAACTATAATTTGTACCCTAAAATATTTTGTTTGCGGACCGGTATCAAATAATCCATGGATCGGTACCGGCCCATGGACCGGGAGTTGGGAACCACTGAATTAGGGTATATCATATCCCCCCTGTTTGTTACGCTGTCCAAGAAATTATTACAGCACAAATTTCAGGAAAATCTAAATAAATTTAAGGGGATCATGAAGACTTTGAAAATTCTTTTAAAAATGGGGGAAAAAAAATTCATTCATTCACTTTCTGAAGCTCTGAATCCAAATTAGGGTCAATTATCTCAGCCAACTCTGGGTAAAGGCAAAGTATACCCTGGGGAGCTCATCAGGCCATCACAGGTCAGAAACACACTGACAGCTACGCAGCCCACCCTTGATGAAAGTCAACAAAGGTTATGATTTCAAATAATTTATAAAATCATCATCATCATCTTCTTCTTCTTCCGCTTATTCCGAGGTTGAGTCGCAGGGGCAACAACCTAAGCAACGAGGTCCAGATGTCCCTCTCCTCAGCCACGTCCTCCAGCTCTTCTGGGGGAACGCTTAGCTACTTACTTAATATACACTTTGTAAATTGATGTACATAAGTCAGCTCAAGGGTCAGTGGTGGTCTAGTGGTATAGGGCGTGGATCGCTGATCCTAAGGTTGGGGGTTCGAGTCCAACTCTCCACAAGGTTGTCACTGTCCCCCCAGTGCAGCTAACTGGGTTATCAAAGGCTGGCCATGTCTCTCACTGTCTATGGTGAGAGGTTCATGTAAAAGAACTATTGCTGACTTTTGTAAAGAGTAGCTGCAAATCCATCAGCGTGTTTCCGCCCTGCGATGGCCTGGCGAGCTGTCCAGGGTGTACTCTGCCCTCGCCCGGAGTCAGCTGGGATGGGCGTCAGCCTCCCCGCGACCCTAATTAGGACTAAGCGGTTACAGAAAATGAACTGAACTGAAGTCAGATAAAAGTTTTCTCATATTGTTTGATCTCTTCTCAGTATTATTGAAAGTTCATTCAACTAATTATTAACTTTTTTCTTGTGGAGATTAGCAATTTCTTTTCTGCTGCTATCGACATTCTTTGAAAAATTGAAGCACCACTGGAAATATACCATTGTGACAAAGTTCAACAAATCTCGAACCTTCTTTATTTGTGCTGGGATTGTCACTGAGCGGGAAAGCAGATTGCTTATCTGTGACAGATTTTCATCGCATACATCAGTTTGGCCTCCATCAAGCCTTGTGTAGTGCACCAGGTCGCTTGAAAATGAACTGTACGTTAGGTCCTAGGAACACAGAACATAACTCTGCCATCCCAGAATAATATAATGCTCAGAGTTACTAGCATAAATATGCAAAATGCCTCTCTCTCTGCCTCTCGGTCTCTCTGTCTTGTTATACCGTGTTTTTGTATATTAGTGATGGATTTTATAACTGCAGCCTGATAATGGTGGTATGAAGTCCGTTAAGCCCCACTGAAGACCAGGAACCAAACGCATGGCCCACCACTATTATAATACATTATGTGACCAAATTAGCCAGAAGAATTTCAAAAGTGGTTGAGGTTTGACCTTTCAAGGTCACTGAAGGTCAAAGAAAACATTTTAATTGACAATTTTTAAAGTCCATAATGGTTTCCTATTAAGTGTTACACAGCAATAGCATGACTATAGGTATGTGGATGTTTGATTTTATAATCAACAAATAATTTACGACCTTGGTTTGACCTTTGACACCGACAATTCAAAATCAGCTCATTCCTGGGGCTCAGATAGGGTAGTGTCCTCACCAAATTTGGCGAAAATCCTTACACGATTGTGGTCAGGAGTTTGACAAATTACATACAACTACAGGTGATTATAATATTACAGTAATACGAACAGAGATTGAGAAGATAGATTAAGAACAGATTGACCTGAAGCACCTGCCTGGAGGGAGAAGATTAAACAGATGCCGTCCATGCTGTGTATTTATTTATTTATTTATTTATTTTATGACGCTCTTTATCTCTCCTCACGTAGCAAGTGCTGTAAAGATGTTCATGTTTTGGCAGCTGTGTGCTTACAATGTCCTGTGCTGGTTTCGAAGGATGCTTCAGGGTTTTCTTGTCTGCGCAGGTGCAGCTGCTGTACAAGGCTGTCATGCAGTTTGTTAGGATGTTCCCTGTTGTGCCCTTTTGAGGAAGTTCACACATTTTCCATTCTTAGTTGTTAAATAGCAGTCTTTTTCATATTATTATTACTATTATTATTTAAAGGACTAGTTTCTCTTTTATGATTTTCCCTACAAATTTAGTCACATCCAATTCCTACCCGTTAGCTATCACCTCCCCTATCACATGACCTCAACTGACCAGGGACTGTGGCAATAACCTTTATTTGAACTTGTGATCTCTGGATTAATAGTCACGCACCTTGTGGATGTGTCACTCAATGTTATCTCATTTCTGGTCAGTGGAAAACCATCAAATGATTTTTGATATGTGACCCGCCCCATCATAATCTGGATAGGCCGCAAGGTTGTGTTTTGAGTAGGAGTAGCTAGTAAATTGGAAATAGCTTACCTGTATGGAAATGTTCATGTGCAAGATGAATCGGAAACTGCACTAGCTGTATAGCATGCTAACCTTGCAAAACTCACTGATGCCATCTAGATAGCAATGGAGCTTTTAGTCTGAGTGAATAACAAGTTATCGGCCGAATAAATCTCCATATCCTACTTCACCTCATTCAATGATTGCTTCTTATGATTGGAATTTTTGTATGTAGGAAACTGCATGGCACTCATTCATTTTCTGAAACGCTTAATTCTAATTAGGGTCACACCCATCCATCTCAGCCAACTCTGAGTGAGGGCAGAGTACACCCTGGACAGATCACCAGGCCATTGCAGAAATACACTGATGGCTATGCAGCTACTTTTTGGGTGCAGTGACAACTGGTTGAACCCTCAACCTTGGGATCAGTAATCCAGCACCTTACCAGCCGGCCACCACTGCATAACATATTGTGGTAAATACAGTATATGATGTTTCCTGTATAAAAGACTGAAGCCTATCTATTCAGAAAACATGTACTGTATGTTCGTTTGTGTTTTGTTGTTTGGGTAAACTGGAGTATCTTTGAGTAAGATCCTAGATACGAGAGATAAAATACTGTAAATCTTACTAAAACAGTACATGCAGTATACATTGGTACCTCACCTTACGATAGTCCCAGCAAACGAAAAATCCAGGTTACGAAAAACATTTTCCAAAATTTTTTGTCTCTATATAGTCTGACAAGTCATTCACTCATTTCTCCCACACTGGCCACGTTAAAAGAGACCCTGAAACATGTGAACAAATACAGGAAATCACTGGATGACCTGCATAAAGAATTCTGCCGTCGGTTTAGTGATTTTGGAAAAATTGACAGGGCTTCAGCTGGTGTCAAGTCCCTTCTCACAAGAGCCTGAAACGGTACCACAGGAGTTGCAGTTGGATCTGACTGATCTCCAATGTGACATGATGTTAAAGGAGAAGTTGAACTCCCTTAAACTGGTTGAGTTTTATGCTGCAAAAAGTGCAGCCAAATTTCAAACCATCCAGAAGATGACACAGAGGATGCTGGTGTTGTTTGCTCTACATGTGTGTGAACAGACTGTTAGTGTAATGAACACCAACAAAGCAGCCCACAGATCCCAACTGAGTGATGAACACCTCAAAATTTGTTCTGAGAACCGCCACAACAGAATTACCACCAGGCTTCAATGCACTGGCGAAAATGGGTGATCAACAACACTTCCCACTAAAAGGTATTATTATTAACACTTTAATGCCTTTTTTATGTTTAAGTTTGATATGTACTGTTCAAAAAATGTATTTTTAAATCGTATGTTGTGCTGATCTGGCCCGTCTGTCAAATTTTAAGTCAGTGTGGCCCCCGAGCCACAAAGTTTGTCCGCCCCTGGTATAGATGGCGCTAAAGTTGTATGAAATGTAATTTTTGGTGTTTTTTAGGGTGCATTACTGGATGCAAATGAGATTTAAATAAATTCTATTTTACCATATAACCTTGTGTGTCCACCCAACTATCTTATAAAGATTGTAGTGGATTTCAGATCAATTAATATAGGCCAATCTATAAAGTTGCTCCATTCTTTTCTTTTATTGTTTAGTAATTTATACTATTTATGTATCTATTTATTTATTTACTTATATATGTATGTGTGTATGTTCGTACTTGTATCTATTTTTGCACCCCCTACTGATAGTACCTCAAGAGCCTGTAACAGTGAATTTCTCCATTGTGAGATTAATAAAGCTGTATCTTATCTTATCTTATCTTATCTTAACCCCTTTCTGGCCATTACAATGTAGTGTATCTTCAAAAAAATTCAAACACAAATAGTAAACGATATTTGATAATTGTAGTAATTTCCTTTCCGCCTGGAAAGGTACACCCTGGATAAGTATCATCAATCCTGTATTCTAACATCTTTGAGATTCAGTATAAGCACCTTTGGATACAGTGTGTGTTTGAATGCTACTGTTGGAGAAAAATCTACTTTACGATCAACCAAAAACAGCTAACACAAACAACGCCGGTTGCACAGTCTTGTGCATTTTACAATGAAGAAATTCAAGTTTTACATACGAGTTAAGGTGTGTAAGAGGAGGGGTTGGCTGTTGCCCAGCTGTATGGAGATCGTACGTAAGGGAGGGGAATCTTCTGCTGTGTGCCTTATGCATGTTAAAATAATAGTGGGCGGGGGTTTTCCCAGAGGGAGGGGTCAGAAATTCCCAGAATCATGTGGATATAATCCTTGAATGACACCCCCCCCCCCCCCCCCCAATTCTAGTGACATCGTTTCTCCAATTCTGTACACTATGATGACAAGATTCATGCATATCTGAGGGGGTCATATAATACCACTCAATAGAAAACTGCCTGAATCCTATAAAAACTGGTTGTTATACAACTGGGGGTTAAAGGCTCAAAGACCCAGTATAGTACTGAGGCTTGAACCCAAACCATCAGTATAGGAAACCAGAGACTTAGCCACTGCATCACCACACTAAGAACCTGACCCACACTACCTTAAATAATAATCTCTCCGAATAAAAATATTCGATTTGTTTTTGGCAGGTGAATGAAAATCCATCAAATTTCATGATTATATGCTATATGGGACCATCTAAAGTTATGCCATAATAAAAGTACCTTAACACTGATATTAGAATATACCTCATGACTAATACACTTCTGGTCCATTGCCCAGCAAAAAAAATAAAAATAAATAAAAAGTTGCATACTCAGATTTTTGTTTGACCAAATTTAGCCCTAATACAGTCGGCCCCCTTCTTACAAAAACCCCTGAATACGAAAAATCCAGTATACGAAAAACATTTTCCTAAATTTTTGTCCTCTGTATACGAAAGAACTTCTTCTTACGAAAAGCGCCAAACGTGCCATTCACACATTCAAATGCACCATTCAAACATTCATTGGCTGTCTCCCAATATCCCACCCCACTGGCCTGCCACTGGATAGGAAAGATGATGTGGCTTCCTCCCATTGGCTATCTTTCAATATCCCGCCCCGCTGGCCTCCCATTGGCTAGGAGGGATGACGCTGTGATTACAACTTTGTTCAAGTTTGTGTGAACCATGTTCATGTTTGTGTGTTATTCCAACTGTATTTTATGGTTCAGGCTATTAACCTTCCATAAACATTTGTAAAATTATAACTCTGCTAAGAAGACATGGTCAACACACGCGCGCGCACTCACACAGACACGTGTACACACACACACACACACACACACACACACACACACACACACACACACACCACGCGTGTGATTCCCAGTGAAAGTGATTCCCGGTACCATGGTCATTGTAAGATTATAACTCTGCTAAGAAAACACGGTCAACATGAAGTGAGTACCTTAAAAGCTATGCTTTTATAATTTTTAAAGGGTTTATAGGGTAGTCTTTGGAGCCTTGGAACGAATCTTGCGTTTTACATGTAAAATGCGCCTCTACTTACGAAAACTCCAGGTTCCGAAAAAGGTGCTGGAACGGATTCATTTCGTAAGGGGGCCAACTTTAGTAGGATATGATCACTATGGCATTGTTTTCGTTGTTCCGGTCGAGGCTCAGCAACATTAATGTGGCAATAAAATGAAGTCAGCTGATGGGCTGGATGTACTGAATGAGCAGGATATCACATTAGTACACTTTTTCTTCCCCGGTGGTACAGATGTAAAATGGGAGCTGAAATATTGAGAGTGGTGCAGGGAGCATGAGGAATCATTTTCCCACTGAACTGATACCACAGAGTCCTGACCTTAACTCTATTGAAAGTCCTTAGGATGTGCAGGAGAAGACTTTAGGGAGTGGATCAATTTTCATATCATCAATTCAAGATATTGATGAAGAATGAACTCAACTCTGGATAGAAATAAAGATTGCATTGTCGCTTAAGTTTGTTGAAACAGAGTGTGGGCTATTTAAAAGAAATGAGTACAAGAGCCACATATTTTCATTTTTATTTGTTTTATTTCCTTTACATAACTTAACACATAATGTCTAAATGTGATTGTCAGAAACATCCTATTTAAAGCTCCTGATTTAAATGAACATGCTGTTTAAAAATCAAATTAAGAGAAAAACCCAGTGTCCTTTGACTATATCTTACACACGTTCGTGTTTTCTTTATAGGTCCGCCTGAAACGCACAGCAATACAGTAACACAATACCATTAAAAATTTTCAAAACTCAAACCAAATGACAAATTCCGCAAACCCAATGATTATATACAGTACTGTTTCAGTGTTACCATGAGTTTGAGAAGTAATGTATGAATAAAGAAAGCAAGTCAAATCCTACAGCTTGAGCAGCTCATAATGGGCATCTGTTTAAAAAGCTCAATCACTCAAAAATAAAAGTACAAGGATCCATGTTGCAGAATAATTCATGGTACAAGAGCACTTATTAATATGATACGTAATATCAGATCTTGAAGATGCTCCTATTATGATTCAAGTAGTATCTGAGCCCTGGTTAATTTGTCACTCTCTGCAGCTCATATCAGTATGAGAGATAAACTATGCACTTCCTTGTGTGAAAACAAGGTGCGAACTGGCTGATGTCTGTGAATGTCAGCTGCTTCAAGATATAGCCTAGTATGATTCACCCAGCATGACAGCATCCACATCTATTCTTCATTCATTCATTCATTCATTGTCTAACCACTAATTAGACACCCATCTCAGCCAACTTTGGACAGCTCGCCAGGCCGTCACAGGGCCCCTTTCTTCAATATATTTCTAATAACCTGAAGTCTCTCTCTCTCTCTCTCTCTCTCTCTCTCTCTCCCTCTCTCTCTCACTCTCTCTCTCTCACTCACACACACACACACACACACACACACACACTTTATCAATGGTGTACAGATAAGAAAGAAAAAAAATCTGTTGTCAAAAAATAAACCTGAACATTCTCGTCATGTAGCTTTGTGCAAATTTTTTATAAAATAAACCCATACCACCATAAGGACAGATTTCACAGTAAAACCATTTATAGATAAAAAGTTAGGTCTTATATTATACCTGCAAAAAAAAAAGTTTCAAGGTCAATGTCTGCACATTCCTTTCAGAGATGGGAGAGTCTTGCAGTTGCATGACAATCCTTTTTCTCATGTGTCTTACCTTTTTTTCCCATCCCTCATTATATCTAACTGACCTCCTTGGCTCTGAGCTGATTAACATGCTACTGCAACGATCAGAAGAAAATGCAGGGTACTGCGCCCCAAGAAACATCCAAAGAAAAACTGAAGATTAAACATTTCAATGTTTTTATACCATTTGTCACAGATACAAAGATACTGTAGTAGCTAACAGACAGTTACTATCATTTGACTGAAACTCTGCCCTGATTGATTTAAATCTTGTTACATTCTTCAATAAATTGATAACATTATATATACAGTGGAGCCTCGGTACTCGAACTTAATCCGTTCCAGACAGCTGTTCGAATTCCGATTTAATTTCAGACAAATAATGTAAATGGTCTTAAACCGTTCTGTTGTCTTTTGAATAGAAGTTAACGGTACCGTAACTCATACCATAGGTCCACAAATTAAGTGAAACAATTATTGAATACAGTAGTCTGTTATGGTCTGTGTTGTGAAAAACTCTAACTTTTCTGTGGTTTTTATTTTAGTGTGTTATGGTCCGTGTTGTGAGAGACTCTGGTTTTGTTGGCTCTCTCTGCATGTTGGAGGGAGTGTGGCTGTCACACACGGGTGGAGGGCTAAACACACACACGTGATTCCACTTAGCAATCATAGGGCTTCTTACCAGTGACTACGATTTCCCCGTGCTCTAGTGCCTTCCATGTGAACAATAAAGCTCATCCTTTTTTCACCATACTGTCTCCTGCATTTTTGGGTCTGACTGAATGTTCCTGGAATCACAGAATAAGCCCTTCTATGATGCCAGGAACATTCAGCTGGACCCAAAAATGCAGGACACGGAAAACAGATGAGCTTTATTGGTTACAGGGAAGGCACTAGAGCACAGGGAAATCATAGTCACTGGTAGAGAAGCCCTGTGGAATTAAGTGTGTGTGTGTGTGTGTGTTTAGCACTCCACCCTCATGTGGCAGCCATGCCCCTCTTCAGCGCTACATGCATAGAGAGTTATAGCCACCAAAACCAGAGTCTCTCATAAGAGACCATAACACACTAAAATAAAAACCACAGTATAGTTAAAGCATAACAACAATAAAGAAAATAATTTTTACCTTTGTGGTGGTGAGCAGTTGGCATATGTAAATGTTGGAGAGGGAGAGAGGAGGATTCCCTTCCATAACAGCTTCAGGTAAACCAGCCAAAGGTGTTATTTTTTCTCTTGCTTCTGCTTTGCATGGATGCCTCTTCTTCAGGATGTGCCTTTCTTTTCTTGAAGAACATTTATAATGTGGATTGTTTCTGCCTTCTTTTCAAAACCTTACAGTAGTGGCTCATGACCTTATCATTAAAGGTGTTCACAGTGCTGCTAGTGCTTTAGCTTAGCTTTAGCACTTTAGCTTAGCTTTAGCGCTAGCTTTAGCTTTATCAGGGTGATACATAGTATCAACAACTTCCGGACTTCCCCAGAACAGCGTTAGCTTTATCAGGGTGATACATAGTATCAACAACTTCCGGACCTCCGGAAATTGCGCACTTTTCCTCCCTCTCAGTCTCGTTTTTTTCGTATGCATTTTTCAAGTTTGATTTCTGGTTTCTGTTTGATTTCCGGGACAAAAAATCCAGGATTTTTTGTTCGAATTCCGATTAGTTCGAACTCTAAAGTGTTCAAATACCGATGTTCCACTGTACTCCGGAGAAAAACATAGTCTCCAGGATAACTCAGCTTTTTAAACATTGGGGTAGAAAAAAACCAAAAAAAACCAAAAAACATAAACATGGTCCAAAACATCCATTCAGTCAAAGCAAGGAAGTCAATTATATTGCCTGTTGATTCAACATGCTGCATATGTACCAGTGTTTAGTACTCTGGGCAGCACACATATGTATATTTTGGGAAGTAGATTAGCAGCTATCATGGATGGGAAGGGCTCCGTAAAGATAGAGTTTTAAAACTAAAAATGTTAAATTTGCTGACTGTCTAACAGAGCAGGTTTCTGTGTGCAAATACTGTACCATTAGTGTTACTCGAGATGTCATGAAGTCATATTATTGCCAGTTTCAAACTACATAAATAAATGAAAAAAATAAACTACAGTCGTACCTTGACTTATGAAATTAATTTGTTCTGATGGCAAGCTTCTAAGTCAAAATGCTAGTTAGATAAAACAAAAATTCCCATCGGAAATAATAGAAAACCAATTAATCCGTTCTAACCCCCTCCCAAACTCATAACCTGCCACACACACATATATTTGACCGAATATATTAAAGATAAACATGTAAAAACAATAAATATTTTATTTTTAAATAGTTTTATTATTATTTATTATTAATTATTACATGTACAATAACATTAATACTAATTAATAATAAAAAATAATAAAACAAGAATAAACAATAAGTCAACTTTCGATCATTGACTGTGGCTTTCACGTGGGCAGGCATCTGTCAAGAAGTTCACATGGGCAGGCATGAAGTGGTGCGTAAGAGAGGAAGGAGAATTTTGTGCATGTGCTCACTATGAATGCCAGCGAGGAATGGCTCGTGGTGAGCTATCACATGGCCAGTGCTTCTCAAATAGTGGGGTGTGCTGTGTGATGCCGGGGGGCGCGTATGACACTGGAGAACATGCTTTTTTGCCATACTGTACTAGAATTAAGTGTAATTGCACATCCTCTACAGTAGGTGGCAATGGCGTTCTCACTGTGTTCCCCATGGCGTAGAGAAAATAAAAAGCACCGAGAAAACAATATGAAGCGCAGTAAACACTTTGTAGTCACATACGGGGTGCTCAGAGGTGTGAAATATATATTTTTTCCTATAGATGGTGTAAGTGTAACAGAAAATAATTGAGAAGCACTGCACAATGCTCGGAGTGTGGAGGAATACATGCAGAAGAATACAAGTCTAATCGGCCCGGAAATGCCATTTCACCAGCATAAATCGTAAATCAAAATTTTGCTTGTTGGCTGGGGAAGATTTATGGTGGGATCGAAGCTTGTATCATGGAAAATTTGTTATTAAAGACACTCATAAGTCAAGGTACCCCTGTACTTACAAAACCCATAACATCTCCAAACAATCCATGTTCCTTCTAGAACCCCAAGTATTGTAAATCATGTCCTCAGGTTATGTGCTTACAGAGGCAGGATGTGTGTTTTTTATGCGTGTGCATTTTT
The DNA here is from genome assembly GCA_024760905.1 of Plotosus lineatus. Taxonomy (NCBI): domain Eukaryota; kingdom Metazoa; phylum Chordata; class Actinopteri; order Siluriformes; family Plotosidae; genus Plotosus; species Plotosus lineatus. The sequence continues at coordinate 27,638,508 of CM045745.1, forward strand.
ATATGAGACATTGTTATTTTCCACACTCATAACCTATAACTAACAAAAAGCATTACACACACACACACACACACACACACACACACACACACACACACACACACACACACACACACACACACGCACACACACACACACACACACATACATATAGCTCAGTAATAATGAGTAACTAATGAGTTTCACAGAACCAGCTAGCAAAGTTCTCATTCGGGGAATTTTTCTAAGCCAAATATTAACATGGCACAGGTAAACAGGTCCTGAGGAGGGAGGTTTTAATGGCTGGTATAATCTTCAACTGACATTGTTATTCAAAGATCTTTCCCTACTGGGTTACAAGAGCAAAGAAGAAAACAATGGGGTTAATTGTGTGGCTGATGTTGAGTTGTCTGTTTTAAGAACCGTGCAGTTGTTCTATGGCTCTTCCCTGGTGTGAGTGGATGAGGGAAAGTAGAGGGCTGTTTGTACTGGCTGACAGGTTTCGGTCCATTACGCTGTACTGAAGTCGAAAAGTGCTTGCTCTTATAACCTAGCATTTGCAAGTGCAGCAGTTGCGATGTATATTGCACTTCAGGGATGATCATTTTTAGGCATGTGGCCTGTGACATTACAGACTTCTTCGATGAACTGTGAGGCAACTCATACCCAACAATAGGCACCTTGGAGCTGGGCTGCCACGGCCTCAAGTTTTTGTTAGTGATCTCTGCAGCTGAGCGTAATCGAGGCAAATTGGCACCAAAGCAGCGATGTAGCATTTGTTCTTGAGCATGACGCAGAAGCTTTACTTCCCTAGCAACACAATCAAGACCCATTTCATTCAGTTGCCTCCAAAGTGAGGCGTTAAAGTAATCATACAGCATGGCATCGATTGCATTCCATTTCCGGATTTTGTCCACTTGCACTTGAGAAAGTTTACTCTTAATTGAATTCATGCGCATGTTTAGCTTAATGTAGAGGACGTCCTCTAGGTCCCATGACAACAAATTCTGCATCAGGACAAGTGATTCATCGAAATATTCGGCAATCATGACCAGTGAGAAGACATGATTAATTTCTGCCGCAAATAGCTTTGCATACCTCTGTATGTCTGTGGACGGTCGATCCTTATCTCCACCCAGGTCATAGGTCAGTGTATTTCTGGCATACATTGAGTCTTTCTCCTTTGGGCGATAGTAAGCCCAGGGCTTGTCCAGAAAAGCTTCTATAGAGCCATTCGGGACTCGTTTAAAAGTAGCACAGTACTGATTATAGTAGCTGAACAGAGACTCAAACATTGCACCAGGCTCACGCAAGATGGTGATGTAGATGGTGTTATTGGGCATCATGTGTTTCAATGCAGAGTGGCTGAAGCGCAAGTGGTTGGTGACAATATTTGAAGGCATGGTGTATGGGTGGACAAAATGACTGCTGAAGAGTTCCGGGTAGCAGAACTGGTGGCCACAAGAAGTGACTGGCAGCGCCACCGTGAGGTTGTTTCGCTCGGCAAATCGAAATAATATGTTCTGCACCGTACTGCTGGCCGTTTTGTGTGTCTTGAGGAAGACCACGTTGGTGTGTTTGTGAAATGAGCCACTTAGAGGACGGCTCATTAATGGGCAGCTCACTTTAAATATTTCCATGGTCCTGTAGACACAATTAATATTACTCATGGTTTACAGAAAATGAGAGAAAGAACATTGAAATCTGGACAGCCAGTGTGTCGTATGTTGCTCTTACCAGTTGAGGTGACCCCCCTGATGCAGCAGAACACTGATAGTACTGGCTGCCAGCAGAATTAGAAAAATCTTCTTCTGAGACATCACTTATTACTGAGAGAGAGAGAGAGAGAGAGAGAGAGAGAGAGAGAGAGAGAGATTAATCACACCAGAAATGTTTCTGGTGAATGACAGCGTGACGGAGAATGGGAGAACCCACGGAGAATGTGGAACTGGATGTTCGCTCATCTTTGTGAAATGACACGGCCATTTGAGCACAAATGAATTCTGGGACAGTATCCAAACACTTCAGTAGGAGAACATAGCTGCTGCACCAGGCACCATGTTACACTATCTTGTACCCTTCTCCACCCTCTTCGGCCATTTTAAATAACTGTTTCCCAGACAGTGAGCTCAAACATAAAGATAAATTAGTTTAATTACTGAGACGAGTTATCTTGACACTCCACGTGATATAAAACTTTCAGCTAAGTTAGAACTTCTAAAGAAGGTACCTACACTGGTTTCTCTCAGAGTGGATTGCGAAACATTCCTTTTCACTACAATTTGAAAAAAGATAAAATTGTCAAGTTACACAAGGTACATTTGAATGATATAATAAAATAAAATTACATTAAGACATTTTTTACAATTATGGTACATGACTACTGGTATTGCTCATTTTACTGGTTCAGAATGGTATGAGTTCAAATTTTACTGTACGAATAAATGTTTTTACCGCATCAAAATACCTCATTTAATCTTAAAACGAACGCCGCTCAGAAAGTCACAGCAAATTTCTGTTATTGTTACAACAGTATGTGTACAGTGATCCCTCGCTACTTCCTGCTTCAGTTTCTGCGGCTTCAGTGCATTGCAGGTTTTTCAAAAATATTCATTAAAAAAAATAAAAAATACGGAAGTTTCGGAAAATGCTGCAAAACAAGGCCAATTATGTAACCCCCAAAAACAAACAAAAACAATACCCCCCCCCCCAACAAAACTACAGGGATTCCTCACTTTCCGCGGTTAATGGGGACTAAGACCCCCCCCGCGACCACCGATTTCCACAAAGTACGATCGACCCCCCTGACTGACGTATACGTACATGTATATGTGTATATAATATCAGTAAATACATATTCAACAATTTCTTTCTTTCTTTCTTTCTTTCTTTCTTCCTTTCGGCTTTTTCCCTTTACTCGGGCGTCGCCACAGCGAATCATCTGATTTGCACATTTGATTTGGCAGAGGTTTTTACGTTGGATGCCCTTCCTGTCACAACCCTTTTTTCGCAAGGGACCGAAACACGCTGACGGTTATGCAGCTACTCTTTACGAAAGTCAGCAATGGTTCTTTTACATGAACCTCTCACCGTAGACAGTGACAGACATGGCCCGCCTTTGATAACCCAGTTAGCCGCACTGGGGGAAATATATATTCAACAATATAAATGCTTATAATAACAATTAAACATTCAAAAATAATGCATAAGATGTCAATAAAATATAAATACACACACACACAGATGTGCACCTTCATAAAAATGTCAGTAGTTTTGGTGGGTTGTTTTTTTGTTTTTGTTTATTTAGGTTTTTTGCATAATTGGCCTTGTTTTGTGGCATTTTCCTGAACTTTTTCCCTATTTTCCTTAATTTCCTTATTTTTTATTTTTCAATTAATATTTTTTGAAAAACCCACAATGCATTGAAGCTGCAGAAACTGAAGCACACGTAGCGCGGGATCACTGTACTTTGCACATCTATGTGTGTGCGCACACGCATGTCTGTATGTGTGTGTATTTATATTTTATTTACATGTTATGCATTATTTTTTAATGTTTAATTGTTATTATAAGCATTTATAGTATTGAATATGTATTTATTGATATTATATACATATATTCATGTACATAAATGTTAGTCAGGGGGTCGATCCTACTTCGTGGAAATCGATGGTCACTGGGGAGTCTCGGTCCTCATTAACCATGAAAAGTGATGGACCCCTGTATTCATCAGTTAGAAACTCTATTCTTTACAAAAAAATGAAACGTGAAAATTATGTTATATTTTGCAAGAAAATTTAAAGTATATTTCTCTTAAAAGCAGTACAAGAAATTTATTACGGCAGGACAATGTATATTTTCTGTGAAAAAAAAAAAATGCAAAAATTATAATTTTCCCATGATTAATGTGTTTATGTGATTTAATAAAAAAAATAATAAAAGGTTTACAACTTATTTACAGTCTACAGGGTTTGTTTTTAGTCATTGTTTACATTTTTGTAAGTGTAAAATCTACTGATGTTTTTTACAGTGTGGGGACAATGGATTAAATCTGTTTTTATATCTTTGTAGAAAAAATTTGTCTAAAATTCCATCCATCCATATTAAAAATTTGGACTTAAAGAAAGAGACAAATATATTATCTTCACCCATCAGCCAAACTAGAAGAGTTGGGCTAAATTCCTGGGACATTTTTTTTTCTTGTAATGCGAGCCGTCCCTGGTGCAGAGCGCTGGGCCCTCCGGTCCACTGGGATGCTACTGGATCAAGTATCGAGCTAAAGCTCATAAGAAAGGGATTAAAAGAGGCAGCCCACTAGAGACTGCCCCAGTGCTGGAAAACACAAGAAACCTCCATACACCACACTTTTAATTAAACAGGCTGATTGGGTTTCTAACGATCTACAGCGATATGACCGGAGAGAGAAAGGAAATTTGAGTGTCACATAGAGCCATATAATGTCTTTCTGAGAGCCAGAAAGTGGTCAGGGTATACCAGACAACAGACAGGACGAATGCAAGGAGCAAAACAGCAAAACAAAACTGTTGAGAGCCTCAGTTATTGATGGAAAAGCAAATAATTTTTTTTTAACATAAAAACAATCAAAGTTCATGATAAAAAGCAGGTTATTATTTAGAACCCAACCACTAAAGTCACAGCCTACATTTGAATGGAAAATTATTCAAGGATGACGATGGGTATTGTCACATCTATTTCTTTGCCACTCAGATATCCTTTTAGTTTTGTTTAAAAATTCGATGGAATGGTTTGCCTTCTTATAAAGAAGATAAGTTTTAACTGATCATAATAAAAAAGTGCCAGCTACCCCTTTACTTGCCCCTTTAGTTTCTGCTGCACTCCTGCTTCACTCTTTGAGTTTGTACACTTTACGTTCTCACACTGTATTTGTGGTAGTAAACTTCATTGAGAAACCGTGTAACAGAGCAGCAGTCAAGGCAAGTTAAAAATACATGCCGAAGACATTTTTTTAAAGAATTACAATACATACAACCCTGCGATGGACTGACGAGCTCTCCAGGGTGTACTCTGCACTCGCCCACACTCTGCTGAGATGGGCAGCAGCCTCCCATTGACCCTAATTAGGATTAAGTGTTTCAGAAAACGAATGAATGTCATGCAGTTTCCTACATACAAAAATTCCATTCATAAGAAGCAATCATTGGATGAGGTGAAGAAGGATATGGAGATTTATTCGACCGATACCTTGTTATTCGCTCAGGCTAAAGGCCTCATTGCTATCTGGATGGCATCAGTGAATTTTGCAAGGTTAGCATGCTATACAGCTAGTGCAGTTTCCAATTCATCCTGCACGTGAATATTTTCATTCAGGTAAGCTATTTTCAATTTACTAGCTACTCCTACTCAAAACACAACCTTGTGGCTTATCTGGATTATGATGAGGCGGGTCACATATCAAGATTATTTGATGACTTTTCATCGATCAGAAAGGAGAAAATATCAGGGTGTCCGAGTGGCACATCCACAAAGTGCGTGACTATTAACTCGGAGATCACAAGTTCAAATAAAGGTTATTGACACAGTCCCTGGTCAGTTGAGGTCATGTGATAGGGAAGGTAATATCTAATGGGTGGGAATTGGATGCGACTAAATATGGCGGAAAATCATGAAAGAGAATTGAATTAATAATACCGTAATAATAAAGAGAAAAAGACTGTTATTTAACAACTAAGAATGGAAAATGTGTGGACTTCCTCAAAAGGGCACAACAGGAACATCCGAACAAACTGCATGACAGCCTGGTACAGCAGCTGCACCTACGCAGACAAGAAAACCCTGAAGCATCCTTCGAAACCAGCACAGGACATTGTAAGCACACAGCTGCCAAAACATGAACATCTTTACAGCACTTGCTACGTGAGGAGAGATAAAGAGCGTCATAAAATAAATAAATAAATAAATACACGGCATGGACAGCATCTGTTTAATCTTCTCCCTCCAGGCAGGTGCTTCAGGTCAATCTGTTCTTAATCTATCTTCTCAATCTCTGTTCGTATTACTGTAATATTATAATCATGTCATTTGTCAAATTCCTGACCACATTCTTGCAGGGATTTTTGCCAAATTTGGTGAGGACCCTACTCTATCTGAGCGCCAGGAATAAGTTGATTTTGAAATGTCAGTGTCAAAGGTAAAGGTCAAACCAAAGGCGTAAATTATTTGTTGATTATAAAATCAAAACAATCCAGATACCAATAGTCATGCTATTGCTTAGTAACACTAATAGGAAATCATTATGGAGTTGTCTCCGATCTTTTTTGCACCAGAAACCAGTTTTATGTATGAAATTGTTTCCCCGGACCGGTTAGACTTGTTTTGGTGGCTGTCACCGCAGAAAACCCACGCCTCACAAAGATATGTGATTGGAAATGGTAGAAGGGCTTTCAGTAAATGCAGCCGTGAGGGGGGGGCACAAACCAGTGTCTCTCCCTCACGCCGGTCCCAAGCCCGGATAAATGCAGAGGGTTGCGTCAGGAAGGGCATCCGGCGTAAAACAAATGCCAAATAAACTATGCGAATCACAAGAAAGAATGACATACCGGATCGGTCGAGGCCCGGGTTAACAACGACCGCCATCAGTGCCGTCAACCAACAGGGTGCTGATGGAAATTGGACTACTGTTGGTCGAAGACGTCGAAGAAGGAGAGGCGGGAGGCGCGTCCGTTGCCAGAGAGAGAAGAGGAAAGGCATGAGTCTAGGACTGAAAGTAGGGACTTTGAATATTGGAACTATGACAGGAAAAGGTAGAGAGCTGGCTGACATGATGCAGAGGAGGAAGGTGGACATACTGTGTGTTCAGGAGACCAGGTGGAAAGGTCGCAAGGCTAGAAGCATAGGAGCAGGGTTTAAGCTGTTTTATCACGGTGTGGATGGGAAGAGAAATGGAGTCGGAGTCATCTTGAAGGAGGAGTTTGCCAGGAATGTTCTAGAAGTGAAAAGAGTGTCAGACAGAGTGATGAGTCTCAAGTTAGAAATTAAAGGTGTGATGGTCAATGTTGTTAGTGCTTATGCCCCACAGACAGGATGTGAGCGAGAAGAGAAGGAGAGATTCTGGAGGAGTTAGATGAAGTGATGCAGAGTACCCCAGAGGTGAAAGAGTGGTCATTGGGGCAGACTTCAATGGACATGTTGGTGCAGGAAACAGAGGGGACGAGGAAGTGATGGGTAGGTTTGGTATCCAGGACAGGAACGCATGAAGGACAGATGTTGGTAGATTTTGCAAAAAGGATGGAAATGGCTGTGGTGAATACTTTCTTCCAGAAGAGAGAGGAGCATAGGGTGACTTATAAAAGTGGAGGTAGGAGCACACAGGTAGACTACATCTTGTGCAGGCGATGTAATTTAAAGGAAGTCAGTGACTGCAAAGTAGTAGCGGGTGAGAGTGTTGCCAAACAGCATAGGATGGTGGTGTGCAGGATGATGCTGATGGTGAGGAAGGCGAAGAAGGCAAAGGCAGAGCAGAAGACAAAGTGGTGGAAGTTGAAAAAGGAAGAGTGTCGGGTTGTCTTCAAGGAGGAGTTGAAACAGGCTTTGGGTGGTCAGGAAGTGCTTCCAGATGACTGGACAACTACAGCGAATGTGATCGGGGAGACGGGTAGGAGAATACTTGGTGTGTCATCTGGAAGGAAAGTAGATAAGGAGACTTGGTGGTGGAATGAGGAAGTGCAGGAGTGTGTACAAAGGAAGAGATTAGCTAAGAAGAAGTGGGACATTGACAAAACCGAAGAGAGTAGGGGACACAGCGTAAGGCAAAGGTAGCAGTGTCAAAGGCCAAACAGAGGGCGTATGATGACTTGTATGCTCGGTTGGAAAGTAAAGAGGGAGAAAATGATTTATACAGGTTGGCACAGCAGAGAAATAGAGATGGGAAAGATGTGCAGCAAGTTAGATTGATAAAGGACAGAGAGGGAAATGTATTGACTGATGAAAGAAGTGTGCTGGGAAGATGGAAAGAGTACTTTGAAGAGCTGATGATGAGGAAAATGAGAGAGAAAAAAAGAGTAGAAGAGGTGACTGTTGAGGACCAGGAAGTAGCAAAGATTAGTAAGGGTGAAGTGAGGAGGGCATTGAAGAGGATGAAGAATGGAAAGCCAGTTGGTCCTGATGACATACCGGTGGAGGTATGGAAGTGTCTAGGAGAGGTAGCAGTAGATTTTCTGACAAGAACATTTAACAAGGTCTTAGAGAGTGAGAGGAAGCCAGAGGAATGGAGGAGAAGTGTGCTGGTGCCCATTTTTAAGAACAAGGGAGACGTGCAGAGTTGTGGCAACTACAGAGGGATAAAGTTGATGAGTCATACGTTGAAGTTATGGGAAAGAATAGTGGAAGCTAGACTAAGGGCAGAGGTCAGCATTTGTGAACAACAGTTTGGTTTCATGCCAAGAAAGAGCACCACAGATGCAGTGTTTGCCTTGAGGATGTTAATGGAGAAGTACAGAGAAGGTCAGACGGAGCTGCATTGCGCCTTTGTGGATCTGGAGAAAGCATATGACAGGGTGCCGAGAGAGGAACTGTGGTATTGCATGAGGAAGTCTGGAGTGGCAGAGAAGTATGTTAGAGTGGTGCAGGACATGTATGAGAGATGTAAGACAGTGGTGAGGTGTGCTGTCGGTGTGACAGAAGAGTTCAAGGTGGAGGTGGGACTGCATCAAGGGTCAGCTCTGAGCCCCTTCTTGCTTGCTATGGTGATGGACAGGCTGACAGACGAGGTTAGGCAAGAATCTCCATAGACTATTATGTTTGCAGATGACATTGTGATCTGCAGTGAGAGCAGAGAACAAGTGCAGGAAAACCTAGAGAGGTGGAGGTATGCCCTGGAAAGGAGGGGAATGAAGGTTAGCCTCAGTAAGGCAGAATACATGTGTATGAATGCCAAGGACCCAACAGGAACAGTGAGGTTACAAGGAGCAGAGATAAGAAAGGTGGAGGATTTTAAGTACTTAGGCTCAACAATCCAGAGCAATGGAGAGTGTGGAAAAGAGGTGAAGAAGCGTGTGCAGGCAGGTTGGAATGGTTGGAGAAAAGTGTCCGGTGTGAAGTGCGATAGGAGAGTATCAGCAAGAATGAAAGGAAAAGTGTACAAGACGGTGATGAGGCCAGTGATGTTGTATGGTTTAGAAACAGTGGCCCTGGGGAAAAGACAGGAGGCAGAGTTGGAGGTAGCAGAGATGAAAATGTTGAAGTTCTCTTTGGGAGGAACGAAGATGGATAGGATAAGTAATGAGCACATCAGAGGGACAGCACATGTAAGACGTTTTGGAGACAAAGTCAGAGAGGCTAGATTGAGATGGTTTAGACATGTACAGAGGAGGGATAGTGAGTATATTGGTAGTAGGATGCTGAGGCTGGAACTACCAGGCAGAAGGCCTAGAGGAAGACCAAAGAGACGATTCATGGATGTGGTGAAGGAGGACATGAAGGTCGTTGATGTAAGAGAAGAAGATGCAAAGGATAGGGTGAGATGGAGGCAGATGATTCGCTGTGGCGACCCCTGAAGGGAAAAGCCGAAAGGAAAAGAAGAAGATACTTAGTCTGTGTTCTAACAAACCACTATAAGAATATATTCACTGATAGTGACTTCAAAGCACTTCTGTAAGTCGCTAAATGTAAAAAGCAAATTTTAAATTTTTGTCTGATGTATGATAACATTTAGTATGACTTTATTGATTCAGTAACCGCTTCAACCGAAACCACATGCAAACCAGGAGTTCCTCGGTTTGGACTTGTATTTAGAACTATTCTCGAACTGTACAAGAAAATGTACCTATTGGAATGTTTCTGGAGGTGGAAGGAAATCATAACACCTGCAGAAAATACACACAAAGACATTAACTAAACCTCAGGACTGAAGCCCAGAGCTCACAGCTGTGAGACTGCTTTAAGACGCTGCTGTTTAATAAAGCAGAAAATCCGTCTTTGATTCTTCATCTGTGTATATTTAATAGGTTTTTATCTTTGGGTGAGACAACAGAGCTGGGACAGAGAGAGCGAGAGGGACAGAGACAGAGAGAGAGAGAGAGAGAGAGAGAGAGAGAGCGAGAGAGAGAAAGAGAGAGAGAGAAAGAGAGAGAGAGAGAGAGAGAGAGAGAGAGAGAGAGAGAGAGAGAGAGAGAGAGAGAGCGGGAAAGAGAGAAAGAGAGAGAGGGACAGAGAGAGAGAGAGAGAGAGAGAGAGAGAGAGAGAGAGAGAGAGAGAGACCGAGAGAGAGAGAGGGACAGAGAGAGAGAGAAAGAGTTATGAGACTGAAACATCTGCATGTAGTTATTCCTACTTGCTCACACATTTCCAGTTTTCAGTTTTATTACAACATGGAAGAGTGTTCCACACTTCATGCTTATGGGACACACACACACACACACACACACACACACACACACACACACACACACACACACACACACACACACACACAGAGATCTATTCACCCCTGACAACTTAGGGCGATTTGGAACTGCCTATGAGCCTAACATGTCTACAATGTCATAGCCAAATGTCAACATAGCTTAAAATGTCATTTTACTGTGAGAGGAGACTGACGTACCCAGAGGTATTTCACATAAACACAAGGAAAAGATGCAAACTCCACCCAGAAACACCCTCACAAAGCCTGAGACTTGACCCCAGGGCTTTCTTGCAGTGAAGGAGATGTGCTACCTACGACACGGCCATGAAGCCCATGTCAGTATATAACTTTTCCATAATTAGTCAATAGCGACTACACAAGGTTGATATGCCATTTGAATGAAATTTCAGATAGACCTTGTTCATTCTCGGTTGTCAAATTATTTCGTTATCACTGTGTCTTATAAATAAACCCTTGAACGTTTAGACCATGTCCAAATGTTGGTTGTTAAGTTTTGCTTGATAATATTGATAGATCTGAGATGACCTGGCAAGCTGTTCAGGGTGTAGTCTGCCCTCACCCAGAATCGGCTGAGATAGGCACCAGCCTCCCCGCAACCTTAATTAGGATTAAGCAGTTAAGAAAATCAATGAATGAATGAATGAATGAATGAATGAATATTGATATATGTTATGAATTGATAACACTGTAGCTATAAATAAAATATATGATGTTTCATACCTGCCAGACTGCCCTCAATCTAAATAACTGTTTATTAATACCCCCCACCCCCACCCCAGATTTCGCTTTTTCAGTGGAGACTCACAGTGACCACTTGGCTCCAGCATCAAGAGTCATTTGGCTTAATTATATGTGTTTGGCTGAGTTTAGATGCAGGGAATGCTAGTGCAGGTGCGGACTAAACCATTTTGTCCCTTTATAAGGGGTGAGAGGGTCTCAAAGAGCTTACACAATATATATTTTACAGAATGTTCAATCTCTCAAACAATTTATTTAGCCAATTTTGATTTAGTTATATCACTAACTATTTACAAAATAAATAAATAAGTTAAAATATATATATATATAAACTATTAATACCTGGCTTGGTGGTTAGTCTAGGAGTATTGGGACATTAGTTGTTGTTGGGTAAATAAATATTATAATGACTCTCCATTTTACAGTGTTAAAATTGATTCAAATTTTTAGTAACTAAAACTTTTATTTTAATTGAACAGCTTTAACTCTCTACCTGACGTGACAGGCCACAATGAACAAACTGGTTTCGCATCTCGATTCGCGCAAAGCATCATGGGATCACGGCTACCAAACAAACTACCAAAATGGCGGAGTTTAACCTGAATGTCAGTGAACAGTGCTCTATTGATACGTTTAATTCAAGGAAAGTTCCGGATCTACGGGCATATTGTACGCGTAGGGGTCTCCCCAGTTGTTCCCACAAACGTAGAGATGAATTAGTTGGGCTTGCATTTGCCACCACGTAACAGAATTTGCTGATAATTCTGTCAAAAGATGAGCAATCCAAGCAGATCCAGCGTGACTATGCCAGCCTGCTTATGTTTGAAGTGAAACGCTGATGATTCCCGATCCTCTTGGGACATAAGGAAGACTGGAAAACAAAAGTCGATGCTGTGTCAAAGTGGCCCCATTGAATGTACGCTGACATGGCAGATTTACTGTGCTTTAATACAACAAATACGTCTGGAGTCCTTCATTTCGGTTGGGAAAGTATACATGTGAATGGCGGTAAATATGTGCACACATTTGTTTCGAAGTTACATGCATGTTCGCTTCAAATTTCCTTTCTTCCATCACTCAAGATGGTACAGACCAATCCCACAATTCAATACGGCACAACACGCACCTGGCATTATACCAACAAAAAACAAACTTAAAGCAAACTTTAACGGCAGTTGTTCAGGTGTGACAATATTATTTACATACAAAAGCAAGTGGCCACTGGAAATTTTGGCAGCTGTGACCTTTGACATCACATTCCCCGCACATGCACAGTCGTAATACAATCTTGGCTTATGACCCGTTAAGCTGATTTAGGGATCATTCAACATTTTCAACATTTTCCTAACTGTACAAAACGTACGCTGGGGGGAGGGGGTAAGATGTCTGTGTACGCTTTTTAATATAAAAATGTCGATCAACAATAATACATGAGCTTGTGAAAATATATATATATTTTTTGTGCGTGTACGTTTGAAACTCTCAATGCACGATTTGCCAACCACCTGTGGTGTTGCATATCTGCAAAGTCTGCAATGAATACAGTACAGTACTACCCAACCCGGTATCAGCTGTTGAAACATCAGAAGGCAGCTGATCAAAAGCTGGGGGGGTGCACAGGGTGCACGTGTACCCCCCCACAGCAGGAGTTGAGTTCCGCTGGACAAGAAATTATGTGTATTCACAATCTTATAAATAAACTTAATGACTGTTATTGAAGAGAAAGTTGGAGATAAGTTCCACATGACTAGAGTCAGGAAGTAAACCGGAAGTTAACGTGTAACGGGCACTGCGCATGTGCAAGACCGAGCTGACCAATCAACAAACATAATATTATCAGCAAGCAATAATAGCTGAACACTGTCAATCAAACGAAGTGTGAGTGTGAGAATAAAGCACAGTTTGTTAGTCCCGCCTCCGGTTCCTGCACATGTGTTAGAACACAAACATTGACGCACAGAGAAAGAATGGATAAAATAATCATCAGCCATCCAGCCTGGATCTGCAGCCTAATGCTCAGTACTTTTATTAAATTAATAATGTTTTTGTGCTTTAAATATGTATTCATATTTGTTTGTGCCTTTGAATAGATAGATAACTTTAGCTCAATTTGTAAATGTATTTAGCACATGTACTTGCAGATGTAGTTTGAAATATATTTGAGAATGTTTTTGGTTGAACTATAATATTTGATTCGTTTTCTGAGAGTAATAGATGAATCATCTTCTGCTGAAAAACTGTGCGTGTTGTTGGCGTGAGATTCCACGTGGTTTATATCATATAATATGCTGTGATATGCATGCACTATATTTCATGTGGTACTTTGTATCAATTCAGTGATGTCACGGTAACTTTGTGTAGGCGGGCACTTAGCAATGGCAGCTTTTGGATCACAAACTGAAGCGTGGTCATCCAAAAGTCACTGACCAATAAAAAATGCAGACATTTTGAATTATATTTTAATATAAAATAATATTATTAAAAACAATGTCATTTTTATTATGAAAACCAAATATCTTCATATTAATATTAAAGCTGGTGTCATTAAAAAGAATTCTTTAAAAGTATATATTTTTTATTGATTTCATTATTATTTGACTGGTGTATAAAAGAAGTATTGATTTATTTTATAAAAGAGGTTTGACCATTGTTTTGTGCAATATCTTATTTAAAAATCCTGCCGAGAGATCATCAACATTGATTTGTACACTTTCGGGAAGGGGGGGGTGGGGTGGGGGTGGGGGGTGTCAAAAAAAGTACTCTCTGTACGCTTGGGGGAAATGTTGAAAATGTTGAACCGCCCCTTATGACGCTGTATTCTGCACAGCATTACGTTTGATGTTTGAGTGTTGGCCCTGCGATCACCTGGTGAGCTGTCCACAGTGTATCCCGCCTTTGCCACAGTTGGCTGAGATGGGTACCAGCCTCCCTGCAGCCCTATTTAGGTTTAGGCGGCTCAGAAAATGAATGAATGAATGAATAAGTCAGAATGTATTCGGCGAGTGGACATTGCTAACAGAGTTTCAGTGGGTAGTGAATCGACTCTGTTGGGATTGACATTGATGTGAACCAAAAGTACATGATTACTACTGGGTTTGCAAATGTAGTCTAGACTAGCTTTGTACAAAATATATTGACTTTCTTTGCTCCATGCTGGCCAGAATCATGTAAGATCATGTAAAATCAAGTGAGATTATTTTTTTAATTTTCCCCCGATTTCTTCTTAATTTAGTTGGATCCAATTGCCACCCATCAGATATTACCTTCCCTATCACAGAACCACCACCTTCCAGGGAGGGGTGAAAGCATGCACACACACCCTCCGTCACATGCAGTACGAGCAGCCACCTCTTTTTAAACTGTGGCACATGCATATTTTGGGGGCAGTCTGACACACTTGGAGATAAAGCAGTGTGCGACCCTCGTATGAATGAGCTCTCAGACACCCATGACTGGCTGTTGATCGCTGTGAGTGACAGGGCAGTGAGTGTATGCCATCCCTTCCTCCTGTGAGAGCTTGACCAATTAGCTCCCATAAACTCCCGGATGTAACATTAAACCGGATTCGAAGTTGTGATCTCTGGGTTAATATTCACACATCTCAACGATGCGCCACTCACAAGCTTGAAATGTATTTATTTTTTCGTCTGATTATTATACTATGATTATACTAAATCATTACTATCTTGTTTGAAGAACTCACACTTCACTAACTGTTCCTCACTTTCCTACACTCACACTCTCACTCATTTGAACCGGTGAATCCTATTAGTGTCATGGGGAGGCTGGTGCCTTTCTCAACCAACTCTGGGCAATGGCATGGTAATGGAAATGGCAATTTGGAACAAACAATTAGCCTAATGTGCATGTCTTTGGATTGTGGGAGGAAATTTGAGTAGCTGAAAGAAAGTCAGACAAGCATGGGGGAGAACTTCAAACTCCAGAGAGAAACAAGCTGAATGAGCCTGGGACTCGAACCTATGACCTTTCTGCAATGAGGGAGACGTGCTCACCACTAGACCACCATGCCTCCTTTTTCTAACAAACAACACAAACAACATTATTTCATCATCATCATCATCATCTTCTTCCGCTTAGTCCAGGGTCGGGTCGCGGGGGCAGCAACCTTAGCAAAAAGGTCCAGACATCCCTCTCCCGAGCTACTTCCTCCAACTCTCCCGGGGGGACACCAAGGCGGTCCCAGACAAGCCGAGAGACATAGTCCCTCCAGCGTGTTCTAGGTCGACCCCGGGGTCTCTTCCCGGTTGGACATGCCCGAAACACCACACCAGGGAGACGTCCGGGGGGCATTCTGACCAGATGCCCGAGCCACCTCAACTGGCCCCTCTCAATGCGGAGGAGCAGCGGATCTACTCCGAGCTCTCCCCGGATGGCGGAGCTTCTCACCCTATCTCTAAGGGAGAACCCCGCCACCTGGCGAAGAAAGCTCATTTCAGCCGCTTGTATCCGTGATCTTGTTCTTTCGGTCATTACCCAAAGCTCGTGACCATAGGTGAGGGTTGGAACGTAGATCGACTGGTAAATTGAGAGCTTCGCCTTGCGGCTCAGCTCCTTTTTCACCATAACGGACCGGTACAGGCACCGCTTAATAGCAGAGGCTGCAGCGATCCGTCTGTCGATCTCTCGCTCCATCCTTCCCTCACTCGTAAACAAGACCCCAAGATACTTAAACTCCTCCACTTGAGGCAGGACCTCATTCCCGACCCGGAGGGTGCATTCCACCATTGTCCGACTGAGAACCATGGCCTCGGACTTGGAGGTACTGATCTTCATCCCGGCTGCTTCGCACTCGGCTGCGAATCGCTCCAATGAGAGCTGGAGGGCCCGATTTGATGAAGCCAAAAGGACAACATCATCCGCAAAAAGCAGAGACGATATCCGATGGCCACCAAACCAGAACCCCTCATCGCCTCGACTGCGCCTAGAAATTCTGTCCATAAAAATTATGAACAGAATCGGTGACAAAGGACAGCCTTGGCGGACTCCAACTCCCACTGGAAACGAATCCGACCTGCTGTTACCAATACGGACCAAACTCTGGCTCCGGTGATACAGCGACCGAATCGCTCGTAGCAACGGATCCGGAACGCCGTATTCTCGGAGCACGCCCCACAAGATCTTTCGAGGGACACGGTCGAAAGCCTTCTCCAAATCCACAAAGCACATGTGGACAGATTGGGCAAACTCCCATGCCCCCTCCAGAATCCTCTGGAGCGTATAGAGTTGGTCAAGAGTGCTGCGGCCAGGCCGAAATCCTCATTGTTCCTCCTGAATCCGAGGTTCGAGTATCGGTGGGATCCACCTCTCTAGTACCCCTGCATAGACTTTCCCAGGTAGGCTGAGGAGTGTAGTTCCCGATAATTGGAACACACCCTCCGGTCCCCTTCTTAAAAATTGGGACCACCACCCCAGTTTGCCAATCCAGAGATACAGCCCCCGATGACCACGCGATGTTGCAGACACGTGTCAACCAAGACAGTCCTACCACATCCAGAGCCCTGGGATATTCTGGGCGGATCTCGTCCCACCCCGGAGCTCGACCACCGAGGAGCTTTTTTACAACCTCAGTGACCTCCACTCCAGTGATGGGCGGACCCTCACCCGAACCCCCAGGGTCTTCCTCTTCCACGGAGGGCGTGTTGGTGGGATTGAGAAGGTCCTCAAAGTATTCCCTCCACCTCTCAACAACATCCCCAGTCAAGGTAAGCAGCTCCCCACCTCCACCGTAAACAGTGTTTGTGAAGAACTGCTTCCCCTCCTGAGGCGTCGGATGGTGACCCAGAACCTTTTGAGGCCAACCGATAATCACTCTCCAGGCCCTCACCGAACTCCTCCCACGCCCGAGATTTTGCATCTGCGACAGCCTCGGCTGCAGCACGCTTGGCCTGCCGGTACCCGTTTGCTGCCTCAGGAGTCCCACAGGCTAATAAAACCCGATAGGCCTCCTTCTTCAGCTGGACGGCCCCCTTCACCGCCGGTGTCCACCACCGGGTTCGGGATTACCGCCACGACAAGCACCGGCGACCTTACGGCCACAGCTATGGGCTGCCGCCTCAGCAATGGAGGCACGAAACATGGCCCATTCGATTCCATGTCCCCGCCTCCTCCGGGCGTGGTTGTAGCTCTGCCGGAGGTGGGAGTTAAAGGCCTCTCGGACAGGGGCTCCGCCAAACGTTCCCAGCAGACCCTGATTACACGCTTGGGCCTGCCAGGTCTGGAAGGCAACCTCCCACACCACCGAAGCCAACTCACCACCAGGTAGTGATCGGTAGACAGCTCAGCTCCTCTCTTCACCCGAGTGTCCAGAACATATGGTCGCAAGTCCGATGACACGACTACAAAGTCAATCATCGAACTGCGACCTAGGTGTCCTGGTGCCAAGTGCACTTATGGACACCCTTATGTTCGAACATGGTGTTCGTGATAGACAAACTATGACGAGCACAGAAGTCCAACAACGACACACCATTCGGATTCAGACTGGACAGGCCGTGCCTACCGACCACATCCTTCCAGGTCACACTAGCCTTGCCCACATGGGGGATGAAGGCTCCCAAGACAACGGCGAGTCTCCCGAGGGAGTGTTCTCCAACACCCCAAAGACTCCAAAAGGGTGGGTACTCTGAACTGTCATTTGGTGCATAAGCACAAATAACAGTCAGGACCCGCCCCCCCACCCGAAGACGGAGGGAAGCTACCCTTTCGTCAACCGGGGAGAACCCCAACATTTGGGCACCGAGACGGGGGGCAACAAGAATACCCACACCGGCTCGCCGCCTCTCCCCATGAGCAACTCCAGAATAGAAGAAGGTTCAGCCTCTTTCGAGATGGATGGTTCCAGAGCCCAAGCTATGCGTTGAGGTGAGCCCGACTATATCTAGTCGGTATCTCTCCACCTCACGCACCAAATCAGGCTCCTTTCCCGCCAGAGAGGTGACATTCCATGTCCCGAAGGTCAGAGTAAGCAGCCGAGGATCAGTCCGACAGAACCCATGCCTTTGGCTGCCACCCAACTCACACTGCACCCGACCCTAAAACTCCTCCCACGGGTGGTGGGTCCATGGGAGGGCGGACCCATGTCTCCTTTTCGGGCTGGGCCCGGCCAGGCTCCATGGGCATAAGCCCGACCACCAGGCGCCGCCTTGAGCCCCTCCTGGGCCTGGCTCCAGGAGGGAACCCGGTGACCCGCGTCCGGGCAAGGGAGACTGCTTCTTTTGTTGTCTCGTGTCTTTAGGGGTTTGTTTTGAATCGCACTTTGTCTGGACCTTCACCCCGGACCTGTTTGCCTTGGGTGACCCTACCAGGGGCATTTGCCCCCGACAACATAGCTCCTAGGATCATTAGGTCACGCAAACCCCTCCACCACGATAAGGTGGCGATTCAAGGAGGGGCAACATTATTTCTGTGAAATATTTTTTAAAATGAATGCAAAAAAAAAAAAAAACCCCAAAAAAAACAGTGTGATAAATTTTATTTCAACATTATTTCTGTGAAATAAAATTTATCACACTGTTTTTTTGGGGTTTTTTTTTGCATTCATTTTAAAAACAAAGGCTCATGTGTCATAATCAGAAACATGATCCAGTCAAAATTCTGTAACTGGTCAGACACACTGTCTTTAAACTGACCGATACTGTATCATCTTACCATAAGAACGCTCTGAGTTTAAATGTTTAAAAATTGTGAACTAAAGTGGGGAACGACTAAACAATGCACTAATATGTGTAAAGATCCTCCTCAAAGATCCTGCAAAGGTAAATGTGATCTCTCAGTGGGACAAGCGCATCAAAAACCAAAAAAAAAAAAAAAAAAAGTATATGACTAAAATTTACTCTAGATTTCATGAGGGAAAAAAAAAAAAATCAAGCATAACACAGGTTGTTTTATGTATTTTTTTAAATAATTATAAATGTTCCTGGTGTAAAGAACACATCACTGTTCCGTTGCTGATATCACACGTCTGGAAACTCCTTATCAGTACTGTACAGGAGATTTGAAGTGGAGGAAGCATATTTTATTGCACTTTTATATACATTTACAGCATACATTTGGCAGAGCAATTGAAATTTAAAGGCCTAGCTCAAGCACCCAACAGTGGTGACAGAGGGTTTGAACCACCGACCTTCGAATTAACAACCCATTGCCTTATCCACTAAGCCACCACTACCCTTTTAAGCAAGAAATACATTAGTAAATTGTTTTTACAGTTGCACGAGTTAATTATTCTTCCTTAATCGGTATTCACGAAATGTAATTAACTGTTTGGGAAAGCAATAAACAATGATGACACTTGGCCTTAAGCATTAGTCTCAGGAATATAATGTTTATTCAAGTCACCAAATTTAATATTTAAGTGTGTGTGTGTGTGTGTGTGTGTGTGTGTGTGTGTGTGTGTTATGGCTCATTGCACCATTCTGAGTTAAGCAATCAGCACAGTTCCACTAACATGAAGAGGAATGAGAATCATCTTAATGGAAACTCACACTTTCTGCTGATGTGGGTTAATACTAGGGCAGAGATATGATAATAAGAATAGTAATCACTAGAATTTTGACATTTTGCAAATGTCAAGCTGTATGGCTTTACCTGACTTTTTTTTTAAAAACAGTCTTCCTTTAAATTTTTTAAAGATGTTTTTAAAATGCAAACATACAGCTTTCAGTTTTCTCTTTTTCTTCAAATATTTTTTGATCATATCAGGTATAATGAGAAATAATGACCACAGTCGACAAGTAAATGAACACAACCCAGTTGTTATGTTTTATTTTTGTGTGTAAATTCCTCTATTTTTACCGAGATTAATTCCCTGGAGGATGGTAACCGCTCTGGAGAAAAACTACAAAACACATCCAGCTTGACACTACAGTGTTAGGGTTAGCACCCCGAAGCACTGCACCTACAATGCTACAAGTTCACTTCAGAGAAAATACCCCCAAGCAGACCTTGGGGAAGGAAGGGGGGATCTGCTACTCTGAACAGATAACACGGTTACTGACCAGGACAACAATACACAGACTACGAGAAGAACCACAGCAACAGTAGTAGATGAGACTAAGCAAAAATGAAATAGCTGTGGTGGTCTCTTCAAGAATGAGTCTGTCTGTCTTCCTTTCGGCTTTTTCCCCAGGAGTCGCCACAGTGAATCATCTGATTCGCACGTTTTGATTTTGGCAGAGGTTTTTACGTCAGATGCCCTTCCTGTCACAACCCTTTTAGCAAGGGACAGAAACACACTGACGGCTTTGCAGCTACTCTTTACATGCCTCTCACCATAGATCGTGAGAGACATGGCCCGCCTTTGATAACCCAGTTAGCTGCACTGGGGGGGGGACAGTGACAACCTTGTGGAGAGTGGGACTCGAACCCCCAACCTTTGGATCAGCGATCCAGCGCCCTATACCACTAGACCACCACTGAGTATGGAGTAAAAATCCACCAAGGGAAAACAAAGTGTAAAACATAGCAAGAACAATGCAACGATATCAGTAATACACAGAGGTCTTCCTTTGAATTTACACAGACAGTTCATCAGATGTCGGAGGTCCCGAACCAGGATTCTAACTACAGTGCCCAGGATCTCCCAGTTTTTGTTGCATAGAACACCAGAGAAGAGGCTGGAAGCACTAAAGAAACAAAGCTTGAGACAAAGCCACGGCTGAACTTCCCATCAACATCAGACCGCTGTTGGAAACAACTGGATGAGAGCCTTGACACTATCCTAGAAAACACTTTGAAAGGAGACACAGTTAGAAAGATGAAGACCTTGACCCAGATTGTTCTCCAAGAAACTTTTGGCGTAAAAGAGACCAAGGGAAAAAGACCAAAAGCAAGCCCCAGCAGAAGGCAGCTAAAAATTGCTTCTTTACGCAAAGATCAGTGCAGTCTCAAGAAAAGGTACCACAAGGCAGAAGGTATAGAGAAAGTAGGACTAGAAGAACTCCACTCCAAGCTGTACAAGAACCTACTTGAACGCCACTAGACAGAGACACTTCGAAAGAAGCAGATGGAGAAAAGAAGGAAAAGACAAGTATTCCTCAGAAGCCTGTTCAAATTCACATCTGACCTTTTAGGAAAGCAAAAGAGTGGAAAGTTTACATGCCCAAGAGAAGAAGTAGAAGGCAGTATAACAGCTTTACACAGCGATCCAGAAACAGACAATCCACTTGGGAAATGCCCTTTTCAGCTACCTATTCCAGAACCCCACACCCCCTTCAACATGTCCGATTTTACCCTTGATCAGGTCAAGGCAGTTGTGAAAAGAGCTCGATCAGCATCAGCTTCAGGAAGAAACCAAGAGAGACAAGAGGACCCTGTCAGTCATATGGTTAGATCTTGCCAAAGCTGACCGGAGTGTATCACATCAGCTTATTCAAACAGCACTACACTATTGCATACCACAAAAACTTGTCAAATTAGTGATGAGCTACATGAATTGTCTGCAGATGTGGTTTACTATTGGAAATTTTACTCCTAAGTGGCAAAGACTGGAGAAAGGCATTATGGCAGGATGCATAATATCTGTGATTCTGCTCATAACAGCCATGAACTTCATTGTTCCATGTTGAGCATTCACAGATGACATCACAGTCATGACCTCATCATTTGCAGGGACCCAGTGGATACTAAGAGGGCTAGAAAGAGCAGACAACTGGGCAGAATTGGAATTTAAAATACAGAAGTCTGTGCATACATAATGGTTTGCTATCAAAGAACACTTCAGAATTCAAGGACAGAATGTCCCAACCATAGAGTATGAGCAAACAAAGTGCCTTGGGAAGAACTTTGATAGCTCCCTGAAAGACGGCAACAATATCAAGGCCGTCAAACCACAAAGTAAATAATTGTTTTCCCGTGACCGGCAACAGCCAACTGCAGGGAAGATTCGAAGTGTGGTGCCTCCAGTTTGGCATTATACCAGGACTACAGTGACCCTTCTTGGTGTACGACATCCTCATGCCTGCAGTCAAAGCAATGAAAAAACTTTGCAGTGAGTTTCTGAGACATGGTTGGATGAACCTCCTAGCTTCAGCGCAATTAACATCTACAGCAAAACTGCCAAACTAACACTACCACTGACAACTGTAGTAGAAGAATTCAAGGTTGCAAAAGCACACGCTGTCAGTACACTACACAGATCCAAAGTTAAGAAAGTCAACCTGTCAGGAGAAACCACCAACAGTGGAAAAAAGTGCAAGCCCCAGAGAGCAGTCACCAATGCTGAAGAGCAACTATACTGTACAGTGTACAAACGTACAGTGTGCGAGGGACGCCTAGGTTTGGGAAACTACCATTCCTGACATTGGAGCGAAGCTAACAATAATCAGAAGAGAGCTCATTGTACAGTGTGTACAGGAAACAGAAGATCGCAGAGTCAATGCAGTAAATCTCACAAAACAGGGCATTTGGGTCCAGTGGGATGCTGCACTAGAGAGGCCCCTGTCATGAAATGATCTATGAGGAACTGATCAGGGGAAACTAAGCTTTCTTTTCCAAGCTGTTACTGATCTCCTGCCAACTCCAAGCAATCTCAGGATCTGGGGAATAGAAGACAGTGGCGAAACACTAACGATCCTGAGATACCTGCTGATGACACTGAAGGAAGCACTTCAAAAAGAGAGTCACCCTCAACTAAGAAGGTTCAAAAGAGTAGTTCCAGCAGACTCTGATTGTAGCGAAGCAATCAATGTTTAACTCATCACTGATTTATCACATGTGCACAATTTTCTGGTAATTGAATCAGATGATGGAGTCTAGGCCTGCTTTGTGGTCACAAAAGAAGCTGGAGCCCTCTTTCAATAAGAGGCTGGATTGATTCATTCACTCATCTTCAGCATTATTTAACAAGATTGGATTTATAAAAAATATACATATAGGACAACAAATGCACTGCATAACTCCAAGGAAACAGGAAATAGAAACATAACTAACAAAATAAATAAATCTATCAGGTACCAAACATGCACTGTTGCTATAAAATATAGTGGAGAGCCTTCCCAGAAGAGTGCAAGGCTACTTTAGCAGCAAAGTGGGTGTCCACATAGTTTTGGTTATATAATGTAGATGGCACCATGACAGGATTTATCTTCAGATATTAAGCAAAACCTCAAGGCCTCAGGTTAAACGTGGTCACTGGGTCCAAAAGACCTAAAGAAAGGTCTGAAACCTGTTGAAAAGATACTCAGTAAAAAAAAAAAAAGAACATGTTTGTACATAGAGACCATGAAACTGTGAGATATACCAGTGGTGTTCGGAAGAATGAGCAAAAAATTCCAGCAAAGTACAAAAATATTCTGCCTCTTTACTCAAAATAATCATTTTATGACAACATAGATTCTTGCCCTTTGAACATGGGGAAAAAAAGTCATGCGTATAAAATGAACTGTAGTGCGATACGATTAGAACAGTGGTTCCTAACCTGGGTTCGATCGAAACCTAGGGGTTCAGTGAGTCGGTCTCAGGGGTTCGGCGGAGCCTCTGCCACGGAGGTCAGGACACACCCGACTCATCATGTCAATTAGTGATGACACGCCCCGCTTGGCCATCACTGGCTGCAGATGATCACTTTACATTGCTTGGCCAATCAGTGCTGCGGGAATTTAGCGCGCTCAGTAGTCAATGTGTGAAGTCGTGAGATTTTTTCGGAATATTTTAATCCATACTATGTCGAACAAAAAAAGAAAGTGGTCGGACGAATATGTACAACATGGATTCACATGCATCATGGAACGTGATGGGACTCAGCATCCTATCTGAATGATTTGCAATGCCAAGTTGAGCAACTCTAGTCTCGCACTGGCAAAACTAAAGGAACACTTCGTGAAACTGCATGGAGATGGGAATACAAGAACACAACAGTACCTGTGTCTTGAATTTGTAAAAAAATCACATTTTTATTTTTCACTGATGAAGGGTTCGGTGAATGTGCATATGAAACTGGTGGGGTTCGGTACCTCCAACAAGGTTAAGAACCATTGGATTAGAGCATTTAGGACATTCCCTTATCCAGTGGGGCCGGTGGTGTAGTGGTTAGGGTGCTGCGCTCATGATTGGGAGGTTGTGAGTTCGAAATCCCACTGAGACCCTCACTGTGCTAAGACCCCTGGTCAAGGTCTCAACCACAAGTGTGCCTCTGTTCACCCAGCAGTATAAATTGGTACCAGTAAAAATATACTGGGAAGGTAACCTGCAATGGACAAACGTCCCATCCATGAGAAGTTGAACTCCTGGTCACTTCATGCTAGAGAAAATGGGGCCGGTCAATGGTAGTCTGAAGTCTTCAGGTGGGCATTGCTCCCTTGTTCATTTTTTTTTTTTAAATTTCACCCCATTTTCTCCCTAATTTAGTTGTATCAAATTCCCACAGATCAGGTGTTGCTTCCCAACCACACCACCACCACTACCAACCAGGGAGAGGTGAAAGTATGCACACGCCCCCTCCGTGACATGCAGCGCTAACCACCCACCTCTTTTCAAACTGTGGCGCATGCGTATCTGGGGCATGTGTATCAGTGTATCTAACGCGCTCAGAGGGAAAGCACTATCAGCCCCTCATACAATTGAGCTCACAGACGTCCACGATTGGCTGTGAGTGAGAGGGAAGTGAATGTAGTGAGAGTGTAATTGAGAGCTTGATCAATTAGCTTCCATGGACTCCTGGATACGGACGGCTGTGGAATTAACCCAGGGTCTCTGGGTTAATAGTTGTGCACCTTGTTGATACCCCACTCAGGAGCTCGGGCTCCCCTGTTCTAATCAGTCGTCCAAAATCATAACCACAAGCTTACCATAACGCGTTACTGCTTACCCATATTGGTGTAGATCTCATGCTAGGCTTAACTCCCTTCCATAGACATGGATTCTTTTCTGCCAACATTAACAGCAACTGGGTACATGTCCAACCAAGTCAGCATCATTGTGGTGTTATAACTTCTAGCCAGGACCTGAGTGAGGAATAGTACCCCAATCCTACACAGCCACCAGATAGCAAGTGTCCAGTTGGGGCTGCACTGAGGCCTGGGAAGTACTCAAAAATAAGTACGTCATACCAGTAATCAGCACCCAATGTAAGCCATTTTGATCTTTGCGCTTGATGGAAAAGATGAACTGGAACACGAGAGTCGCACAGATGAAGAGAAAACGCGATGAAGTGCATGTCTGTGTTTCGCCTGCACTGCACCGAGAAGATAAAAATGGCTTTGATGCTTTGAAATTAAATCTTATTGATGCCACAACAGAAGCTAATTTAGGTTCAATCTAATGCCAGAGCTGAAACGGCAGAGGATCAGAACTCGACAGAGAGAAACGTAACACGGCTCGGTCTGACAGCGCACGCCTTTGTTGGAAGAGTTTTTTTTTCCTGTGTGTTGAACGGTTTTGGGTTCATAGCTCCTCAGAGAGGCTTGTTTTTCATCATGGAAACTGCAGCAGTGTAAAGGTTCATGGGAACAGCACCTGCGAGAGATGAAGACAATCATCCCTGTACACTTTTACCCTAATTCTAATCTGTCAGAGTAGTTATGTGTCATGCTTTTGCCACAGTTTCCCATTTCTAACAGATGATGAAGATTTACTGAGAATAAAACACTAAACACTGAACAACAATCCTGAACAATCGTGATCAGATGCCCGGAGTTGAAAATGTCACAAAATAGTGATTTTCCTCTTGGACTTTTTTCCTTGATTCTCCATATTAGCTGATTGAACCCCCTTTCACAGATACATGTCCTATCCACCCCCCCAGTGTAGATAACTGGGTTATCAAAGGCCGGCCATGTCTCTCATTGTCTATGATGTCAAAGAACTATCACTGACTTTCGACATGAGTAGGATGCACAGCCGTTAGTGTGTTTCTGCCCTACGATGGCCTGGCGAGCTGTCCAGGGTGCTCTCTGCCCTCACCCACAATCAGCTGAGATGGGCATCAGCCTCCCCATGACCATAATTAGAATTAAGTGGTTCATAAAATGAATGAATGGATGTTCTATCCACTGCGTCCACAACATTTATTTTCAGAAAATGTACAGGGGTCTTCTAAGATCTTTGTCAGGTCACCATTATCACCAAAACTCTAGCACAAAGATTTCCTGTAAAACTTTATCACTGTCCATCACATACATGTAAAAATGTACACCAAAAAAAATTACAATACAGTCGGCCCGCTACTTATGAAAACCTCTGAATACGAAAAATCCAGGTTACGATAAACATTTCCTAAATTTTCGTCTTCTGTACACAAAACAACCTCTTCTTACGAAGAGCGCCAAACACGCCATTCAAACATTCAAACAATGCGCGAGTCGCTCTCTCATTGGCTGTCGCCCAACATCCCGCCCCGCTGGCCTCCCATTGGCCAGGAGGGAGCTGAACTGTACCCATTCCTGTACCCATACTTCCTGTTTGTCACACGTGTGAAGGAGAGTTGAACGGGACTGTTGGCTCGTGAGATCATTTGAGAGTGATCATTGCAGTGTTAGATTTCCTTATCCATCATGGACCCCAAGAAAGTGATTCCCGGTGACACCGAAAAGAAGAAGCAGGCTCCGATATCAATCGAAGTGAAGCAGGAGATAAAAAAATATGAAAGTGGGATGCAGTTGAGCGAAATCGGAAAGGAGTATGGCCGAAATCCCTTTACAATCGGGACGATATTGAAGCAGAAGGAGGCATTAAAAGCAGACATACAGTAACGCAGGCGATTATTTCGGAAAAAGCAACCGCCATATTTAAAGACCTCGTGAAGGAGGGTGGAGGTGGGGCTGGGGGTGAGGGTTCTTCAGAACAGCAACCCCGGACTTTAAAGCGTCACATGGGTGGTTCGAGAGATTTAAAAAAAGGTTAATAATTTTCTTTTACTTTTAACAATATTTCTTACAAAATTGGTGGACTTTTATAATTTTTAAAGGGTTTATGGGGTAGTCTTGGGAGCCTTGGAACAAATCATTCATTTTACATGTAAAATGCACCTCTACTTACGAAAAAACTCCAGGTTACGAAACAGGCACTGGAAAAGATTAATTTCGTAAGTAGAGGGCTGACTGTATAGAAATAACATGCATCCAGACTGGACATGCAAGGATGGGTGGTCTTTATATTTTGTTCACTGTACCCTCTCACTGCATATCCAGTGCGTCCTCAGCTCTATTCATAAATTCTTTTTACATCCTGGAACTTCAGGGTATGGTCTCGCTCTGTTCTGTGTACATGTTTCATGAGGACTCTGTACATTGCAGCACTGCTCTACACACTATTAATATAAATCCAGTCAATTTTTTGTTCAAAGTTTCTTTCTCAAATGGTTACACACTCTTCACATCACGCTATGCTGCTGAGACTGTTGCCAGATATCAGGAAAACACTCAATTAAAATGAACAAAAAGGGAAAGTGAATAACTATGATTGATTGAATTAATTGCATTTCACGTGTTCCCTCTAATTTATTATCACAATGATGATCTCACACATGCATGCACTCTTAATACAACCAATCAGATCATACCACACACTTACCAGGTTCTCAGTGTTTTTATAAATACTGCACCACATGCTGATCTTTTTCATTCTTTCTGCATGTTTTCTTGTCCACGTTCAACAAGTCTGTGCCACATGGCACAAACTGGGCCTGATGTTATTATACATGTGAACAAAAACATTATCACACTGAATATCATTCGTTCATCATTTTCTGTAACCGTTTAATCCTAATTAGGGTCACAGGGAGTCTGGCACCCATCCCAGCAAACTCAGGGCAAGGGCAGGATACACCCTCGACAGCTCGCCAGGCCATTGCGGGGCAGAAACACGCTGACGGGTATGCAGCTACTCTTGTCGAAAGTCAGCAATGGTTCTTTTAGATGAACCTCACACCATAGACAGTGAGAGAGACATGGCCGGCCTTTGATAACCCAGTTAGCTGCACTGGGGCGACAGCAGTGACAACCTGTTGAGAATGGGGCTTAAACCTGCAACCTTAGGATCAGCGATCCAGCGCCCTTTACAACCAGGCCACCACTGGCCAGAATATTGAATTAGTTTCATTTATTACTGTTTACTGTGCTTTATAGAATTTTAATGTAGAGATCTTTAATTTAATGTTTTGAAAACATGCAGCACATATTTTTTAAAGGATAATATTTAGTGGCACCTGCTGCTAGTCGCCCGAGTACCAGAGGTTATAAAAAAAAGCAGACATGTTTTTGTGAAAAAAAAGAATGCTTTATTACGGAAAAAAAAAAACAAAACAAAAAAAACAAAGAAAATCAGTTTTGGACTTTGGTACTCATTGCCATAAAATGCATGGACTTGTTTACTTTTACCACACAGGTGCTGTTTCACTCAGTTTCTGATTGCTGAACAGTCATTGTTGTTGTGCTCCCTTGTATTTTTTATTTGATTACTTACACTGTACAAAAAAATTACCTGACTTGGGTATTTTTACCCCGCAAATCCCTTTTTGCTTCATTTTTATTTTCAAACACTGGATTTAACTATTCCCTGTTAATTTCCATGATTCATTGTGATTCAGAAATATGTGGATATCTCTCTAATAATACCCTGTAAAGTCCAAACTTACTCAATTTTTTTGTCTTAAATAAAAGAAAACCTTAACTTTGGAGGGGGGCAGTGGTGGTCTAGTGGTATAGGGCGCTGGATCGTTGATCCTAAGGTTGGAGGTTCGAATCCCACTCTCCATAAGGTTGTCACTGTGCCTCCCAGTGCAGCTAACTGGGTTATCAAAGGCCGGCCATGTCTCTCACTGTCTATGGTGTGAGGCATGTAAAAGAACCATTGCTGACTGTCGTAAAGAGTAGGCTGCAAAGCCATTGGCGTATTTCCGCCCTGTGATGGCCTGGTGAACTGTCCAGGGTGTACTCTGCCCTTGCCCGAAGTTGGCTGGGATGGGCACCAGCCTCCCCATGACCAAAATTAGGATTAAGCGGTTACAGAAAATGAACTGAACTTAACTTTGGAGGTAAACTCAGGCTTGTCACATGACACATACTAGCAGCTGATTGAACAGTCATGGACTTGTTCCTGATGACATCAAGGACTCAAGTACTTCTTGTACCCAGGTCTTCAATTTATATGAAGCTGAGAAAAGATGAAAATTCACTTCTAATGCTTTTAACATTGTTATA
>CM045745.1:27670281-27672781 GCA_024760905.1 Plotosus lineatus
ATATTCAAATCTCTCTCTCTCTCTCTCTCTCTCTCTCTCTCACACACACACACACACACACACACACACACACAGTAGCCCATGGAGGTTTTTAGTGATGGAAAATAGATCTAAAGCACACTAATATAGACTTAACCACTTAATTATGTAAATGACATGGTTGCTATTGTAGCATATCTGATTTGTTCCTTTGTAAAAAATGAACAGTGAGGCATTACCACATCAGCTTTATAGTTTCTCTGTACTTCCAGTCGCGGTTATAATGAATTTTTTAGAGGAGCACTAAAACACATTTTTTCTTTCATTCCAATGTCATTCTTCCACTGTTTGAATCCATAACACATTTTCTCTCTAGAATTGGAATTAAATACTTCCCTCACTATCATGTTAACATATCTTCAGATATTCTGTTATCCTTTTAGAAAAAAAGTAAATGTTATCAATTTAAACAACTCTTTGGTCTTGATGGTGTCATTCGCTTCATTAGTAGTGTTGCAGACTCTGGGACCTTTAATAATAGTTGTATATATACTGAGATCATATGACAATTACATTGTATACAGGTGGACTTTATTTAACTGATTATGTTAACTCTGAATGTATTTGGTGTCACTAGATCTTATTTAGGAGCTTCATAGCAAAGGGAGGTACATATGTAGGTACATTTTTCATTTCTGTATTGATTTTTAACAATTTTTTAGGTTTGTTGCACTTTTTTTGATGTTTTTTCAATTCCCACCCCATCTCATCTTCTTCCACTAATTCCAGGATCGGGTTGTGGAGGAAGCAGCCTAAGTAATGAGGTCCAGACGTCCCTCTCCCACCTCCTCCAGCTCTTCCGGGAAGACACGAGGCGTTCCCAGACAAGCCGAGAGACATAGTCCCTCCAGCGTGTTCTAAGTCGACCCCGGGGTCTCTTCCCAGTTGGACATGCCCAAAACACCTCACCAGGGAGGCGGTTGGGAGGCATCCTGACCAGAAGCCTGAGCCATCTCAACTGGCCATCTCAATGCGGAGGAGCTGTGGCTCTACTACGAGCTCTCTCTGGATGGCTGAGCTTCTCACCTTATCTCTAAGGGAGCGCCCCACCAGCCGGCAGAGGAAGCTCATTTCAGCCGCTTGTATCCGCAATCTTGTTCTTTCAGTCACTACCCAAAGCTCGTGAGCATAGATGATGGGTGAAACGTAGATCGACTGGTAAATTGAGAGCTTTGTCTTGCCCCAAGAGGAGTTTTTTCAATTAACTTCAACAATATGGACTAGTTTCTGTCGGTCTGTTACATAAAATCTCGGGACAAAATCCACATAGATTGCAGGTTATAAGACAACAACTCAGAAAAACAGTCTGGGTTGGGGGGGGTCAGTAAAATTTAATTTACCAAGCTACTATACGGGTTTCTTCAGCACACAGTCCTCCTCATTAAAAGCTTTGAAACAATTTTAACTTTTAGAATGACAAACAGCAGTAATAGTTTTTTAAATAAAGGTAGGAGTGAGACAAGGGTGCAT
Organism: Plotosus lineatus; assembly: GCA_024760905.1. NCBI lineage: Eukaryota > Metazoa > Chordata > Actinopteri > Siluriformes > Plotosidae > Plotosus > Plotosus lineatus. The sequence continues at coordinate 27,671,791 of CM045745.1, forward strand.
GCAGTCAAAATTCTTTTTCAGGCTTCACCCGTCATTGGGGTGATGAGGTGAATGAGTAATGACTACGTGAAAGACATATGCTGGATATTTTGTTTCTACATTGAAAGACTTTACAGAAAACATAAGATGACAGCAAGGACTTGAATACTTCTTGTACTGAGATCTTTAATTTATATGAAGCTGAGAAAGATGTAAATTCACTTCTAATGTTTTTAACATTACAGTAGACCCTTGACTATTTGTGGTTTTGCGCTTGCGCCCCCGCACGTTCACGGATTGCCGAGTAACTGTCACGTGATTCAAAATCAGCCAGTGGCTGTTCTCCCTCCTGCTGATTGGTTGAGATTATGCATACGCCCCTTTTTTTATCATTTGCGCACAAGTTGTCAATGAGCCTTTTTTTTAGTGTGTTTAATTACCAGTTAAGCTTTATGATGCCACTCAAATGCTGTCTGTCTTCTCTGGCTAATCGCTAGAAAAAAAGTAATGATGTTGGATGTCTCTTCTGAAGAAATAAGACTTTCTCCTGAAGAAACAACAGTTTCCGCCGAAGTGCCTGAAGAGGAATAATCATCTGAACTGTCGTAAAGCACTGTAGTATTAAAGTCTTTTTCAATTATTATTCCAGTACAGTACCTAAGTTAATGTTTAGAATGTTTGTGTGTGCGATTTTATGTAATGTGGTGGAGCATCTTTACAGAAAACAAAAGAGTTACTGGCACACACTGCCCAGCATATGCACAACATCTCACGAACACCATTTTAATCAGTACATCAAGCAGAATAAGACATAACTAATGACATTAAACTCTTTAACCCCACTCACCTATTCAGGTGAATGGAAGTCCCACAACAACAGAGGAATTCAACAACTTAGCTAGAACCACATAGACACATTTTACATTCATCTGTTTAATAACTCTATTACTCCCCAGTCTCAGACCAAATGTGACACAGTAGGATTATTAAAATGCCAAGTTTTACACTGCTG
>CM045745.1:27675281-27762781 GCA_024760905.1 Plotosus lineatus
TAATCTCAGTAAAGCCTGATTAGAGAGCCTCTTGTGCGCCCTTCTTGTGTTCCCTGAGAAAAGCAGGCATTATGTAAATCATATGAAAACAATATGAACAGCATATATAGCAGTATAATGACGTTTTTGAAAACACATGCCTGTTATTTACACTTTCCATATTAGTGTATGGCTTAAACGAAGTAAGGATGAAAATTGCTATTATGGTAATGTTTGATTTGATATTAACCTTTAAATGTTCAAAGCGCAAAAGAATAATATAGCTATTGATAATCTAATGTTCTAATCCATATTTCTGGGTTACTTCTGTAAGAAATGGTTATTGCTGAAAAGCTGGTAAATTCATTTTTCATGCCATGTGCGGAAGCACAAGGATGCCATGGTATTTGTACTGTTTAGCAATTGCTGAGGTTTGAATACAACGCTCTATCTAAACCTTTAAAAAATAAATTACAAATTGTACAAAATAAAGCAGTCAGGTTTATATCTAAAATGGAGCCTAGAACACATGTGGGATATAACGAACTAAAAGACCTTGGATGGCTGAATGTAAAATATCGCCAAACTCAATTAAGATTAAACTTCATGTATAAACGTTTTAACAATACTGCGCCTAAATATTTAGACAATAATTTTAGAAGACTAGTTAATATTCACAGTCATAATACAAGAAATAGTATGTGTGGATTTTATCTTACAAATGTTAAAAATGCACTTTCAAATACTTTTTATAAACAGGTTATAAAGGACTGGAACAGTCTACTGTATCTCCGAATGTTCAACCAAGTCCATCTTTAAATATCTTCAGAAAGATCAGTAAAAAAATATTTAGATAAAAAAAGCCAGAGAAGAGAATGAGTCTTTATTTCTATTTCCACAAATTAATAAGTGAGTGTCAGTAATTCTGTAGTTGCCAGTACACTGATCCCTCGCTACTTCGTGCTTCAGTTTCTGCGGCCTCAGTGCATCGCGGGCTTTTCGAACATCTTCGTTGAAAAAAAAAAAAAAAAGACATTAAGCAAACATAGGGAAAAAAGTTCAGGAAAATGATGCAAAACAAGGCCAATTATGCAAAAAACAAACCAACAAAAAACCCTCCAAAGAAATAAAAACAAAAAACAACCCATAAAACTACTTTCAGTTTTATGCGAGGTGTGTATCTGTGTGCGCGTCTGTATGTGTATATTTATATTTTATTTACATCTTATGCATTATTTTTGAATGTTTAATTGTTATTGTAAGCATTTATAGTGTTGACTATGTATTTATTGATATTATACACACATATACATGTGCAGTGGTGGTCTAGTGGTATAGGGCGCTGGATCGCTGATCCTAAGGTTGGGGGTTCAAGTCCCACTCACCACAAGGTTGTCACTGCCCCCCCCCCCCCCCCCCAGTGCAGATAACTGGGTTATCAAAGGCGGGCCATGTCTCTCACTGTCTATGGTGAGAGGTTCATGTAAAAGAACCATTGCTGACTTTCGTAAAGAGTGTAAAGAGTATCCGCAAAGCCGTCAGCGTGTTTCTGTCCCTTGCTAAAGGGTTGTGACAGGAAGGGCATCCGACGTAAAAACCTACGCCAAATCAAAACATGCGAATCATTCGCTGTGGCGACTCCCGAGAAAAGGGAAAAAGCCGAAAGGACAATCAATCAATCATACATGCACGTATACGTCAGTCAGGGGGGTCGATCCTACTTCGTGAAAATTGGTGGTCGCAGGGGGTCTCGGTCCCAATTAACCGTGGAAAGTGAGGGATCCCTGTGTTATACTATATGTATCGACGAAAATAAGCTCTTTTTCAATGTAACTTTTTTTTTTTGTAATTCTAAGGACCCCGTTTTAAATAAGTTTTTACAAACTTTATATCTATCCTTGATTTCAACTACACTTATCAAGGGGTACTTTTATTTTATTTATTACTGTATTTTACATTTGTATAACTAGTTGTTACCAAATTTTATTTTACATATTATCTTATACTTGTTTTTATCTAGTCTTTTTATTTAATTTTCTTCTACTCTATACTTTATTTAGTTTTCTACACTTGAATGTCTGTCTTCCTTTCGGCTTTTTCCCTTTTACTCGGGAGTCGCCACAGCGAATCATCTTGATTCGCACATTTTGATTTGGCAGAGGTTTTTACGTCGGATGCCCTTCCTGTCACAACCCTTTTAGCAAGGAACAGAAACACGCTGACAGCTTTGCAGCTACTCTTTACAAAAGTCAGCAATGGTTCTTTTACATGAACCTCTCACCATAGACAGTGAGAGACATGGCCCGCCTTTGATAACCCAGTTAGCCACACTGGGGGGGACAGTGACAACCCTGTGGGGACTCGAACACCCAACCTTTGGATCAGCAATCCAGCGCCCTATACCACTAGACCACCACTGCCCCAGATTTCTACACCTGAATACCTCATCATATATCAGTAACGCAAATATCTGATACATTTCACTATATGTATGAGTATTGATTGTAAATGTTGAAATCAAATAAAATTCATCAATAAATCAATTGAAATTTTCTTGGAACTGATTTTCAGGGATTTTTAATAAAAAGTATTAAAGAATCTCCCTCTTTAGATTCTTGTGTTATATTTAAAATGATTCTAACAAGTCTTACATATGATCTGTTTGTGTTTTCTGGTAACAGTAACGCTGTTTGTTCTAATAGCTAACAGTGATTAAACACAAAGCTGTTGAAAATTTAAACTCATTTTCTGCTTTTATTTATTTTAATCTCCAGTCTGTGCAGTTCTATATGCTATCAGTTTGTACTAATGATGTAATGGAACGTCTCGACACTATAGGAATTTGAATATTTTATAGATCTCTGTTTATACATGTAGGCTGCGTTCCTTCTAACATTTGGTCTGTTCTGGTCTGGTCCCTTCCGAGTCATAGGACAAATCTTGGCGACCTGCCATGAAGGATAACGCCTTGATTATCATCTTCATGGCGTTTTTTTTGGCAAGGATAGTGCAGTGGTTTGCCATCGCCGTCTGTACGATGCGAACCTACGGGCAATTTATAACAGCCAATTAGCCTACAGTGCATGTTTTTGGACCGTAGGAGGAAACTGGAGTACCCGGAGGAAACCCACACGAGCGCAACATGCCACAACTCCACACAGAAACACCCATGCCGGGAATCGAACCCAGGCTTTCTTGCTGTGAGGCGGACGTGCTAACCACCACGCCACCGTGCGGCCCTTATAACATTTAGGATTAAACTTATAGTCTTGACAGATCTATAGCTGTAAGGTAAATGTCAGTAGAAATAATAATACAAAAGAAATAATGAAAGAAAAAAGGGATCATTTAGCATCACATTTCCAACCATGGAGACATTCAGAGGACAATCTATGAACTATTACTTTTTGAATAACTTTGGTAGGTCACAGGTGATTCATCATCATTCCGACTCAGGTTTCTGGGCAGTGACCCAGAAGGATTAAAACAGGATGTAATAGTCGGACTAATCTAGAAAGAATTCACCAAAATTAATCTGCACAATTTCACTGAATCTACAGACACCAGAAAACACTTCTATGAAATAACTTACAGTAAAGCGTGTGTGTGCACACACACACATATACACACACACACACACACACACACACACACACACACACACACAATCATGACCTTAATAAGGATAAAAGATAAATAATCCACAGGGGAATTTGAGAGAAAGCTGACCTTTCCTTTCAGTTCAGCTCTGATCCTCTACCAGCCTTCACAACTACATCTCACTGCAAACTCATTCTGTCTCTGTCAGCATTCGCATTAAATCTGTGTCTCATCATACGTTGGCATTGAAGATCACAACACTAATAACCAGCGAATGCTAATTTGTATCATCTGGATAAAATACAAACAAGGACTTGTGGCGTCCACCACCAGCTCACACCTGTTCACACCACTGGCAACCCTGAACTTACTGTTCCGGCGCACGCTTTGTTCCACTCAGGGAACACCATCCTCCTGGTTTGTCTCTTTGCTGTACCTCAGCTTATATATCTATGTAGCAATGTAACGGTGTCCTGTGTCCATGGAGATAGATTAAGGAAGTTCGTCCAGCCAAGGTCTGGGCTGGGGTCCAACAAGGTTAATGGACATTAATGATTGGCATATGTGGCTGTGCCCTTACTTCTAGGCAAGGACTGGCTCGGGTTTCCATCTGAAGAAATGGGGACAAAAACAAAAAGAAAGTCCTCGAGACAAAGGAACGAGTATTGTCAAGTCCCGGCCCCTGCACATCCAGTGTTCCTTGTCCAAGAGGAAGAAGCAGATACCAGTGCTGGGAGCAAAGGTGAGTTTGATCCCAACATAACCCTCTCATTGTTATGTGTATACAGATCAGTAGAAAACAGAATTTGTGACGGGAGCAAAGTGTAACCAGGTGCTAAACGACAATGAAAAACCCCAGACAGGGGGACTCACACTCCACACAGATCACTCCTGGTAAAGGATGGTTGGTAACAGTATCACACTGATCACGGGACAAAAGGTTGTAATATTCTGATTGGTCAAACATAGACACCTTCAAGTACTTGGCCAATTCTTATCCGCTGGGTGGCTACCTGGGGCCGCACAGAACTTTGGCAAGCCTCCAAAGTGACTTCACTGACCCAGGATAGTGGTGGAGATCTGCAGCCTCTGCTCACACTCTCCTAATTGCCAATGAATCTCACCTTGAAAACTGACCCTGACCCATAATCAAGGTCCCTTTCAAACACAAGGACATGGACGTTTTAGGCTCTTATGTTTATGCACCCCTAAGACTGAACATTCCTCCTTGTCTTCCTCTTCAGACATGTGGGAAGCCCAAAAGATTTGCCCCAGAACACGATATGCCATTTCGCTCAACATTAATGAGTGATCTTTGTGGCTTGTTGCAAGTAAAGCTTTGGTCGGCCACACTCAGACCAAAGGCATTGCTACATTCTTCAAGCAAACCATGAAACAGATGCAGAAAAAAAGAGTGAAATTGGGATCTGCACTCGAGTTATTTCCTATTTGTCAGGCATTCACAGGGTTCACCCCTTTGACGCCACACATCCTGTTATACGTGGTGAGGGAATCTTGATTCTGCTTTATGGTTGAATATGTATAGGAGGTGGAGCATACAGCAGCCTGACTGTTGGTGCAGAATTGTGACTAAAACGTTTTGGGTTTAATTATCAAGACTGGCTGGAAAACGCCCTATAGTGGATGAAGACAGTGTCCTGGTATTCATCTGCAAACGCAATGGGGCAGGAAAAGGACATCCATCATCAGAAAATTACGCCATGGTGCATGAAGGAGAGAGCGGACCAAGATTCTCACATTTATATCAAAAGTTAATGACTGCAGGAAAACATCAATGGCTGAAGTGCCCTTGGGCATGGCACTTAAAATCCATCTGCTTCTGGGCTGCCAAGTGGATCTTGTGCTCATTACTTATGCGTAATGATGGATTGAATGCAGAGGTCAAATTCGCAGGTTACTGTTCTCAGTGTGTGGTGTGTGTGTGTGTGTGTGTGTGTATGTGTATGTGTGTGTGTGAAATGAGTGTATAACTGATCTGCCCAACCATGAGAGCTCTAAAATGGAGATTGTGTACCCTTGAATTGAGCTGGAAGTTCCATGCACACTGACAGGTCCCATACACCAGGGGTCCCTAACCACCGGTCTGCGGACTGGTACCGATCCGTGGCTCAATTGGTACCGGTCCGCACAATAAATAATTCATTATTTCCATTTTATTTATTATCTGAGTCTGAACGATCTTTATTTTTGAAAAATCTTTTATTTTGAAAAATGACCAGATTCTCTCGGTTACATGTCAGTCATTTGAGCGCTAAAATGGAACCCACAAGTGGACGGCACATGAACAGAGACGAGTTGGATGTGTTTCAAACAATAGTGGGGATTTTGGGTGAGACTGAGCCTGAGCCTTCATTCTCCCATCTGGTGCATGATCACTTGTGTCTTTTTTTTAAGAAAAGTTCAAGCTCTACTTCCCAACCAACTTTATTTCGGCTGTTGAAAAATAACATTTGTGGAGCTCTTATTATTCTTATTCTTATTCTTATTATGAGCAACAACAACAACAACAATAAAAATAATAATAATAATAATAATACTAATAATTAAGGAGCAGTGGTGGTCTAGTGGTATAAGGCGCTGGATTGCTGATCCAAAGGTTGGGGGTTCGAGTCCCACTCTCCACAAGGTTGTCAGTGTCCCCCCCAGTGCAGCTAACTGGGTTATCAAAGGCCGGCCATGTCTCTCACTGTCTATTGTGTGAGGCATGTAAAAGAACCATTGCTGACTTTTGTAAAGAGTAGCTGCAAAGCCATCAGTGTGTTTCTGCCTTGCGATGGCCTGGCGAGCTGTCCAGGGTGTACTCTGCCCTCGCCCTGAGTTGGCTGGGATGGGCACCAGCCTCCCCGCGACCCTAAAATTTAAAATTTAAAGCATTGACCGGTCTGCGGTGATAAAGAGGTTGGGGACCCACCCATACACCATCACTGAGTGAGGAGACGCCGTGAAGAGTTGCCTGCAACAGCTGGATAAGAGTATAAACAACAAGCTATGTCAAATCTGTAGCCACATGCACAACCTGATAACCCACCGCTTCATATACATTAGAGAAATTAATCAGAATAAAATTATCTGCAAATTTCTTATCAGTCATCCAGACATGAGTTTTTGCATTATGATGGATTTATACATGCGTCTGATGTCAATCAGAAAATTACACCCAATCAATTTTCAACAGCTGTTTGGACATGTTATGGTAAAATATGGGAATGTGTCAGTTATCGAGTTTATGCACGGATCAACAGGGGTTAGCCTGCTAAAAACAATCCAGCACTCCCCAAAGCATCCCTTGCTTCCAGATAGGTGAAGATTTTGTCCCGGTGCTGAATGAGATTTAGGATTTGTTCTTGATCAAATCTGAACTCACACCTCTGGTTTAAAATGTCTAAACCCAGAGAGTAGCAGTTTGCCAAAGACTTTGTCAGGTGCGCCACCAGGCTGTTGATGATGTCAGTACTGGGGTCGCCTGAATGTTACAAAATGTTATCGATGAGGAGTCTACCAGGCCCTGTTCCGGACCCTTACTGGCACTCCTGAAGCATGGTAAAGACAACAAGCTCTGGATGTTGAACCCAGTGCCAGAGTTTGCCAGTTATCACCTGCAGTAAGTGCATGACTTCTAAAATAAAGAGACAATATTTGTGTGTACAGCAAGCCCTTGGCCATTCACGGTTCAGAGCTCGTGCCCCCGCATACTCGCGGATTGGCGACAAATGGGAGAGCAATGGGAGAGCAACTCTATCACGTCAATTTCAAAATAAAAGCCAAGCGGGCATTGTATTTTGAATTTTTGAGATGTCGCGTTTCGTAACGTGAATTTTTTTCGTATCCAGAGATGGAAATTTTAGGTAAATGCATTTCATGACTTGGATTTTTCGTTTGTTGGGTCTTTCGTAAAGTGAGGTAGCACTGTACATGACATAAGGTCTCATTCATTCATTTTCCGAACCGCTTGATCCTAATTAGAGTCATGGGGAGGCTGACTCCCATCTCGGCTGACTCTGAGTGAGGACGGGGTACATCCTGGACAGCTCACCAGGCCCCGGCAGAGCCAACACTCAAACAACCTTAAGCGACAACGATTTTCCGTTTCAAAATTTGCCTTTTTCCGTTTCAGGCAATACATGATTCCGTTTCCTTTCTGTTTCATAAGTTTACACAGGTTATGCATCAGTTTCTCGCAAAAACTGACATTGAAATACATTATACATTATTTATTGTGGTTGTGTGCTGTTGGAACTTTAAACACCCTTTTCAGTGAACCATTAAAAAAAAATTAATTTTGACCAAAGACAAATTTTATTTGATATTTAATCTCAAACTTGTAAATTCTCAAATTGAGAATAAATTCTCATAAATGTAAAAATTACAACACTCAACAGCAATAACTATTCAAGTCCATAAAGTTCAAACCTGGAGTGTTATTTTAATGCTTTGTAACGCAACATCAGTAAATATGAACTTGAATATTCAAAACTGTTTTTACAGTTTAACTACAGCAATAACCATGAATTCTGAGTTGTGTGAACTCTGACACATTCAGATAGTGCTTATACAACTGGAATCTCTGCTCCTCATGGCCGTACAGTAGAATTAGCTGTTTGAGATCCTCAGACTTTCTCAGAGTGTTCAGGGAAACCTGTTTGGGTGTAGCTCCACTGACATCTTTACTCGTCTTGTCATTATCATCATTGGCTGCTTTTCTTCTGGCCACATACTTTTTTGAGTGGCTGTAATCTTTGCAGGTGTCTACACTGATATAGTTCACACTGTGTTGACAACAATTTTCAAAACATGACACCATTATCATCATCATAGAAATGTTTCAGGAACTGCTTCGCCCATTCTGTGGCAGTCACTGTACTTACAGCTGCCGATCGCTTTGATCTTAAAGGCTCCAGTCGCAGTGACATCACCATTTTACTATGTTTCCGCAAACAGGAATGCGCATGGGTTGTAATGAAAAAATCTGAAAAATTAGCCTGGGGTCTGGGGGAGCTCATAGATTTTAGAGATTTTTTACCTTAAAAACCATTAATTTTCCCAAACAGTAGTGGTCTAGTGGTATAGGGTGCTGGATCGCTGATCCAAAGGTTAGGGGTTCGAGTCCCACTCTCCACAACGTGGTCACTGTCCCACCCCCCCAGTGCAGCTAACTGGGTTACCAAAGGCCAGCCATGTCTCTCACTGTCTATGGTGAGATGTGTAAAAGAACCATTATTGACTTTTGACAAGAGTAAGCTGCAAAGCCGTCAGCATGTTTCCGCCCTGCGATGGCCTGGCAAGCTGTTCAGGGTGTATTCTGCCCTCGCCCGGAGTCGGCTGGGAGCCATAAGTACAATGAAACAAAGACTTTTATTGAGCTCAAGAGAAGCACTGGGGTGCGGGAAATCGTGTTCACCGTAGTGGTGAGGAGAAAAACAGTGTCGAGCACGGAGCTCCTCTAGCGCGCTGATGGCTGAGTCAATTCAGGTGCGCTCTCTGGATTTCGTCTGCAGGTAACAGCCACGCCCCTCACCAGTGTATGTGCAGAGAGAACAGTTAAACACCGCCAACTGGCACAGACCATAACAGTAACAGCGCAATAAGGCGGTTGTGAAAATGAAAAATGCCATATCGTTGTGGACTACGGACTGCCATAAAAATACTATGAGTTTGGACACTAACATGACATGTACTACTGTAAAGCAAAGGCTCTGGAAGCGCTGGCGAGCCCCAATCAAGAACCAGTGCCGCCAGTGATTCACCTCCTTGACGTGGCTGAGGATTTGTTATTTATATGGTTTGTTATACAGTATTAATATATTTTATATTTATTGTCATTATAAGGTGTATAATTTATTTATATATTAATACACGTTGCCTGTATGACAGTAACATGCATAGAACACTTTAATTAACTTCTATATACATTTTATATAATATATAGGTGGGTGGGTGTCCTTAAGAAGTGGCAGAAGTCATTTCGCGGTTTTTCACATATCGCGGAGAGGGCTGGTCCCCATTAATCGCGAAATAAGGAGGATTACTGTATATACAACTATTTACAGTTTCATGGTACAGAAAGTTTATTTCTTCATTTTGAGCTTTTAGAAAGAGCTGACTCCTCCCTTGGCCTTTCTCTTTCTCCACTGGTGACATCATCACCTTTCTATCAAACCAGTCAAATCGAAACTTGTTTTACAGATCCGCATCTATCTCACGCACTTTAGCTTCGTCACGAGTCTCGATAACATTCGGCATTTTGATTGAAATAAAACTACTTGCACGGGTATTGCTGCAATAACTTTTTTCTCTATATTTCCACACGTGCAAAGAACCAATCATGTCGCGCGGGAAGGTGGTTTAAGAAGGTGAATACGGATTGGTTGTCATTCAGCAAATGTTGATACAGGGGCCAATCACAACACATGAGACATTGGTTATACATCAAATACAAACTAACGTCTTACGAGAAAGTATGATATTCAAAATGGATGCCTACAAATCTGTGAATGTGAATTATAAACATTACGTGAGTCCTGAGTCAGCTGGCGGGGAGTCGGTCCGGCCGCCCAGAAACAATATCAGACCCTACCCTACCGCACTAAAAGTTTCGCAACGGATTTGTAACAATATTAAAAATGCCCATTTTGACTGAAAAAATGCGGAATTCTGCCAACAACCGGAAAACTCTTATCCCTGGCAAGGTCTGTCGACCATAAACTCCTCAACTAAACTTTGTATGTATGTTAACAGTTCATTGGTCGGCTGTGCGTCACATCAACCAATCACAATACACGATGTAAAACTACCAAAAAAGCATGTTCATCATCTGCTACTCATGTATATATGTGATTGCCAACAGAAAAAAAATACAAATTTAAAGATTTTAATGCAGATTTTACGCGATTTTAATATTTATATACGGAATTCTGGGTCGGAGTAAAGTTTCCGTTTCATATTGCTTATTCCGTGATTTCCGTTCGTTTTCCGCGATTGGGAAAAAATCACTGGCCCGAAACCATTCACACTCAGACTCACAGCTAGGGATGATTTGGAACAGCCAATTAACCTACTGTGCATGCTTCTGGACTGTGGGAGGAAACCAGAATACCCGGAGGAAACCCATACAATCATGAGGAGAACATGCAAACTCCTCAGAGAAGCACCCGAGCTGGGAATCGAGCCCAGGACCTTTTTGCTGTGAGGTGGGCGTGCTTACCACTACGTCAACATGCCTCCACTTGATATGAATTATTAATTGAATATCACATTGCTATGCCACCAATGTTGTTAATGAGCATGTAGAAAACGGCTGGACTCAGTTCACCAAAAACACAGCCATGTATGAAAGTGAAACATCATGGCTGAAGGTCACTGCCAGTGCGCAGGCATCAGAACGCTGTGTAAGATGAGTGGGAACGTTACCAAATGCAAATACCAAACCCAGACCTTCTCTGTGAGGCAGAGGTGCTAACAACTATGCCACCTGAAGTGAAGTTATAGAGATGAAATGTAAAGTTATATAGAAGGAAGGTTGTATATTTTATAGTTTATTTGTACATAGTTTAAACATGGCGGAGGCAAATGAGATCTATAGGGTGTTCAATAAAAGCACAATGTGCACTACAGTTGTGTAATTTTTAACTTGCTAAAATTTTTATTACATGCGATACAGGAACAAACAAAGAACATATACATTTTTACTATATTATTTTACGTATTTTTAGCATGACAGGTGACAGGTAAGGTGCACTGTGCCCTCTAAGCATAAGAGAATTAGTACACTTTGGATCATCAACCTTTTAAACTTATTCACAGTTTTAGTATATACAGTACTACTAAAAAACATTGGAAAAACAAAGCAAATTAAAACAAGAATCTTATGTTTATTTTAATGTTTTTTTCAGAATAAAAGGACAACAGTACCTGCTCCGTCACAATGCTCATGCTATGCTGGCTTTGTGATTCTAAGTGCAAAGTTTAAATAAAGTGGTTTAATACATTTAATAATGTGAGAGATGAGTAAACTGCATTGCCAGCAACATGTTTCTGCTCTGAGATGGCCTGGTGAGTTGTTCATGGTGTACTCTGCACTTGCCCACTGTCGGCTGAGATGGGTACCGGCGACCCTAATTAAAATGAAGCCGTTCAGAAAATGGGTGAATGAACGAATGATAATGTGAGGGATAGATTGGCAGCTTTCTCTTTTTTCGTGGCATGTTGCTGAATTTCAGATTTCAGATTCAGCACCAGGCGGTGGTGGCCTTGTGGTAAAGGTGCTGGATCACTGATCCTAAGGTTGGGAGTTCAAATCCCACGACAAACAGGTTATCACTGTCCCCCCAGTGCAGTTAACAGGGTTCTCAAAGGCCGGCCATGTCTCTCACCGTCTATGGTGTGAGGCTCTAAAAGAACCATTGCTGACTTTCGACAAGAGTTTCCACCCTGCAATGGCATGGTGAGCTGTCCAGGATGTACTCTGCCCTCTCCCTGAGTAGGTTGGGATGGACACCAGCCTCCCCGCCACCCTAATTTGTAGGATCAAGTGGTTACAGAAAATGAATGAATGAAATTCAGCACCAATTCAAGCATGATCCACTCAGTATGTCTCATATACCAAAATAACCAGCCAGTCAGACTGCTCCAGCCTGAGTAGTACCATATACTATTGCTGATACTAATTACATGATCATCAATATACACAACCTCATGTAAAAAAAAATAAAAAAAAAATCTAAATAATAGCATCAAAATAAAACTGATTTGTTTGTAAGACGATGACATATAAGCAACATATCAAGTTTTTTATTGTATTGTATCATAGAGTAATGCATTGAAATATGTACTGCATGCAAAGTATTGTACAATAATAACAATAATAATAATAATAATAATAATAATAATAATAATAATTATTATTATTATTATTATTATTATAAAACAGCATAATACAGAGTAATGAATCAGTAATGACTCTTGTGGGATAATATTCGACTATATTACAGTTATAGGAATATTTACTCACCTGTCTATACTTCTTCAGTAGCCTGGAGAGGATGAAGTCGTTGATGAAGGCAGACGATGGAAACCAAATCGCCAGAGATGCATCAGAGAGCCGGACGATGAGATGAACTCACACCTGGAGCGCCTGCTGCGTCTCAGGTTCTATCCTCCTCTTCTCTCAGTGCTCGAGGAGCTGCAGTGGACAACGCTGATATATAAGAACCGGCACTGCGGGTTGCCAGATTGTGAATAATCACGTCGATCACCTCGCGAGTCGGTTCTCGTGTTATAAATTCTCCCGACAGGACTGTTTGGGTTCAGATTATTGATATTATGAATTATGCCATTCGTTTTACGGTTACAAATAGATATAACGGAGACTTACTCTGCAATTGTGTTGTGATGGTTTAAATGCAAATAATTTGGCAACATCGTCAAATAGGGAATGAATGTATCGCTCCAAGATGTACACCGAATTCAAAGCAGGTTTCAGTTTAAATCCAAATATGTACATGCAAACATTTACAACCTCGGTGTGGGATGTGTGCTTATTGGTTTATTTAAATCTACATACTGACATCCCTAACGAATACACACAATACAGTGTAATATAATATGATAGTAGCCTGGACATTACTGACCCAGGGACACACGCACACACACACACACACACACACACACACACACACACATACACACACACACACACACACTCACAGCTTTGTTATATTTCTGTATTATAAAACTCACCTCTGTCTTTTGACTACAGCTGATAAAGATTCTTCATCTATTTGTCTGGTTCTCTCTGTTACACACACACACACACACACACACACACACACACACACGCACGCACGCACACACACACACACACACACACACACACAAACACGCACGCACGCACGCACACACACACACGTTCGTTTCTTGTATTCCTCTGATATGCCCAGCTATGACGTAACAAAAGGCTCCGGTATTTCATGATGACGCCACCACAACGACCCCATCGGCCACCCACCCCCCCTTCTCCATGCGCATGCAGACACACAAGCACACGCACACATAAGCATGCACACGAACGAGCGCTCGCTCGGACCCCCCTATACACACACACACACACCACACACACACACACACACACACACACACACCACACATACACACATACACACACACACACGCGCGCACACTTGCTATATCCTGCCCTTCATAAAGAGGCGCTGCATAGCCATCAGACTGTTTCTGCCCTGCTATGGCCTGGCGAGCTGTCCAGGGTGTACTCTGCCCTCGCCAGAGTCAGCTGAGATTAGATTTCCAAGCTGAGACATATTGATAATACTGTGCTCACCCCTCAATGACACGATTCATTCTGTTATCTGCTTATATACATATTCACTCATCAATTCTTTCATTTGTTCATTTTCTGTAACCGCTTAATCCTAATTAGGGTCGCGGGGAGACTGGCTCCCATCCCAGCCGACTCTGGCCGAGGGCAGAGTACACCCTGTACAGCTCGCCAGGCCATCGCAGGGCAGAAACCGGCTGTCGGCTATGCAGCGAGCCTTTGATAACCCAGTTAGATGCACTTCTTTGTTGCACCTTCCTCTTTATGGTGCGCCAAATGTTCTCTATAGGTGAAAGATCTGGACTGCACGCAGGCCGTTTCAATACCTGGATCCTTTCCCTTCGCAGCCATGATGTGGTCTGGCATTATCATGTTGAAAAATGCAAGGTCTTCTCTGAAAGAGACGATGTCTGGATGGGAGCACATGTTGTTCTAGAAGCTGAATATAATTTTCTGCATTAATGGTGCCTTTCCAGATGTGCAAGCTGCCCATGCTACACACACACTCATGAAACCCTATACCATCACAGATGCAGGCTTCTGAACTGAGCTTGTCCTCGTCCTCTTTAGTCCAGATGACATGGCATCCCAGTTTTCCATAAAGAACTTCGAATCGTGATTGTCTGACCACAGACCAGTTTTCCACTTTGCTTTGGCGATTTTAAATGACCCTGCGCTTCTGGGTCCTGTTTAGAAATGGCTTCTTCTTTGTTCTGTAGAGTTTCAGCTGGCAGTGGAGGATTGCACGGTGGATTGTGTTCACTGACAATGGTTTCTGGAAGTACTGCTGAGCCCAGTCTGTGATTTTCCTGACAGTAGCATTCCTGTTTGTGGTGCAGTGCTGTTTAAGGGCCCGAAGATCACGGGCATCCAGTAGGGTTTTTCGGCCTTGACCCTTACACACAGAGATTGTTCCAGATTCTCTGAATCTTTGGATGATGTTATGCACTGTAGATGATGATACCTTCAAACTCTTTGCATTTTTTCGCTGGGAAACACCTTTCTGATATTGCGCCACTATCTTTCTGCGCAACATTTGGAGAATTGGTGATCCTCTACCCATCTTCGTTTCTGAGAGACACTGCCACTCTGAGAATCTCTTTTTATACTCATTCATGTTGCCAATGGACCTCATTAGTGATAATTGGTCTTCCGTTTGTTATAAGTGGACATTTCCAGCCTCTATATTGCTACGTGTCCCAACTTTTTGAGATTTGTTGACAACATAAATTTTAAAATCAACATATTTTTCTCTTAGAATTAAACATTTTCTTCTCAGTTTAAACTTTCCACCTGTCATCTCTGTTCTATTTGGAATAAAATATTGAAATTTGGCATTTCCAAATCATTGTTTTTATTTACATTTTGTATAGTGTCCCAACATTTTTGGAATCCGGTTTACATTTATCATTTTTCTTAATTTTAATTTTCTTTATCAACAATTTATCTCACTCTTACTTGTATGTTACGGTGGGGCTGGTGGCGTAGTGGTTAGGGTGCTGGACTCATGATCAGGAGGTTGTGTGTTCAAATCCCAGTTGTGCTAGGCAAGGTCTTAACTGCAAGTGTTCACCCAGCAGTATAAATGGGTACCAGTAAAAATATACTGGGAAGGTAACCTGCGATGGACTAACGTCCCATCCAGGAGGAGTTGTACGGAAACCGGGGATAAGCACCAGGCCTGATGAGCCGCGAGGCTCTGGTGTAAAAAGTCCAACAGACTTTTCCTTTCTCTTGTATGTAGCAACTGTGTGCACACAATTTCCTCCAGGATCAATAAAGGATTCTGATTCTGATAATAACTAAAGGAAGACGAACGCAGTTGGATTAAATTTTAAACTGAAAAGAAATACAGTATGTGTGACATGTTTGTGGAAAGAATGCTAATATGAGATATAAAACACAACACTTTGTCTGAAAAGAATTTTATTTATTTTAAAAGTTACTAAAATGTAAGCAAACATGATCTGGGTTTGCACACATCCAACAACTAACTGTGTGGACAGCTGTGTCATCCGTTCTCTCGTTGGTATTAATTTGGTGTCTGTTGTCAATGAAATGATGAATAATATACCCTTTTGAGTTCATTTGTATTTGTAAATCTGACTCTAAAAGAGTCAGTGCCTCACGAGCTGTCAACCTCACCACACATCACTGGATGATACAGTAAACGTGGGTTTACACTACAGTCATGATGCCCGCCAGATCCCTCATTCATAAAGTGTGGAGCTTCCCTATTATACTATGATGACATCTGGAGATCGATTACGGTCTAAAAAGTAGGCAGGGTGCATCCAAGAGATGGAATTTGAAGGAATCGTTTTTCCACACTCATCAAGATCCCTTTCGATGGAGCATCAGGGACTTTTACGCTCTATTACCGCAATTACATCACTGTTACTACACTTCCCACAATCTATCATAACTGCCATCAAATCATAATAAATCGTAATAATCACATTATCATTCATCACAATTCTACCAAGTTGCCTCAAGATCATCAAGGTTTGATCCCATGACCTCATCAGGATTCTCTCGAATCGTGGACACTGTGGACATTGTGGCACAGTGTAAACCCAGGGTAACAGTGGAAGCTCCATGACAACATGTTACACCACTTTGGCTTAAGCATGATGTAATCACAATCTCCAACACCTGTGACGATACAGATGGTCCTCGCTTTACGTTTATTCACCGTACGTTTTTTCGATTTTATGTTTGAACTGACTGTAAAAAAAATTTTTTTTATATAAGTCAGATTTTGAGTTTAGCACACTCTCCATAGTACGAGACGTTCAAATGCTACTTATGCATGACGCTGCGTCCATTGCTCACATGGCGCTGCGTTCATTGTTTATAAACGACGGACTGAACGTGACTTGCTTCTTCCCAGTTCACCATGTGTTACCCTTGTGTTAAGACGTTGTCTCTGTGATCTTTGTGTTGACATTGTTTTGTGTATTTGTGACCCTAAGCAAATATGGTTGGTCAGAAGCGTAAGCCTACTAGTGATAGTGGTAATCAGAATCAGTGGTAATAAGTGAATTTGATTAAAATGTTTTTATTTGAAATTATTTCGATTGAATTTAATTTATTTGAAATCAACGTTGATATCATTTTACAATGTTATGTTTATAATAATTGATTTAGGGGTGTTTTATGAGATACGGTAATAGTATTTATGGATGTATAGTACAGTATGAATGGTCACCGTCACTGGAACGTACAGGAACAACTTACGTTTTTTTTTTTTTTTTCACCTTACGGTCAGCCGT
This sequence comes from Plotosus lineatus, assembly GCA_024760905.1. Classification (NCBI taxonomy): domain Eukaryota; kingdom Metazoa; phylum Chordata; class Actinopteri; order Siluriformes; family Plotosidae; genus Plotosus; species Plotosus lineatus. The sequence continues at coordinate 27,692,487 of CM045745.1, forward strand.
TCGGAACGTAACTAAAACGTAAGTTGAGGAGCGTCTGTATATGCCATGGTTCAATACTTTGAGTGTCGATTTTGAACATTGAACATCTGGGCACAACGAAGTCTGAAGGTCTGTCGCACCCAGTTAACGCCTGTAGTACTGAATTATCATCATCAGTGCTGGCCTTACACATACAGCTTTGAGTTCACAACCAGATGGTCTCATATAAAAAAATCACTGAGTAGTAATCCTCACATTGAATCTTAAGTGTATGTAGTTGATCTCCCTTCAGATTATCCCTTCAAGATTACACACACACACACACACACACACACACACACACACACACACGAATTAACAGCTGATCCAAATTTCCATTTACAGGATTTTGCAGACTCTCTTATCCAGAGCAAATTACGATTATCATTTTTTTTAATACAACCGAGCAATTGAAGGTTAAGGGCCTTGCTCAAGGGCCCAAGAGTGGTGATTGTGGAGATTGAACCACTGACCTTTGGATCAGTAACACATTGCATTAACCACTAAGTCACCACCGCCCGAAAGCATAAACTATAGGGAGCTCCACTTTGAAGCAGTGCATAAATCTACCAGTATATGAACCTATTGCGAGTATAAATTGATGTTCATTTATTTATTTAGTAGCTAGAGATTTGCTATTAGTATATTATATTTTATATTTTATATCTTAATCTTCATCCATCCATCTACTTTCTACCAATTATCAAATGTCTGGTCACAGAGGAAACAGGTCTAGAAGGGAAACTCAGACTTTCCTCTCCCCAGCAACACTCTCCACCTTCTCCTGAGGGATCCTGAAGCAGTCACAGGCCAGAATTTCAGGAAATTCATTGTCTACCCCGGGGCCTCTTCCCCGTTTTACTCCCTAGATTTTAATCTGTTTTAATTAAATCTATGTGTAGGAGTGGCTGAAGGTTACATTTCACCACATTTCCAAGTGAATAACTGGGTATGTGAAACATAAACCTTTTGAATCTTGAAACTTGACATTAGGCTCCATGGTAGTGTTTAGCATGTCCCCCTCACAGCAGGACGGCCTGGGTTTGATTCCACCAAGGGCTTTTCTGTGTGGAGTTTGCATGTAATCGCCGCGCGTGTGCGGGTTTCCTCTGGGTACTTGGTTTCTTTCCACACTCCAAAAACATACACAGTAGGTTAATGGCTGTTCCAAGTCTTCTCTAGGTGTGAGTGTTGGCCCTGCAATGACCTGGCAGGCTGTTCAAGGTGTACCCCACCCTCACCCAGAGTCGGCGGGGATGGGCACCATCTTAATTAGGATTACTCGGCTTAGACAATGAATGACTGATGAATGAAACTTGATACTGATTTTGTAAATATTAAAGCAAGGGTCTCATATATGATGCATTACGGTAATTAATCGTGGTCTGGGGGGGGGGGGGGGTACGGTGGCGTGGTAGTTAGCATAAGTGTCTCACAGCAAGAAGGTCCTGGGTATGAGTTCCATGCTCAGGGATGTCTGTGGGGAGTTTGCCTGCTCCAGCTGTGCTTGTGTGGGTTTCCTTTGGATACTCTGGTTTCCTTCCACAGTCCAAAGTGATGCACATTAGGCTGACTGGCTCAGATTGCCCCAGATGTGAGTGTGAATGGTTTTATATTTACCCGCAGTAGTCTCGCGACATGTCCAAAGTGTACACCATGTTCAGCCAGTGTTGGCTGAGATTGGCACCAGTCTCCCTGTGACCCCAAAAACAATTTGAAAAATTAGTGAGTAATTGTGCCCTCAGTGGGTCCTTCCCACAACCTCCAGCCACCCATCCATTGTTTACCTGTCAATCAAGACTGCAGGGCATATTTTGAACAGCTAACACTGATGCCCAGCTCAGATACTCAGAGTGATTTCGAGCATCATTACTTCAATGAGCAGAAATTTACATCTTCTGCTCTCGGGCTTGTGTAGATTTTCCTTCAGGTGGGGACTCTGGCTACCTCCCTCAATCCGAAAGACGTGCACAGTTGGTTCCAAATTGCCTACAGGTGTGAGCGTGAATAGTTGTATCTCTGCCCTGTGACGAACTGACAAGCTGTTCAGGGTGTACTCCGTCTTCAACTGTAATTGACTGAGATACTTTACAGTCTTCTCCCAAGTCTAGTAAGTTCAGCAAAATAATGAATAATTGATGCCATGTCATAGGTACGACTGTCTGTAACATAATGATGGAGACAATGTGGATGGAAAGACGGTTTAAATTGGACAAACAGGAGGTTTGGTGGTTTAAATTCATGAGAATGTGCAAAACCAAAATGGGTCCGCTGCCCAATATAAAGTCTGTGGTTGACGTACACCATCTACTGATCAAAAGTAGCATACCATAGGGTATAGTACACCAGCACACAGCCACCCTGAGCCACACCCTGAGCCACACCCTGACACACACCCGCAAACCAATTTCATCCAGAATTAAATGTGTCATTTGGGATATTTTGTGAAGGACGCAATGCTAAGGGATAGAGTTTGCAGACATAGACACAGAGTAGTGTCTAAAATTTACAGTCCAAGACTGCACCAGGCTGATTATTTCCTAGACTTGCAATCAATTCACCCATCACCACCACCACCACCACCACCACCATCATCATCATCATATCAGATCCTGAATGACTATGAGAATCTTTAGGGCAGCTAAAGCTCTACGCACTCTTAAAGCCAGAGATATCAGCCCCTCCTTTTTTTTTTTTTTAAATCAAGGACGTAACAAAATCACTAATTTTTTCAAGCCAACTTCTTTGCTCCACCTGCTGCATCCTCAGTTCGGTACTTTAATCTCTTCAGTAATGTTGAATAAACACAGACAATGTATACAGAGTTCGATCATCGATCTCGCAATAATTCGCCGGGTGATAAGAAAAGGCAAGAATCTTTTTAAATTTATTTATATACAACCCAACTACACTCCTGCTCACTGGTGTTCCTGAGGTCTCAGTGTCCTGCAGGTATTAATTCAGGACGGGGACTTTGACTCTGACGTTGGAATGAGCACGATTGAATCACGACTTCGATTCCTCTGCCCTTCTGTAACTCTGGCATTTTCTTCAGCTCTTTAACCTGGTGGCCTAGAAAACACGTGGGTTGTGACAAAACACCCCCCCAACGTCATCTCTGCATACATTTACTACACTTAAAAGCAATGACATCATGGTTTGCTCTTTTTATCTAGTTTTACATTTTTTCATATATTCACTGTTTTTATTTTTTATTTTTATTATTACATTTATGGCATTTGTCAGATGCCCTTATATGGATTTAACCTACTTTTGTGTCATTTGCACAACTGAGCAGTGAGGATTAAGGGCCTTGCTCAAGGGCCCAAAAGTGGTAAATTAATGATACTGAGTCTTGAACTCCCTGAAGTTTCTGCTCCGTAACCCATGGCATAACCACTCAGCCACTACGGCCATGTTATTATTATTATTATTATTATTATTATTATTATTATTATTATTATTATTATATTAATTTATTCATTTATGGAACTGCTCAATGGCAGTGCTCGCGCTGAAAAAGTGCTGGATTACCAATCCTAAGGTTGGGGGTTCAAGCCCCACTATCAATTGGTTTTCACTGCTGTCCCCCCACTGCAGCTAACTGGGTTATCAAAGGCCGGCCATGTCTCTCACTGTCTGTGGTAAGATTTTCATGTAAAAGAACTTTTGCTGACTTTCTTCAAGAGCAGGTGCATAGCCATCAGCATGTTTCTGCTCTGTGATGGCCTGGCGAGCTGTCCAGAATGTACTTTGCATTCTTCCAAATTTGGCTGAGAAGGGCGCCAGCCTCCCAGTGACTCTAATTAGGCCTAAGAGGTACAGAAATAATGAAGAATGAATGAACCACTCAATCGTAATTAAGTTGGCTGGAAGGCTGGCGCCCATCTCAGCCGACTCTGGGCAAAGGCAATACTATTATTATTATTATTATTAATAATAATAATTTTTAGGACTGGCAGTACAGTGGCATAGTGTTTAGCACATCAGCCTCACAGCAAGGTCTGGGTTCGAATCCCAATACGGGTGTTTCTGTGCAGAGCTTGTATGTCCTCCCTGTGTTTGCATGGATTTCCTCTGGGTACTCCAGTTTCCTCCCACAGTCCAAAAACATGCACAGTAGGCTAACTGACTGTTCTAAGTCGTCCCAATGTGTGTGTGTGTGTGTGTGTGTGTGTGTGTGTGCTGGACATGCGATGGCCTGTTGAGCTATCTATCCACGGTGTACCCCACCTTTGCCAAGAGTCGGCTGAGATGGGCACCAGTCTTCCCGCGACCCTAATTAGGATGAAGCGGTTTAGAAAATGAATGAATGAATTTTTAGGACTTGACAGATCGGAATGAGTATTTGAATACCCTTGCACACACACATAGCTGGAAAAATGGGATATAAATCTTATTCTGATGTCATAATTAAATAAAAAAATCACTGAACTTAAGGTGAAACTGTTAAATCTTACAGATTATTATTTTTTTTGCACATCTGAGAACTGACCAAATCAAGATTTATTAGAGTCGCCCAAATAGAAATATAAGTGATGATGGTTTGTACAGACATGACAATAATGTCTGAGACTGTGCGAGCCCTTCAATATTGTTTACGGCTTCAATACATCTTCAGTAAGGCAACGCTGCGAGACTCTACCCGGAGGAGGACATTCACTCTGGAAATCTGGTGAGTGGGTCTGAGAAAATTACAGTATTGACTTGAATCGAGTGGCGCGTGGCACAGTAACAGCATCAGTACAGTTCAGATACTCGAGGCACAGAAGTCACATGACTTTATTGTGTCATTGGGATTGTATTCATGGTGATACTAAATTTTAAAATTCACAATTCTGAATCTGATCAGACACTGAGTGTGCGATTCTAGAGAAGTAAGGCGTCCTCCTTCGTTCTTCTTTCAGCTTGGGGCCCTGCGACTTGCGGGTGGGGGGTGGGAGAAGGCTCACAGTTCACACACGTCAATGAGTTTAAGAGGAGGGAGGAGAGAGAGGGGCGGGGCAGAAAGACAAAACAAAATGAAAGAAAGGGTTCAGGGAAAAGGAAGACGGTCACTTGTAGTAAAATCTCCAGGCATGAATAAACACGTACAGTGTAATGTGGGGAGAATCTTAAGACTGTAGGTGTTACATTAGAGCTGGTGATTCGGCCGTTTACTTTCTCCTTATGAAACACTACAGCGCGATATTAAAGGAAAGAGAAAAGGAGCGGAATAAATCTACATGCACACAGGGAACATGAAAAGGGAAAAGATCATGAATTCATCGCAAAACAGAAGAGGAGTTTAAAGGGCAGAGAAAGGAGTAAAGCAAGAAAAAAGCGATAAATAAGAGAGAAGAGAAAGGAAAAGAAGGGAGACATTTATAAGTCGCTCTCGCCATAGAGAGCACTGGAGAAGGACACGTAGTCGAGAGCGTCTGTGGGGATGTCCGACCCGATGTACTTGGTCATGCGGCTGATGCAGTACTCGGCCTGCTCTGGGGGAAGCTCCCTGCGCAACTCCTCCACTGTGATGTATGACTGAGAGTGTGAGAGAGAGAGAGAGAGAGAGAGAGATGATTTAGAGAGTAAATAGGAGTAGGAGAAGAACTGTGTAATTGCCCTGATACCTGCACTTATAAAGCTTTCTCCCACAGACTTCCTCACAATCTAACCACATCAAAAAGTATAATAAACTCAATATTCTGTTCAAGTGCTACTACAGACCAACCTGCTTTTTAATATAAGGTGTATCAGTGATGTTGCCCCCCCCCCCCCAGCCCATCTACTTCCCCCACTGCCCACCCATTTAACATGTAACTGTATAAGGTAGGGTGTCCCACCTATTTTAGTGAATAAGGGTTGGTTGCCATCTAACCCTACAACTAGACTTCAAAACAAAGGGTCTCATTTACGATTCTTTCATTATTTACCCCTTTACACCCTTTTCTGGTATTCAGCAGCATTTTCTTATCTGAAATTTGATGCAAACATAATCTATAAACACGATACTGCAGTATTGTAAACAAATGTTTTTTCCTGTAATTTCTCAGCTTGTTTGTGTAGCTCAGCACTGGCCGATAATGTGTTGTTACACAATTGAGTCACGTAGCTAATTGGCACATAAGACCCTGGGGAACATTCTTTTTTTAACACATTGGACCAGCCTTAAATGTGATTGTGCATCCTCTACAGTAGGTGGTAGTGACGGTCTCACTGTGATCCCTATGGTGTAGGGAAAAAACACAGAGCAAACGATATGAAGTGCAGTAAACAATATTTCTAGTCGTGCTGGTGGGGGTGTCTTCCTATAGGGGGCATCAGAGAAAAGCATCAGAGAAGCACTGCACAAGGCATTCTTGGAGCGTAGGGGAATACACGCAAAAGAATACGAGGCTGATTGGCCCGGAAAAGCCATTTCCCCAGCAGAGCTCGTAAATCAAAATTTTGCTCGTTGGATGGGGCAAAATTTTGGTGGGATCAAAACTTGTATCGTGGAAAATTCGTTATAAGGGACACTTGTAAGTCGAGGTACCACTGTATATACATACATACATACATATATATATATATATATATATATATAAATATATATATATATATATATATATATATATATATATATATATATATATATATATATATATATATATATATATATAAATAAATAATATTACATGACTGTAAATCCCAAGTTCATTATATGCAAGATGGTCAAGTAATAATAGTACTGTATTTTATATGAAAAGAAATATAATCCATACTTATATATATATACATACATACATACATATATATATATATATATATATATATAAATAAATAATATTACATGACTGTAAATCCCAAGTTCATTATATGCAAGATAGTCAAGTAATAATAGTACTGTATTTTATATGAAAAGAAATATAATCCATACTTATATATATATATATATATATATATATATATATATATATATATATATATATATATATATATATATATATATATATATATATATATATATATATATATCAGCCAGGTAGCCATATAAATATGGATAGATGGATAGGTGAACTGAACCCCAACACTGTAGGCACCTCTGCCTGCATAAGAAATGACCCCGTCACAGGTCACCTGTGTCCCATCGTTGGCTACTGATGATATAATGACTGATGTCACAGTTCCTATGTTTCCTAAGATTATCTACCCAATGGCTCTTGATTGTATTAGCTTACTATTCACTCAAAGGTATAAAATACTAGGGGTGGAGTCCAGGAGAACTGGGACTGGACCGTTGCATGTTAGTTATTATATTGTGCGCAGTCACCTTGTCGGAAGCCAGGATCTTGAAGGAGGCCATGACTTGCTCTGCTGTGTCTGTCTCGGCTGTCTCGCGGGTCATGAAGTCGATAAAGGCCTGGAAGGTGACCACGCCTGTGTTGTTGGGATCCACCAGAGTCATGATGCGGGCAAACTCCACCTCACCCTGTGTTCCAGGAACAGGTTCAGTTAAAGTTCTAGTGTCTATGTTCAGAAGTAAGTGGTGACACAACATGTATTAACAGAGGAACAGTGTAACATGTGTCCTGCCTCACCAGATCGTAGCCCATGGAGATGAGACAGGCGCGGAAATCGTCGGGATCCATCATGCCATTTCTCTTCTGATGAAGGATGCACAGGTTATCATTATAGACATTGGATATAAAACACACACACACACACGCACATACACACACACACACACACACACACACACATGCAAACAGCAGCTCATTCAATCATTATGTATTATACTTTATATGAATTATTCATTGGAGTGATGGCTAAGCTAGAGCGAATTCTAGCTGAGTTTGGGAAAGAAACGGGGTACACCCTGAACAGGTCACCAGTCTAACACAGACAGCCAGTCTGCCATTCAGACTTCTATTCAAGCATAATTTATTCTAGAAATGTGACCTAATCCACATGTTTTTGAAATATGCTGTTATTTATCTTAAGATATATTTGCTAAAGGCTTGGTAGATCTTACTGAGTCACATGTCTAAACTCTCATCACTCTCTCTCTCTCTCTCTCTCTCTCTCTCTCTCACACGCTCTCACTCTCTCTGTCTCTCTCACCCTGTCGAAATGGTTGAAGGAGGCTCTGAACTCGTTGAGCTGCTCCTGGCTGATGCCCTTGGCATCGCGGGTCAGGATCTGGTTCTCCACCTCGTTGATGGTGCGGGCGATGGTGGTAAGCAGCTGCTCCCACCCCACGCGAATATGCTGCAAAAGCATAAGGATAATGAGAGAGAGGGGGGGGGGGTATATAGTTAGGTGAGAAAAGAAATGCAGAGAGACCATCAGAAGATTTCCACTGAATGTGTGTATGTGTGTGTGTGTATATGTGTGTGTGTGTGTGTGTGTGTGTGTGTGTGTGTGTGTGTGTGTGTGTGTGTGTGTGCATGTACCTCCATGGTGTAGTTGGTGTGTTTGTTGTCGAAGATGAGTGCCTCCTGGATGAGCTGGTGGTCTCCCTCCAGTTTGTCGATGTTGGATTTGTAGTTGATGATGTTCTGTTCATAATTCTTCAAGTTGTTCATCTGTTCCTCCAGAGAGCCAGCAATGTCCACAGACACATGGCCGATCTCCTAAACACAGAACCACACAACCACAGAACCAAGTGTAAATAACACTGAACGCAGTGAAACCTGGCACTCCGTGTCAAGTATCATCTTGCGTGGTACTTGGGAGCATGAGGATCATTTGGGCTAAAATAACATGGAAACTGAGAAATTTTTTTTTTTAAGTTTACTGATTTTTGTTCTAATTTTATTGAACCAGTATCTACAAAATTCCCAGCAGCAGTATGACGGTATCATCTGTACATTAATCTAAAGATCCTTTTCTTGAAGCCAGTGAGACTGTACATAATTCTAAAATATCTGTGTCACAATTTCTCTTTTCTGCACAAAATCAACTTAAAAAAATACAAAAATGATAAAATCTTGATTAAAACAGTCAGAGAATGAAATAGTGAGTCGATGTTTGCACTATAGAGTTTTTCGTCCCCACCCCTCCACACACCCCACACACCCCACACCCCCATTTCTCCCTAATTGAGTTGTATCCAATTCCCACAATCAAATATTGCCTTCCCAATCGTACAATCACCAACAACCAGAGGGGGGCGCAAGCATGCACCCCTCCATGACATGCGACACTAGCCACCTGCCTCTTTTTAAACCACGGCACATGCATATCTAACACACTCGGAGGGAAAGCGCTATCCACCCCCTCGTGCAAATGAGCTCACAGACACCCACGATTGGCTGACGATCGCTGTGAGTGACAGGGAGGTGAGAATATGCCAGCCAGTCCTCCGGCCAATTAACCACCAAGGACTCCCTGTCACGAATGGCTGTGGCATTAACCTGGATTCTGACTGACGATCTCTGGATTAATAGCCATGCACCTTGTGCCACTAGGGGAGCCAGAGCAATTTCCTTCATAATGATCTTTGCTGACCTGTCACATTTCATTAAATTGGGGTGATTCAAATCGGACATTTTAACATGTTGAGCTCATGCCAATTCTATATTACGTAATTAACTGGCATTTGTTAGCATTGTAGCTAACCAGCTCTAAAGTTCAGTCGTACCTAGCTGAGGAGAATAAATAAACTAGACAACTGAGTAAATTATAAATAAACTGTGGCACGCACGCGTCTCTTATTCATCTCCCATGCTGTGGATCTTCAGCCAATATGTCAATTTATTACAAAAGCTAAAAAAAAAACCCTCAACTCTATGCAGACAAACATGCAGACATCTTCACTTTCTACTAATAGATTTTTAATTCTCTGAAAACAACAGTGTCATGAGCTTATCCTGGGTCCAGTACCTGCCATCATTCATATAAACAGCTTATATATTTAAAAGAGAATATATATATATATATATATATATATACAGAGAGAGAGAGAGAGAGAGAGAGAGAGAGAGAGAGAGAGAAAGTAAATAATGTGACATGAAGTGTTCAGGTATGTACCTCCATTTTGGTTTGGATCCAGGGTCCAATGATATTTGCCTGGGCAGCAAACTGTCTTCTCAGCCTCTCGTTGGCCTGCTGTCTGGCAACTTCCTCCTGAAGCATCTGGTCTCTGAGGGGCACCAGCTGCTTCACCTATAGAAGGGACATGCACAGCAGGGTGAAATATTACACTGCTGCACCTTGAATCAACACTTAAAAAAACCTGCCTTTTCTTTTATCAAACATTAGTGACGAGAGACCTGTTACAGTAAAGGCTCAATCTGGACCATATGTCTCTCCCATACGGTGCTCTCCATTCGGATGAAAGATCAGTACACACAGCAGTGATCTGTCCCCCCCCAGCCCAAGATAGCAGCTTGAACATATCCTGCAATTTCTACTGCAAGGGTAAATGTGTGTCTCTGTAAAGTCAAAGTCATAAAGAATTTTATAAAGCAGGTTAAGGTAATTAGCCCAGCCCACTAGTGTGGGGCCGGTGGCCTAGTAGTTAGGGTGCTGCACTCATGATCAGGAGATTGTGAGTTCGAATCCCACTGAGACCCTCACTGTGCAAAGACCCCTGGGCAAGATCTCAACCACAAGTGTGCCTCTGTTCACCCAGCAGTATAAATGGGTACCAGTAAAAATATACTGGGAAGGTAACCTGCGATGGATTAGCGTCCCATCCAGGGGGAGTTGAACTCCTGGTCGCTTCACGCTACGGAAACCGGGGATAAGTACCGGTCTGATGAGCCATGAGGCTAAGCCACTAGGCTTGGGTGTAAAAACCCAACAGACTTACCTTTTTTTTTTTTTTTTTAACTTCCGCTAGGGTCATAGTGAAGATGAAGCCTTGCTCAACCAACACTGATTGAATGCAGGGTACACCCTGAACGGCTCATCAGACCACTGCAGGGCCAACACACCACCATTCACACTACCATCCACATCAGGGGTCAAATAGGAACAGATAATTAGCCTATTGTGCATGCTTTTAGACTGTGGGAAGAGACCAGAGTACCAGGAGAAAACCATTTCAAGCATGGAGGGAATACGCAATTATATGGATGTTGCATCAGCAACCAATAAAGCAAGATATCAAATAGGATAGCTAGAAGTAAGTGTATCTGTACGTATATGGAATGTAACATTCATTCATTCATTCATTTTCTGAATTGCTTAATCCTAATTAGGGTGGCGGGGAGGCTGGTGCCCATCTCGGCCGACTCTGAACAAGGGCAGGGTACACCCTGGACAGCTCGCCAGGCCATCGCAGGGAACAAAATACACTGACGGCTACGCAGCTACTCTTGTTGAACATCAGTAATGGTTCTTTTACAGCCTCACACCATAGACAGTGAGAGACATGGCCGGCCTTTGATAACCCATTTAGCTGCACTGGGGGTGGAATGTAACAGCTCTACACATTTTATTTTTTGTTTTCAGCTATCAATGACAAAACTCTAGATGTTATTCTATATGCAGGACTTAAATGAGCCAATATTCGTACAAAGAAGTGATATACATTTTCAGGTATAAGCCTGTGTGCATCAGCATGTGTAGCATATAAGAGTAGCCACGAGCTAGCAAGTGAGAATGCTAACACATGCTTCCTCTCAGACACGTAGCCAATATCTTTGTAACATGACGAGCACAAAATCCTCTGAAGGAATCTCTCGCTGCCTTCTTTTGCAGACAAGGACTAACGGGTAGATTGGCTAATATTGTGAAAATTGATTGGAAAGAGTAACGCCATCGCAACCTGACAACACAGCCAGTTTCACTCTTTTTGATGAACATTTTCCAGGTGCTGAAAATCCTTAATGCAAAATGTTCTTTTCTGTTGCAGTTAACATTGTGATCATCTCCACTGAAGGCTACAGGAATCTCCAAACTGTGGTGGAAGATGGTACAACAAGAGCATTCATTGTTTAACTCACCGTTTCCCACTTGTTGGTGATGTCCTGAGGGCTGATGTTGGTGTACGGATTGATTCCAGACAATTTGATTCCATAGGTCTGAGCAATCTTCATAATCTCACTCATGATACCCATAATAGCCATACGCTCTTTGTCTGCTTCTGGGAGAGTGGCCTTAAACTGGTCATGAGCTGTGATCAGGCTCTAAGGAGGAGGACAGTGAAGGCAGACAGACATGAGGAACACATTATGATCTTAATACACATTATAAGAAAGCTCAAGGGAACAAGGGTTGTTTGGATTTCCAAGGACACATAGTTTCTGGAAACAGAACAGCACAGCAGTTCACTACTGCAGAAGATACTGAGAATCACAAACATTTTATTTTAATTATAAATGCATGGACTTCTGATCATGAAGCTATCACAAAGTGTGGCTACCTGGATCTCCTCAATGCTGTGTACAATGAACATGTCCTGCAGGTCCTCCATGGCTCCATCCATCCAGTTGTTAAATGGTGCCGCCCTCTTGGCGAACTCCAGGTACAGCTGGTCAATAGTTTCCCATAGTTTCTCTACGCGCTGCAGCGGGATTTAAAAAAAGGATGCTAGTTAGCTAGTAGCTTGTAAAAGTTTAATTATTTTCCCATGTCAGCATGTCATGTGATGTTGTTCCCTCTTCTGTACCAGTAAGTTTTCAATTATTAGAAAACTCTTCAGATTTAGATTTATTGTCATGTCATATAAAACAAAGTGGTGGAAGTTGAAAAAGGAAGAGGGTCGTGTTGTCTTCAAGGAGGAGTTGAAACAGGCTTTGGGTGGTCAGGAAGTGCTTCCAGATGACTGGACAACCACAGCAAATGTGATCAGGGAGACAGGTAGGAGAGTACTTGGTGTGTCCTCTGGAAGGAAAGTAGATAAGGAGACTTGGTGGTGGAATGAGGAAGTGCAGGAGTGTGTACAAAGGAAGAGGTTAGCTAAGAAGAAGTGAAACATTGAGAGGACTGAAGAAAGTAAACAGGAGTACAGGGAAACACAGCGTAAGGCGAAAGTAGCAGTCGCTAAGGCCAAACAGAGGGCGTATGATGACTTGTATGATAGGTTGGACAGTAAGGAGGGAGAAAATGATCTATACAGGTTGGCACAGCAGAAAGCTAGAGATGGGAAGGACGTGCGGCAAGTTAGATTGATAAAGGACAGAGAGGGAAATGTATTGACTGATGACAGAAGTGTGCTGGGAAAATGGAAAGAGTACTTTGAAGAGCTGATGAATGAGGAAAATGAGAGAGAAAAAAAGAGTCGAATAGGTGACCATTGAGGAGCAGGAAGTAGCAAAGATGAGTAAAGGTTAAGTGAGGAGGGCACTGAAGAGGATGAAAAATGGAAAGGCAGTTGGTCCTGATGACATACCTGTGGAGGTATGGTAAGTGTCTAGAAGAGGTAGCAGTAGATTTTCTGACAAGAACATTCAACAAGGTCTTAGAGAGAGAGAGCAGATTCTGGAGGAATGGAGAAGTGTGATGTTGCCCATTTTTAAGAACAAGGGAGACGTGCAGAGTTGTGGCAACTACAGAGGGATAAAGTTGATGAGCCATACGACAAAGTTATGGGAAAGAATAGTGGAAGCTAGACTAAGGGCAGAGGTGAGCATTTGTGAACAACAGTTTGGTTTCATGCCAAGAAAGAGCACCACAGATGCAGTGTTTGCTTTGAGGATGTTAATAGAGAAGTACAGAGAAGGTCAGAGGGAACACTGCACTGTGCCTTTGTGGATCTGGAAAAAACATATGACAGGGTGCCAAGAGAAGAACTGTGGTATTGCATGAGGAAGTCTGGAGTGGTAGAGAAGTATGTTAGAGTGGTGCAGGACATGTATGAGAGATGTAAGACAGTGGTGAGGTGTGCTGTCGGCGTGACCGATGAATTCAAGGTGAAGGTGGGACTGCATCAAGGATCAGCTCTGAGCCCCTTCTTGTTTGCGATGGTGATGGACAGGCTGACAGACGAGGTTAGGCAAGAATCTCCATGGACTATGATGTTTGCAGATGACATTGTGATCTGTAGTGAGAGCAGAGAACAAGTGGAGGAAAATCTAGAGAGGTGGAGGTATGCCCTGGAAAGGAGAGGAATGAAAGTTAGCCTCAGAAAATCAGAATAAATGTGTGTGAATGAGAAGGACCCAGGAGGATTGGTGATGTTACAGGGAGCAGAGATAAGGAAGGTGGAGGATTTTAAGTACTTAGACTCAACAATCCAGAGCAATGGAGAGTGTGGAAAAGAGGTGAAGAAGCGTGTGCAGGCAGGCTGGAATGGTTGGAGAAAAGTGTCCGGTGTGATATGCGATAGGAGAGTGTCAGCAAGAATGAAAGGAAAAGTGTACAAGACGGTGGACAAGACAGGAGGCAGAGCTGGAGGTAGCAGAGATGAAAATGCTGAGGTTCTCTCTGGGAGTAACGAGGACGGATAGGATCAGAAATGAGTACATCAGAGGGACAGCCCATGTAAGATGTTTTGGAGACAAAGTCAGAGAGGCTAGATTGAGATGGTTTGGACATGTACAGAGGAGAGATAGTGAGTACATTGGCAGTAGGATGCTGAGGTTGGCACTACCAGGCGGAAGGCCTAAAGGAAGACCAAAGAAAAGATTTATGAATGTGGTGAAGGAAGACATGAAGGTCATTGGAGTAAGAGAAGAAGATGCAGAGGACAGGGCGAGATGGAGGCGGATGGTTTGCTGTGGCGACCCCTGAAGGGAACAGCCAAAAGGAAAAGAAGAAGAAGACTTATATATATATATATATATATATATATATATATATATATATATATATATATATATATATATATATATAATATAATAATAATAATATGTTTATTGTTATTTGCTCTACCAAAAAGTATTGAACACTCTCCTATGGAAGGATCTACTCAGAAAATCCTCTCTCTGTCTCTCTCTCTCTCTCTCTCTCTCTCTCTCTATATATATATATATATATATATATATATATATATATATACGGGGGTCTCGGTCCTCATTAACGTGCGGAAAGTGAGGGATCCCTGTATATATGTATATATATATATATATATATATATATATAAAACAAAACTACTTGTTGGGTTGTTTTTTGTTTTGGTTTGTTTGAGATTTTGTTGCATAATTGCCCTTGTTTTGCGGCATTTTCCTTAACTTTTCCCTATTTTTATTATTTTTTAAATTTTTCCATGAATATTTTTGAAAAACCCGTGATGCACTGAAGCCGCAGAAACTGAAGCACAAAGTAGCGAGGGATCGCTGTATATATATAATATACATATATAAAGTTTGTACCTGTTACCACATACAGTACTGTGGAAAAGTCTGCCTTATAGTAAGTCAACTGCCTTATATTTACATATAAATAATGACAAATTAAAGATCTCTGCAAAAAAATTCTATAAAGTAAAGTAAACAGTACTAAATTAAACTAATTCAATATTAGATGTGTTGACGTTTTGTTTAAAAATAGAATACCATCAGGTCCAGTTCGTTTACAAATACAATATCCACCGGGTCTCTTACAGAACCAGCCGCGATTCTCCCGGAAATGTTGTCTGTTGCACGTGATTCTTTATTTGCATGTAAATGGCGCAGCCTCTGTTATATTTTTATCTGAAAAATCGTCTCCCATACATAATATCCTGCTTTCTTCATTCCCACACTGTACGAATATTTTTTATGTATCATTTAATGTCGTGCCTGAAAACCAATATTTGGGAATCTAAACTGATTTTTTTATTAACTTGCTAATAAAACAATTATAAAATAAAAATGTATAGCAAAGTTTATACTTTTAAGGAAAAGATGTGTAAAACTTTTGCACAATGCTGTACTGTACAGTATCCAGGGATTGTTCTTCTCTCAGTCTCAGAAAACCTTATTTTTTTCTCTCTCTGTGTTTCTCGAGTTAATACGACTAGAAGTGCAGCTTGTCACATTACAGAGAATCCATGTTAAATAATTACACATTGTTATTAGGGTTAGGTTATTTACGGCATTCTTCACACAAGAAGAAGTTGTTACTATGGAAACATTATCATACAACATTACCATGAAATACATTCATCAAAACATGTAACTGAAATTACTGCTGGATTACTACTAATTATTGGAAATTAATTAACACATTTTAACCAGCCTGAAATAGTGCTGCAGTATAAAATATAATATAATTAGAAATATTTTTTTGTTGTGAGAGAGAGAGAGAGAGAGAGAGAGAGAGAGAGAGAGAGAGAGAGAGCAAGAGAGAGAGAGAGAGAGAGAGAGAGAGAGCAAAAGAGAGAGAGAGAGAGAGAGAGAGAGAGCAAGAGAGTGTGCGACAGAGGGAGAGAGACAGCGAGAGAAAAAGAGACAGCAAGAGAGAGAGAGAGAGAGAGAGAGAGACAGCGAGGAAGAGAGAGAGAGAGAGAGAGAGAGAGACAGAGAGAGAGTGTGCGAGAGAGATAGCGAGTGAAGAGAGAGAGAGACAGAGCGAGAAAGGAGCGAGAGAGAGTGAGCAAGAGAGAGAGAGAGAGAGAGTGTCACGACAGAGGGAGAGACACAGCGAGAGAGAAAGAGACAGCAAGAGAGAGAGAGAGAGAGAGAGAGAGAGACAGCGAGGAAGAGAGAGAGAGAGGGAAAGTGAGAGACAGAGAGAGAGTGAGCGAGAGAGAGAGTGAGCGAGAGAGGGAAAGTGAGAGACAGAGAGAGAGAGTGAGCGAGAGAGAGAGTGAGCGAGAGAGAGAGAGAGAGAGAGAGAGAGAGAGAGAGAGTGAGAGAGATAGCGAGTGAAAGAGAGAGAGAGAGAGACAGAGAGAGAGAGAAAGGGAGAGAGAGAGAGAGGGAGAGTGAGAGACAGAGAGAGAGAGTGGCGAGAGAGAGAGAGAGAGAGAGAGAGAGAGAGAGAGAGTCACGAGAGAGATAGCGAGTGAAAGTGAGAGAGAGAGAGACAGAGAGAGAGCGAGAGAGAAAGGGAGAGAGCAAGAGAGAGAGAGAGAGACAATGAGGAAGAGAGAGAGAGGGAGAGTGAGAGACAGAGAGAGAGAGTGAGCGAGAGAGAGAGTGAGGGAGAGAGAGAGAGAGAGAGAGAGAGAGAGAGAGAGAGAGGTTGGGGGTACAGAGTGGCAGTTATAGATATACTGTGTATTCTCTACATTATTATTATTATTATTATTATTATTATTATTATTATTATTATTATTCTGTAAATATTACATATTACTCAAATGTCGTATTTGTAAAAATAATGACAGCTCAGAGAATAAGCTCCACTGAGGATGGCAATTAAGTCTCAAATGGCTTGGGTTTGATATTGCTTGTAATAATGCTCTTTCGTTACTGTGGAAACAGCCTAATATGTTATTTTTTCGCTGAACCTGTGAATTTATGTAAATTTAAGTAAATTTGAACCCTTGAATTATTCACGGAGGTGAATGTAAGTTAATGAATAAAGATTATAAAGAAAAAAATACAAGCCCTGGTTTTTGTGTATGAGCGAATCTATATACCTCCAGAGCATCTCTCCTCTTCTGGGTCAGAGTGCCCAGGTTATCCCACTGGTCACAGATGGCCTGGCAGCGAGCGTTCACAGTAGCAGCATCATGGTAATCCAGCTCACTGAACACACCCACAGTACACACTCACAAATAAGCGAAGGAAAATATTCACAGTTCTGCTTGAGCATTTATCTGTTAATCAGACCCCTCCCAAAAAAAAAAAACATTTTATATACACTATCTATACTGTATGTACATGTATGATTTAATTTTATATTAATAAACACATGTTACAGGAACAGAAGACAAGGTTTTAATGTACTGCTCTAAAATGTCGGCTTGTTTGAACAACTCTTTCATTTTGTTTGGAATAAAGTATAAAAGCAGGCACTGAGTCATGCTCTTTCTCTTCTCGTTGCCTTCATCCCACCCCCTCAATATCCCTCCGTCGCTCTTTCTTTCCCTCTCTTTCTCTCTCTCTCTCTCTCTCTCTCTCTCACTTGAGCTCCTGGGCAATAGCGGCGATCTGCTCCACTCTGTCTTGGTGGGCGGCGAGGTCACTCTCGAACGCTTCATGCTTCCTCATAAGAGCCCTGATCTCCATCAGTGATGCGGATTCATAGTCCTTCTGTGACAGCAGGTCTTCCTTTCCTATAAGAGTGCTGAAATGTGAGATGTGAACATCTTGTGCTTTTAAAAAACTGTACCAGATGTGCATTAACCTGCAGTCCACGACTCATGGAGATTGCACTTCTGCTTGAACTTCTCAGCCAGATGGTCCAGTCTCTCCAGACGACGGATCTCAGTCAGCAGCCACTCTTCATAGCCTTTCTCAACCTGCTCCAAGCCTTTCCATGCATTGGCAATATCCTGTAAACAAATACACACACGCACACATAGAGCGACATAAACAGAGTCATAAACGTTGCAATCAGTGCCAAGTCCGAATCAAATTAGAACATTTTTTAGATTTAAATTTTCCTTTCTGTGATCTTGGACGTACCGAAACCATCTTTCCTTCAGAGGGCATGAAGGCGGGTCTGTTGCTGAGCCTCAGTTTGGTCTGCAGGGTATTGAAGTTGATTTCCAGCTGGCATTTTTCCTGCACGCGTGGTGGCTTGTGTACACGGCGGTAATCTCGGAAGTCCTCCAGCTTCTGCTGCATGGCACGCATAGTCTGCTCCGCAACACGGTTCTCCAGCCACGGGATCGTCCGACGGATCCACTCTAGCAACTGCAACAGAGAAATCAGTCATCAAAGGGGAATAAAAACAAAAACAAAAAACAAACAAAAGTGACTAATGATACAAAGCAGACGGAAGGATGAGTGGAACCAGTAAGAAGGAGGAAAATAAAAATAAATAAAACATAATAATAACTTCTTCCACTTCCCCCCATACTGAATATCGTCCATTAGCTCAGATGCTTATGAACACCATAATCATGAACACACCTCACTGGCCAGCTTCTCATACTCTTCCATCAGTCTCTCATTCTCCTGGTTCACTGCCAAAACTTTACAAATCCTGTTAGCAGCAGTTTCAGCCTACAAGGAGAAAGAACGAGACAGAACAACGGATGGATATTAGAGGGAAACACTGTAGTGAGCAAATGTAGTACAATGTTGGTTAAATGGCTGAGATGAGCATGTTGTTCATGTTGTACCTGCTCAGCCCCAGCGAAAGCATGATAGAAGCACGACACGTACGTCATGATGGCCTTCTCATCGGGCTTAGGAGTGTTCACAATATCTGAGAACGGCAAAAACAAAAAGGAAAACACACCGTGAGAATTGTAATCAATGATGCTTCCAATATGCACAAAAACTTCAAACTTACAGAAAATATCATGAAAATTCTACAGTCTGAGAGTTCTAAGATTACACCGAAGAACTTGTAGTGTAATCATTATCATTGTCTCATGATTCATTCATCTAAGACCCCTGGACAAGGTCTTAACCACAAGTGTACCTCTGTTCACCCAGCAGTATAAATCGGTACCAGTAAAAATATACTGGGAAGGTAACCTGCAATGGACTAGCGTCCCATCCAGGAGGAGTTGAACTCCTGGCCGCTTCACGTTCTGGAAACTGGGGATAAGCACCGGCCTGGTGAACCACTCGGCTCCGGTGTTAAAAGCCCAACAGACTTTACCTTATCACTCATTCATAACCTGCTCATACAATATGTTGGTCTAACACATTTAGTACAATTTGACTTGAGAAGAGTATCCTGGGTTTACGGTGGCGCATGATCTCTGCTATGTCCCAAATTTGAAAGAATCATGATGCGCATGGTGGTTGTGAGATCAAATCATGATGCTCTAGATGGAACTTGGTACAATTGTGATGATCTAGAGGGAACTTGGAAAATTCGGGATGACCATGAGAGAAATTGGTGGATTTGTGATGATCTTGAGGAAATTTAATACAATTGTGATGATCTAGAGGGAACTTGGAAAATTCGGGATGACCATGAGAGAAATTGGTGGATTTGTGATGATCTTGAGGAAATTTGGTACAATTGTGATGATCTAGGGGGAACTTGGAAAATTCGGGATGACCATGAGAGAAATTGGTGGATTTGTGATGATCTTGATGGAACCTGGTAAATGTGAAATGATCTAGAGGGAACTTGGTAAATTCAGGATGACCATGAGAGAAACCGGTGGATTTGTGATGATGTTGAGGGAACTTGGTATATTTGTGATGATCTTTAGAGATTTGGGTGGATTTGTGATGCTCTTGAGGGAATTAAGTGGATTTCTAATAATCTTGAGCGATGTTGGTGGATTTGTGATAATCTTGAGGGAACTTGGTAGATTTGTGTTGATCTTTAGGGATTTCCAATTTCCAATTTCCACCGATTTCCGCGAAGTAGGATCGACTCTCCTGACTGAAGTATACGTACATGTATATGTGTATATAATATCAATCAATACATATTCAATGCTATAAATGCTTATAATAACAATTAAACATTCAAAAATAATGCACAAGATGTAAATACACACACATACAGACGTGTGCGCTTATACACACAGATGCGCGCCTCACATAAAAATGTAAGTAGTTTTGTTGGGTTGTTTTGTTGTTTTTGTTTGTTTGGGTTTTTTTTTTCTTGCATAATTGGCCTTGTTTTGCTGCATTTTCCTTATTTTTCCTTAATTTCCTTATTTTTTCATTTTTTGATGGACAATTTTGAAAAATCCGCAATGCACTGAAAATCCCCAATGCACTGAAGCCACAGAAACTGAAGCGTGAAGTAGCGAGGGATCACTGTAATATCTTTGCAAATAAAACTGCTAAACATTTTAGTGAAACTCCATACCATACATTACAGAATATGCTAATGCATCAACCTGACTGGGGCAACTATACATGTACAGCCATGCAGCCCTGTAAAGCTAAAATGCAATTACTGCCTTTTACCTCTGCATAGCAACGTATATCTATACATCCGTCCGTCTGTAGAAGCGTATACAGTACCACCAGCGGCTCTCGTGCTTTAGGTCTGTGTGAGTGTCCACAAAATTCACAAAACTTATTGTGAGATTAATAGAGTATTCTGCTTCTGATTCTGAAAGCAGAGAAATGCTGCTTAAGATTTCAAAAGTTCTACAAGACGTTCTGTGGGACTGTTGCGGCCAGCGCTGGTCTCTACAATGTTGCATGCTTGGGCAGCAGGCTGAGGGTCGCAGACAAATTGAACAAACTGATCCACAAGACCAGTAACATTGTGGGGATGGAACTGGACTCTCTGACGGTGGTGTCGGAGAGGCGAATGTTGTCCAAAATAAAGACAATATTGAAAAATACGTCCGACATGCACCACTGAACAACACAGGAAATCATTCCAACCTGCAAACACTGAACTGTACAAACTTGCCCATATAGCACCAACATCCACTGTTATATATTTACATTCCACTGTTTATCATATTAATAATACTGTAGATAAAACATAATGCAATGTTGTGTAGTACATATACCTCACTGACACCATTCACTCTGAATCTGTTTATATAGACATTAGTAACTTCTAATTTTAGATTTACATATAGATATATTTATATATGTAGATTCTGTATGCATTTTTGTACACACACACACACACACACACACACACACACACACACACACACACACACATGTTATGAACAACTGTGTGCACAAAATTTCCTCCAGGATCAATAAATTATTATTATTATTATTATATATAAATAATGATTTATATGTAAAATATTTTGTTTCATAACTGCAGTGTCCATAATTATCTAATACAGAGATATTATTACACATCATTCAAGACATAAATATAATGGTATTAAAAAAGAGGGATAATGGTTCCCCATGGTTGGGTTTGGTTCCAGTTTCTGAGGAATAAATGGATCAGTATACAATCACTATCCGAGTTACGATGTATGCAAGTTACGACCACTCGTACTTACGACCGCGTCTAGCAGATGCCCATTATGAGTTTACTGTATACATCTCGCAGCGCATCACGTAAAGATAGTTGGGCCAGCGCAGCATCCCAGCATCTCCCACTCACAGCATTCTACCACTACACTCAGTGACGAGGTACCGTCGCAGTAACATCTGTTTTACAGCACAATTTTACATTCATTTACTGTACACCGTTACCATGGCCCCCGAGAGGAAGTCCGATTCATCAGATGGTGATTCTACCAAGAAAGCCAGGAAGGCACTGTCGTCCGAGACGAAGATGAAAGTGATAGATCAGCATGAAGGAGGGAAAAAAAGTCAATTCCATCACTCGAGATCTCCATCACTCCCACTCCATGGTGTCGACAATTTTGAAGGATGAGGACCACATTAAGGAAGCAGTGAAAGCAGCAGCCGCAATTAAGTCAACTATCATCGCAAAACCAGCATGAAGGACCGATCGCAGAGATAGAAAAGTTGCTATACACGTAGTTGGAAGATAATAGGCAAAGACATGTGAAAGTGACGTTGCGAGCAGTGCATAGTAAGGCGAGAAGTTTATTTCGCATGTTGAAAGAACGTGCAGGTGAAGAATACGCTTCACATGAATTCCTAGCGAGTGCTGGGTGCTTTGGGTTTCGTTGTGTTAATATCAGACTTACGACCAATCTGACTTACGAGTGGTTGGTCGGACCCAATCTCGGTCATAACTTGTACAGTCTAGTTATAAAGTCAGAGTTAATCACGTGCTGACATTAAAAAGAGTAATTACCACCTGCCATTCAAATTCAATTGAAATGATTATACAGTGTTACACATCATCACGTTGGTGTGATCATGTCATTCATAAACTGTTGGCTGAGTGTTAATTTTGCATCCTCACCTTCGGCGTCCAACATTTTGGGGATGTCCAGGAATTTCTCAGCAACCTCGAATGCTGTGTTCAGGTTCCCAATAGGGTCGTCCTTTAGAGGAAGAACATAGAAAACTGATCAGTCATTGCATAAAATCCCCCCCCCCAGCAGGAAGACGTGCACAAAGAAAGAGGAAAAACAGAGAGATTTAGGAAAAGGAAGCGAGAGAAAGCACCTTCCTCAGTTTGGAGTAGTCAATAAGGTCAGGTCTGTGCCTGTGGATGAGGGCGCACAGAGCAAGGCCATCCTTCCAGCTGAACAGCCACGATAAGGACAGAAAGAGGGATGGAGAGATGGACAGTTGATGAAAATGAAGAGTGGAGGGAAAGATGAAGAGATTAAGTCACACAGTGAGAAAGCTGGAAGTATATGCATCAGGAAAGCTGCAGCAGGGAAATTTAAGGCGGTTCAAAATTACCCACCAGTATGACGTCATTCCGTGAGTCTGACTCATTATCTGACCCTCACCTGATGTGGAAGTTCTGTACATTAACATTCCTGTAGGGGGCAGTTTTCCTCTGGCACCACAGCAACAGACCCTCCTTGGCAGAGGTCTCTACATGGGTATAACACACACACACACACACACACACACACACACACACACACACACACTTGTCATGCATGGACCTCACTTAGGTGTTTATTTCTGTTTTGTTTATTTGCTTATTTGCTATTTGTTGATTTTTTTTTAAGCTATGAAATAAATGACATCACTGTTCACCCACTGGTTAAAATCACCACTGAATGTGCAAGAATAATGCAGACAGAGTTTTTGGTATTTCTGTATATCATAAACTTTATATTTAGAAAAAAACCCAATGCTCAGGGTGGGCTGGTATCGTGCTGGACTGGTGTTCCAATTTTCCCGAATGTGACTGATTGTTTGTGTTGGCCCTGCCTTGGACTGGCTGTACAGGGTGTACCTTGCCTTGTCCCTGAGTTACTCAAGGTAGGCTCCAGGCTCCCTGTGACTCTAGACAGGATAACATGGTCCGGATGATGGAATGAAATCAATGTTAAGGACTTTTAACCGGTTTTGGGAAACTCGCCTCCCTCAGTCCCGCCCTATCGCGAGTCTGGGAAATAAATATTTGTTGGTTGATTAATATCCTGATAAAACATATCGATTAATCATGGATTGCAGAAATCATACTTGATCCCACTTGCTAGTTTCTGTCCGATATGATGCTGATTTCTCTCTGAAATGTGCCTGATGTGAACAGTATCATGTGACTGAACTGTACAGAGGAGTCATAATGATAGAACACGGTTCCCACACAGTTCCTCCTGAACAATGTTCGTCATTCACGTGGGCAGAATTACACTTTCCTCTCAAATTAATTTCTCACTGGATTCAATCTATTCGGTGTCCAAACCTTTCTGTAATACAACACTATTATTACCGTTCGAATAAACACTGGTACTGTACACTGATCAGAGTTAAAGAAACAAAAGCAGAATAATCGCTCGGTAATTACAGACTCAGCCTGGACTTCACTCTCTTACTTTGAAACAATAAAACACATGGTGTTCAAGTGATGATGGTTTTACACAGAACACGTTACTCGTGACAGCAGCCTGAATGTGTACCTTCCACCGAGATGTCCTGGATAGCAAATCGAAGGATGATAGTCCAGATCATTCCCAGAGTCATCTTCACATTACCATCAACAATCTCTGCAATGTGAGAGAGAGAGAGAGAGAGAGAGAGAGAGAGAGAGAGAGACAGAGAGAGAGAGAGAGAGAGAGAGGAAGAGGGAGAGAAATGGAGAGACAGACAGAGAGAGAGAGACACAGAGAGAGAGAGAGAGAGAGACAGAGAGAGAGAGAGAGAAAAAGAGAGAGAGAGGAGAGGGAGAGAAATGGAGAGACAGAGAGAGAGAGAGAGAGAGAGATATTGAGAGAGATATGTTAAGAGAGAGAGAAAGAGAGAGAGGGAGAGAAAGAGAAATGGAGAGACAGACAGAGCGAGAGAGACAGAGAGAGATATTGAGACAGAGATGTTAAGAGAGAGAGAGAAAGAGAGAGACAGAGAGAGATATTGAGAGAGAGAGAGACAGAAATATTGAGAGAAAGAGAGAGAGAGAGACAAAGAGAGAGGGGGAGAGGGAGAGAAATAGAGAGACAGACAGAGAGAGACAGAGAGATATTGAGAGAGAGACAGACAGACAGATATTGAGAGAGAGAGAGAGAGAGAGATTAAGAGAGAGATTGAGAAAGAGAGAAATAGAGAGAAAGGGAGAGACAGAGAGAGAAAGATTGAGAAAGAGAGGAGGGGAGAGAGAGAGAGAGAGAGAGAGAGAGAGAGAGAGGGAGAGGGACCGAGAGAGAGAGAAATGGAGAGACAAACAGAGAGAGAGAGAAAAGGAGAGACAGAGAGAGATATTGAGAGAGAGAGAGAGAGAGAGAGAGAGAGAGAGAGAGAGAGAGAGAGAGACAGACAGACAGAGGGAGAGACAAAGAAAGATAGAAAGAAAGGAAGAGAAAGAGAGAAAGAGAGAGAGAGAGAGAGAGAGAGAGAGAGAGAGAGAGACAGAAAGAGAGGGAGAGAGAAATAGAGAGAGAGTGAGAGAGAGAGAGAGAGAAAGAAAAGGAGATGGAGAGGCAGAGATAGAAAGTGAAGTTAGAAAAAGGCAACAGCAGAAAATGATGCCGCATCTTTCTGAATAAATATCCATTCATTCATTTCATTAAATTTCTAAGCCACTTATACCTAATATGGGTCACGAGGAGGCTGACGCCTATTTCAGCCAACTCTGAGCAAAGGCAGGGTACACCCTGAACTGCTCCCAGGCCATCGCATGACAACCAACATACAGCATTCGCACTCACTGTCACACACCGAGGGGCGATCTGGAACAGATAGTTCATCTAAAGTGCAGGCTTTTGGACTGTGGGAGGAAACCGGAGTACCCAGAGGAAGCCACGCCAGTACGGGGAGAACATGCAAACGCCACACACAGACACCGAGACCAGGTATTAAACCCAGGCCTTCTTGCTGTGTGGCGGATGTGCTAATCACCGTGCAACCGTTAAGCCCCTGAATGAATATATCAGAAAATATATAATAATATAAAACCTAACACACACACACACACACACACACACACACACACACACACACACACACACACACACACACACACACACACACACACACACACACACACACACACACACACACACTCACACAAACACTCACACAAACACTCACACAAACACACACACTCCCACACACACACTCACACAAACACACACACAAACACACACACTCACACAAACACTCACACAAACACACACACTCACACACACACACTCACACACACACTCACACAAACACACACACAAACACACACACACACACTCACACACACACACACTCCCACACACACACTCACACAAACACTCACACAAACACACACACTCACACAAACACTCACACAAACACACACACTCACACACACACTCACACACACACACACTCACACACACACACACTCACACACACACACTCACACACACACACACACACACACACTCTCTCACACACACACACTCACACACACTCACACACTCACTCACACTCACTCACACACACACACACACACACACACACACACACACACACACACACACACACACACACACGGGGGTCCTTACCTTCAGCTCCAATGGACACTAGTTTGACTCCCTTGCTGCAGATGAAGTCCAGAGCCTTGTTTACGTTGGCAATTTTGTGGAATCGCATCTTGCCCTTGTCAGGTTTGGGAAGTCTTTCACCTGTCAATCACATTAGCACTTTTATCAGTCAGCATCATCCACAATGCAAACTCACACAGCCATTTAATCCAGACATCAGTGAGATGCTAATGAGCAATGAGAAATGAGAAGAAAATGAGAAAAAAAATTCAGAAATAATAAACAGGATGAAAGTATTTTCTGTTTTCATCCATGCATAATTTTATTATAATAATAGTAAGATGTTGCTTTTTTTTCCAGCCCACAGCAATACAGCAAAGAGGATTAAGCGATTCTCAAAGCACATCTCAAAACTGGAGCATCTCACTAATGGCCATGTAAAGTTCTGTTAATATTACATCAGTACAGCTGCTTCAGCTCCGAAATCACTGATGATATTTTATGCACCACTGCGTATGTGCAGTAATATTTATATCGACTGTTTCTGTGAAACAAACAGACAAACATACACGTACACAAATTATACACGTGCACATACAGACACGGCCAAAAGTTTTGGCAGTGACGCAAATTTTGTTGCTTTAATTTTGTGCTGGTGATTCACGTTGTTTCTGAACTGTTATGCAGAGGATCACAAGAATTTTAATGAATTGCAAAGAGCTTCTTGGGCATAAATATTAACTTCATCACAAAAAGCCCATTTTCATTGTACAGTATTTGGTTCTGGTGCAAAATCACCAGCTAACATCATTCCAGTGTCCTATTATCAGCACAGAAGGACGTATGAGTGACGTGAATTCAGTTGAAGTCACATGACCATTTTCGTTTAATTTTCGGAGCAGAATAATTACTATAAAAGTCAGAGACGTGCTTGAAGTCATTATCTTCCGGTGTTGGTAATGTTTACCTCCAAAGAGGTGTTGAGCCGGTGCTGTAGTGGTTAGAGTGTTGGGCTCATGATCGGGAGGTTGTGAGTTCGAATCCCACTGAGACCCTCACTGTGCTAAGACCTCTGGGCAAGGTCTCAACCACAAGTGTGCCTCTGTTCACCCAGCAGTATAAATGGGTACCAGTAAAATATACTGGGAGGATAAAATATATTGGGAGATGGACTAGCATCCCATCCAGGAGGAGTTCAACTCCTGATTGCTTCACGCAAAAACCCAAAACAGTTAATCAATCAAAAAAAAAAAAAAAATCACCTCCAAGGAAACCCATGCACCAATCATTGCATCGCATCAGTCGATCAATCAACCAATTCGAGTTGCTGTACAAACTACATTTCTCAGGTATAGGATTAATGAAGTCATATCTTATATGATGATGTAATAGTGTCACACATGCAAGATTTACTTTGCACATGATGATAATCTAAATATCGAATTAAAAGAAAACCCAAATGGACCCGGAATTCTGTGATGCATTATTTCTTGATCTCATGTTATCCTGTAAACACGTTTGCAGGATTTATAGCGTAATTCCGTTAACATGAGTAGAATATTGAATTTCTGAGAGACGATACTGTTCTTCAGACACTCAATATTCGACAGCGTTGTGGTTTGAAATGTGTCTCGGTTCAATAATGTTTTGACACCACCGACAAAACACATTCTGCCCAACCGAGTTTGGAACAGATCTAGCGGGCGGAAAGGTGATAGACTTGTTAGCGCTTTCAGCTCACAGGAAGACGGTGTTGGATTCACACCCTAGTCTTGACAAGGCCATTTTAGTGTGGAGATTGCATGTTGTCCTCGTGCTTGCATAGGCTTCATCTGCGTACTCCAGTTTCCTCCTACAGTCCAAAAACATGCACGTTAAATCAACTGGCTGCTCCAAATTGTCCCTAGCTATGGGTGTGAATGGACTGGCAAGAAAATCATGGTGTACCCAGTCTTCACCCATAGTTGGCTGAGACAGGCTTCATCTTTCCTGTGACCATAGTAGGATTAAGTGGTTCAGCCAATGAATGAATGAAAATATTCAACTCCAGCTAGATAAGATAACTATAACGCAATCATTCATTTTCTGAACTGCTTGATCCTAATCAGGGTCGCGGGGAGGCTGGCGCCCATCTCAGTCAACTGGCTAATGGCAGAGTACACCCTGGACAGCTCAGCAGGCCATCGCGGGGCAGAAACACGCTGACAGCTTTGCAGATACGCTTTACGAAAGTCAGCAATGATTCTTTTATGGTCTTTCACCATAGACACTGAGAGACACTGCCGGCCTTTAATAACCCAGTTAGGTGCACTGGGGGGACAGCAGTAACAACTCGGTGATAGTGGGGTTTAAACCACTGAAATTTATGGATCAGTATTCCAGCACCTTACCACTGCTCACTCACCATAACGACATAAAACACAAACAAACAAACAATAATAAAAGCCCCAATGCCTTTGGACCCTCTGGACACCATTTAGAAGCCCAGCTCCACCACCCCCACCCCCACCTTGCTCTAGGAGTTTATTAAATAAATAAAACGGTTCTGCATTAGCCACTTGTATAATAAGAATGAATGTTGTTGTTCATTATAAAATTCCTCATTAGCATAAAAGATACAGATATCTTTGAGCAATATTATTAATAATAAAAGGGATATTTGTTCAGTTTGGAGAAAGCAGGCTTGTATATTTTTAGATTGAATAAAAATATCTTCACATTCTGAGACTTGACCTTATCTGTCACATGGTCACTTATTTTTTTATTTATCCACTGGTGGCTATTCTGGGTTTCTGATGCCTTTAGGTGATTTACTAGTGATTTATAATTAACTGCTTTTTTAGAGGGACCTGGTTGCTATTTTGGATTTGTACTCATGTCAGCATGGATACCTGAGATGACCTCGAGCAGCAGCATGAGCTTGAGGCCATTTCTGAAGTCCTCTTCGATATTCTCGATCTGAGTGCCAGCCTTTCGCAGGTGAGAGTTACACCAGGCTGTGAACGTCTAACACATACAGAAAGAAAGACACAGAGTTAAAAGATTGTCGTGGCGGTTACGAAGGGAAACGAACACACATTCAGACCTTCGGCTGGAGAATTCGAGCTATTTAGAGAGTCGCTTTTGAATAATGAATCAGAGTTTCTCTTTCATTTAACGAGGACTAACTGAAACACTTTCAGCTTGCAGTGCTCTCAGTGCGTCACGCAGGAACGCAGGCTGTTATTATAGAGCAGAACCCACGTCTGCGACTGCGTGTCTGCTTCCAGTGAGCGAGTTTCCTCTGAAGCTCAATCCGAGCATGTGGGCGTTCAGGGCACAGTGGCAATGCTGTGCTAAAACTGAGTTTGTATTCGTCTGTATTTTCTAAGTGATCGTTATAAAAGAGGATTAAAGGAAGTTGGGAAAAAGTCAAGTGTAGGAGTGGTTGCTCGATCAGTGCTCAGTGTGTGTGTGTGTGTGTGTGTGTGTGTGTGTGTTAGTGAGAGAAAGAAAGATATGACAGGATCTGACTGGAGAGGCTTGAAATAAGAAGGCGAGAGATGATGAAAGAGCTAAAAGGAAGGTGTGAGGTGCTTCGATTTTTTTTAGCATAGATAGGGCAGTAGGACAGGGAAGACATAAAAGAAGAAAAAAAGGTTAGATGATGGAGGAGGTGATGAGAAACTAGGTACAGACGCATGTATACAGAAAAAAAAATATGGAGGGGGGGGACGGACTGTTGAAAAATGAAAGATGAAAAAAAACCTGAGGAGAGATGGAGCTGTGAAAAAGGGGAAGAGAAGGAATGAAGAGGATGGAGAGGGGGCGAATGAGTCTAAATCAGGGTACAGGATAGATACAGGACACCAGAGGGACAGCTGAGAGAGCAAGATCCTAGAATGGCAGAGAGAGAGAGAGAGAGAGAGAGAGAGAGAGAGAGAGACTTTTACACAAAGACAGGCCGAACTGTCATGTCTTCAACTTAAAATGAGTCAAATGCTTCTAAATAAAACTTATCTTCTCATATGTGTGTGTGTGTGTGTGTGTGTGTGTGTGTCTGTGTGTGTGCACATGTGCAGCTGTTAAGTGCAGTCATCCACCCCACCTGCTATTTGCCTTTGCCTCTCCCACCCAATCTTTTCAAAATGAGGTCATCTACAATCAGCTGGGAGAGAATGCCTGTCCAGATATTTATGCCCCTCATCCCCACCCCCCCATCCCCCATTTGCCCCAACCCTTAAGTACCAACATACTTGTTTAACCTCCTCTGACCTGCAAGATCCTGCTTATCAGGATTTTAATAGTAATGCCGTTTGCGGCCAATAGGGGCAGCATGGCTCCATAGAGAGAACCACATCATTTTTCAACAACTGTACAGTAAAATCCTAAAACACTGCATTACAGCAACACTTTTATTATATATTGAGTATTTTTGTGATCTGGATGAGCATGATGAAGCAAATCAAACATTACTGCTCTGCTGAGAGGTGTATGAGAGTTTTTTAAGTACAAGAGTGTTCTCATTCCTCCTCCTCCACCTCCTTCTCCTCCTTCTCTTTCTCATCCTGTCCATCATTTCTTTATTTTACTTAAACACAAAAAGCATAATGACAAAAGTCCCACCTGTGAGACTGTGAATGACAGAGATCAGCTTCACCCAGTTTTACGCAGTGTGTGTGTGTGTGTGTGTGTGTGTGTGTGTGTGTGTGTGTGTGTGTGTGTGTGTGTGTGTGTGTGTAACAGATTCTAATATTACAGGTGATATTTATGCTTACAGTGACTTGATAAGTTGGGGATAAACGCAGCTCCTGAAGAAGATAATAAACTGATTGGGTAAGATTTACAATTTCCCCGAACTGTATTTTATGGAACAGAATTATAAGTATCATGTTTTAAAGGGAGCAGTGGTGGCCTGGTGGTAAGGTGCTGGATGACCGATCCCAAAGATGAGGGTTCAAGCCCCACTATCAACGGGTCGTCACTGCTTTTCCCCCAGTGTGCTAAGTGAGTTATCAAAGTTCAGCCATGTCTCTCACTGCCCGGGGTGAGACGGATGCAGAAGAACAACCGTTGCTGACTTTCATCAAGAGAACGCTGCATAGCCATTAGTGTGGTTCTGCCCTGTGATGGCCTGGCAAGCTGTTCAGGGTTTACTATATGATTGAATAAATGCCAAATAATTTAATTTAGCTGAAATACAATATGTATACAGTAGGCCCTCGACATTCGCGGGGGTTCAGTTCCGAGACCTTCCCGCGAATCGAGATAATCCGCGAGTTCTGTACCTGGAAGTAAAATCTCATGTAACACGTCACATGCGCGAATGAGCAGCCGGAAGTAAAATACTATGTATCTATTAAATCCGCTAAATTATGCTTCTTAAACACATTCTATCGACAGTCTTACTCATTAATACAGTATTAATGTCATAAAATATAGTCATGATTAAGAAAAACTTCTCGATTTTTACTCTTATTTTTATTTATGATAAAATATAAACATTATACAGAATATACAGACAGACTGTTGTAAAGCACTCGTTTGAAAGTCTTTTTCGATTATTATTCCAGTACAGTACCCAAGTTAATTCTGAGAATGTTTGTGCGTGAGATTTTATGTTCTGTAGCATGTTTAACAAATGATACCAAAAGGATAAACTTTATTACGCTTCATGTCCTTTTACATTGAACTTGGAGTGACGTCTTGGAATGACGTCTTCAAGATGGCGCTGCCTAGAGGGCAACGTCGCGGAATTCTCAGAGTCAAATTGTTTCTTTGTTCATTTTAATTTGTTTTATTTGTTTGTTCATCTTTTGCACTATGCTCATCTATGCTCGGTCGACCCAACTACAGCTATGAGCAGCTTCAGCTTCACGCAACTAAGCAGGCAACAACTTCTATCTTGAGCTTATATGCTATGGCAGCTCAATGCTAGCGGTTAGCTAGCGGTTACCGGCTAAGCCCAGGCGGAGTTCTCAGAGGCTTGGTTAGCACTTCCGGCCATACTACTTGAAAATGTTCAGTCCCTGCGAAACAAGATGGACGAGCTTCATGCTCAGATTGCAGCACAGAGGGATCTACAGGACTGTGTTTCTGTGAATCATGGCTTGAGGAGAGTACACCCGATAAGGCGATTATACCAGCCGGCTACACGGCCTTCATCCCCTGCAATCCCAAGCGCCTGAGTCGTGGTTTGGCCCCTTTCCGCCTGGGCTTATTGTTAGCTGGGATGCGGCTCCATTGAGCTGCCTACCATAGCGTGTTAGCTCTGCTAATAGCATGTTAGCTCTGCTTAGTTATACACGCCCGAAGATACTCCGATCTTATAGCTGTAGTAGAGTCGACCGGTTGTAGACGAGCATAGTGCAAAACATGGACAAACAAAACAACAAATAAAACAAATTAAACGAACAAAGAAACAATTTGATTCTGAGAACTCCGTGACGTCGCCCTCTGGGCAGCGCCATCTTGGAGACATCACTCCAAGACGTCACTCCAACTTCAATGTAAAAGGACATGAAGAGTACTGTAATAAAGTTTATCCTTTTGGTATCGTTTGTTAAACATGCTACAGAACATAAAATCTCACGCATAAACATGAACTTAGGTCCAGTACTGGAATAATAATTGAAAAAGATTTTAATACAACAGTTCAGAGAAAACTTTATTTCCTTCAGAAGAGACATCCAGCGTTTTCTGGGGCAGTGGTGGTCTAGTGGTATAGGGCGCTGGATTGCTGATCTAAAGGTTGGGGGTTCGAGTCCCACTCTCCACAGGGTTGTCACTGCCCCCCCCCCCCCCCCAGTGCAGCTAACTGGGTTATCAAAGGCGGGCCATGTCTGTCACTGTCTATGGTGAGAGGTTCATGTAAAAGAACCATTGCTGACTTTCGTAAAGAGTAGCTGCAAAGTCGTCAGCGTGTTTCTGTCCCTTGCTAAAAAAAAAAGGGTTGTGACAGGAAGGGCATCCGACGTAAAAACCTCTGCCAAATCAAACGTGCGAATCAGATGATTCGCTGTGGCAACTCCCGAGTAGAAGGGAAAAAGCCGAAAGGAAGACAGACAGACATCCAGCGTTTCCTATCGCTTAGCCAGAGAAGACACACAGCGTTTGAGTGGTATCATAGAGCTGAACTGGTAATTAAAACACACACAAAAAAAGAGGCTCATTAACAACTAGTGCGCGAATGAGGAAAAAGAGGCGGGACATCAGCTCAACCAGTCAGGAGAAAGGAGGACAGCCATTGGCTGAATTTGAATCATGTGCCGGTTGCTCGGCAGTCATCAAATACTCACACTGTGGGTGCAAAACCACGAATAGTCAAGGGCCTACTGTACACACATGATCACTTCATGTCAGGTATCTGTAGTGCATTTATTTATTTATTTATTTATTAATGAACAAATTAGCACTGAGGTAATCGTCATGAAAGGAACATAGTTGCACACATCATTATTAGTAATCTCTCCCTCTCTCTCTCTCTCTCTCTCTCACTCTCTCTCTCACACACACACACACAAAATGTCATGTGCCTCGGTAAGGGTATTCTCACCTTTCTAAACCTCTACAGCCTCGATGTTTCTAACACACACACACACACACACACACACCATTTATATTAATAGCTTTCATCTGGTTGGAATGATATGATTTGTTTCCCAGTGTGTTCACTGCTGTGTCTGTTCTGAAGTCACACCTGTTCAATGAGAGCTTCTGGATTTTAGATCATCATAATGATAATGCAAAAGTTCCTTGCGTCTCAAAGCTGTCACCACCCCCAAATTACTTAGAACTGAACGAGTTTAAACTCATTACACCTTCAAATTAGAAGAAATGCACATATATTAAAATAGAGGACTGTGATGGCGAAATCACACCAGCCGCTATCAAGCCATTATAAACAAATGGCAGCCATTTTGCTGGCTTTGACCTTGACCTACAGTGACCTTTTTATAAACACATTTCAGCCTTTGATCTCCAGTTGCTATGTGAAAATTTGATAGTGATATATCAAGCAGTTCATGAGATAACCACAAAAAAAAAGAAAAAAAACCAATGCTAGTTATGCTATCACGGTTGGTTAAATATATACCACAAAGACTGTCAACAGAAACTGCATGTAATATGCAAAACAGTAAAATAGAGTACAGAAGAGTTTAATTAATATACAGACACTCCCCGACTTACGTTCATCCGTTTTATGTTTTTTTTTTTTTAAGTCAAACTTTGAGTTTAGACGTACCTACATAGTATGCTGACGTAATGACGCTGCATCCATTGTTTACAAACGACAGACTGAGGGCCCCTCCTTCCCAGTTCAGTTTTATATATATATATATATATATATATATATATATATATATATCCAAGTTATATATCGTGTTACCCTTGTGTTAAGACGTTGTCTCTGTGATCTTTGTGTTTATACTGTTTTGTGGACTTTTGTAGCCTTCAGCAAATATGGTTGGTCAGAAGTGTAAGCCTACTAGCATGGGTGCAAGTCTCATACACAGAGATGAATTAACTATCTGCTTGAATCGCGCAATCTGCCATGCATACTCAGTGAAGCAAAGAGAGTTGGAATATGAATGAAAACCTGAATCCAGGAAAGAGAACTCTCCGCTCCGTGATTCACATCAGTGCAGGTTGTGTTCTAAACAAGTTCAACGGCACCCTTGTGCACTTGAAAGATCGGAAGTCCGTATAACCCACAGCAAGTACACTTCTTTTGCAAGTACACTACTTTCGATATTGAGCACCTCACATATCGTAAGCGTTGATTAGCTATTTTAAGCTTCATGTAAAGTGACTCGGTATAAATAAGTGACTTATTTGAAATTAATGTTGATATTATTTGATATATTTGATATTATTTTACAATGTTATGTTTATAATAATTGATTTGGGGGTGTTTTATGAGATACAGTAATGGTATTTATGGATGTATAGTACAGCATGAGCATCATACGTCACACGTCACTGTAACAACTTACGTTCACTTTCAACTTACGTTCGGCCGTCCGGAACCAATTAAAAACGTAAGTCGAGGAGCGTCTGTCTGTGTGTTAAAGTGATGTGTTCTGAAATAGATATTATGTCTAAATTGCACTAAAACAACATTGTATTATAATACACACTCAATAGTGAGAATATGTAGCATTAGAAATATACCGTGGCGGCACGGTGGCGTAGTGGTTAGCACGTCCGCCTCACAGCAAGAAGGCCCGGGTTCGATTCCCTGGAGTTTGCATGTTCTCCCCGTGCTTGTGCGGGTTTCCTCCGGGTGCTCCGGTTTCCCCCGCAATCCAAAGACGTGCACTGTAGGATAATTGGCCGTTCTAAATTGACCGTAGTTTCTCTCCTGCAGCGGCACTGGAACCCAGTCGTATCGGCATT
Organism: Plotosus lineatus; assembly: GCA_024760905.1. NCBI lineage: Eukaryota > Metazoa > Chordata > Actinopteri > Siluriformes > Plotosidae > Plotosus > Plotosus lineatus. Next base: position 27,728,296 of record CM045745.1, read on the forward strand.
TGCCTTTCCATTGGATCCTTCCGGTGGCGCCGAGACAGGGGGGGGACTTGCTGCTTGGGTAACAGCCTGTCCCTCATTACTCCCTACCCAGGCTCTGTGCACTGGGGAGTATCACCAGTCGGGATACTGGCCAGAGCGCAGCCATAGTCCTTCGGGACTGATGGAGGCCTACGCTAGAAATATACCATAATAAATGTACTGTATGCTGGAAAGATACATATTAGGCCTTCTGTGGTTTATGAGGTACTGATGGGAGCACACGCAGCAGGAAATGTCCTTATAACACTATATGGCACAGCCGTCCGTGGCCGAGAGTCCGTGGGAGCTAATTGGCCGAGCTCTCACGGGAGGGAGAGACGGCATATGTTCACTTCCCTGTCACTCACAGATTGCGCTTTCCCTCCAAATGTGTTAAACTGCCCCCAAATACGTAAACTGAAAAGAGGCGGGTGGCTAGCATTGTGTCATGGACGAAAGATTTTTGGAGAAAATGGGGGGGACACCCTTATATGGCAGTTAAGAGAGCTAATGTAATTTAAATTTAAGGCCGGCTATAGCAAGTACTGATATCATTTTTTTATTTTTTATTTTTTTAACCTTTTACTGTTGTATATTGTCATATCTCCACTTCCTCCATCACACTTCCAATGGTCTGGGCTGCCGGACATCGGACTGGGATTTCCTTTTCACCACTTGGCAGAATTTACTTGTTATGATTTAACTATCTGGTACAGTAGGCCCTTGACCATTCGCAGTTCAGTGCTTGCGCCCCAGCATGCTCGCTGATTGGCGACAAACCCGGAAGTAACTGGCACGTGATTCAAATTTAGCCAATGGCTGAGAGCTTTTGTTTCTCCCTCCTGCTGATTGGTTGCAGATGATGTGTACACCTCTTTTTTTTCTCTTCACACAAGTTATCGTGAGTGCTTGAATTGTAAATTCATGTTTTTTCGTGTGTTTTTAATGATTATTTCAGCGCTATGATGTCACTCAAACACCCTGCATCTTCTCTAGCTTCGGGTAAGGAGCCTAAGTGCTTTATTTATTCATAAATATTACCACAGTACAAAATTTAAAAGTTTTTTCTTAATCATTACTACATTGCACTGCATTATTCCTGTATTAATGAGTAAGTCTGTATATAGAATGTGTTTAACAAGCGTATTTTAGCGCATGGAATATCATACATAGGGTTTTAAAACCGCGTCAATAACTCGCGGATTTTCTTGATCCGCGGGAAGGATCGGAACCGAACCATCGCGAAAAACGGGAGCCTACTGTATATTACTCTGAGTTCTATTGGCTGCAACAGTGAAAAGTAAACCCTGGTCAGAACCTTAGTGGCCCGGACCATTGGAGGGGCAGCAGAAGCATGCATTGTCGTGATTCTCACTCCGTAAGTATTGACTGTACAGACATTCTACAGAGAAAATGTTCCATGTATGGTTTAGTCTGTTTTTAAATGAAACATTAGCCTGTTCTTCTATTTGCTGCATTGCATGTGTGTAGTCAGGCATCACGTTCAGAGAAGCGTCTCTGTGTGAGTCTCAGTCCGATCCGATCCAATCCACATGTGGTGAAGTTTGATTATAGTGAGGAAGTGAGTTGTTGAAAACTCGTGTTGATTCGACTGTTGGTGAGCCGCGTGGTAAAGATGGCAGAACTGAGGTTATGCAGAAATGCGATATGATTTATTGAAGTTAGGACCAATGAACAAAGAGAATCCAAAACCCAACGCCATCAAAAGAATTTGAAGGATTTTTGTTTGTTGCTGTTAATCTCTGTGTAAATACTTTACCGAAGCCATTATGCTGGTATGAAGTATTTATATCCCTGATGAAACATCCAGCTTAGTTCACAAGCTACCAGCTGCCAAAACACGTCGAGCAGACTGGTATACAGTACTGTCTTCATCAGAAGAGGAGAAAAACCACAGCTCAAGAAATAATGTGGCATGATAGACAAGTGCTTTTAATTCGTCCTTTCATTCCTACTGTAACATTGTGAATATATCACATGACCCGCTGCTTCACACAATCTCTCGCTTTGTTCCTTCCTGTCTTCTTGTGCCATGTTTTTTGTATTTTGGCTTTTTTTTTTTTTTTGGAAATGTCCACATTTTATTTTGAATTTGTACAATTTTAGCTGATGACTAATTCAATCCAATCAGCAGCAGCAGTGTGTGATTTTTATGTTAATGTTCCCAGTGATCCCTGCAGCACTTTATCTTATTTCACAGTTCTCTCGCTGAATAGAAATGATTTAAATGACAAAATAATGCATGAACATTCAGAATCTTGAGAAAACACAGCTTGTGAAATGCTGTAGGTTTCTTAAAATAATGCGCACACACAAACACACACACACACACACACACACACACACACACACACACACACACAACACTATCGCAATGCCACTGCCATTTTAACAGAACAGGCTGGAGAAATGTCCCTGGTGTCTTATTTATTTATTAATTGGCAGAATTGCTTAATTCTACTAGGGTCATAAGAAGACTGGAGCCTATCTCAACCAACTTTGGGTAAGGATCTATGACAGGGCCAACACCACACACACACACACACACACACACACACACACACACACACACACACACACACACCACTCCATGTCAGGGCCAACACACACCCACACACACACACACACACACCAGTCAATGTCAGGGTCAACACACACACACACACACACCAGTCCATATCAGGGTCAACACACACACACACACACACCAGTCAATGTCAGGGTCAACACACACACACACACACACACACACACACACACACACACACACCAGTCCATATCAGGATCAACACACACACACACACACTATATATATATATATATATATATATATATATATATATATATATATATATATATATATACAATCGGCCCTCAACTTATGAAATTAATCCGTTTTAGGAAATGTTTATCGTAACCTGGATTTTTCGTATTCAGAGGTTTTCGTAAGTAGAGGGCCGACTGTATATATATTGAATCAGCCAATTAGCCCACAATGCATGTCCTTGAACTTTGAACCGGAGAACCCAGAGGAACCCCACACAAACAGGCAGATCCTTTGCTGAGCCCGTCACTAGAACCCAGGACCTTCTTACTTTAAGGTGGATGCCCTAGCCCCTACGCCACCGTGCTGCCCAGCAACATAACCTGATAGACATTTTACACAGTATTCATTATTACAGTATAATTATATACTACACTAAAAATGAGAGAGATTTTTAAAATCTGTTTAAATCAAGTTATGGTCTTTTTGCCCCCGCAGAGGGCCGACAACAGTCATTTGTCCTAGGAACAGACAGAAAGGACTAGTAGTGATTAATTCCTGACAGGTTTAGCATAGTGGCTTCTTCAATCATTACACTTTTGCGCATTACAGATGTTCAGGTACACAGCATGTTAGAAATTCAGTACAAATTCATGCTGCGATTCACTGGTGCATTACTGACATCTCCTACACTAGTCATATGACCTCAGGGAAGCCAATCATGCTCTCAGGAGGGATACTGTTCCCTAAAGGAAAGGTTACCATGGAAACCTGAAAAGCCTTTCTATCAGAGTAACATGCTTCGCACAGAGCACTGAAGGAGGGTGATCTGTGATGGAGATGACCATGTAATGGAATTATCCTTTTATGTGTTGTGTATTGAATGAAGCTTCATAAGCAGAATGCAAATCCATCAAAAAGTGCCCATCTCAGCCAACGCTGGGCAAGGGCAGGGTGCACCCTGGACAGCTCACTAGGTCATTGCAGGGCTAACTCTCATATCAAGACATGATCTGGAACAGCCAATGAACCTACTGCACATGTTTTTGTACTGTTGGAAGAAACTGGAGTACCTGGAGGAAGCCCACGCAAGCACGAACATGAACACTTCACACAGAAACGCCCAAGATGGGAATGGAACCCATGACCTTGCTGCGAGGTGGATGTGCTTACCGCTACGCCACCATGCCAGCTCCAGATGGGAACATCCCAACTTAATGTGGGAATATTTTTAAGCATGGGAACAATATCCTAAAGTGAGGACATTAAGGGTGGACGACATGACAAACTTAATATCACGATTTTCAAAGACATTTCCATGATACACAGCATGCATCACAATATTTAATTCTAGTTGCATTAAAACATCTTACAATAAACTAATAAACAGAGAAAAGGAATAAAAAAGTATATTAAAAAAAAAAAACATTTGCAATTTTCAAGATTTAATAGAAGGGAGGCACATTGGTTAGCCCTTCTACCTCAGAGCAAGAAGGTTCTGGGTTTAAGTCCCAGGCTTGATCGCTTCTGTGTGGAGTTTGCATGCTCTTCCTGTGCTTGTGGGGGTTTCCTTTGGGTACTCTGGTTTCCTCCCACTGTCCCAAAACATATACATTAGGCTAACTGGCTGAGATAGTCCATGACTGAGTGAGCGTGAATGGTTATGTGTGTTGGCCCTGTGATGGTCAGTTGAACTGTTCCGGGTGTTCTGTTGTACGAGAAGATAGGCTCCAGCCTCCCCTTAACCCTAACGGGAGTAAATGGTTTGGCTATGAGAAAGTGAGTGAAGAATTTAAATTAAATAAGCTATTTCTAATTTGTTATACAAAAAGAGAGAGAGAGAGAGAGAGAGAGAGAGAGAGAGAGAGAGAGAGAGAGAGAGAGAGAATGCAGAATATTATAATAATATATAAAGATATCTACAGTATCTCAGTGTATTGTTACATAATTTATTCCTGCATTGATATTCTACTGTAGCTCATACTACTTCCCCCATAGTGGCTACAGCTTCGTAAGGCGTGAGAACGAGATAATTAAGTTATGGGAACGAGATAATTTGGTATTGCCTCTTTATAATCAGGTGTAAGACTTGTGTCATGTGTCGTGTGTGTGCGTGTGTGTGCGTGTGTGTGTGTGTGTGTGTGTGTGTGTGTGTGGATGGGGGGCTGTGAAACTTTATGCAATACATTGTTACTGGAATATTGTATTTTGTTTTGCAAATGCTCGCCTACACCTCTCATTTTTGTATTGACAGCATGAAACATAACAAACAACAAACATTTCAGTTTCCCAATGTGCAATAACTAGACACTTTTTTTTTAATCATCCACTCCCATAATGCATTGATCCACATTTATAGTTTCCTGTGGTGCGTACGTTTTAATATAAGAGGGTTGAAAAAAAGAGGGCGGAGCCAGGTTTCTACAAAAATAATCAATTCACACTAACATTCACACCTAAAGCCAATTTGAAATACAGTGCTTCCTCACCTTACTATAGTCCCAGCAAACGAAAAATCCAGGTTACGAAAAACATTTTCCAAAAATTTTTTGTCTCTGTATACGAAACAAGTTCTCCTTATGAAAGGCACCAAACTCGCCATTCAAACGTTTAAACATTAAAAATGCGGCATTCAAACATTCAAACAATGCACGAGTTGCTCTCCCATTGACTATCTTCCAATGTCCCGCCCCGCTGGCCTCCCATTAGCTAGGAGGGATGACGCAGCTCCCTCCCATTGACTATCTCCCAACATCCCGCCCCGCTGGCCTTCAATTGGCTAGGAGGGATGATGCAGCTCCCTTGAGCAGCAGCTTGTTTCATGAGTTTTTCGAGTGTGCTCATTGCAACTTTATTTTTTGGCTCAGGCTTTTAACCTTGCATAAACATTTGTAAGATTATAACTCTGCTAAGAAGACATAGTCAACATGAAGTAAGTACCATAAAAGGTATGCTTTTATCATTTTTAAAGTGTAGTATTGGGGGCCCTTGGAACGAATCATGCATTTTACATGTAAAATGTGGTTCTACTTATGAAAAATCCAGGTTACGAAAAAGGCTCTGGATTAATTTCGTAAGGTGAGGTTCCACTGTAATGACTTCGCTTATCAGGCCTGTCAACTGGACTGACAAAACCAAGGGAGGTCATGCTAACTCTATACAATCTATGCTAACTATATACATTCTATGCTAACTCTATACATAGAAATACCCCTGCTGACCAGGGAGCTTGATCTCAGGACCTTCTTGGTTCAAGCAAAAAGTACAACCCCTACACCACCCTGCCACCACCTGGGTATAGTACACAAGGTTTTATTGTTTATACTAACGCTACTATATTTTCATTCACTCTATTGTTACACCGGCCTGGTGGTAAAAGGTGCTGGATCACTGATCCTAAGGTTGGGGGTTCAAGCCCCATTCTCAACGCATTGTCACTGTCCCCCCAGTGCAGCTAACTGGGTTATCAAAGGCCGGCCATGTCTCTCACTGTCTACGGTGTGAGGGTCGTGTAAAAGAACCATTGCTGACTTTCAACAAGAGTAACTGCAAAGCCGTCAGCGTGTTTCTGCCCTGCGATGGCCTGGCGAGCTGTCCAGGGTGTACTCTGCCCTCGCCCGGTGTTGGCTGGGATGGGCGCCAGCCTTCCTGTGATCCTGATTAGGTTTAAGCAGTTACAGAAAATGAATGATGATGAACTATTGTTACACCATCAGTTCACTGTAGCACTTCAAATGTGTAATTAGCGAGAAAAAAAAAACGATCTGAAGAAATGTTCGCTGTCTCTTTCCGAATCAATTGGACTACATTTCAATGTGAATAAATAATTTACACTGATATAATGTATAAATGCATTTCATTTAAGTTGCTTTAACAGTGGACTGCATTTAAATAGCTCAGTATTTTAAAAGCAGAGTATTGAAGCCCTCAGATATGAATAAATAGTTATTTACATCTCCAGGAACAGAAGATCTCACACTGACCAGTGTCTGATATTACACTCTCATCACATTCCAGAAGCGATCTGATGGAATTTTAAATTTAAATTCCGGCGTTCATTCATTCTATGAACCACTTACTCCTAATTAGGGTTACGGGGAGGCTGGCGCCCATCTCGGCCGACTCTGTGTAAGGACGGGGTACACCCTGGACAGCTCGCCATGCCATCGCAGGGTGAAATCCAGTGTTACAATTATGACTTTCACAGTAACACACACACACACACACACACACACACACACACACACACACACACACACACACACACACACACAAAGAGCCAAAAACGCACTTGAAATGTGGGCAGAAATTCACGACTGTACTCACACACACACACACGTAACCCCTTCCTCAGGCCTCAGTGCACCCCGCTGTAGTTTATAGCAGCTGCCCTACAAGGCCACGACTTCTGGAATAGTAACTGATATTTGAGCTGATGTCTCGCTTTCTGTCTCTGTTTTTCCAATCTCTCTCTCTCTCTCTCTCTCTCTCTCTCTCTCTGTCTATCTCTCTCTTTCTCAATCAAGTATCTATTAGGAATGCATGATGACATCAGTACCACATTGGTAACACATCAATACTGAATTGCTTCAAACAAATTAACATCAGCTGACACTGATATAAACATAGACATGTGTGCACGATTGCGAACACACACACACACACACACACACACACACACACACACACACACACACACACACACACTTTTCTGTACAAGGTCCCCCTGAGAGCTATGCTGGGATTTTATACTTTGTGCATCCTCTGTGTCTTGAATATTATTACAGGGATCCCTCACTTTCCACAGTTAGCGGGGAATGCTCTCCCCGCGCGCGACCGCCGATTTCCGCAAAGTAGGATCGACCCTCCTGACTGACGTATACGTACATGTATATGTATATATAATATCAATAAATACATATTCAACACTATAAATGCATATAATTACAATTAAACATTCCAAAATAATGCATAAGATGTAAATAAAATATAAATACACACACACACACATACAGATGCACACCTCACATAAAAATGTAAGTAGTTTTGTTGGGTTGTTTTTTGTTTTTGTTTGTTTTTTTGCATAATTGGCCTTGTTTTGTGGCATTTTCCTTAATCTATTCCCTAATTTTTTATTTTTTGATGAATATTTTTGAAAAACTCACAATGCACTGAAGCCGCAGAAGCTGAAGCATGAAGTATTGAGGGATCAGTGTACTGTATATAGTAATCAGTAGTTATTAAGAGAACTTAACCTTTAACCTTCTGAAGCCACAGTCTTCATTAAAGCTCCAAATAGCCCCATGTTCCCTGGACTTCCTCGCAGAAACACAATCATATGCATACGATTTTTTTTTTTTTTTTTGCCCTGAGATCACCAGAGCTAATTAGCATAACTATATCAAGGCTGTTTAACCTCACACTCACAGAATACCGAGTATTAACAGCCCCTTAAGTATCAGAAAAAGGAAGAAAAAGTCAGAGAAGTGATATTAGCATTCGCTAAGGCTCCAGAGACCAAACGAGTATCACCGCACACTTGGTGAGAAGCAGGAAGAGAGCGGAGGTGGAATATCGCATATCGCTGTGAGAGAGGTGCGAATAGCAGCAGGGATATACTGTATATTGCTATGACACAGTGAAACTGAGCTATAGTGCTTATTCTATATGAATGTGCTCCTGATGGACTTTACAGCTTACTGGGCCATCACATAAAGGTAAGTGTGGTGTCACAAGGTCACCGCGCCAGTAAACCCATCATAACTGATCTAATAATAATTAAGTAGAATTAAAAGCTGTAATAGTGATAATGAGCCGGGGGACAAAATGTTTATGTATATGTACATTGGAAATGTTTTCACATGTAAAGAATATGAGCAAATATGTTTTGAAAATGTTTGATATTGGCATATAGATATTCTTTACCATTATTATTATTATTATTATTATTACTATTATTATTATTATATGAGATGGCTCAGCGAGCTGTCCAGGGTACCTGAGTTGGCTGAGATGGGCGCCAGACCCTAATTTGGATTAAGCAGTTCGGAGAATGAAAGAATTAATGAATATCTTTCTACATTATATATCTATAATGAATATCTTCTCCAAATGTATAATTTTATAACAGCAAATAATAAAAAATTAAACAAAGTCAACATTTGGTGCTATGACCCTTTGCTTTAAATACAAAGGAGTCTCAGGTTCAAGTTGTGCAATTTTATAAAGTCATTTTCTGGAAGTTTTACTGAGCATCTTCCAGAACCAGACACAGTTCTTCTGGAGATTTGAACACTTGGTTTTTCATTTCAATACAAAACCCAGCAACCTTCATTTGTTTTTGTCTGAAAAGTGATCTGTTATGTGATATCTGTGACATTTTATATGCAGGATTCTTCTTTTTCTTTTCGGCGTTTTCCCGTTCTCAAGAGTCGCCACAGCGAATCATCTGGTTCGCACATTTGATTTGGCATGGGCATCTCCCTTGCCCTTCCTGTCACAACCATTTAGCAAGGGACAGAAACACGCTGACGGCTTTGCAGCTCCTCTTTACGAAAGTCAGCAATGGTTTTTTTTCCATGCCTCCCACCATAGACAGTGATAGACATGGCCCGCCTTTGATAACCCAGTTAGCTGCACTGGAGGGACAGTGACAACCCTTTGGAGACTCGAACCCCCAACCTTAGGATCAGCGATCCTGCAGCCTATTCTCAAGACCATCACTGCCCATTTTATATGTCGGATGTAGTCGCAAAAATGAAGCATGTTATCATTAAATATGTTTTCATTCCTCGACAATGGTGAAAAGTAACAAAGTTTTCAGAAGCTTGGAATAAGCTATTTATATCTACAGCAGAATAGTAAGCTATTGTAGAAAGCGGTCCCCTCTTATGGGATCTGCCATCTTGCACCGCCATGTTTTTACAGTACCATAGCCGAGAACTATACAGGTTTCAATTGGCTGCAATCTGGAACTTCACCACTAGATGGCATTACATCGCACACACTGTCCATTAATTTTGAGATGGGAAATGAACGTCTGGAAATGTAAACTGTGTTGTGTTTTCTCTCTCTCTCTCTCTCCCTCTCTAATATATATATATATATATATATATATATATATATATATATATATATATATATATATATATATATATATATATATATATATATATATATTTATGTGTATCCCTTCCGTGAGAGCTCGGCCAATTAGCCATGGAAAGCAGTTTTACACCGGATTTGAACTTCTGATAGTCGCACACATTATCAATGTGCCTTTAGCATATATATATATATATATATATATATATATATATATATATATATATATATAGAGTGCTTTCCCTCCGAGCGTGTTAGCCCCCCCCCCCCAAATACGCATGCAAGTTCGTAAAGAGATGGGCGGCTAGCATTGCGCATCACGTAGTGGGAGTGTGCATGCTTTCAGCCCCCCTGGTCGATGGTGATCGTGTGATAGGGAGTGAGATGGATAGAAAGTGGATACAATTAAATTATGGAGAAAATGATGAAAAAACAAACAAATAAATACATAAATAACACACACACATACACACACACACACACACACACACACACACACACACACACACACACACACACACACTTTCTCTCTCTCTATCTCTCACTCACTCACTTGCTCACACACACACACACACACACACACACACACACACACAATCTTCCCACTCAGATGAACTGAAAATTGTCACACAGTATTTGAACGAGGCTGTCTGTCGAGTCTTTAAGTGTTTTTTGCGTCTGTAAAACTACACGCTGTACACAGCGCCGTAATCACTGGAAATATTGTAACTCTACTCAGCCAGAAAGCTGGACATGAACCTTTCCTGCGTCACTGATTGGCACTGAAGGACAGATTTGCTCTTCAGCTAAATCAATTTGTTCCCTTGTGTGTACATGCCTATATCAGCCAATAAGGAGCTCAGGTTGATTAATTATTTACCTTTGAACCCATCATCTCCTCATAAATGTCAAATAAAACAAGATGCAAGTAATTAAAGCAAGTACACCACAGCAAAATTGTACAAAAGTCCCCGATTTCCAAACCTCTCATCTTTATAGACGTCAGAGATTTAAATTTTGATGTTCACCACTGGACCTGTGAGGAGCCTCCACAGTAACAGACATTAGCGATCTGCCACGAGGACTTTTATTTAAAGATAAATCCCATTCACAGTGTGTTTCTGTGCTGGTGGAGATACTGGAGACTTGAGACTATTTAAAGGCCCAGAGACGAGAACTGGAGCTTAAAATTTTTAAGTCAACAGCAGGTCCGTGCTGAGAAAAGTCACGTCTATTTTCTGCTGTCTGTGGAGACATCGCAGACCGAGAAACAGGGTTCGTACGATTACAGCCAGAAACACCACCACGGCTTTCACAATCAACCAGTAAACAAACAAAGATCCCTTTAATGCTCCGTCCGCATTCTACAGCCTGTATTTATTTATTCATTAAAATATAGACAGAATAAGACTGAGCGTGTACCTCCATCATTGTCTCGAGATTATTTACATGTTTGGAAAATAGAGAGAACACGATGTGACTGAGATCAGACTGTTCAGACAGATGATGGTTCCCATTACAAGTTCGAGAACATTATTGCGACCCGTCTGTGTTGCCATTATGTGACGTATGCAATTACAGTTGGAATTTCAGAAAGGTATTATATCGATTTGCTCTTATTCTTGTAGAAAATTCTCAGAAACGTAAACATAAATGTATTGTTTTCATTTAAATTTAGCAAAATATTGCTGTATAAACTCGACTAAAAAAAAAAAAAAAAAAAACCCACCTCAGGCAAGCGAAAAACCTTTAGTGTTGCTTCCGTACCAGGATTCGCATATTTATATCATATTCATTTATTTATGCACTTTTAAATTGTGCATTAAGTAAATTAATAACAAAATTAACACACACACACAAAATGCTCTATCAAGATTTATCAATATCAATTAATACATAATTAAACTGAATTTACTGCATAGCACTTTGTAGTGTGTGTGTGTGTGTGTGTGTGTGTGTGTGTGTGTGTGTGTGTGTGTGATGTTGAAATGTGTTGGAAGGGGCAAGAACAGGTGCAAAAGCCCCCCTTTCATATTCATTTCACCACAAAATGATGCCCTTTCTATATTCACATCATGATATCAGCTCCTGGAGCGGCTCGCCACATAGTTAAGAGCGTGTGGGGAGTCTCTGCTCTGAAACGCCGACACCGAGTCGCTAAAAAGGAGGGAGTGACTTTACAGGACATCAGGACATGCTAATGCAGCTAATTCCTTAATCAGAGAAACTTAAGCAACTGTGAGATTGCGTTTTCGCCGCTCTGCAAAGATGGTGCTGTATATTTATCCTCTTAAAATAACCTCATTATACATATAATAGCCGAAATGAAGTAATGATACCCGTCGTGCCACCATTGCTCACCCTGTCCTGTGGAGAAAGACTAATAGTGAGTTCAGGACAGCCTTGAGGATGGAGAGAACAGAGGAGAGATATTGGAGGAGGAGCAGCCGTAAGGTTCGAGATTATTTTTAGGACATGTTTATTTGTAGCGTGTAATGAAGCCTCGGACTTCTCCAGGCCTCGCTCTCTGAGAACAGCCATCTGTCCAGATCTTTCACCTCTGTCAACCCTATTTAGAGTGGCGGGTGGCGGGTGGGGGTTTTGCGGTGGGGCTGTGTATGTGAGCCAGACGGTTTATCAGAAAATATTAAAAAAACTGACAATGCAGCAAAATATTCTCCCCGAAGCTTTGTTTGATGGGGAAAATTCCAAACTTTTGCCTAATGAGGACAGAAACCACCATCTCCGCTAGTCCTGTTTTGTACTTTGTGTTCACGCAATACTTCTAGATGCTAACTGACAACCAATAGCTAATAAACAAGCAAACTGTGGGTATAAAAGTGGATTTTCAGTGCGTCTGTGAACAACAATCGTTATTTCGTGATGTGAGAAGGTTTCGCTGTATTTTATACGATTCTCTGACGTGAACGTCGTCCGACACGTTAACTTTTAAACGTTTTCCTAGCTCGTGGTAGGATGTACACATACCTCACATATATACAAACAGTACATTTCTGTAACCGCTTCATCCTAATTAGGGTCGCGGGGAGGCTGGTGCCCATCCCAGCCAACTCAGGGCGAGGGCAGAGTACACCCTGGACAGCTCACCAGGCCATCGCAGGGCGGAAACAGGCATTGCAGCCTACTCTTTTTACAAAAGTCAGCAATGGTTCTTTTACATGCCTCACACCATAGACAGTGAGAGACATGGCCGGCCTTTGATAACCCAGTTAGCTGCACTGGGGGGGGGGCACAGTGACAACCTTGTGGAGAGTGGGACTCGAACCCCCAACCTTTGGATCAGCGATCCGGCACCTTATACCACTAGACCACCACTGCCTCCAAACAGTACATATAAACACTCAGTCAGGTAATAAATGCCGCCCATTTCTATTTCTGGGAGAAACAAACCAGTCCACCTCATGCGGTTCACCAGTCTGTGGTATGAACATGCTGATGTCACTCGGTGGCATCTGGGACACTCAGTTAAACAGCTCTGATGGGACTCGGCTCTGCGGCCCACCTGCTGATTATCAAGCCTAGGAATCCAGATTCTAACCTCATCGGTTCAACGAACACGCATTCACTCCGATGCTCCTGTCTGAGAGCTTTACATGCTAATTGTTTATAAATCTGCGACTAGAAAAACTTTCCAGCCAGATTGTTTCTTTGGGTTTTAAGACTCATTTCTTGACATTAAATATTGTATGGAACAGAATAAGCTCTGAGAAAATATTTTAATGCCCGTGTTAGTTAATATAAGCAGTGGATGTAGGGCTGGATATATTTAGACAATCAGTTTATGAGGTGTGGGGTGAAGGTGGGGTTCACATGCCAAGACAACACGGAGAGTGCGGCCAGTTGCAAAATCCGTGACGGAAGATTCACTGGAAGAGTCGGTTCTAATTAAACGACTCTTTATGTGAATCGACTCCTTTTCTGGGGGGAAAAAAGTCAATTTCGGTTCATTTGCTTTATTTGTGTGATTAATGAACTGCAGTGTATTTCACCCATACGTAAACTTTAATAAAACATAATGACACCATTATTAATTATTATTATTATTATTATTATTATTAATAAACTAGTGAACCTTTTTAAAGAATAAAAATGTGTAATGAAAAAGAACTGGTACTGTATTTAAAATAAATATAAAAAGTCAAAAGTTTAAAAAAGTCTACTATTTAACAGCATGCAGCATTTTTCAGATGCTCATCCAAACATATTTATATTTTTAATGCTCTTTTTTTTATATTTAGGTTAAAATGGGTCGGTGGGAGGTTCTATGTAATTTTGTTGATGCACAGGAGAGTCAGAGATTTTAGACTTAAGCAAATGCAATGCCAGGATAAGGATTGAGTAATGATGTTTGAGTAAATACAGGAAAATATCATAAAACATTTATATGTATAAGTATAATTTGTACATTTTAATTAGTTTATCAAATGAATCAAATGGCGTCCTCTTCAGTTTTAGAGTCATTTCAGGGAGTCATTTCACATCAAGGAGTCATTTCAGGGCGTTCTTCACATGTCGGGGTTATACAGTCTCCGGAATGATGTGAACAGCTGGAAAGCAAACGGGCCAAACATGCCACCCTGAGTTGAGTTCCAGTCCTATACGGGTGTTTATGTGTATGGATGATTTGGGTGCATGAGATTTCAGGCTGATGGGGCTGCTGCTGCTGCTGTGGTTGTTTTTGACACCTACCTTCCTCTGCTGTTTCTCCCAGGCAGGATCGAGCAGCAGGTCCCTGTCCCAGTCCTCCTCCTGAGTCATGTACTCGTTCGTCGTCACCACGGTGTACGTGGTGTTGTATTGCACTTGCGTCTCGACCCCTGTCATGTTTAAAGAGCTTCCGATATCCCTCTATAAACCACTTTTATCTTACACTTCACAAGATAATATATCGCAACCTTTCCGTGAGTTCAAAGAGAGAGAGAGAGAGATAGAGAGAGAGAGAGCGCGCGCGCACGTGTGTATGTGTGTTTGTGTGTGTGTGTATATATATATATATAGCTATATATATGTGTGTATATGTGTGTCGGGACTGAGACCGAGGAGGCGAGGGCCAGACTCCACTTTATCCGGAGCTGCGTGCGTGGAGGTGCGGGACACCGTCTGTCCAGTGCTCCTGTCCTGGTCAAGAGCACCACACGTGACCGCTCCCCAATAAGTAACACCGCCAGGCGACTTCAGCACCCCAAAAGGTCACGTGGGTGGAGCTAAACACTAATCCACCAATGAACGAGAGATTAATTTAACGACGGTTGAAGAAAAGCCCGGACACGCCTAAAAAAAAAAAAAAAATTCAGCCCCGCCCACCGGAGAACACCTGTTGCCCCTGGAATGGCCAAAGGCCGAGAGCCGCTTAAGGAGCTGCTTCAAGGTCAGTTCGACCACTTCACATTCAGCAGGATTGAATAGAAATAGGAGTGAAGCTACTGGTTGCAGAACAGCTGTTATTGGACCTGTAACCAGAACCATCTGGCTTCCTTCTGCTGCAGAAAGCTCAGGCTGTTTCATCATCGGTAAAGTCTGTGGGTCTCAAGCTTTACACTATTCTGTCGGCATGTCTGAAAGTATGAAGAATGCATCAACATTTAATAATAATAACAACAACAACAACAGATTGGAACAATTGGTATCATTATCACGCTTTAAATATAATAAAAATGTAACTTTTGCTTAGAAAATTTTAAATGTTTGATATTCATTTTCTGAACCACTTCATCCTAATTAGGGTCACAAGGAGACTGGCACCCATCTCAAACGAGTTTGGGCGAGGGCAGGGTACACCCTGAATAGCTTGCCCAGTCATAGCAGGGCAATTTGGACTGTGGGAGGAAACCGAATTGGGAATTGAACACAGGACGTTGTCGCTGTGAGGCAGACATGCTTACCACTACGCCACCATGCTGCGGAAAAATGTATGACATTTAGAAATGTAGGATATTTAAAGTTAAATTATTATACTATTCTGAAAATACCCCGTGGATAATAACGGAACATCGCTGTTGTTATTACTACCATTTTATTATTTCATTCAGCAGTAACCACCAAGCCAAAGGCAAATAATTGTTTTAATTGTTTTTTAATTGATAAAACTTTTATGAGGAACATAAAATCTGTGCAATAAGAGCTCCTTAAAAATCTTTGCGTTTAGTATATAGTCCAAAAAAAGCCTAAAGGAAATAAAATTAAAGCAAAATTCTTATAAAATTATTACTTTTTCTTATTTTAACCAGGACAGAGGTGGGTCGGGTGAGCTCTGTTCACTCCAAGCTGAGAATAGTGTTAAAAACATCATCTTTTTTGGGCCGACTCAGTTTAGTATATACTACATGGAAACAAATGTAAAACTGATCCCCCATAATGGTGTTTTTATACTCATTCAAACTTATACACACTATGTAAAAACACAAGAAAAACAAATAAGGTTATTATTTATATATATATATATATTTTATATATATTTTTCCCCCATTTTAAAGTGGGACAACAATGATGTCTACTTCTTTTAAAAAGCCATACATTTTTTTTTTTTTTTTTAAAGTGCCCATTGTTTTGATGAAAGCATTATCCACTCAGGATAGTGTTTTCAAAGGAGATGGAGGACCAATCAAATTGCATCATTGCCGCATAGTACACTACTAATAAATAGCTTACTACAAATGAATTTCTTTCATCTGGGTTGTAGTGAAACACTGAGAACAGGGCAGGAACACATCATACGAGCAGCCGAGAACCCGGTCTATTGTTTCTTGGTGGTGGAGAAAACAAAATTAAAACTGGAGGAAAGCCACTGACACAGGGAGGTGATTGCAAAGTACTGAACATGGAATATTGAAGCAGCACATTCTAATTGTTGTTGATATAATCGCCATAATTACCCAATTCACAAGGTAATTTTGTACACCTACGCTGCATGAATAAGTATTTGTGGACAGCTGTCCATGAAAACCATGTGGGCTTATTGAGCATCCATCATTTGTACCACTTATTCCATCAGGGTAGCTGAAGCTGGAGCTAATCCCAGCGGACTTCAGGCAAGAGGTGGAGGAACATGTGACCGGGCTATTACAGGGCTAACACACAACTCATTCATTCACAGCTGTGGGCCAATTACAGGAGCTATTTGGCCTAATGTGCATAACTGTTAAAGAAAACTGGAACACCTGGTGTTGAACAAAAAGCACATAAATGAAAACCAACTTGACTGCTGGAGAGCGAGTTTCCCCCTGAAATATTTAGTGCTTTAAACCCGATATGAAGCCAAATCAGAGTGTTAAGATTAACCATGGAATAAAATGATGTAACCTGTTCAAATACTTTTATTTAAGGTGATTCAAACGTCTTCTGAAAGATTGAGGTAAAAGAAAAACAAGATGCAGGAGAGGTGTCTGATAGGACTACGTACTTTATTTTAAACTTGCATGCGACAACAAAGCGTGTGCATGCATTGGCTGATGTAGAACAGCAATTACATTTATCCAGTCACCAAGTTTGTGCACTTAACATTATTAGAGAGCATGCATTTTACCCATCATCTCCAAAGTGGTATAATTATGGGAAATACACATCCTAATCCCTGTCACAAAGCTGCTGTTTATAGTCACAAAATATAAGCATTATTAAAAAAAAAAAAAAAAAAAAAAGTAGGAAATGTACCAAACACTACAACTAGGTAGATAATGGCAAAAATTTCTCTAAGTAATGGTGAAAGAAAATGCTCCCACAGGTAGCACTGAGCAATCACAAGAACACCACGAGTAAAAGGAGAAAAGCCATTTAGCTGTTAGAGAACGTTAGGTTCGAGAAAGAGCCTCTGGTGTAGTGTCGGAAACATCAAGACTGCCGTCAGAGGCCAGCGTTAACACATTAACTTCCATTCTCGAGGAGTTCTCTGTAGAATCGTTGATATTTTCCTCAAGCACAGATCACCCACCATGCTAATACTGTGTGAGATATTCCATCAACCGCTTACGAATACTCACCTTTATTTCTCTCTCGGTACTCTTACTGAAAATTTACATATACAAAGGATTACATGGGAACTTTCTATAGGTTAATGTTTTAAACAGAATTTGTACATGGAATTTAATGTAAATGAATATAACTATGTACAGTGGTCTATATAGAAATTTGAAGCGGGATAAATGAGGAAAAAAAAGACATTAACTGAGGGACATGGTGCAATAAAAAAATGTTTAAAAATGTACGAGTGTGGTTTTCTTGTATGAATCTATAAAAGAAAAAACCCATTAATCGAGGGGTTGTCAGCTGACAGACCGTGGTAGCGTTTGGACTCCGTCACTCTGCCACAATGTGTCTTCAGACCTACATCACTCTACCATGATATCGCAGAGGTGACCCACCACCACAGGACATCCCAGCCATACAGGCTGACAGTTAAAAGCTTGAACTTTAGAACTAGAGGGGCATTCTTCTGTGCAAATGAATTATAACCTTTATGACCTTGCTGTGACCTTGACCTTCCAAAAAGAAAACAAACAAAAAAAAACAAAAGTGTCTGAAATCTTTCTGGTAGTTTTGTCTGGAAGTTGTTCACAAAACGCAAAAAGGTTATGATTACAATACATGTGGTGAAGACGGATGACTCCCGGCAGGGCTAATTATGCAAAGATCGTAATTTAAACGCACTACACGTAGACCCATACAGCAGAGGATCTCCCTTTTAGGAGACGATCCACTTGGGAATCGAATTTTGAAAGCCAGAACCCGTAACCATCCAAAGAACCCTTTGAAAAATAGGAATTTTCGAAGAGTGTAGTGCCGGTAATATTCTATAAAATATGGTCATATTTGCAGGTATGGTCTGAATCCGGTCAAACGATCACTGTTCTTATTTTGAGACGTCCTCCTCAGTGTCAGCTGGAAACTTAAACAAGACTCATTGCAGAAAGTTGCAACACTTGAAAGGAGTTTAGAGGAACTGGGTTAAAGGCAGGCACACCCGCACACATGAGATCTGCACAAGGATCAACCAAATTCACTCATCTTCAAGTCGGTATTCACCAGACGTTGCTCTCGTCCACCCAGAGTCTCACTCATGTCCCTTATATGTATATACACACACATTCATCAATAGACCCAACATCTGGTGTATACTTTCCACACACATACTTGAAGACAATTCAGGACAAGTGCAAAAAAGAGCTGAGTTGCAGTTGGAAGTGTCTTTTGTTCCAGTTTTACAAATGAAAAGGAGACCTGACTTACCCGAGTCATGTCAACAGGATTGAATTAGGTCTTCTGGAACAAAATCTGACACTAACACACCCCCTAGGGGCGAAGGTTGGCTTTCAACTGTCAATGTGTAATCGGAGGATTTGAACTTGGAGCCCTACAGAAGGGAGTTAAAGTGATTTTTCACCCAAAATCTTAGAATGAGTAACTCGAGCTCTAGACAAAAACAAACAAATAAAAAAACAAAAAACTCCACATCAGTAATGTGAGACATATGATGCCACGAGATCTTTCTTCTGCATCTATTATCCAAAAGACTTTTGATCTGGTCATTGTCACTGAAACACGGTATACATGGTGGACAATTGATCCACCTGGAAGGTTCCATGTTTATTCCCTTTGGTGCAGGACATGTCCAATTATCAACAAAAAAAAAAAAAACTTACGTCTGTAGGCTTTTCATTCCAAACAAGCCGAAGCCACAGGTGATTACTCTTGTTTGTTCAGCTGATCCAAACCTTCAGTTGACAATCAGGCGTGGCTCCTGCTTGGCTGGATTGAAATCCTGCAGCCACATTGTTCTCAAATTGCTTTTTTCACTATGAAAAGACTGGAGATCAAACTGGTGACCCCTTGGTGGCAGAGCAAGACCTTACATCGTTTTTGTCTGAAGCCCTAGTTATAACATCTGCTGTTGCTTTCGGGTGAACCATCAGTTTAAGTACCTGACCAGCATAGGGGAAGTTTCAGGGGTGCGTTGAGGCGATTAGGCAGCAGGTGTGTAACACCGAACACTAAAGAGAGTCGGTTTTGGGAAGGCGACGAGGACGGCGGCAGGCTGTGTGTGTACGGCGAACCTCCAGGAAAGGTCTGGGGAAGGAAGAGGGCCGGGTGGAAAAAGGAAGGGTGTAAAGGAAGAGTTTGGGGGGGGGGGGGACAAGCGAGATCGGCGATATACTAAGTGGGGCTCTTGAGCAATGTCCACATCTGCCAAGCCTTGAGACGCTGAACAGACCAACACCCAGGCACTCTGCACTATAGCACAGCTTCAACCAGTCGCTCCATTATTTCACACATTCAGTAAAACTGTCTCTCTCTCTCACACACACACACAACCAGCTAAAACTGCTAACATTCACGCAAATTTCATGGCACTATTACACTCACCCTTCACTCATAGCAACATGAATATCAGCCCAACAGAAGCAGCAGCAAACTGTTAACCCCTGCTGTCACTCAAGCTGCAAAGCAAAACCTGTCAGTGTTTTGTTTGTTTTTTTTTCCCCCCTCAGCAAGATATTGTGGCATAATTTGGGCCCCCGGTGGATCCCCATTGGTTGTGCTTATGTTAACAGAGGAGTGGAGACTAGAAGGGAAGGTGGGGTAGTGGGGGGGAGAAGAGCAGGTGTTCGGTACAGGCGCAGGCGCTATCAGGTGAACGAGAGGAAGGGGTGGGAGGTGGGGCGAAGCACAGTGCGTTTTACCTGCATGGAGACAGAGAGCGCTTCCTGTGCACTGCCTGATGCTAATTGTCCTCACCCCACCAACGGCATCCACGGTTCCTTTGGGGGACCTAGTTCAGTCGGGACAGTGGAGTCAGAAAGTTTCGCTCGGGTTTGGAATTCAAAAGAAAGCAACATTGAACATGCACAACAATCAAGCATATCACAGAAACCAAAAGCTTCAGCTCAACAACTCTCAAGACCTTCAGGTACGATGTCTCCGAGAGCCATTGCACAATATTTAAGGTGTGTACACAAAGCTTCACCACATCTCCAAACCAGTGCTGTTGTCCCCCCAAAAAAGCAACTAAACATCTGCCAGTGTAGCAAACTCGCATTGTGGAAGATTTAGAAGGGTAGCGTTGGGTAGTAATTTACTCAAAGGGTGCAACGTTGTGTAAGTGCGGTTCCTTTGGGGCTGGTAAAGCTAAGGGGACAGAGCAAGGGTCACCCCCAACTTACCCCATCCACAGAAACTGACAGGGGGGACAGAGGGCTGTCTCTAGTCCTTTCACTTCCTCTCAAGGCTCCCCATTCATTTGAGTCTGGTCGTTTCACAGAAGAAAAACAAAACCATGAAACATTAGGAAAAAGAAAAAAAATTGCAAAACAAAACTCAAAACCTTTTCTCCCTTTACGTTCATAAAGATCAAAACATTGTTTATTATATACTTGGTTACACTACTTTTTTTTTTTTTTTAAGCCCATGCATAGACTCTTAGTATTCTGTAGTATTTGTACATATAAACTGCACAAATGAAGACAATTTCTCAGACATTCCCATTAACACTGCTCTCTTCATTGTGTAGGTTTGTGTAAAGAAGAACATGACGATGATGATGATTATGATGATGATTATGATGATGATGATGGCACACAGTTACAAAGAGATGCAAAGAAAGATAGATATGGCAGGTGGACGAGGGGCAATCTAGTGATAATGTACAGTGAATGTAAAAGAAGACTGAAAGAAACTGATCTCCCATTTCTTTTAATCCCACACCACATGACACTGCTTGTGCTGGCTTCCATCGAGTTTCACATTTTTAAGACTACAATCAAAAATAGCACACTTTTATACATTTATCTAATAAGGCATAAGAATAATAAGCCACTGAGATAAAAAAAAAAAAAAAAAGATAGAGCGAGAGAAAGACATTTTGGCTATAAACACGTTGTAAAAAGCTACTTCTCATTCATGGCTGTAAACAAAGATTATGGAGACTTTTTAAAAGAAGACGCTTGAGTCCCATTGAGTTCATTTCTTAAAAAACAAAACAAAAAAAAAAAACAAAAAAAAAAAAACCACGATCATCGATAAGATTACTTCGAAAAAGCCTCAATGCAAAATGGCAGTTACGTAAATGAACGAAGGTCCATTTAGTCAAAACATACTAAAAAGGACCGATCCCAGCTAATGGCACATCCAGCCATCTTATCATTCCCAATTTAATCTATTCCCTGTTTCTCACCGTGCTGATTGGTGTAGCTACATTAAAAACAAATAAAAGTAGAGAGGATTCACAGTGTCTTTCAGCTTTCAGGATTGGTGACGTGGGATGGGGAGGAGTGATACACGTCATCACTGTTCATTTAAAAATAATCCTTTTGTTGTTTTTTTTTAAATCCCTGGATGTGAGGGCCGTGTGGATGTATTGTGGTAGAAGACAAGGCAGTTTCCCCTAAATGCACGTGTGTGTTGATCCGTGTGTGTGCCTGTCATTCTGTCATTGCAACCAAGGCAAGTGACGTCAACACACGTACACCGTGTCGAAGACACAAAGGACAAACACACACACATAAAAACAATGTCAAACCCTGGTCCTGCACTTCACACACCTCGGGAAGTAAACACAGAATTCAGTAAAAAAAAAAAAGGTTGGTATCTAATCAATGTGTGTTTATATATCTATTTACAGACATATATACGTAAACTGGTTTATAGTTCCTCTAAGTATTATCAAGCAAATTTAAAAAATCTCAAGTAATGGATCATTCATAGTCATAGGCTTGCTTTTTTATACATATACACACACTTTGTATGTATGTATGTATGTATGTTTATGCATATACACACACACACACAATTTAAGTCTTTTATAGGAAAAAAAAAAAAAAAAAACACACAAAAACATCACTAGGCTATAAATTCAGCCTACACCTTAAAGCTATCTAAAGATTTAAGGTTTGAGATTTTGAATGTTAGAATGTAGGTTGTGTACAAATAAAAATGTGCACCTTCCCTTTCCTAACTCTGACTCGTGACGCCGGATGTGTGATCAGGACCAAGGTTAGATATTCCCATCCTTAAAAGCCATGGCACCCAGACAAACATACGCACGCTCACAAAGACTTCTCCCCCATTTACAGAAACCACAGACACATTCTTCCCATACACAACACAACACACGCACAGTCAGAGACATGGCGCAAGGAGAGAAAGGGGGGGCAGCGGGAGGAAGTGCACACTATCGGAAGGGCGTTTCGGGAGGGTGCAGGGCGAGTTCGGAGCGGCGCAGGAGGGGCTCCTTGCGCGACGGCGGAATCGGCGGCGGCTCATACACGCGGGATGCTGCCATAGCGATGGCGGCAGCAGCAGGCACGGGAGCGGCGGGCAGCACTGGCCTGAGTGGGTCGAGGGCAGCAGGAACAGCAGACAGCGTAGGGATGGCAGACATTGCTGTCAGGGGGCTAGGGGCTGCGTAAGGAACTGTGGAGTACTGTGGGTACTGGGCAAGCTGCTGGTACTGCTGATAATACTCTGCATAGTACCTGAAAGAGAATGTAGAAAAAGACACACATGGACACACCAGACACAAACGGTAAAACTGTAACCAACAGTCAGATACACCATCGAATCCTTATTTAGTTCTAGAAGCAGGGATAGTAAAATGTGCAGGCTTTCATTCAGGCCTATTTTCAAGTGATTAGTTTGGGAACAGCTGCTCCATTAACCGCCAAATGGAACCCATGAAGAACGGAATAGAAAACATTCCTGGATTGTTTGTAACCAATCCTCGAGTACCTGTTAGCAGAACTCACCTGGCAATAGGATCCTCTTCCTGGGCGGCGGCTTCTTCCCGGCCTGCAGGAGTAGGTAGAAGTGCTCGGCGCTTTGCCCTCTGATACATGAAGGGCTTCATCACTGGGTCAGGCAGCAGAGGCACTGATCTTCTGAGCGGGCTCCGGTCTCTTTCCCCAGATTTTGCGTTAGTTGGCTGCTGCTCTGCTAGCACCTGCTGTCCCTGCGCAAAGTACTGAGCCCTTGCTGCTTCAAATATGGCTGCTGGGTCAGCTGCTCCCAAGGCACTGTACGCTGGGTTTGCTGTGTAGATGGCTGAAGCTACTGTGTAGGCTGGGTTAACGGCGGCAGCAGCTGCAGGTACTTCCATGCTAGGTGCTGCAGCTAAAAACACAGGGTTGGCCATTGCAGGAGTGTAAACTTGTGGCCCGTAGGCAGCTGCAGCGGCTGCAGCGGCTGCAACACTTCCGCTTGTCATCTGCCCATAGATGGCTGGGTTAAGAGACCCATAGACCTGGGCAGCGGCTGCAGTGGCCCCAGTATTAAGAGCCTGATTAGCCACGGTGCCTCCATATAGCTGGTTAGCGACTGTTCCGTAAACCTGGTTAGCTAGCGCTCCATACACGGCAGGCGCGACTGCAGTCGCTCCTTCCGCTCTTGCTCCAGCAGCACTCAGCCCAGTCAAAGCAGCATAGGTGGGATCAAAGGTTGTGGTGTTGTAGACAGAGTTGTGGACACTCTGTTGTACCTGAAGTGGAAGTCCTGCAGCGGCAGCAGCCGCTGCTGCTAGCACTGCCGCTTGACTCTGGTACTGCTCCAAAGCAGGTTTCCCGGTGGGGCACTCGCCAGCATAGTGACCCTGTTTACCACAACTAACGCAAGGGATCTTTCCAGTCGGTGCCTGCTTGCTTGGCTGGACTTTGGACAGCTCCACGGAAAGTGGACGGCCCTTGAATGAGGTACCATGCAAAGCTTCAATGGCTTGAAGTGCGTCCTCCTTGTTCTCCATGTGCACAAAAGCATAGCCTGCAGAAGAAGAATACAGGGCTGCAACTGAGTAAAGCCTAAAAATGGAAAGAGCCCTCACACACACACACACACACACACACACACACATTCCTCAGGATACATTAACCAAGATCAATTCCGGGAAGGTTTACTGGTGGAAACTGAATCCTGTCAGACATTCGGCTTCTCTAGCTTTCTTAATTACATTTACTGCTCTAACAGAATTCTTTCAAACAAAAACCACTTGTCAAGGATTGATGAATCTGATACTTAGAAAAAAGGGATACATCACAGATGTATCAAAAAAAATAGTACACCATCTACATGACCCTGTACCACCTACCTTCACTACACCGTCCAAAGACAGCGTTGACTCGTTAAGAAGCAGTTGGCAGTTGGGACTTAAGAATGCATAATGATGGACAACAATACAACGTGACAGATAGTGATCTTATGTGTCGCTCCAGTTCCCGAGCAAGTGACACGATAATGAAATTGTTGCATTAATCATGTTAATCTTTCATCCACACAAATCCATCACTCTAAGTAGCTCTGTGGCCTGCATTACAGGGATTCCTCACTTTCAGCAGTTAATGGAGACCGAACCCCCCCGTGACCGCCGATTTTCACGAAGTAAGTTCGACCACCTTGGCTGACGTATATGTACATCATCATCTTTTCCTTTCGGCAGTTCCCTTCAGGGGTTGCCACACTGAATCATCTGCCTCCATCTCACCCTATCCTTTGCATCTCCTTCTCTTACACCAACTACCTTCATGTCCTCCTTCACCACATCCATGAATCTTCTGTTTGGTCTTCCTCTAGGCCTTCTGCCTGGTAGTTCCAACCTCAGCATCCTACTACCAATATACTCACTATCCCTCCTCTGTACATGTCCAAACCATCTCAATCTAGCCTCTCTGACTTTGTCTCCAAAACATCTCACATGTGCTGTCCCTCTGATGTAATCATTCCTGATCCTATCTATGTGTATATAATATCAATAAATAAATATTCAATCCTATAAATTCTTATAATAATTAAACATTCAGAAATAATATACAAGATGTAAATAAAATATAAATACACACAGATGCGCACTTCACATAAAAATGTAAGTAGTTTTGTTGGTGTGTTTTGTTTTTGTTTGTCTGGTTTCTTTTTTTTGCATAATTGGCCTTGTTTTGTGGCATTTTCCTTAACTTCTCCCCCTATTTTTCCTTAATTTTTTTTTTTTAATGAATATTTTTGAAAACCCTGTGATGCACTGAAGCACGAAGTAGCAAGGGATCATTGTATACTTGATGTATGACTTTGTATTGCATGTAAAAGCAGCCACAGTGTAAGAGTGATTGCTAAATACTTGTCTGCATAAAACGCCTGCATTTAGCCAAGTAAAAGTGAAAACATTTGAAGGAGTTTCCAAAACATCTCAGCACATATTTCACAGATTAGTAATTTCATGTACAGCAGTGTTAACGACACTAACAAATTTTGTTTCTAGTTACAATTTTCGGTGGTCATTGTGACCATTGACATGAAGTTGCTCAAACACTGTACTATCACCATACACTGTACTAAAAAGTGATATCAGTATCAACCGTACCTTGTGATTGGTCGATTTCACAAGTTCAGCGAAACAGCCATTCTCATTGGTCAGTACTGTCTTAACACAGGCAGAAAGCATGATGGAAGGGGAAGATGATGATGAGGTAAAAAAAAAAAAAACAAAAACTGTTCTCCGTCACTATTAAATGTCTCAACGTGAAAATAATAAATAAATTAATGCCTTTCAAATTGAGCAACATGTTTGCTGATATTTTCAAACAAATACAGTAGGCCCTCTACTTACGAAATTAATCCATTCCAGGGCCTTTTTCGTAACCTGGAGTTTTCGTAAGTAGAGGTGCATTTTACATGTAAAACGTGTGATTCGTTCCAAGGCTCCCAAGACAACCCCATAAACCCTTTAAAAATGATAAAACTCCACCAATTTTGTATGAAATATGTTTTAAAAGTAAAAAAAAAAAAATTATTTACCTTTTTTTAAATCTCTCAAACCACCCATGTGACGCTTTAAAGTCCGGGGGTTGCTGGTCTGAAGAACCCTCAGCTCCACCCTCCTTCACGAGGTCCTTAAATATGGCGGTTGCTTTTTCCGAAATAATCGCCTCCGTCACTGTATCTCCACGTTTAATGCCTCCTTCTGCTTCAATATAGTTTCGAAATAATCACTTCCGTCACCGTATCTCCGCTTTTAAGGTCTCCTTCTGCTTCAATATCGCCTCGATTGTAGAGGGGTTTCAGCCACACTTCTTTGCGATTTCGCTCAACCGCATCCCACTTTCGTATTTTTTTTTTTATTATCTCCTGCTTCACTTCAATTGATAACGGAGCCCGCTTCTTCTTTTCGGTGGCACCGGGAATCACTTTCTTGGGGTCCATGATGGATAACAAAATATAATGCTGCAATGATCGCTCACAAAAAACTCACGAGCCAATAGTCCTGTTCAACTCTCCTTCACGCGTGTGACAACCAGGAAGTATGGGTACAGAAGTATGGGTAAAGTTCAGCTCCCTCCTGGCCAATGGGAGGCCAGCAGGGCGGGATGTTGGGAGACAGCCAATGAGTGAGCAACTCGCGCATTGTTTGAATAGCTCGTTTGGCGCTTTCGTAAGAAGAGGTTGTTTCGTATACAGAGGGTGAAAATTTAGGAAAAGGTTTTTCGTAACCTGGATTTTTCGTATTCAGAGGTTTTCCTACGTAGAGGGCCGACTGTATAAGTTAATTATAAACCGCCAGCAACAGCATGGAGCATGACGAAGATATTTGTTAGTTATTGACTGCAATATTAAAAGTTGATATGTTGAAGAAACCTTCATATTCTGTAGATTACTATATTAAAAGAATAAAGTTTGATATTCAGTATGTTGATTTCAAATATAAGATACTTATTTCATTCCATTGTGTTTATAACATCACATACATAATATAGCATGATGCATGAAAAAAATATTCCTGCGAATCCCAGGTGGCCTGCACAGGCGCAAAATAAATAAATAAATACATAAAAATTCCCTCCCTCCCAGGTGAATCTTTTTTAATCATGTTATTGCCAACAAAGAATTTTTTTAAACCTGGCTTAAAGGTGATCGAGGGACGAATAATCACTGAACATCAATTCTAAAAGGGCTTAACAGCAACACGCTAGGATGCCATATTCAGTGTCAATAAAAGCTAAAGAAGTGGAATGAGCTATGCAGTACAGTCTGCCCCCTACTTACGAGGACCCCTGGTTACGAAATCCCCAGGTTACGAAGATCATTCTCCTAAGGTTCCGTCCTCGGGATATGAAAAAACAACCCCCTCTTACGAAAAGAAATTCAAACGCGCCAATCAAAATTTCACACGATGCGCGAGTTGCTCTCTCATGGGCTGTCTCTCAACATCCCGCCCCGCTGGCCTCCCATTGGCTAGGAGGGATGACGCAGAACCAGAAGGAGACCTTAAAGCAGAAATACAGTGAGGACCTCTGATCTTTCAAACAGGTACTGTAATTCCAAGAGGGATGGAGACAGAAGGAAGCTTAAGTCTTTAGTTTTTTAAGCTGTGTAATTCAGTAAATGTTTAGTAAATGTGGGTGCATTTGAGCTCATCTGGAATTTCGATCCCTCAAGGAATCAAGTTAAAGTTGAGTTTGGACCTTCCAACTGTCAAGCAGGGAATGCACTTTGAATTCCACGTCTTGTGGGAGTGGCCCGCAGTGCGGGAGAGGGCGTAAGGGGTGGGTGTGTTAAAAAATGTTTGATAATGGTTTAATTAATAAACATGTTAATAAAATGGTTTAATATGTTAATAAAATGTTTAAATGGTTTAATAAATACTTTTCTTTTACTTTTAAACACATATTTCATACAAAATTGGTGTACTTTTATCATTTTTAAAGGGTTTATCCAGTTCAAAGACTGGAGCCTTGGAACGAATTAGGCATTTAAGATGTAAAATGTGACCCCTACTTACGAAATCGGCTCTGGAACGGATTGATTTCTTAGGTAGGGGGCCGACTGTATTTCATTTTACTTCCAATTTATACCAGCTTCACAATACATTTCAAATCATCAATATATTCATGGTTTTAATATAATTCACTCAGATATTTTATTACCTTTCCCCAAATAAAAGGCTAGCCATATAAATGGTTCTAGCACAAGTTTTAACTAGAAAATGTGGATTAGAAACTGTTGGAGAGTGCAGACCTGCACCAAGTGCAAAAAAGTATAATACACTGCACCTCCTGCTGAGCCTGGTGTAATACCCACTTAATAACTCTCACAATGTTAAAGACCCTTGAAAAAAAATCCTAGATCCAGAATTTATTCCAGACCACCATCAAAATCTGAAATCATTACTTGCGCCATACCCCAACCTTAAAAAGGTCAAATAAGAAAAGCCATCACATTAGCCTAGCTAACACACACACACTAAAGTCCAGGCTTTATTGAACCCATATGTGGCAGATGATATGTGCTGTTCCTGCATCTAAGTAAATAAAAAGTGATTTTGTCCTTTGTCTATTCATTTATACACAAAATAAATACTTTAGTGTCAGCACACACTTCCTGTTCACAGTAACAGTGGAATTTTCCATTTCTATCGAACTATGCAACCATGACACACAAAAGTAAGGTAAACGGTAATGCATGTTGGGATCCTACTGGCTCATCCCCAGTTTCTTTAGTGTGAAGAAATCAGGAGTTCAAGTCCAGGATGGGACGTGAATCTATCGCAGGTGACCTTCCCAGTATTTTTACTGGTACCCATTAGTACTGCCGGGGGAGGCAGAGGCACACTTTCCCAGTGTTAGCAATAATAGGGGTGTAAATGGGATTTCGAACTCACAAACTCCTGAACCCAGCATCCTGACCACTGCACCAGCAGCTTTATGGAGAAGTTTAAATCTTGATTTTTTTTTGTTGTTGTTGTTGTTAAAACAATCAACAGAAAAAAATATTCTCATGGACAAGGCACAAATTCATAAAAACAAGCCAGGGAGACAAGCAAAAATATATATATATATTAAATATTTAATACATTTTTATTTTATAAAATTCAACATATTGATGACTGATATTCAAGAAAACGACAACAAATGTTATCAATTTCATATCATACCCATGTGCTCTATCAAGCATCAGCCACGTTTTATCATTCATACTGCTGGATTGGACGCAAACAAAAAAACAGCACTACTGCCTGGTGGTTATCTGCCTCAGTATCTTTGACCTGTGACCTTCAAAATCTAACCATTCATCACTGAGTGAAGGTTTTGTGCAAAATTTGATGCCTCAAAATGTTGAGATGTTTCAGTCATTAGAATGACCTGGACGAATGTACAGAAGTAAGAACAGCACGGAATCATGGTGCTTCTGGACCTGTGCCAACATGCAGCCATAGATCAAGACGTCCTTGGAGGTGTGTCGTTTTAGGAGGTCACTCATTGGGTGGTTCCTTTCAAAGAACTGTTTGATGAGAAAGCACCCAATATGGCCTGATTGTTCACACTGAGCCTACTCAGATCACATGCTTGGACACAGAACAATCCCAAATGCCCCTTTCATCATCGTTTCATCTGTAATCAGTGGAACTGGTCACGCATCTAAAGCCTGCCAAACACTCACAGCTGCAGTTTCTGGGTCGATTAAAAAAAACAAACACAACAAAACCAGTGTTGCTTCTCTCAGCGTCTTTATGAACATATCAGCATCTCCACAGAGTCAAACAAAACATGACACGCTTCTTCTAACACTGCTGAACCCTTAACGACTTTTCCTCTTTCTAAACCAATCACCATCTCTGACCTCATCTCGAAATCTACTGCAGCTCTACTGCATGCTTGAGCTTGTCCTTGCTCTTCTCCTTAAGAAATGGTACTCTTTCATCTCTGCTCTTGTCCGTCATCTCATTATCACATTGTGCTTTTCAGGCTCCGCTGAAGTGATTCCGGCTATGCGAGACAAAAGCTCTGCTGAAAAACCTTTCAACCAACAATGCAGTGCATCTTTCGAAAATTATAATGTATTTACTCACTCGCCAAATTTCCTGGTACTAGGTTTGCAGGGATGTCAGAAGACAAAGAGTGAAAGTGGGGCATACCCCAAACTCGCCAGACCATCGCTGGGCCAACACAGAACCAACTATTCAAACTCCCACTCACACCTAGGAAAATTTGTTTGTGGGAGGGAGCCCACGCAAGCAATGGGAGAACACGAACCGGCCACACAGAAACGCCTGAGCCGGGGAATCGATCCGAGCTAACGACTATGCCACCGTACAGATTAATTTCCTGTCAATCAGATATTGGAGTTATCGACTTGCCTGGTTTAATTTGATTCATTTAATCATTTTCTAAGCCTATTTGATCCTAATTCTGAATCAATGTAGTGTAGGAGTGGTGGTCTAGTGGTATAGGGCGCTGGATAGCTAATCCAAAGGTTGGGGGTTCGAGTCCCACTCTCCACAAGTTTGTCACTGTCCCCCGCAGTGCGGCTAACTGGGTTATCAAAGGCGGGCCATGTCTCTCACTGTCTATGGTGAGAGGCATGTAAAAGAACCATTGCTGACATTTGTAAAGAGTAGGCTGCAAAGTCGTCAGCGTTTTTCTGTCCCTTGCTAAAAGGGTTGTGACAGGAAGGGCATCCGAAGTAAAAAACCTCTGCCAAATCAAACATGCGAATCAGATGATTCGCTGTGGCGACTCCCGAGTTAAAGGGAAAAAGCCGAAAGGAAGACAGTAGTGGAGGAGGCCGGCGCCCATCTCAGCCGACTCTGTCCAAGGGCAGGGTACACACTGGACAACTTGCCAGGCCAAGCAGGCCAACACACATACAACCACTCACACCTGGGGTGACGTGAAAAGGCCAAATTAGCCTAATGTGCATGATTTTGGACTTTCAGGGGAAACCCACGCAGGCACACGGAGAACATGCAAATTTCACACAGAAACACCCAATCTTAGGACTCAAACACAGAACCTTCCTGCTGGGAGGCAGATACGCTAACCACCGCACCTGAATGCCGTCCCTGGTTTAAAACCAAGACTTGTTGGTTTTTTTAAATTCTCTTACCTTTAACTTTATCACACTCCAGGACCTTCCCAAAAGTCTGAAAAAGCTCCTTCAGGTCTTCTGTGGTACACATCCCACTCAGATTACCCACAAACACTTTGGTAGAGTGGAGCGGCCGTCCCCGGGACTCCTCCACCACCAGGTTACGTCCTTTGAACTCTCGGCCATTGAGCTCCCGAATGGCGCGTTCGGCAGCGCCCTCGCCCTGCAAGTGAACGAAGGCGAACTGCCTGAGGACACTGCAGCTCACCACTTGGCCATAAGACTCGAAAATCGCCGACAGTTCCTCTTGCGTTGTGTCGAGGGCCAAATTCCCAACAAACAACTTCACCGTGTGGCCCTTATCCATCATGCTGCATACAGAGGAAGAGGAGAATGAGGAAGAGAGCACTTGTTTTCATTTCATGTCCCGCTTGGTATTAGCAAAACCTACATCATATTATCCAGGTACTAATTTGTCTCATGTTTAACATTTCCTGCAGTAGCTTCAGGAAATAAAATCTATACCAGAACCAGGAAGCTTAATGGTCTGGGTATTCAGCTTTTTTTTTTTTTAATTATTACTTTTTTTAGATTACTGTGTGAATAACCCATATATTTTTTCTTTAAAAAACTCAGTAAGTGATTTTAAACATTGTCAAATAAAAAGGTCATCAAATAACATCAATAATGGTTTATAGTGGGTCAACAAAACTCAACAGGGATACCTGTGACGTCGTCAAATAATACAGTGGCACCGAGACTTACGAAATTAATCCGTTCCCAGGGCGAGCTCGTCAGTAAAAACGTTCGTTAGATAAAACAAAATTCCTATCGGACACAATAGAAAACCAATTAATCCGTTACAACCCCTCCCGCACTCATATAACCTGACACAAACATGTATTTTTGATGGAATATACTTAAGATAGACATCTAACAAACATTTCACAATAATAACACATGTACAGTAACATTAGGGGCGGTTCAACGTTTTCACAAGTGTACAGAGAGTATTCTTTTTTTTTTTTTTTTTAACCCCCCGCAGGAAAAGCATACAAATAAATGTTGATGATCTCTCAGCAGGATTTTTTAAATAAGATATTAAACAAAATAATGGTCAGACCTCTTTTATAAAATATATCAATGTATTTCCTTGATCAATACCTCTTTTATACACCAGTCAAATAGTGAAATCAATAAAAAATTATACTTTTAAAGAATTCTTTTTAATGACACCTGCTTTAATATTAAGACTCTCCTTCTTCTTCTTTGGTTTTAATAATAAAAATGACATTGTTTTTAATAATATTATTTTATATTAAACTATAATTCAAAATGTCTGCATTTTTTATTGGTCATTGGCTTTTGGACGAACACACTTCAATTTGTGATCAGCTGCCTTCAGCAGCTGATACCGGGTTGCATTCATTGCAGACTTTGCACACAATACTTCAGTAAAGGTCCAAAGTCCTTGAAATACTCCATCGTAGCGTTAATACTTGTGTTTTGTCAAGTAGAGCAAATTAAACGATGTTGTTGTTGTTGTGCGTGTACCGCTCTTAGGTGGTTGGTGAATCGCGCGTTAAGAGTTTCAAACGTACACGCACCAAAAAAATATATATATATTTTATATATATATATATTCACGAGTGCATGTATTATTGTTGATCGACATTTTTGTAATATTAAAAAGCGTACACAGACATCATACCCCCTCCCCCCAGCGTATGTTTTGTACGCTTAGGAAAATGCTGAATGACCCCTTACTAATACTGGAATAAACAATAAATAATAATAAAACAAGAATAAACAATGTCAATGAACTATACAGTAAGTGCATCTGAACTTAAGAATAACACTTAACATTAACTTCCACTACTAATTGTTTTTAACTTTTATTTATTTATAAAATTGGTGATCGTCTCTTTCAAAGGAAATTTGCATAGTTCTTTCAGTAGCTTTCACCTAACAGTTCACTACTCAACATTCAAATGACAATGGCCGGGAAAACACTCTTCATGGCCATAAAGAGCAGTAAATGGTAACAAAACTAGAACTAACAAGTCCATCTTACAGGCTGAGAAAGTGCACCGTGTTCTCGGTTTGTGTTAAAACCCTGATCAGTCAGCATTGTGGAAGATTTTTCAGCATGCAGTCCCAGTTCTCGTCACTGTGGTCTGTGCTTGTTTTACTGCTCTGCCAAAAAACTGCCCTGCCACTTCCAACTGTTCCTGACTGGGGTGTTAATATTGGCGACAAGCTTAAAAACCAAAAGAAAAGACGAGGCGTCCTAAAGCCATGGCATAAACTTCATGAGACACAAGTCACTTGCTTGCGTGTTATATATTGTCAGTAATATTAATAATGCTAAAAATAAATCATATAAAAGGAAA
Source organism: Plotosus lineatus (assembly GCA_024760905.1). Classification (NCBI taxonomy): domain Eukaryota; kingdom Metazoa; phylum Chordata; class Actinopteri; order Siluriformes; family Plotosidae; genus Plotosus; species Plotosus lineatus. The sequence continues at coordinate 27,762,445 of CM045745.1, forward strand.
AGAGAAAACAAAACAGAAAGACAGACGTAGTATGGATGAAGCGTGTCTCAGAAAAAGAAACAGACGAGAGGATGGGACAGACTGTAGATGTCTAGCATTTCCATTAACCTGTACAATTAACTTAACAGTCATGAGGTTTATAAACAAGTAATTAGAAGGGTTTTGGACAATTTGATAAAATAATTATTTAGAAAATTAAAATAGAAACTCATTTTTTTCTTTATTAAAGTCACTGATGAAATCTGACACTGAATGGAAATACTCGGTGTCTAAAAATACAGTTTTTCTCGGCTGACTCGAGGCAATTTCAAGGTCCACCTTGGACAGCTTACCATGC
>CM045745.1:27767781-28030281 GCA_024760905.1 Plotosus lineatus
GCTCCTAGTGTTAGTGACTTCTGTTTTGTGACACTGCCGAACAATAACAAAGTCAAGTTGGTGCCACTGTTTAGATCTTGGGTGACACCAAGACTTTTTCCTATGTGGTTTTCCAGGAAACAAGGAATTAGTAATAAGTAGATTTTTTTTCAGTAACAGTTATAGAAGATGCTGACCATTTTCTTTAGTGTGTCCTACACCAAACTTGCCAAGGCAGCTCGGCCAGGAGCCAAAGTCATTGCCTACTCTAGCATTCATGTCACCAAGCAGTACAACTCTGACTTTGTCTTCCACAGATCTTATCAGACGTTCAAGTGATTCGTAGAAGTGGTCTTTATCTTGAAACTCAGCTCTCAGAGTGGGAGCATACACAGAGATTACTAGGATGGTACCTTGTTTGGTTGACAGTTTTAAAAAGGATACCCTCTCATTGATTGCAGAAGGAGTTTATAAGCTGGAAATGATGCTGTTCTGCATGGCAAAACCAGTGCCGTGTATTCTATCATTGCAGTCGGGCAAACTGAACCAATAAAAGGTATAGTTGGCTTCTTTGATGGAGCCGGCACCAGAAAGCCTAGTCTCTTGAAGAGCAGCAATGTAAACATTCCTGAGCTGGAGCTCACTGTCAATCACAGCAGTTTTCCATACTTCGAAAGATTTTGAATTGGGATTAATGTCAGGGGACATTCCAGGGGTCATAGTCCTAACATTCCACGTTCCAAAAACAAGTTGTATGTTCTTAGGTAAGTTTAAAAGAAACATTCCTCTTCACACCCATCCAAGGAGCGTTGTGGTGATCTGTAGCACCCAATTGATAAGGGGCTGCCTGATTTGGAGCGAGCAGTAGCTACAATGAGGTTAAATAACTTCTCCCACTGCTAATCGTAGTCCCTGGCGTCCAGCATTTATCACCATTAGCTGGGCTTATAACCGGTAACTACTATAGTCCTGGTTTGATTACTACAGAAAAACAGTACTGTAGCTGCTGTTTCTCTCAGCAGTAGACAGGCTTGATAGATTGATGATGGCGAAGATGAAAAACGGAAAGGAAACCTTCAAGCCAGGACATATTAAACACCTTGGGTTGTCCTCGGACTGATCAAAAGCTTCTCTCGGCCACAAAAGTTCTGGATCGGAGGAAACGCGTAGCTAATACGTCTGAGATGAGTTGTGGGTGCAGGGGCTGCCGTATGAGACTGGATTGTCAGAATCAAACACCTATGAAAAAGAAAGAACATGGGACCCCAACTCCATGTGTGATGATTGGCCAGTGGCTTTAATGCTCATACGCCCTTTATAAATCAAAGATAGAGAACAAGGATGATCATTCACCCCCGTATGGGCATTGCCATATCCCTGGGTTAGGTAGGCTAAGGGTGTGCTGACACTTGCCCAAGGTGTGCACCCATGCTAGTGGAGGGAAGGAGTTGCCTTAATTCTCCATTCTAGACCAGTTCCAAACTAGGCCTAGCCACTGCCCTAACATATAACATATATATAACTTATATATGCCACAGCCAATCATCTGTCTCCATCTCACCCTATCCTCTGCATCTTCTTCTCCAACTACCTTCATGTCTTCCTTCACCACGTCTATAAATTTCCTCTTTGGTCTTCCTCTAGGCCTTCTGCCTGGCAGTTTCAACCTCAGCATCCAACTACCAATACATTCACTATTCCTCCTCTGCACATGTCCAAACCATCTCAATCAAGCCTCTCTGACTGTTTCCAAAAAACTCTGACATGTGCTCTCCCTCTGATGTACTTATTCCTGATCCTAATCATCCTCTTTACTCCAAAAGAAAACCTCAACATTTTCATCTCTGCTACCTCCAGCTCTGCCTCCTGTCTTTTCCTCAGCGCCACTATTTCTAAACCATACAACATCCCTGGCCTCATCACCGTATTGTACACTTTTCCTTTCATTCTTGCTGATACCTTCCTATCACACATCACACTGGACACTTTTCTACAACCATTCCAACCTGCCTGCACACACACTTCTTCACATCTTTTCCACACTCTCCATTGTATTGGATTGTTGAGCTTAAGTACTTAAAATCCTCCACCTTCTTTATCTCTGCTCCCTTTAACCTCACTGTTCCTCTTGGGTCCTTCTTGTTCACACACAAGTATTCTGTCTTACTGAGGCTAACCCTCATTTCCTCCTTTCCAAGGCATACCTCCACCTCTCTAGATTTTCCTGCACTTCTTCTCTGCTCTCACTACAGCCAACAATGTCATCTGCAAACATCATAGTCCATGGCAATTCTTGTGTAACCTCGTCTGTCAGTCGTCAATCACCATAGCCAACAAGAATTGGCTCAGAGCCTTAATGCAGTCCCTCCTCCAACTTGAACTCTTCTGTCTCACCAACAGCACACCTCACCACTGTCTTACATCTCTCATACATGTCCTGCACCACTCTAACATACTTCTCTGCCACTCCAAACCTCCTCATGCAATACCACAGTTCCTCTCTCGGCACCCTATCATATGCTTTCTCCAGACCAACAAAGGCACAATGCAGCTCCCGTTGACCTTCTCTGTACATCTCTATTAACATCCTCAAAGCAAACACTGCATCTGTGATGCTCTTTCTTGGCATGAAACCAAACTTTTGTTCACAAATGCTGATCTCTGCCCTTAGTTTCGCTTCCACTATTCTTTCCCATAACTTCATTGTATGGCTCATCAGCTTTATCTCTGTGTAGTTGCCACAACTCTGCACGTCTCCCTTGTTCTTAAATATGGGCACCAGCACAGTTCTCCTCCATTCCAACGGCATCCTCTCACTTTCTAAGACCTTGTTGAATGTTCTTGTCAGAAAATCTACTGCTACCTGTCCTAGACACTTCCATACCTCCACAGGTATGTCATCAAGACCAACTACCTTTCCACTCTTCATCCTCTTCAATGCCCTCCTTATTTCACCCTTACTAATCTTTGCTACTTCCTGATCCCCAACAGTTACCTCTTATACTCTTTGTTCGCTCTCATTTTCCTCATTGATCACTCTTCAATGTACTCTTTCCATCTTTCCAGCACAATCTTTCCAGTCAATACATTTCCCTCTCTGTCCTTAATCACTCTAACTTGCTGAACATTCTTCCCATCTCTATTTCTCTGCTATGCCAACCTGAATAAATCATTTTCTCCCTCCTTGCCATCCAAGCTATCATCCAAGTCATCATACGCCCTCTGTTTGGCCTTTGACACCGCTACCTTCACCTTATGCTGTGTCTCCCTGTACTCCTGTTTATTCTCTTGAGTCATCTCAATGTCCCACTTCTTCTTAGCTAACCTCTTCCTTTGTACACACTCCTGCACTTTCTCATTCCCCCACCAAGTTTCCTTATCTACTTTCCTTCCAGAGGACATACCAATTACTCTCCTAGCTGTCTCCCTAATCACCATAGCTGTAATTGTCCAGTCTCTGGAAGCACTTCCTGACCACCCAAAGCCTGTTTAAACTACCCCTTGAAGACAACAAGACCCTCTTCCTTTTTGAGCATCCACCACTTTGTCTTCTGCTCTGCCTTTGCCTTCTTCACATTCCTCACCATCAGCATCATCCTGCACACCAACATCCTATGATGTCTGGCAAAATTACATCGCCTGCACAAGATGTAGTCTGCCTGTGTGCTCCTACCTCCACTTTTATAAGTCACTGTATTCACCACAGCTATTTCCATCCTTTTTACAAAATCTATCAACATCTGTCCTTCTGTATTCCTGTCCTGAATACCAACCCTGCCCATCACTTCCTCATCCATTCTGTTCACTGCACCAACATGTCCACTGAAGTCTGCACCAATAACCACTCTTTCACCTTTGGGGATACTCTGAATCACTTCATATAACTCACTCCAGTATCTCTCTCTTCTAGCTCGCATATTGCCTGTGGGGCATAAGCACTAACAATATTGAACATCACGAGTTAAATTTCTAACTTGAGACTCATCACTCTGTCTGACACTCTTTTCACTTCTAGAACATTCCTGACAAACCCCTCCTTCAAGATGACTCCTCCATTTCTCTTCCCATCCACACCATGATAAAGCAGTTTAAACCCTGCTCCTAAAATTCTAGCCTTTCTACCTTTCCAGCTGATCTCCTGAACACAAGGTATGTCCACCTTCCTCCTCTGCATCATGTCAGCCGGCTCTTTACCTGTTCCTTTCATAGTACCAACATTCAAAGTCCCTACTCTCAGTCCTATACTCATGCCTTTCCTCTTTTCTCTCCGCCTACTAACACCCCTCCCGCCTCTCCTTCTTCAACCAACAGTAGTCCAGTTTCCACCAGCACTCTGCTGGTTAACAGCACTGATGGCAGTCGTTGTTACCTGGGCCTCGACTGATCCAATATGAAATTCTTATTGATGAGTCGCATAACAAAGTTGGCAAATGTTTTATATTGGATGCCCTTCCTGACACAACCCCCTGAATTTATCCGGGCTTGGGTTCATTAGATGAAAAAAAAAGTTAATTCGATGAAACAAATTTCCCATCGGTAACAATAGAAAACCAATTAATCTGTTCCAACGCCCTCCCAAACTCATATAACCTGACACAAACATGTATTTTTAACATAATATATTTAAGATAAACATGTAAAAATAAACATTTCACAATAATAACACATATACAGTAACATTAATAATACTGTTATTAACAAAATACAGTATAATAAAACAAGAATAAACAATAAGTAAAAATCAATACAGTAAGTGCTGATGAAGTTAGGAATCGCACTTAACATTAACTTGCACTGTTAATTTTTTTTTTGTACTTTTTATTTATTTATTTGGATTTTTTAAAACTGTTTTAAAGAGATTAATTGGCGCATATAACCCGGGTGAACATGCGCATACTGGACGAGCCTTAGTGTGATTGCGCATCCTTTACACCAGGTGGCAGTGGCGGTCTCACTGTGTTCCCTATGCTGTAGGGAAAAAGCACCAGAGCAAAAAGTATGAAGTAGACTATGAAGCACAGTACTGTATTGATAGGCAATGAGAAACAGCTCTCTCTCTCTCTCTCTCTCTCTCTCTCTCTCTCTCTCTCTCTCTCTCTCTAAGCTATACAGTGTTTGCAAATGTAACCAAAAGTAAGTGTCATGTAAAATCTATTGAAATAAAGCCAAATGTTCACCAATTGCATAAAGGCAAATCAGGGCAGAAGATGCCAAAATCTAGCAAAGCCCTTGAGCTCTCTGCGTTCAGCAGCACAAGTGAACTTCTTACTGTCTAAAAGTTGATTTTTCTTTTTAACTTTAAGTACTTTGACATATAACAAGTAACCGTGGCAATGCATTTAGGGTTGTTGTTTTTTTTTCGCTTTTGCTTTTGCTTTTTTATTCTCCAGTAAACGTGCAATGCAATTTCTCCAGCAGTGTCGGCAACATCAACATCTGTGGGTACATGCACTGAATAACAAGTTGTGCCTGTAGAGTTAAGCACAAACAGGGTGTGTGTGTGTGTGGAAACTTTTGATTTGGACACTTAGGGTGGTGGTGTCTCAGAGGTTAATGCTCCAGGTTTGTGATACAAAAGTTGGGGTTCAATCTGCAGTATCACCATATGTTGATATGTTGGGCTATTGAGCAAGGCCTTAACCCTCAATTGGTTACTTGTAAAAAAATTGTGAATGTAATTTGCTCTGGATGAGAGTGTCTGCAAAATAGACAGTTGCATTTACTAAAACAAATAATTAATTGGTGTTTTTTACAGGATTACAGTGGAACCTATACACTGGCACACGTATAAGCCCTTCAGACTAGTGTGTGCCGATAGTGACAAAGTAAGCCCTACGCATACATGCACTCAGTCAGTAAACACCACAGTAGAATAAACCTGCAGTACTGCAGTGTTGGCTTTATTTGTCACATAAATAGCTGCATTAAAGCGGCATTTAAAAGCAGTTAAATATTAGGAACTAAAAATCAAACAAATATATACAAATACATAAGAATTTAAAATAAAAAAAAATAAAATTATATATATTATATATATCCTGCGTACAACTGGTAAAAGAAAATTAAAAAGATGTAACATACTCTGAGTTTACAGTGGGGTATGATGTCAGCAATCTCCATGATTCAAAAAAGCATTAAGCTGCACGATTTATTAGGACACATAGTGTTATGGTCTGTGTTGGGAGTGGCTCTGAAATTGGTGGCTTTTAACTCACTTGTTCTCTGCTTATGCACTGGAGGCACTGGTAAGGGGTGTGGCTCACTCGCGGGCGAACTCCGGCGCAGCACACCTGATTCCACTCAGTCATCACTGGGCTATAAAGATGAGCGGCGCGCTCCTCACAATGCTAGGACTGAAAGTAGGGACTTTGAATGTTGGAACTATGGCAGGAAAAGGTAGAGAGCTGGCTGACATGATGCAGAGGAGGAAGGTGGACATACTGTGTGTTCAAGAGACCAGGTGGAAAGGCAGCAAGGCTAGAAGCTTAGGTGCAGGGTTTAAGCTGTTTTTTCATGGTGTGGATGGGAAGAGAAATGGAGTCGGAGTCATCTTGAAGGAGGAGTTTGTCAGGAATGTTCTAAAAGTGAAAAGAGTGTCAGACAGAGTGATGAGTCTCAAGTTAGAAATTGAAGGTGTGATGTTCAATGTTGTTAGTGCTTATGCCCCACAGGCAGGATGTGAGGGAGAAGAGAAGGAGAGATTTTGGAGTGAGTTAGATGAAGTGATGCAGAGTACCCCCAGAGGTGAGAGAGTGGTCATTGGGGCAGACTTCAATGGACATGTTGGTGCAGGAAACAGAGGGGACGAGGAAGTGATGGGTAGGTCTGGTATCCAGGACAGGAACGCAGAAGGACAGATGTTGGTTGATTTTGCAAAAAGGATGGAAATGGCTGTGGTGAATACTTTCTTCCAGAAGAGAGAGGAGCATAGGGTGACTTATAAAAGTGGAGGTAGGAGCACACAGGTAGACTACATTTTGTGCAGGCGATGTAATTTGAAGGATGTCAGTTACTGCAAAGTAGTAGCAGGTGAGAGTGTTGCCAAACAGCATTGGATGGTGATGTGCAGGATGATGCTGATGGTGAGGAAAGTGAAGAAGGCAAAGGCAGAGCAGAAGACAAAGTGGTGGAAGCTGAAAAAGGAAGAGTGTTGGGTTGTCTTCAAGGAGGAGTTGAAACAGGCTTTGGGTGGTCAGGAAGTACTTCCAGATGACTGGACAACTACAGCTAATGTGATCAGGGAGACAGGTAGGAGAATACTTGGTGTGTCATCTGGAAGGAAAGTAGATAAGGAGACTTTGTGGTGGAATGAGGAAGTGCAGCAGTGTGTACAAAGGAAGAGGTTAGCTAAGAAGAAGTGGGACATTGAGAGAACCGAAGAGAGTAAACAGCAGTACAGGGAGACACAGCATAAGGCAAAGGTAGCAGTGTCAAAGGCCAAACAGAGCGCGTATGATGACTTGTATGCTCGGTTGGAAAGTAAAGAGGGAGAAAATGATTTATACAGGTTGGCACAACAGAGAAATAGAGATGGGAAGGACGTGCAGCAAGTCGGATTGATAAAGGACAGAGAAGGAAAATGTATTGACTGATGACAGAAGTGTGCTGGGAAAAGGGAAAGAGTACTTTGAAGAGCTGATGAATGAGGAAAATGAGAGAGAAAAAAGAGTAGAAGAGGTGACTGTTGAGGACTAGGAAGTAGCAAAGATTAGTAAGGGTGAGGCGAGGAGGGCATTGAAGACGATGAAGAATGGAAAGGCAGTTGGTCCTGATGACATACCGGTGGAGGTATGGAAGTGTCTAGGAGAGGTAGCAGTAGATTTTCTGACAAGAACATTCAACAAGGTCTTACAAAGTGAGAGGATACCGTTGGAATGGAGAAGTATGCTGGTGCCCATTTTTAAGAGCAAGAGAGACGTGCAGAGTTGTGGCAACTACAGAGGGATAAAGTTGATGAGCCATACGACGAAGTTATGGGAAAGAATAGTGGAAGCTAGACTAAGGGCAGAGGTCAGCATTTGTGAATGATAGTTTGGTTTCGTGCCAAGAAAGAGCACCATAGATGCAGTGTTTGACTTGAGGATGTTAATAGAGAAGTACAGAGAAGGTCAGACGGAGCCGCATTGTGCCTTTGTGGATCTGGAGAAAGCATATGATAGGGTGCCAAGAGAGGAACTGTGGTATTGCATGAAGTCTGGAGTGGCAGAGAAGTATGTTAGAGTGGTGCAGGACATGTATGAGAGATGTAAGACAGTGGTGAGGTGTGCTGTTGGTGTGACAGAAGAGTTCAAGGTGGAGGTGGGACTGCATCAAGGGTCAGCTGTCAGCCCCTTCTTGTTTGCTATGGTGATGGACAGGCTGACAGACGAGGTTAGACAAGATTCCCCGTGGACTATGATGTTTGCAGATGACATTGTGATCTGTAGTGAGAGCAGAGAACATGTGCAGGTAAATCTAGAGAGGTGGAGGTATGCCCTGGAAAGGAGGGGAATGAAGGTTAGCCTCAGTAAGACAGAGTACATGTGCATGAATGACAAGGACCCAAGAGGAATGGTAAGGTTACAGGGAGCAGAGATAAGGAAGGTGGAGGATTTTAAGTATTTCATTTTAGGCTCAACAATCCAGAGCAATGGAGAGTGTGGAAAAGAGGTGAAGAACCGTGTGCAGGCAGGTTGGAATGGTTGGAGAAAAGTGTCCGGTGTGATGTGTGATAGAAGAGTATCGGCAAGAATGAAAGGAAAAGTGTACAAGGCGGTGTTGAGGCCAACGATGTTGTATGGTTTAGAAACAGTGGCCCTGGGGAAAAGACAGGAGGCAGAGCTGGAGGTAGCAGAGATGGAAATGTTGAGGTTCTCTTTGGGAGTAACGAGGATGGTTAGGATTAGGAATGAGCACATCAGAGGGAGAGCACATGTAAGATGTTTTGGAGACAAATTCAGAGAGGCTAGATTGAGATGGTTTGGACATGTACAGAGGAGGGATAGTGAGTATATTGGTAATAGGATGCTGAGGCTGGAACTACCAGGCCTAGAGGAAGATCAAAGAAACGATTCATGGATTTGGTGAAGGAGGACATGAAGGTCGTTGGTGTAAGAGAAGAAGATGCAAAGGATAGGGTGAGATGGAGGCAGATGATTCGCTGTGGCGACTCCTGAAGGGAAAAGCAGAAAAGAGCTGCTGGAATGACCCTGTGCTCCAGGGGGCCTTCCTGCAGGGGCTAAACGAGAGGCTAAAGGACAAGCTAGCAGCACGAGATGAGACAGCGACACTTGAAGAGCTGATCTCCTTGGCTACCAGGCTGGACTAAGCTAAGAGAGAGCGAGACAGATCCCGGGAAGAGTGGGTTAGCCTTGTCTTCCTGCCCTGTTTCCCTGTGATCTCTCTGGCTCCTGGTTTTCAGCTTCGTGCTCGACCAGTTCTCACCCCGAAGCGCCCCTTTCTAATTATGGTTTTCGTGTTTCCCCTCACCTTTACTGTGACTTTGATTCTCCGTATTTCAGTGCCTGCTCTGTGTACAATAAAAGTCATCTGTAACATCATACTTGGTCTCCTGCATCTTTGGGTCCAACTGAAAGCTCCCGGCGTCACACAGAGAGCATGATTAGGGTATATCAATGACAGTAATTCGCCAGTAAATAAGGTTTGTTGTGCTCTGTTAAGAACTTTTAAGCTCTACTGTGCTCGACCATGTTTCACACTTTCTAATGCAATTGGTGTCAAATCATAATACATTGCAATAATCATGGCAAAATTTTGGACAGTCAAAAATCTTTGCTCCGATCAGCACAATCATCACGAATCCATCATGTTTCCCACAGATCATTACAAATACATTATGTTCAATAAAGATTATCATTACTCAATTCTATGACTCCCTCACTCATCACAATTCTGTGAAATTGTGGTGGTTAAGGCTTGCTTGCCCCAGTGTAAACTCAGGGTTAACTAACAACAATTTACTTATGATAAAGTAAGTCAAGTATCACAGCGTTAACCTAAGGACAGTAACAGTGTGGATCTTTTGATCCCCACCACACTCTCTCAAACACACACACACACACACACACACACACACACACACACACACACACACACACACACACACAGAAAGAGAGATCATCATGTGCTCTGCAGAAAAAAAAGCAAATGCTCAGTTTCCTATGAGTGGTGAAATTTCAAATGCATTTATAAAATTATCAGTGTGTTTGTTTTCAGAATATGACCTAATAAACTCTGTATATGTACATGTATCATGTGCGAATCAGATGATTCGCTGTGGCGACCCCTGAGAAAGGGAAAAAGCCGAAAGGAAAAAAGAAGATGCTTATAATATTTCATATTATTTCATAGTTATAATATCATTATAAAATAATTCTTTCTTCTTCTTCTTCTTCTTCTTCTTCTTCTTTTACTTTCGGCTGCTCCCTTCAGGGGTCGCCACAGCAAATCATCCGCCTCCACCTCACCCTGTCCTCCGCATCTTCTTTTCTGACTCCAACGACCTTCATGTCTTCCTTCACCACGTCCATAAATCTCTTCTTTGGTCTTCCTCGAGGCCTTCTGCCTGGTAGTTCCAACCTCAGCATCCTACTGCCAATATACTCACTATCCCTCCTCTGTACATGTCCAAACCATCTCAATCTAGCCTCTCTGACTTTGTCTCCAAAACATCTTACATGGGCTGTCCCTCTGATATACTCATTTCTGATCCTATCCATCCTCGTTACTCCCAGAGAGAACCTCAACATTTTCATCTCCGCTACCTCCAGCTCTGCCTCCTGCCTTTTCTTCAGCGCCACTGTTTCTAATCCATACAACATCGCTGGCCTCAACACCGTCTTGTACACTTTTCCCTTCATTCTTGCTGACACTCTTCTATCGCACATCACACCGGACACTTTTCTCCAACCATTCCAGCCTGCCTGCACATGCTTCTTCACCTCTTTTCTACACTCTCCATTGCTCTGGACTGTTGAGCCTAAGTACTTAAAATCCTCCACCTTCGTTATCTCTGCTCCCTGTAACATCACCGTTCCTCCTGGGTCCTTCTCATTCACACACATGTATTCTGATTTTCTGAGGCTAACCTTCATTCCTCTCCTTTCCAGGGCATACCTCCACCTCTCTAGATTTTCCTGCACTTGTTCTCTGCTCTCACTACGTATCACGATGTCATCTGCAAACATCATAGTCCATGGAGATTCTTGTCTCACCTCGTCTGTCAGCCTGTCCATCACCATAGCAAACAAGAAGGGGCTCAGAGCTGACCCTTGATGCAGTCCCACCTCTACCTTGAATTCGTCGGTCACACCGACAGCACACCTCACCGCTGTCTTACATCTCTCATACATGTTCTGCACCACTCTAACATACTTCTCTGCCACTCCAGACTTCCTCATGCAATACCACAGTTCTTCTCTTGGCACCCTGTCATATGCTTTTTCCAGATCCACAAAGGCACAATGCAGCTCCCTCTGACCTTCTCTGTACTTCTCTATTAACATCCTCAAAGCAAACATTGCATCTGTGGTGCTCTTTCTTGGCATGAAACCAAACTGTTGTTCAATTATTTCAGGGATAGAATACATTAGTCAATTTTTTTTTGCTTGATAGAAAGCTTATGATCTTGTTGATTTTAATATGACATTTAATTTAAAATTAAATGAGTGCATTCATCAGTTTACATCATTCGGATATAAAGGTGTCCTTATTAGAGCTGCGCAATAAAACCGGTTTATGATTTTAAACCGGTTCTAACATGCAAACAATACGTATTGCGATACTGTGAAGCAAAACTGTTTTTTTGAAATGCATTCGGAAAACTTCGTAACAGTAAAAAAACAAACCTTCGACTATTCCCGCTAATAGAACCGGAAGTAATGACTTTCGTTGAAAAAAAATGGCGACCGCAGAGGTTCCGGCATGTAATCCTGACACAATCTTGTTTCTGTCCTCTTATCTACAGTCATTCAGTGTGTGGAAAGCCATGCAATGATTGGGCAGTGCGGATGTCACAAAGGCCTTTAGTCAATAGAATTTTTTTTATACAGGATATGAAAATTCACGCTAAAAACAAAACCATGGTTTATGTTGCTAATTGCTCAAAAATGTACTGACCTACTGCATCTAGATTTTTCACTTAAACATTTATTTTAAAATGAGCAAAAGAGGGAAGCAGTCCCATGAACCTGATCTCCAACAAGGCACATTAACCATGCATGTTTATTTTATTTTTTGATTATTTATTTTTTATTTTTTGCAAAATGCGGCAATAATATCATTCAACTCCGAACAAAAATGCCGTCACACAAACTTGCGGATGCAGCCTCAGGCTCAAGATGCTCCGAATCGGTCCAGATTCCGGTAAATTCCATTTTACTTCTCTCCAGCATAATGATAATATTAATGTGATTTACATGCGAAACGATATTGCATGTTATTATTGTAAAGTTCTAAAGGTTGAAGACTTTCCTGAGCCGTCAGTGTCAATGTAAGGGTTATATGTGCGGCACATGCCCTACGGGCCTATGGGCATCGCTATGATGGCATTAATATATGTATGTACATGTAATGTTGATATTGTATATATAAATATATAAATATACTGCTCATAGGAAGGTCTGATAAGGACTAGTTGTGCATGGTACAGTTCTGCGCATGTGCGGATGATGCTCCACCTTTAATTCCGTTTTAAAAAGTTTAATCTGCATGCCTTCATGATTAAGGCTTCACAATATGCTAATAAAAGCACTAGATGCACTTCTAATGTTTGTTATGTGTATTTAATATGTATAAATAGCTTATCTTGCTCAATATGCAGTTATATTTCAGTATTAATGTTTGTCCAAAAGTTTAAATTTTTATTTTAATGACTAAAAGCAAAGTTTTTAATGTTGTTGATTTCTCTTTTTGAAATAAAGAATAAATACTGTAAAGAACAGGGTCACTTTTAATTTAAAATTCTTCTTGCAATATATCGCAATACATATCGCAAGACATTCTAGAAATTGCAATATATCGCAATACAAAAAATCTAGGCAATACCCAGCTATGTAATACCCAGTAGCAATACCCAGTACTATGCAGAAATGAACTCCTAACAAAAGTTCTATGCAAAGAGGAACTTCGGAAGGTTTTGGTAAACATCATAGAGAGAATTCTTGAAACTTTGTCAGAAATACTTTTAAAGAGGATGCATGAAAGTACGCTAACTTAAGAGGTCATATGGAGCAGTGCAGAGAAATTCTTTAGAGAGGCTTTAGAAGCTAATACCAGGCCATTGAAACCAACAACCCCCCACCAGGATGTTCGGCTTACAGTGGAACCAGTAAAACCCACCACTGTCCAATGGACGTACCAAGAGGCATTGCAGAGAACCACTCCAAAATCAACACATTTCTCACCGTCTTGAAATACCACAGGAGTCCAATTCAGGCTAGGGATAGGAAGTACAGAATTTTGATAGCTCACAGGGACTTTCTGATCATATCCCTCAAGCAAAAACAACTTACCATCAGGTATGACTCGAAATAAGTAGATCTCATCCGTTACTAAGATCACACTAATTGGTTGAAAGCCTGACTCATTTAATTTAAAATGTGGGCATTCAGAAAAATGTTCTGTAACTGTAATTGCTATTTTTTTCAAAGTAGCATTCAGGGATTAGAAACATACAAAGTGGTGTAACTAAAAGTGACGTAGTGGTTAGGGTGTTGGGCTCATGATCTGGAGGATGTATGTTCGAATCCCAGTTAGACCCCCACTGTGCTAAGACCCCTGGGCAAGGTCTCAACCACAAGTGTGCCTTGTCCACCCTGTCCACCCAGCAGTATCAATGGGTACCAGTAAAATATACTGGGAAGGTAACTTGCGATGGATGAGCATCCCATCCAGGAGGAGTTGAACTCCTGTTCGCTTCACGCTACAGAAACCAGAATTAAGCACCGGCCTGATGAGCCACTGGGCTCAGGCATAAAATGCCCAACTTATAAGCATATTAAATTCTCTTTCCATATATATCTTAGTACGTCAACTTCCATACTTAATCCGTATTATCCTGAAGTGGGTCACATGGTATTCGTAGCAACTAGACTTGACAGTCACACTTAGCTTCACTTAATTGTACACACTTCACCCTTAGTAGCATGCTCTCTTCATTCTCATCCTCTGGTGTGTCCCTCTCTGGGTCAGTGGCAGTGCCCCTACTTTGCCTGCCTCAGCCTCTTCTAACTCATTTGGCTCTCCCTCGGTCTGCTCCTTGACTCTCTCACCTTGGCATGTTTCTCTTCCCACTTTTTTTTTTATTTACTCAGGCAAAAAAGGAGGCGATAACCTTTCCTCGCTTCATGGCAGAAGAGGAGGAGTCACGAGCGAGAACATGAACAGCAAGGGGGATTACACTGAGACCTCAGAATAGAATAAAAAAAAAATAAAATATATATATATATATATATATATATATATATATATATATATATATATTTTTATTTTTTTTTCCCCTTTAACCATTAAACAGGTTTCATGCACCAGGCGATGCTTCAGGTCTGTTTATTTTTTACATCAACAGATAATGTTAATCCTGCAGTCTGTTTTTTACACATTAATTTGGGGAAATGTTATTGTTTTATTGTTATTATTGTGGATCTTTTTCATTACATATGAACTATCAATGAAGATCATTTAAAATTCACACTGAGTTTTAGTGCAGAGTTTAATCTGGTCAGTAAAATGGAACTCTTTGAGATGCCAGTAAAATACCTGGCTTTTGCCAAACCCCCTCAACGGCACAGTCATGAAACAGAAAGTATAAGTCAGTTCGTTGGTGTGAAGAAGAAATTCATCTTTCTACATTAATTTCTGAACTGATCTGCAGGAGAATTTCTCGGTCCCTGAAAAGAGGCAAGTGAACTAAAGGTGTGTATTTCAGTGAGTGTTTTATAGATCAGAGGTTTTTATCAGTGTGTGATTTATCAGCATCAACTGCAAACATTAACAATATCACACAGAGACAGCATCTCGAACACACTGCACAAATACTCACCCTCAAATACTAACTGATTATAACAAGATTTATAAAACTACAACTTTATTGTAGTTTATCATCAGAATAAAAGATTATTGTGTTTTATTATCTGTGCAGAAGATTTATAAACTCAGAACAAGCTGATCGATTTACTGAGCTGAGAAAACAATCAGTGAAGTCTGGGTTTATTCACATAAAGAAGATAAAGTTTTGTTATTTATAACACAGTACATATTTCTTAGTGTAAAATTGTAACTAAAGTCATATCCCTTGGTGATTTAAAAAAATGTTTTAAATATGTCTGGATGAATCATAAGCTATATCTTGTGTGACAATCAGAGAAGAATGTAGTTTTACTGGTTTATTTGTGATTTCAACCTGTTTTGAAACAAAGGAGGAAGAAAAGTACTGAATCTTTATCATCATCGAAAGGAAGAAGAAAAACAGCACGTTCACATAAGTTATATAGTTATTGATTTATTTATATTGTATTCATTTTTATCTATTTATTGTTATTGTTATTATTATTATCGCTTTTGTTGTTGTAAAGCACTGCAGGGGTTGAGGCTGCAGATTTGTGCTGATTCTTTGGCTGTACTGTAATGATGTGTGTCGATCAGAAACATGAACAAGAATAAGATGATTGCAGTTTGTAGACGGTTTAACTAATAGAACAGACTGGAGAATCCTGTCTGTCTTCCTTTCGGCTTTTTCTCTTTTACTTGGAAGTCGCCACAGCGAATCATCTGATTCGCACATTTGATTTGGCAGAGGTTTTTACGTCGGATGCCCTTCCTGTCACAACCCTTTTTAGCAAGTGACAGAAACACGCTGACGGCTTTGCAGCTACTCTTTATGAAAGTCAGCAATAATTCTTTTACATGCCTCTCACCATAGACAGTGAGAGACATGGCCCACCTTTGATAACCCAGTTAGCCGCACTAGGGGGGGACAGTGACAACCTTGTGGAGAGTGGGACTCGAACCCCCAACCTTTGGATCAGCGATCCAGCACCCTATACCACTAGACCACCACTTCCCCAACGAGTTAATTATCTGTGGCTGCAGTTGGGAGGGGCACTGAAATACAAACTGATTATAACAATGTTTATAAAACTATAACTCGAATCATCAGTAATCAACAAAACTGAAAACAGGGTCAAAGGTCACTGTGTTTAATTAACCAAGTGGAAACTTGATCTGATTCCAGCATAAACACTTCAATACAAGTTTGAGTACAATTATAGCTACTTTATACAAAATAAATACATTTACCCAAATGTGTGTGTGTGTGTGTGTGTGTGTGTGTGTGTGTGTGTGTAAAACATAAACACATATCTTTTTATTTGTTGTTCTGCAAGATGAGCTGTGAGGATGATCAGTGAAATCCTCATTCCTTCCTGGTCTGAACTACTTAATCCTTATTAGGGTCGAGGGGGACACTGGTGTCCATTTCATACAATTCTGGGAGGACAGAGTACTCTCTGGACAGCTCACTAGACCATTTCAGGGCAGAAACATGCCGAAAGCAACCATGAGCTATGCTTTATGAAAGTCAGTGATATGGCGCTGGATTAATGATCCCAAGGTCGGAGTTCAAGTCTCTTTCAACGGATTCTCACTGCTTTTTACAGTCCTCTCACTACAGACAGTGGATGACATGGCCAGGCTTTGATAACCCAGTCAACTGCACTGGGGGGACAACCCAATAACAGTGGTGCTTGAACCCCCGACTTTGGGATCATTAATCCAGGACCGTACCACCGAGCCACCGTCAGTGAAATCTGTGTTTATGAATCTCATGAAGATGAAATGTTGAGTGTAACAGATTAATGTGTTTCACCTCAAACTGTTACAGGTGTGAACTGAATGATGTGATTTCTTCCTGAAAAGATTAAAAACACAGGAGGAAGAAAATGGCTGAATCGTCATCATCAGTAAAAGACAGAAGAAGGAGGAGCATGTTGGAACCAGGTTCAGATAAGATCCACATAAACTACATCAACTACAGAAACTCCTGCCATCCGTTTCTCTGCTTTGTTGTAATCTGTCGTCATTCTCTGTCGTGTCACTTGTAATTCTTCTCCTCTGAAATGATAAAATTGTTTGGGAACAAATTTGGCTGTAATGATCCTGAAGCTGTTCTGGCAGTGATGGGCCCTGTACTAAAAATACTACATCAGCTTCAAAACACTTTTTCTGATTATTATCTCAGAAATCACTGCACAGAGACAAAAACTATCAGAATTAAAACTTACAGCAGAACAAAATCTACCTGAGTAAAATTAAAAATAAATACATAAATAACCACCCTTTGTAGAGATTTTTATATTTAATGCAGCCGTGAGGGGGGGGCACAAACCAGTGTCTCTCCCTCACGCCGGTCCCAAGCCCGGATAAATGCAGAGGGTTGCGTCAGGAAGGGCATCCGGCGTAAAACAAATGCCAAATAAACTATGCGAATCACAAGAAAGAATGACATACCGGATCGGTCGAGGCCCGGGTTAACAACGACCGCCATCAGTGCCGTCAACCAACAGGGTGCTGATGGAAATTGGACTACTGTTGGTCGAAGACGTCGAAGAAGGAGAGGCGGGAGGCGTGTCCGTTGCCAGAGAGAGAAGAGGAAAGGCATGAGTCTAGGACTGAAAGTAGGGACTTTGAATATTGGAACTATGACAGGAAAAGGTAGAGAGCTGGCTGACATGATGCAGAGGAGGAAGGTGGACATACTGTGTGTTCAGGAGACCAGGTGGAAAGGTCGCAAGGCTAGAAGCATAGGAGCAGGGTTTAAGCTGTTTTATCACGGTGTGGATGGGAAGAGAAATGGAGTCGGAGTCATCTTGAAGGAGGAGTTTGCCAGGAATGTTCTAGAAGTGAAAAGAGTGTCAGACAGAGTGATGAGTCTCAAGTTAGAAATTAAAGGTGTGATGGTCAATGTTGTTAGTGCTTATGCCCCACAGACAGGATGTGAGCGAGAAGAGAAGGAGAGATTCTGGAGGGAGTTAGATGAAGTGATGCAGAGTACCCCCAGAGGTGAAAGAGTGGTCATTGGGGCAGACTTCAATGGACATGTTGGTGCAGGAAACAGAGGGGACGAGGAAGTGATGGGTAGGTTTGGTATCCAGGACAGGAACGCAGAAGGACAGATGTTGGTAGATTTTGCAAAAAGGATGGAAATGGCTGTGGTGAATACTTTCTTCCAGAAGAGAGAGGAGCATAGGGTGACTTATAAAAGCGGAGGTAGGAGCACACAGGTAGACTACATCTTGTGCAGGCGATGTAATTTAAAGGAAGTCAGTGACTGCAAAGTAGTAGCGGGTGAGAGTGTTGCCAAACAGCATAGGATGGTGGTGTGCAGGATGATGCTGATGGTGAGGAAGGTGAAGAAGGCAAAGGCAGAGCAGAAGACAAAGTGGTGGAAGTTGAAAAGGAAGAGTGTCGGGTTGTCTTCAAGGAGGAGTTGAAACAGGCTTTGGGTGGTCAGGAAGTGCTTCCAGATGACTGGACAACTACAGTGAATGTGATCAGGAGACAGGTAGGAGAATATTTGGTGTGTCATCTGGAAGAAAAGTAGATAAGGAGACTTGGTGGTGGAATGAGGAAGTGCAGGAGTGTGTACAAAGGAAGAGATTAGCTAAGAAGAAGTGGGACATTGAGAAAACCGAAGAGAGTAAACAGGAGTACAGGGAGACACAGCGTAAGGCAAAGGTAGCAGTGTCAAAGGCCAAACAGAGTGCGTTTGATGACTTGTATGCTCGGCTGGAAAGTAAGGAGGAGAAAATGATTTATACAGGTTGGCACAGCAGAGAAATAGAGATGGGAAGGACGTGCAGCAAGTTAGATTGATAAAGGACAGAGAGGGAAATGTATTGACTGATGACAGAAGTGTGCTGGGAAGATGGAAAGAGTACTTTGAAGAGCTGATGAATGAGGAAAATGAGAGAGAAAAAGAGTAGAAGAGGTGACTGTTGAGGACCAGGAAGTAGCAAAGATTAGTAAGGGTGAAGTGAGGAGGGCATTGAAGAGGATGAAGAATGGAAAGGCAGTTGGTCCTGATGACATACCGGTGGAGGTATGGAAGTGTCTAGGAGAGGTAGCAGTAGATTTTCTGACAAGAACATTTAACAAGGTCTTAGAGAGTGAGAGGATGCCAGAGGAATGGAGGAGAAGTGTGCTGGTGCCCATTTTTAAGAACAAGGGAGACGTGCAGAGTTGTGGCAACTACAGAGGGATAAAGTTGATGAGCCATACGATCAAGTTATGGGAAAGAATAGTGGAAGCTAGACTAAGGGCAGAAGTCAGCATTTGTGAACAACAGTTTGGTTTCATGCCCAGAAAGAGCACCACAGATGCAGTGTTTGCCTTGAGGATGTTAATGGAGAAGTACAGAGAAGGTCAGACGGAGCTGCATTGTGCCTTTGTGGATCTGGAGAAAGCATATGACAGGGTGCCGAGAGAAGAACTGTGGTATTGCATGAGGAAGTCTGGAGTGGCAGAGAAGTATGTTAGAGTGGTGCAGGACATGTATGAGAGATGTAAGACAGTGGTGAGGTGTGCTGTCGGTGTGACAGAAGAGTTCAAGGTGGAGGTGGGACTGCATCAAGGGTCAGCTCTCAGCCCCTTCTTGTTCGCTATGGTGATGGACAGGCTGACAGACGAGGTTAGACAAGATTCCCCATGGACTATGATGTTTGCAGATGACATTGTAATCTGTAGTGAGAGCAGAGAACAAGTGCAGGAAAATCTAGAGAGGTGGAGGTATGCCCTGGAAAGGAGGGGAATGAAGATTAGCCTCAGTAAGACAGAGTACATGTGCATGAATGCCAAGGACCAAAGAGGAACGGTGAGATTACAGGGAGCAGAGATAAGAAAGGTGGAGGATTTTAAGTACTTAGGCTCAACAATCCAGAGCAATGGCGAGTGTGGAAAAGAGGTCAAGAAGCGTGTGCAGGCAGGTTGGAATGGTTGGAGAAAAGGGTCCGGTGATGTGTGATAGGAGGGTATCGGCAAAAATGAAAGGAAAAGTGTACAAAACGGTGTTGAGGCCAACGATGCTGTATGGGTTAGAAACAGTGGCCCTGGGGAAAAGACAGGAGGCAGAGTTGGAGGTAGCAGAGATGAAAATGTTGAGGTTCTCTTTGGGAGTAACGAGGATGGATAGGATTAGGAATGAGTACGTCAGAGGGACAGCACATGTAAGACGTTTTGGAGACAAAGTCAGAGAGGCTAGATTGAGATGGTTTGGACATGTACAGAGGAGGGATAGTGAGTATATTGGTAATAGGATGCTGAGGCTGGAACTACCAGGCAAAAGGCCTAGAGGAAGACCAAAGAGACGATTCATGGATGTGGTAAAGGAGGACATGAAGGTCGTTGGTGTAAGAGAAGAAGATGCAAAGGATAGGGTGAGATGGAGGCAGATGATTCGCTGTGGCGACCCCTGAAGGGAAAAGCCGAAAGGAAAAGAAGAAGAAGAAGAAGTAGAGATTTTTATATTTCCCCCGATAGTTATACTATAAAGGAATATTGTGATGGTACTCTCTGTCTGTAGAAACCCAATGAAAAGGCCACAGCTGGGCCAGTTTTTATTTAACAAGCCAACAAAACTGGTGTAACCATCAACATACAGTTTCCAGTTCAATACAATTTGGTGAAAGGTCGTGTTGGATCCAGGTGAAAGATTCAGAACCTCAAGAACCTCAATTATATTGTTATTATTATTATTATTATTATTATTATTATTGTTGTTGTTGTTGTTATTATTTGTTGTTGTTGTTATTGTTGAAGTAAATCTGTTGGGCTTTTTGCACTCGAGTGGCTCATCAGGCTGGTCCTTATCCCCGGTTTCCGTAGCGTGAAGCTACCAGGAGTTCAACTCCTCCTGGATGGGATGCAGGTTACCTTCCCAGTATATTTTTACTGGAACCCATTTATCCTGCTGGGTGAACAGAGACACACTTGTGGTTGAGACCTTGCCAGGGGTCTTAGCACAGTGGGGGTTGAACTGGGATTTGAATACACAACCTCCCAATCATGAGTGCAGCACCCTAACCACCACACCACCAGCCCCACTTATTATTGAAGTAGTTTTGAATAAATACTTTTGCACTTGTAGGTTTGTGTAGTAATTACTGATTCACTAGATCTTAGACTGCCTGATGGAGGCACTATAGTCTTAATTCATTCACCTATCTTTTAAGCTGTTTAATCCTAGCAAGCAACACGGGAAATCTGGCTCCCATCTCAGCCCACTCTGTGTGTGAACAAAGTAGATCCTGAACAGTTCGCCAGGCCATCGCAAGGTCAATGTACAGACAACCATTCACATTGATACTCACATTCAAGAATAGTCAGTTAGAATGTTTTTGTCCTGTGGTTGTAGCCAGAGAAAACCCATTCAAGCACAGGAAGAACTTGCAAACTCCACAAAGCCACTTGCATACTCCACTCACACACCTACTCCAAAGTTCAGACTTGAACCCATGACCTTCCTGCTGTGAGTTAGATGCGCTGACCACGACACCACTGTGTTATATTATTAAGTGATGGATTCCACAATAAAATGGCTAGAACGTTCCGAATTGTGGTGGTGTTTGCATTCTAGCCACTAGAATGTTCACCTCACTTTAAGAACGTGCTGAGTTTGAGTCCAATGATTGCTGAGGCTGTTGCTGTGTGGACTTTACATGTTCTCTCAATGTTTGTGTGGGTTCTATACAAGTGCACCAGTTTCCTCCCAGGGTCCAGTGTCATGCACATTATGTGAAATAGCTGTTGAATGATTGGGTGAAATTATTATTAATGATAAAATATTTTCCAAAAAAAAAAACCCTAGATTTTCATGACTCCAGCAGTCTCCTGTCCGAAGAGCAGCTGCTGTGTTCGATCTGTCTGGATGTTTTCACTGATCCAGTCACCACTCCATGTGGACACAACTTCTGTAAGACCTGCCTTACACAGTGCTGGGTGAAGAGTCCACACTGTTACTGTCCATTATGTAAAGAGGAGTTCACCAAGAAACCTGAACTGAAGATTAATACAACACTGAGAGAGGTTGCAGATCACTTCAAGAAGAAAAGTTCTGCAGAAAAACCTGAGGTTCTCTGTAATGCCTGCACTGGAGAGAAGCTGAAGGCCCTGAAATCCTGTCTGGATTGTGGTGCAAGTTTGTGTAAAACCCATTTAGAGTTTCATAATAACATGCCCAAACAGAAGAAACACAAACTAATAAACCCTGTGGAGAATCTAGAGGACTACAGATGCCAGAAACATGACAGAGCTCTGGATCTGTTCTGTAGAGATGATCAGACATGTGTGTGTCAGTTCTGCACTGATGGAGACCACAAGAATCACAACACTGTTCCTATAGAAGAGGAGAGCAGAGACAGGAAGGTGAGAAACACTGATTAACATCAACTCTGGACATTCTTATAGATAATGTAAATCATTTATCCAATGATCCATCAGATTGGAAAGTTTTGAGTTTAATTTCCATAGAAATAATTTTGAAAAGTCAAATTTTTTGAAGGTCGGGATGATAAAAGATTAAAGTGAATTATTTTCCTTCTGCTCTGATCTCAGACTCAGCTGCTGAAAACACAGACCCACGTGGAGAAGATGATTGAGGAGCGACTGAAGAAGATTAAAGAGATCAAACACTCAGCCGAGCTCAGCAAAGTGTGTACAACATTACATGAGTTTATATCTGCTGCATTCAGTCATTTTCTTTTTATTTTGTTTAAATGATCAAATTGCAATGAAACAGTCGTTCACTATTCAGTGTTATAAGATGGAAGTGAAGTTTTGTTTCTCCTTTAGAGAGACACAGAGAAACAGAAAGCAGACAGTGTTGAGATATTCACTGCTCTGATTCGCTCCATTGAGAGAAGTCAGGCTGAGCTGCTCCAGGTGATTGAGGAGAAGCACAAAGTGGCAGAGCGGCAGGCTGAAGGACTCATTAAAGATCTGGAGCAGGAAATCACTGAGTTAAAGAGGAGAGACACTGAGCTGGAGCAGCTCTCACACACTGAGGAACATCTCCACCTCCTACAGGTCAGTGTTCCTCTCTCTCACTGACAATGCAGAACATTGCAGAACATCACTCACCATGCTGAGGGATTTCTCCTCTCTCCTGCTCTACTGTAGATTTACTCCTCCGTGTGCCGCCCTCCACACACCAAGAACTGGACTGAGATCAGTATTAACTATCCTCTGAATGGGGATGCTGTGAGGACAGCTCTGTCTCAGCTTCAGAAGAATCTCAATGAGAAACTCATTCACACACTCAATGAGAAGACAAAGGAAGCAGGTGAGAAACTTTCAGAATTCACTTTTTTCGGACACGAGTGTAAAATGTGTTATTATAAACCATCTGAAATCTAATGAAAGTGATGTTTTGTTGTTTTTATTTTCCACAGAACTGAAGAGGATTCAGCAGTATGCAGGTACAGTGAGGTTTCTGATTTCTTCTCATATTAAAATGTACAGATCAGCATCACACCACTGCATCATCACACTTATTTTCATCTGTGGATCTCTCCAGATAAAAGGAAATCTTAAAGTCTCTCATTATCCTCCTCACTACAGATCCATGTCACTTCCTGTTTGGGTTTTACCTTCAAATTTTGGTTCCTTTCTGATAACTTTATTTATTTATTTATTTTTGTACAAATGCTATAATTTATTTCCAGCAGATTTCAGGGACAATATTATATTTTCAGATTTTATTCCCTAAAGAGTGAGAGTCCTGGACACCTATTTTCAGTTCTGCAGAAATATTCACTTCTCATAACTGCAGCATATCGAGTTGAAGGATGTGCTGTAATATTACCACCTGTATTATTTAAATATATTTATATATTAAACTTTTATATTTGTTTCCCTTTTAAACTGAGAATTTTTCACACGTAGCATTAATTCCAGATGTTTATCACTCGAGACTCTCACTGAACTTATTTTATCCATCAGGATCAAGTTTCTCCTCAAATGTTTTTCTCTTATGGTCTGTGATTTACGAACAGAAATAAATCACTCAATAAAGTTTCAGAAGGAAAACATTGGATATTTCTCATCTTTCACAGGCTCCGCCCATAAACTGTACAAGTTTCCTCTTTTTCCAGAATCATTTCAAAATCTTTCATTAATTAATTTTCTACAAATCCTCTTATAAATCTGAATGAATCTGATGCACTGA
Source organism: Plotosus lineatus (assembly GCA_024760905.1). Lineage (NCBI taxonomy): Eukaryota > Metazoa > Chordata > Actinopteri > Siluriformes > Plotosidae > Plotosus > Plotosus lineatus. The sequence continues at coordinate 27,791,978 of CM045745.1, forward strand.
TGATGATGATTTGATATTTTTTCTGCATCCTCACATCACTCACTGTGTGTTTCTCTCAGTGGATGTGACTCTGGATCCTGATACAGCTCATCCCACTCTCATCCTGTATGATGAAGGAAAACAAGTGACACACGGAGACGAGGAACAGATTCTCCCTGATACACCACAGAGGTTTAATTACTGTCCTTGTGTTCTGGGAAAGCAGAGTTTCTCCTCAGGGAGATTTTATTATGAGGTTCAGGTCAGCGGGAAAACTGACTGGAATTTAGGAGTCGCGAGCAAGAACGTTAACAGGAAGGGGGAGATTACAGCGAGTCCTGAGGATGGATTGTGGACTGTGTGGCTGATGGATGAGAATCAGTATCAGGCTCTTGACGAGCCCCCTGTTCTCCTCAGACTGAGAGAGAAGGTAGAGAAGGTGGGGGTGTTTGTGGATTATGATGAGGGTCTGGTCTCCTTTTATGATGTAAAGTCCTGCTCTCATATCTATTCTTTCACTGCCCAGTCTTTCACTCACAAACTCTATCCATTCTTCAGTCCTTGTTTAAATGATGGAGGTAAAAATTCAGCCCCACTGATCATCACTCCTGTATTTAATACTGAATAAATTTACATCTCACAGATTTTAATCATTTATTAAATGGTGAGAATTAAAAGAAATATTAGATTTTTCTGTTGAATGTTTGAAAAACATTTATCTTTTAATGTGCTGTCCAGTTTATTTTAATTTCTGGAGTTTGTGTTTTAACATCAAAAATCATTTTAACCCTGCAGTCTGTTTTGTAAATATTATGATTGTGGAATATTTTCACTACAAATTAAATAAACTAAAATAAAATACAAATAAATACAAATTAAATAAATGAAATATTAGTCAAAAACATTTACAGTTCACACTGAGTTTTACTGCATAATTTAATCTGAACAATAAAATGGATCAAGTTCAGCTGTTATTGTGTGTGTGTGTGTGTGTGTGTGTGTGTGTGTGTGGGTAGCTATAGGGCTTGTTTACCTCTGCATGTGAAGACTGGGCCCAGCGGACTGTGTGAGAGAAACCACTGGATTGGTCAAACAGGCAGAAAAGTGGATCCAGCAAAGCATTGTGGAACGCAACAAGGGCACAGTGAGACACGAAGGACACTGCTAGCCATCCTCTGCATCCCGACCTATCTCCAGTCGTCCAGACTCTATCTTTCCACTGGACTCCGATAGGCCAGGACGAGAGAGTGAGGCAGATGACACTGCCCAATTCTTTCTCACTTAAATCAAACTCACTCGCAAATTATCTTCACCACCCTATTCATCCACCAAAGCACTGTGGCGATGGGCAAGCGACGAAGCAGCTGGTGTGTATACACTGGAAGCTGTAGTCATGGACCTGCACACAGGCGGCTCAGGCCATATGGTCGTCTCTTCTATGGGCTGAGAGAGCAGAGGGATTTGGCAGCCCCCTGAGTGATTGAGCAGCCTTTTTTAGGATCGCACTGCTCACATCCACAGTATGAGGATCGGACTAGAAAAGGTGTCCCAGACATTGCCTGTCTCACCTCACCCTGGCCAACGAACCGCACTTGGTGGAATTCCATAACAGTGGTGTAAATAATAGAAAGAAGAAAATCAAGATTTTTCCATTAATGTTAGGTGCATGGAACGTGCGCACCCTTATGGACAATGACCAGGCCAACAGACCTCAGAGGAGAACTGCACTGGTTGGAAAAGAACTTGGCAGATACAATGTGGACATTGCAGCACGATATGCCTTGCTGAGGAAGGACAGCTCAGAGAGGGAGGAACCGGCTACACATTCTTCTGGAGAGGGCGAACCAAAAATGAACGGCATGAAGCAGGTGTTGGTCTCGCAGTAAAGAATGAGCTAGTCAGCAAGCTGAGGTGCCTTCCACTAGGTGTAAACGACCATCTCATGACCCTGGAACTACCAAACTAACTTCAGGAGGCAAGCAGGCAACCATCATTAGTGTCTATGCACCCACGATGTCCAACCCTGATGATGTCAAAGACAAATTCTATGAGGATCTTCACTCCCTCACAGCCGCTATCCCGAAGTCAGATGAACTGATCATACTCGGAGACTTTAACGCCCGTGTAAGCACCGACCACCATACTTGGGAAAACATCATTGGGAAGAATGGTAAGGGAAACTGCAACAGCAATGGCCTCCTTCTCCTGTGGTTCTTTGCCGAGCATGAACTCTTAATCACCAACACAGTGTTCCGCCTCCCTGCACATAATAGGATGTCCTGGATGCACCCAAGTTCAAAACATTGGCATCTGATAGACTATGTCATCGTCAGGCAAAGGGATAGGCAGGATGGTCAAGTGACCAAGTCCATGTCTGCTGCTGACTGCTGGACAGACCATAAACTGATCATCTCCAAGATGAAGCTCAGAATTCTCCCAAAGCAGCGACCTCAGGGAAAGTCAGTACCAAAGCGACTCCACGTCGCGAAACTGAAGAAGCCTTCAATTAGTGCTGAGTTGACTGACATAATGGAGGAGTGGTTACAGCACATCCAGGTCACAGATGATGTCGAAGGCAGCTGGACCTCCTTCCGTGACACAATGTATGCAGCAGCCTATGAGACCCTTAGTCCCACTAAGCGCAAGCACCATGACTGGTTCGATGAGAATGACGAAGAAATCACCAAGCTGCTAGAGGCGAAAACAGACTGCATCAAGCCTATGTCAGCGACAAGTCATCGGCAAACAAGGCTGCCTTCAGTAATGCTTGCAACATGGTCTAGAACAGGGGTGTCAAACTCATGCCACAAAGGGCCATGTGGCTGCAGGTTTTTGTTTCAACCTAGCAGCAACACACCTGACTTGGCTCAGTTAATCAACTGATCTGAGTGTTCAAGCAGTTGATTGGTCAGTCTCTGTACAGAGCACACAGATTGACCAATCAGCTGCCTGAAGACTCAGATGAGTTGATTAAATGCACCACCTCAGGTGTGCTCCTGCTAGGTTGAAACAAAAACCTGCAGCCACATGGCCCTTTGTGGCATGAGTTTGACACCCCTGGTCTAGAACAAACTGCTAGAAATGCAAGACACATGGTTGAGTCAGAAAGCAGAATAAATCCAACTCTATGCTAACATGAAAGACATAAGCACTTCTACGAGACCATCAAGACAGTGTACGGCCCTCAGCCAGCGAGCTCATCTCCCTTACGCAGTGCTGATGGAACAACTCTTATCACTGAGAAATTGCACATCCTGGAGAGAAGGGAAGAGTACTTCAACGCCGTCCTCAACAAACCATCCTAAATCAGCGAAGAAGTGATCAACCAACTGCCCCAAGTCGACATCAACCACGAGATGGACATTTCACCCACCCTGCCTGAAGTAGACAAAGTGATTCACCAGCTGTGCAGTGGCAAAGCTCCAGGAGTTGATATTATACCAGCTGAAGTTTACAAGCATGCTGGGCCACAGCTGCGCGAGAAGATGACACAGCTGTTCCAGACCATGTGGACTCACGGAGCAGACCCTCAAGACTTCAAAGATACTTCTGTGGGTCACCTCTATAAGCAGAAAGGAAATACAGGCATGTGACAACCACAGAGGAATATCACTTCTCTGCATTGCTGGAAAGAACCTAGTGAGAATCCTCCTGAACTGCCTCATCGAACACCTGGAGAATGGCCTGCTGTCAGAGAGCCAGTGCGGCTTCCGAAAGGAGCGTGGAACCATTGGCATGGTGTTCGCTGCACGACAGCTGCAGGAGAAGTGCCAGGAGCAGAATGTTTACCTGTACACCACCTTCGTGGACCTGATGAAAGCCTTTGATACCATAAGCTGCAATGATCTCTTGAGCATCATAAGTAAGTTTGGATGCCCTGACAGATTCATCGCGATGGTTCTCCAATTCCACGATGGCATGCAGGCTCAAGTCCTTGACAACAGAGAGTCGTCCACTCCCTTCTTAGTGACAGGTGGAGTAAAACAAGGCTCCGTGTTGGCTCCAACACTGTTCAGCATGATGTTCACAGCCATGCTGACAGATACCTTCCAGGATGCCAATCCAGGCATCAACATAAGATACAGAACAGATGGCAAACTGTTTAACTTGCAAGGCCTTAAGGCCAGGACCAAGGTCCACATTGACGAGCTCCGTGACTTCCTGTTCGCTGATGATTGTGCCCTCAATGCCGGTAGTCCTGAAGACATGTAGCACTCCATGGACCTGTTCTCCCCTGCCTGTATCAACTTTGGCTTCATGATTAGCACCACAAAGACTGAGGTGATGTACCAACCTACTCCAGGGAAACAGTACCAAGAACCAACAGTGACTGTGAATGGACAGAAACTGGCAGCTGTGGACAAGTTCACGTACCTTGGCAGCATGCTGTCTCGCAGTGTGCAAATTGATGATGAGACTGATGCTAGGATTGCTAAAGCCAGTGTGGCCTTTGGTAGGTTGTGCTCATCAGTGTAGGAACACAAGGTCGTGATACTCGCAACGAAGCTGGGTGTTTACAGAACCATTGTCCTCACCACTTTACTGTATGCCAGCAAGATTTGGATGGTCTACTGGAGGCAAAGTGAAATGGCAGGACAAAGTGCCCAACACAGAGATTCTCGAGCAAACAGGAATGTCCATTGTCTTCACCATGCTCCGTAAGTCCCAACTCCACTGGGCTGGTCACGTCACCAGGATGTCTGATGAATGACTACCCAAACACCTCCTTTAAGGAGCGCTGCAGACTGGAGTGCGATCTCAAGGAGGCCAGAAGAAACGCTTCAAGGACACACTCAAAGCCTCCATGAAGGACTTCGGAGTAGATCACAACTCGTGGGAGAGACTTGCACAGGATCAGTCAGCATAGCACAGAGCAGTTCACAAGGAAGCAGCAGCGTATGAGCAACAATGCACCGAGACTGCCAAGACCAAGCAAGCAGTCTGGAAGGCCTGTTGTACCAACCCTCTAGCACATGCGCCAGCTCCGCTGTCTTGCCCTGACTGTGACAGAATCTTCCAGGCCTGGATTGGCCTCATCAGCCATCTTCGAACCCACCCAGATCCTTAGGATGAACTACCAGTGAAGATGGTCATCTCTTTCCAAGAGAGGACGAACTCTAGTGTGTGTGTGTTTAGATGTCACTGAACAAAACGGTTTTCCTTCAAAGGTGTTTGAACACAAATAAAATCACATTCATTTTTTATTTACTAATAAACATTACATCATTTATATATTTGCCAAAACATTTAATTCTATCAGGGTTGCAGGGAGCTTGGAGACTATCTCAGCCAACTCTGGGTGAAGGTGTGTCCACATTGAGCAGCTGCTCCAGATGAAAGTGCAGCGGTGTGAAAGCACAGTCAGTGTTTTATTAAACACAAACATCAGCAGCAGCTCAACATGGGAACTACAATACAGCCTTCAGTTACAGTTTAAAATCAACTGATTATAATCAACAATCTCTTCAGGATCATCACAGTCTCTTGTCCTTAAAGTGCAATCTGTCAATCATTCACACAACGAGTGGTCACATGATCATAAATGAGCAGCTGGTGTGTCCGTGATTTTTTGGTGTCCTTTCCCTGCTACTGGACGATCTGTCTCCTCCCACAGAGTGAGTCCGTCACAGGCACAGACCCGTTTGGGGTTCTGAAAGAGTCCTGCAGAACGAGCAATGATCCCACACGCCAACCTGAGAGAGGGAGGTGGGAGTGTGGATTTTCCTATTATAATTTACAGTAAACAAAAATTTTCACAAATTATGAGGTTGAAATTTCAGACTTATTTTTGTGATTACTGTATTTTTATAATTGTAAGCATTTATTTCTATAAAACAGTCATCTGCCAATAGAAAAAGAATATTTCAAGCACTGGAGTATGGGAAGTAGTGATTACCGTAGCAGTGACGGGGGAAAAACGGAAACCAAAATCACTGGGAAAATATGAAACTGGTCGAGCACGAAGCTGGGAACCAGGGGTTCCAGTCTGACGCTGGAGGGGAGCACGTCGCTCCTCTTTATAGCTCGTTGCTGGCTGAGTGAATTCAGGTGCACTCTCTGGATTTTGCCTGCATGTGACAGCCACGCCCTTCGCCAGCACCTGCAGTGTAAAGGGAGAGAGAGAAAGAGAGTTAAACGCCACCAACTAGCACAGACCATAACAACTTCACCCTCTCACAGTGATTTTCGGATTAAAGGTGGAACACAAGTGCATTTTGAATTGAGATCTTTGTTCTGTGTGGACCTCGTTACTGCGCCCGTGGAGAAGCACCGAGTTACCTTCAGCTGTGAGTCCTTCAGTCTGAACGTGGCTCTGCCGTCTGTTTCTGCCTGCACGTTCCCCAAATCTCCAACATGCTGCCGAACACAAACATCTCCATTCAGTACACCGTCGGTCCCTCCCACAGCTTCTACGTCACTAATAACCCGTCGACCACCTGATTAACACCAGAACAAAGACTACTAGTGCTCCTCAACATGGTACTTTAAACCCTTACATACATACACCTACAGAGATGCCAAAGAATATTTTTTGAATTAAAGAAAATTAAATAAATAAAATAGTAACAGTTTTTTCAGCAATCATGAGTGAACTATATAAATTATCAAAATTTTCTCTTGGTTCAGACTTAAATTTCACTGAAGAGAAGAAAACATACCATTTGTGTGTCCTGTGGGCCTCCATGCTGCTTCCGAAATGGGTTGTAGTGCTCACCACAGCTGTGTGTATAAAAGAGAGAGCGTGAGAGAGAGAGAGAGAGAGACAGAGGGGTGTAGAGTGCGAGAGAGAGAGAGAGAGAGGAAGTGAGGGAGGGATAAAGAAAAAGAGAGAGAGAAAGAGAGAGAGAGAGAGGGAGAGAGAGGCTGAAGAGAGAGGTTGAGTAATGCTAATGGCCTTCGAGCTACAATCTGAAACTGAAAGGGAATTTTTCTTTTTTTTTTTTTAAACTTTACACAGGTAGTGTGTGTATTGAAGTCAATGTTATTTTGATTTCAGCCTTAGAAGTGACAAATATAAAATAATAATCATGATTTAAAACACCAAGTATTAAATATTTAAAAGGGAAGTGCAAAAATGAACTATAATAATACTTCTTTTTTCTTTTCCTTTCGGCTGTTTCCATCAGGAGTCTCCACAGCACAATGTAGCTTCCTCTGACCTTCTCTGTACTTCTCTATTAACATCCTTAAAGCAAACACTGCATCTGTGGTGCTCTTTCTTGGCATGAAACCAAGCTGTTGTTCACAAATGCTGACCTCTGCACATCTCCCTCGTTATTAAAAATGGGCACCAGCACACTTCTCCTCCATTCCTCTGGCATCCTCTCACTCTCTAAAACCTTGTTAAATGTTCTTGTCAGAAAATCTACTGCTACCTCTCCTAGACACTTCCATATATCTACAGGTATGTCATCAGGACCAACTGCCTTTCCACTCTTCATTTCACTCTTCATCCTCTTCAATGCCCTCCTCACTTCATCCTTACTAATCTTTGCTACTTCCTGTTCCTCAACGGTCACCTCCTCTTCTCTTTTTTCTCTCTCATTTTCCTCATTCATCAGCTCTTCAAAGTACTCTTTCCATCTTCCCAGCACACTCCTGTCATCAGTGAATACATTTCCCACTCTGTCCTTAATCGCTCTAACTTGCTGCACATTCTTCCCATCTCTATTTCTCTGTTGTGCCAACCTGTATAAAACATTTTCTCCCTCCTTTAGTGTTCGACTTCCGGATTTTGGTCAACTTCTGGGACAAAAAAACCCGATATTTTTTGCTCGAATTCCTATTTGTTCGACCTCTAAAGCGTTCGAGTACCGAGGTACCACTGTTTTCTCCTACCTGTCTCCTTGATCACGTTAGCTGTAGTTGTCCAGCCATCTGGAAGCACTGCCTGTTTCAACTCCTCCTTGAAGGCCACACGACACTCTTATTTTTTCAGCTTCCACCACTTTGTCTTCTGCTCTGCCTTTGTCTTCTTCACCTTCCTCACCATCAGCGTCATCCTGCACTCCACCATCCCATGTTGTTTGATAACACTCTCACCCACTACTAATTTGCAGTCACTGACTTTCTTCAAATTACATCGTCTACACAAGATGTAGTCTACCTGTGTGCTCCTACCTCCGCTTTTATAAGTTACCCTATGTTCCTGTCTCTTCTGGAAGAAAGTATTCACCATAGCCATTTCCATCCTTTTTTGCAAAATCTATCTGTCCTCCTGTGTCCCTGTCCTGGATACCAAACCTACCCATCACTTCCTTGTCCTCTCTGTTGCCTGCACCAACATGTCCATTGAAGTCTGCACTAATGACCACTCTCTCACCTCTGGGGGTACTCTGCATCACTTCATCTAACTCACTCCAGAATCTCTCCTCTTCTAGCTCACATCCTGCCTGTGGGGCATAAGCAGTAACAGCATTGAACATCACACCTTCAATTTCTTACTAGAGAGTCATCACTCTGTCTGACACTCTTTTAACTTCTAGAACATTCCTGATAAACCATTGCTTCAAGATGACTCCTACTTCATTTCTCTTCCCATCCACACCATGATAGAACAGCTTCAACCCCATTTTTAAGCTTCTCGCCTTACTAGCTTTCCACCTGGTCACATCCTCCTCTACATCATGTCAGCCAGCTCTCTATCTTTTCCTTTCACAGTTCCAAAATTTAAAAGTCCTTACTCTCAGTCCTAGACTCATGCCTTTCCTCTTTTCTCTCTGCCTATGGACACGCCTACCACCTCTCCTTTGACAAACAGTAGTCCAGTTCGTACCAGCACCCTGTTGGTTAACAGCACTGATGGGGATTGTTGTTTACCCGGGCCTTGACCGATCCGGTATGAAATTCATTTTTATGATTTGCATATCAAATTTTGGCTCATGTTTTATGTCTGATGCCCTTCCTGACACAACCTTCTGCATTTTTTGGGCTTGGGACCAGCATAAGGATGAACACTGGCTTGTGCCCCCTTACAGTTAAATATATAACTACTAATGCAAGAGGGTGAAGACCAATTCGATCCACTCCAGTTTGCCTACCGACAGAGAAGGGGAACAGATGACGCTATGCTAACCCTACTGAACCTCATCTACAAACATCTAGAATCCTGTGGTGTGTACATTAGAATCCTTTTTGCTTTCTCATCTGCTTTTAGCACTATTGAACCCCATCTGCTTCTGTTGAAACTTTCCAATTTGTGTGTATACAGTAACTTATTCAGATGGATCAACGCTTTCTTGATTGATAGACCTCAGTATGTTACAGTAAATGGAATGAAGTCCTCTATTGCCAGCCTGTCCAATGGAGCACCACAAGGTTGCGTTTTGTCACCCATTCTGTTTATCATTTACAACAAAGTGTCAGTAAGGCAACAAACTGTTTTAACATCAAATTTGCTGATGATGCCACTATCGTTTCACTTCTTAAATCTACTGACCTTAACCATAAAAATGAGGTTTATAACTTTACAAATTGGTGCAAAAATAACTTTCTGATCTTGAATACTAAAAAAAAACAATGGAAATGATTATAGATTGCAGGAATTCCTGTAATTCTTTGGACCTTGTTTCAGTCAACTATTAACACATTGAAACTGTGAACACATACAAATATTTAGCCACTGTTCTCGATTTGAAATTATCTTGGAATGATAATGTTGATTATGTGTACAAGAAAGTTCAGCAGAGGTTGTTCTTCCTTCAATGTTTAAACACTTTTAGAATTGATCATTCACTCAGGGTTCTTTTCTGTAAGATTTTCATACAAAGCATCTTAACTTTTAATGTACTTTGTTGGTTTGGTAACTATTCAACACAACACTAAACTCAACAAAATTGTTAACACAGCACAGAAAATCATTGGCTCAGAATCAGTAACTTCTGTGGGCCAAATTTACGAGGAGCAAATCGTCAATAAAGTGCAGAATATTGTAAATGACAGTTCTCACATTTTCTATTATGATTTTGAATTTCTTCCATCAGGACGCCGTCTGCGCATTCCAATAGCCAGAACAAGCAGGTTCTGTCATTGTTTTGCATCAGCTGGTATTCGTTGTTTTAATGATAGCTAATTATTCTTATCACTTGTCTGCCATCTTTGCACTATGTAGCTTCTTTATACAAATTGTGTTTCACTTCTTTACCTAAGCTTAGGAAGACATGAAGGTCGTTGGAGTCAGAAAAGAAGATGCAGAGGACAGGGTGAGATGGAGGCGGATGATTTGCTGTGGCGACCCCTGAAGGGAGCAGCCGAAAGTAAAAGAAGAAGAAGAAGAAGAAGACCTAAGCTTATTAATCATATCTTACTGCAATCTTTTAGTGCTCTTTGGACAATATTTGTTTGGACAACATTTCTTTATTTGTGTATGTTTTTAGTACTTGTTGAAATGTACGTTGTGTTTCGGTGTTTTGTTATGTACTATGTGTTTTACGACATATCCAAAGTTTCCCCGGGGATAATAAAGTACTATCGTATCCTATCCTATATACATATATACACACACTAGTCCTTCTCAAAACATTATCATATTGTGAGAAAGTTCATTATTTTCTGTAATATACTAATAAACATTAGACTTTCATATATTTTAGATTCATTACACACATTTGAAGTAGTTCAAGCCTTTTATTATTTTAATATTGATAATTTTGGCAAAAAAGTAAAGAAAAACAAAAAATACCTTTCTCAAAAAATTAGCATATTTCATCCGACCAATGAAAAAAAAAAAGTGTTTTTAATACAAAAAAAGTCAACCGTCAAATAATTATGTTCAGTTATGCACTCAATACTTGGTCAGGAATCCTTTTGCAGAAATGACTGCTTCAATGCGGCGTGGCATGGAGGCAATCAGCCTGTGGCACTGCTGAGGTGTTACGGAGGCCCAGGATGCTTCGATAGCGGCCTTAAGCTCATCCACAGTGTTGGGTCTGGTGTCTCTCAACTTTCTCTTCACAATATCCCACAGATTCTCTATGGGGTTCAGGTCAGGAGAGTGGGCAGGCCAATTGAGCACAGTAATACCATGGTCAGTAAACCATTCACCAGTGGTTTTGGCACTGTGAGCAGGTGCCAGGTCGTGCTGAAAAATGAAAATCTTCATCTCCATAAAGCTTTTTAGCAGATGGAAGCATGAAGTGCTCCAAAATCTCCTGATAGCTTGATGCTCTGACCCCGCCCTTGATAAAACACAGTGGACCAACACCAGCAGCTGACATGGCACCCCAGACCATCACTGACTGTGGGTACTTGACACTGGACTTCAGGCATTTTGGCATTTCCTTCTCCCCAGTCTTCCTCCAGACTCTGGCACCTTGATTTCCGGATGACATGCAAAATTTGCTTTCATCCGAAAAAAGTACTTTGGACCACTGAGCAACAGTCCAGTGCTGCTTCTCTGTAGCCCAGGTCAGGCGCTTCTGCCGCTGTTTCTGGTTCAAAAGTGGCTTGACCTGGGGAATGCGGCACCTGTAGCCCAGTCCACTTCTTCCACAGGTCCCCCAAGGTCTGGAATTGGCCCTTCTCCACAATCTTCCTCAGGGTCCAGTCACCTCTTCTGGTTGTGCAGCATTTTCTGCCACACTTTTCCTTCCCACAGACGTCCCACTGAAGTGCCTTGATACAGCACTCTGGGAACAGCCTATTCGCTCAGAGATTTCTTTCTGTGTCTTACCCTCTTGCTTGAGGGTGTCAATGATGGCCTTCTGGACAGCAGTCAGGTCGGCAGTCTTACCCATGATTGCGGTTTTGAGTAATGAACCAGGCTGGGAGTTTTTAAAAGCCTCAGGAATCTTTTGCAGGTGTTTAGAGTTAATTGGTTGATTCAGATGATTAGGTTAATAGCTCGTTTAGACTACCTGAACATGATATGCTAATTTTTTGAGATAGGAATTTTGGGTTTTCATGAGCTGTATGCCAAAATCATCAGTATTACAACAATAAAAGACCTGGAATATTTCAGTTGATGTGCAATGAATCTAAAATATATGAAAGTTGAATTTTTATCAGTACATTACAGAAAATAATGAACTTTATCACAATGTGCTAATTTTTTGAGAAGGACTGGTGTGTGTGTATGTATATATATATTTATTTATATATATAATTTTCCATTTATTTTCCATTCCATTTTATTTTTAATTAATTTTATTTATCCATTTATTAATCCATTCCAAGGTCAAGCTCATAAGTGGAAACATTCATTAGATGCCCAACTTAATCTGTTCCAAACTCCTCATAAACTCATATGACCTGACACAAACATTTATTTTTGATGTAATATATTTAACATAAATATGTATCAATAAACATTTCACAATAATAACAGATGTACAGTAACATTAGCAATACTGTTATTAACTAAAAATAATAATGAAACAAGAAAAAACAATCAGTCAAGAAACAATACAGTAAGTGCTGATGACGTTAAGAATAGCACTTAACATTAACTTACACCACTATTTTTTGAAACTTTTTATTTATTTATTTATTTAATTTTTTGGAATTTATTTAACTGTTTTAAAAGGGTTAATTGGTGCATATGACCCTGGGGAACATGCACATACTGGACCAGCTTTAAGTGTAATTGCGCATCCTCTACACCAGGTGGCAGTGGCGGTCTTACTGTGTTCCCTATGGTGAAGGGCAAAAGCACCTAGCAAAAAGTATGAAGTAGACTTTGAAGTCTTGATAGATAATGAGAATCATCTCTCTCTCTCTCTGTCTGTCTGCATGCCTCTCTCTCTCTGTCTCTCTCTCTCTCTCTCTCTCTCTCTCTGTCTCTATTTGAGCAGTGCAGAGAAATTGTCTAGAGAGGCTTTAGAAGCTAATGCCAGGCCATTGAAACCAACAACCTCCCACCAGGATGTTCGGCTTACAGTGGAACCAGTAAAACCCACCACTGTCCAATGGACGTACCAAGAGGCATTGCAGAGAACCACTCCAAAATCAACACATTTCTCACCGTCTTAAAATACCACAGGAGCCCAATTCAGGTTAGGGAAAGGAAGCACAGAATTTTGATAGCTCACAGGGCCTTTCTGATCATATCCCTCAAGCAAAAACAACTCAACACCATCATGCATGACTTGGAGTAAATAGATCTCGCCTGTTACTAAGAAGATCACACGAATTGGTTGAAAGCCTGACTCATTTAATTTAAAATGTGGGCATTCAGAAAATTGTTCTGTAACTGTAATTGCAATTTTCTTCAAAGTAACATTCAGTGATTAGAAACATACAAAGTGGTGTAACTAAAAGTGTAGTGGTTCGGGTGTTGGGCTCATGATCGGGAGGTTGTGTGTTCAAATCCCAGTAAGACCCCCACTGTGCTAAGGCTGCATATATATATATTATGTTCATTGTGAATTTTAGAGATACATTTTCCCCTTTAACTCTTAAACAGGTTTCATGCACCAGGAGATGCTGCAGATTTATTTATTTATTTTTTTACATCAACAGATAATTTTTATCCTGCAGTCTGTTTTTACACATTAATTTGTGGAACTTTTGTAGTTTTATTGTTATTATTATGGAATTTTTCATTACATGTGAAATATTAATGAAATAATCAAGACATTTAAAATTGACACTGAGTTTTACTGCAGTTTAATCTGGTCAGTTAAATGGATCTCTTTGAGATGCTAATAAATCACCTGGCTTTTGCCAGTTTTTGACTTTCACGTTTCATGTTGCTGGATACATGTGTTTTATGATACTGTGAAAAGTCCCTATAAGGAGATTACACTGACTAGCATAAGACACAGGAATAACCAACCAAAAATACACATATTGTATTTTAATATTTGAAAAGCAATCTTCCCCCAGAAGGGCCCACTCAGCAACATCAAAAATAAGGACGATGTGGAGTGAAGATAATTTTTTTTTATTTCTGTACATTAGTGAATAGGTAATAATGGAGTGTGTGTAGCCGTCTTACAGTAACGTGTTAAATCAAGGTGAACAGATTTCACTGAAAATGGGTGGATTTTTAGCAAAATAAGTCTACTGTGTATATGAATTACTTCACACTCGCAGTCAGGTTGAATTGCCATTTTGACTTTTGACCACAAGGTGTCATTACTGTATGCTTTTCCTCTTCTTTCTGGGCCTCCAAAAAGACCCCCACCCCCAATAAATAAATAAATAAATAGAATAAAATTAAAAAAAAAAAAATAATAATAATAATAATAATAATAGTAGTAGTAGAGGCGAGACAGTGGTGTAGTGGTTAGCACGTCTGTCTCACAGAAAGAAGGCCTTGGTTCTGGTCTCAAATGTTTCTGTGTGGAGTTTGCATACTCTCACATTGCTTGAGTTGGTTTCCTCCAGATACTCCGTTTTCCTCTCACATTACAAAAACATGCAGAGTAAGCTATATGGCTTTTCCAAATCACCACTAGGTGAAAAGGAGAGTGTAAATGGTTATGAGTGTGTTGGCCCAAGGATGGCCTAGCAGGTTGTTCAGGGTGTGCCTACTGAACTGTGATCACTTGTGGAAAGGACCTTTTTATCAACCAAAACAATCCATCTTTCTACATTAATTTCTGAACTGAGCTGCAGGAGAATTTCTCAGTCCCTGAAAAGAGGCAAGTAAACTAAAGGTGTGTATTTCAGTGAGTGTTTTATAGATCAGAGGTTTTATCAGTGTGTGATTTATCAGCATCAACTGCAAACATTAACAATATCACACAGAGACAGCATCTCTAACACACTGTACAAATACTCACCCTCAAATACTAACTGATTATAACAAGCTTTATAAAACTACAACTTTAATCATCATAATAAAAGATTATTGTGTTTTATTATCTGTGCAGAAGATTTATAAACTCAGAACAAGCTGATAGATTTACTGAGCTGAGAGAACAATCAGTGAGATCTGGGTTTCTTCACTTAAAGAAGAGAAAGATTTTGTTATTTATAACACAGTATTTCTTAATGTAAGGTTTTAGATAATTTTATATGCATCCCAATTTATTTAAATATGTCTGGGTGACTCATAAGATATATCATGAGATGTGACAATTAGATAAGAATGTAGTTTTACTGCTTAATATGAACCTTCACACTGCAGAGAGGCAGGAAGAATTAAACAGAATAATCAGGAACACTTCATACTGATACACCACACGTGATGTGATTTCAACCTGTGATTTCAACACAGGAGGAAGAAAAGTACTGAATCTTTCTCATCATCAAAAGGAAGAAGAAAAACAGAAAGTTCATGTAAGTTATTTATTTATTTGTTTGTTTATTTTCATCTATTTATTGTTATTGTTATTATTATTGATTTTGTTGTTGTAAAAGATTTGTGATAATTCTTTGGCTGTAATGTGATGTGTGTCGATCAGAAACATGAAGAAGAATAAGGTGATTGCAGTTTGTAGATGGTTTAACTAATTGAATAGGCTGGAGTGTCTTAATGAATTAATTATCTGTGTATAAGTTGGGGGTTCAACCCCTACTGTCAACAGGTTGTCACTGTCCCCCTACTGCAGCTAAATGGGTTATCAAAGGCGGGCCATGTCTCTCACTGTCTATGGTGAGAGGTTCATGTAAAAGAACCATTGCTGACTTTCGTAAAGAGGAGGTTGTATACCCGAGTCAGCTTGTTTCTGCCCCTTGCTAAAGGGTTGTGTCAGAAAGGACATTCGATGTAAAACCCTATGCCAAATCAAAAATGCCAATCAGATGATTTACTGTGGCGACCCCTGAAAAAGGGAAACGCCGAAAGGAAAATAAGAAAAGACAGTTGTGAAGAATAATGTGCACAGATGGGTGGGACTCTAACAAACAAAATTGATTATAACAGTGTTTATAAAACTGTAACTTTAATCATCAGTGATCAGTAAAGTGTGTGTGTGTGTGTGTGTGTGTGTGTGTGTGTGTGTGTGTGTGTGTGTGTGTGTGTGTGTGTGTGTGTGTGTTAGAAGTACGGAGATGAACACTGTGTGAAACATAAACACTTCTATAAGTGTATCAGGAAGTGAGAAACTGTGAATGGTAGAGTTACTGAGCTCAGAGCTGTGAGGATGATCAGAGAAATCTACATTCCTTCTTTTTCTGAACCAATCAATCCTAATGAGGGTCACAGCTAGGCTGGCGCCCATCTGGGCAAGTTCACTGTACACCCTGAACAGCTCACCAGGTCATCATCGGGCAGAAACACGATGTTGGCTGTATAGCTACTATTTTCTTTTTTACAAAAGTCAGCACAGGTTCTTTTACAGTGGTATGAAAAAGTATCTGAACCTTTTGGAATTTCTCACCTTTCTGCATAAAATCACCATTAAATGTGATCTGATCTTTGTCAAAATCACACAGATGAAAAAACAGTGTCTGCTTTCACTAAAACCACCCAAACATTTATAGGTTTTCATATTTTAATGAGGATAGCATGCAAACAATGACAGAAGGGGAAGGAATAAGTAACTGAACCCTCTGCCTAAGGAGACTTAAAGAGCAATTGAAACCAATTTTTACCAAACAATTTAAGTCAGCTGTGTGCCCAATCACTGATGAGTGGCTTAAAGCTGCCCTGCCCACTATAAAACACACACCTGGTAAGAATTGTCTTGATGAGAAGCATTGTCTGATGTGCACCATGGCTCGCTCAAAAGAACTGTCTGAAGACCTGCGATCAAGAATTGTTGATTTGTATAAAGCTGGGAAAGGATACAAAACCATCTCTAAAAGTCTGGATGTTCATCAATCGACAGCCAGAGAAGTTTTCTACAAATGGAGAGAGTTTGGCATTGTTGCTTCTCTCCCAAGGAGTGGCCGTCCACCAAAGATGACGCCAAGAGTTCAGTGCAGAATACTCAGAGAGGTAAAACAACCCCTAGAGTGTCTGCTAAAGACTTATAGAAATCACTGGCACAGTCCAATATCTCTGTGCACACATCAACTATATGTAAAACAATGGCCAAGAATGGTGCTCATGGGAGGACTCCAAGGAGGAAGCCACTGCTGTCTAAAAAAACATTGTTGCTCGTTTAATGTTCGAAAAAAGTCACTTGGACACTCCACAGAAGTTTGGGCAAAATATTTTGTAGACTGATGAAACCAAATTTGAATTGTTTGGGAGGAACACACAACGTCATGTGTGGAGGAAAAATGGAACAGCTCACCAACATCAACACCTCATCCCCACCGTGAAGCATGGTGGAGGGTGCATCATGGTTTGGGGCTGTTTTGCTGCCTCGGGGCCTGGACAACTTGCAATCATTAATGGAAAAATGAATTCAAAAGTTTAGCAGAATGTTTTGCAGGAAAACCTGAGGCCGTCTGTCAGACAGTTGAAGCTAAAAAGAGGACGGATGCTGCAACAAGACAATGATCCAAAACACAGAAGTAAATCAATGGTTTCAGAAGAACAAAATACACATTCTGGAGTGGCCAAGTCAAAGTCCAGACTTGAACCCCATTGAGATGCTGTGGCATGACCTCAAGACAGCGATTCATGCCAGATATCCTAGGAATCTGACTGAACTACTGCAGTTTTGTAAAGAAAAATGGGCCAAGATTAGTCCTGATCGATGTGCCAGACTGATCTGCAGCTACAGGAAGCGTCTGGTTGAAGTTCTTGCTGCCAGGGGGGGTGGCACAAAATATTAAATGTGATGGTTCAGTTACTTATTCTTCCCCCTTCTGTCATTGTTTGCATGCTATCCTCATTAAAATATGAAAACCTATAAATGTTTGGGTGGTTTTAGTTAAAGCAGACACTGTTTTTTCATCTGTGTGATTTTGACAAAGATCAGATCACATTTGATGGTGATTTTTGTGCAGAAATGTGAGAAATTCCAAAAGGTTCAGATACTTTTTCATACCACTGTACATTCCTACCCCTATAAAAAATGAGTGGCGTGGCTGGCCTTTGATAACCCAGTTAGCTAAACTGGGGAACAGCACTGACAAACCAGTAACAGTGGTGCTTGAACCACTGACTTTGAGATCAGTAATCCAGAACCGTACAATCGGGTCACTATCGGTGAAATCTGTGTTTATGAATCGATGAAGATGACAGTGTTGAGTGTAACAGATTAATGTGTTTCTCTTTATACTGTTACATGTGTGAACTGAATGATGTGAAGGACAGAAGAAGGATCAGCATGGAGGATCGAGATTCAAGTAAGATCCAGATAAACTACTGCCATCCCCTGCCGTCCTCTGTTGTAAATCTGTAATCATTGTCTGTCGTCTGACTGGTAATTCTTCTCCACTGAAATTACAAAATTGTTTGGGAACAAATCTGGCCATAATGATCCTGAAGCTGTTCTCAGAGTTACTGCAGGACAAAATCTACCTGAGTAAAATAAGAATAAAAAAAATTACCACCCTTCATAGAATTTTTTTATATTTTTCCTTGATAGATTTTAAAGGAATACAGTATTGGGATGGTAGTCTTCGTCTGTAGAAACCCAATGAAAAGGCTACAGATGGGACAGTTTTTGTTAAACCATCCAACAAAACTGGTGTAATCATCAGCATACAGTTTACAGTTCAATACAATTTGCTGAAAGGTTGTGCTGGATCCAACCGATTCTGTTCAAAGGTGGAGTACACCGTGAACAGCTCACTAGAACATCACAAGGCGACACATTCAAACATTGACACTTACAGTCACTTTAGAACAGCCAATTAGCTGAATGCACATTTCTTTGGACTTCATGAGGAAACTGCAGAACCTGGAAGAAAATCACACAAATGTGGGGGGGATGCAAACTCTACAAAGAAATGCCTTGGAACTCAAACCTAGAACCTTCTTGCTGTAAGGCAGATGTGGTAACCACTATATCACCATGGCTGCTATTATTATTATTATTATTATTATTATTATTATTATTATTGTTATTATTATTATTATTGTTATTATTATTAATAATAATAATAATAATAATAATAATAATAATATAAGTTGTTGTTGTTGTTATTGAAGTACAAACCAGATTCCAAAAAAGTTGGGACACTACAAATTGTGAATAAAAACTGAATTCAATGATGTGGAAATGCCAAATCTCAATGTTTTATTCCAAATAGACCATAGATGACAGGTAAAAGTTTAAACTGAGAAAATGTCTAATTTCAAGGGGAAAATATGTTGGTTTTAAATTTCATAGTGTCAACAAAACTCAAAAAAGTTGGAACAGGTAGCAATAAGAGGCTGGAAAAGTCAATCACACTTATAATGAACAGCTGGAAGACCAATTATCACTAATAAGGTCTATTGGCAACATGACAGTATAAAAAGAGCTTCTCAGAGTGACAGTATCTCTCAGAAGTGAAGGTGGGTAGAGGATCACCAATTCCCCCAATGTTTCGCAGAAAGATAGTGGAGCAATATCAGAAAGGTGTTTCCCAGTGAAAATTTGCAGAGTTTGAAGTTATCATCTTCTACGGTGCATAACATCATCCAAATATTCAGAGAATCTGGAACAATCTTTGTGCATAAGGGTCAAGGCCAAAAAACTATACTGGTAGCCCATGATCTTCGAGGCCCTAAATGACACTGCACTACAAACAGGAAAGTTGTTATCAGCACTCAGTTCAGCAGCTTGCCTCTGTGATGGTATGGGGTTGCATGAGTGCGTGTGGCATGGGCAGCTTGCACATCTGGAAAGGCACCGTCAATGCAGAAAGGTATATAGTATTCAGGTTCAAGAACAACATATGATCCCATTCAGGCGTCATCTCTTTCAGACAAGACTTTGCATTTTTTAACATGATAATGACAGACCACATGTAACATTAAGTACAACATCATGTCTGCGTAGGAAAAGGACCCGGGTTTTGAAATGGCCAACCGTCAGTCCAGATCTTTCATCTATAGAGAACATTTGGCGCATCATAAAGAGGAAGATGCAACAATGAAGTCAAGACAGTTGAAAAGTTAGACGCCTGTATTAGACAAGAATGGGACAGCATTCCAATTTCTAAACTTCAGAAACTTGTCTCCTCGGTTCCCAGATATTTGCAGACTGTTGTAAGAAGAAGAGGGGATGCCTCACAAGGATGAAAATGGCCTTGTCTCAACTTTTTAAATATTTGTTGACACCATGAAATTTAAAATCAGCATGTTTTCCGCTTAAAATGATGCATTTTCTCAAGTTAAACTTTATACCTGTCAACTATGTTCTATTCGGAATGTGCACTTCCACATAGTTGCATTCAATTTTTATTCACAATTTGTATAGTGTCCCAACATTTTTTGCAATCCTGTTTGTAGTCTAGCACTAGTAGGTTTGTGGACTAATTACTGATCTACTAGAGTTTAGATTGCCTGATGGAGGCACTACATCCATTATTCTTTCATTCATTTTCTAAGCCAATTAATCCTAAATAGGGTCGTGGGGAAGGCTGTTGCCCATCTTCGTCGACTCTGGACAAGTGCATGGTACATGCTGGACAGTGGAGTTAACAAGCTAGAGTGGATCCACCCTCACACAGGGGCGATTTGGAAAACCATTTGGCCTTCTGAGCATGTTTTTGGACTGTGGAAGGAAAACAGAGTAGCCAGAGTCACAGGTAGAATATGCAAACAACACACAAAAGCACCCTGAGCACAGGAATTGAAATTAGGTCTTCTTGCTGTGAGGCCGATGTGCGAATCACAACACATATGAAAGTTCAAAATTGGGGTGGCATGGTGGTGCTAGCATGCAAGCAATCAGTATGTTTGCCTCACAAGAATGTCTCGGCTTTGAGTCCAAGGCTTGGCAAAAATGTTTCTGTGTGGACTTTACATGTTCTCTCGATACTTGTGTAAGTTTTCTTCAAATGTTCCGGTTTACTTCCAAAGTCCAAAGATATGCACATTATTCTAATTCAACATACCATGAGTGTGTGAAATTATCATTAATGATTCATTTTTTCCGATAAATATCCCTAGATTTTCATGACTCAAGCAGTGTCCTCCCTCAAGAGCAGCTGCTGTGTTTGATCTGTCTGGATGTTTTCACTGATCCAGTCACCACTCCATGTGGACACAACTTCTGTAAGAGCTGCCTTATAGAGTGCTGGAAGAAGAGTCCACACTGTCACTGTCCATTATTTAAAGAGGAATTCACCAAGAAACCTGAAATGAAGATTAACATAACACTGACAGAGGTTGCGGATCACTTCAAAACGAAAGGTTCTGCAGAAATACCTGAGGTTCTCTGTGATGCCTGTACTGGAGAGAAGCTGAAGGCACTGAAATCCTGTCTGGATTGTGGTGCAAATTTGTGTAAAACCCATTTAGAGTTTCATAATAACATGCCCAAACATAAGAAACACAAACTAAAGCAACTGTAAGGTGTCGCTGCTGGTTAATACTGCACTGCTGCTTTTGCTGTATAGTTCTTCCATCGTTTTTCACCCACTGCCAAAGATGTGTTTCCAAAGTTTCATCCACAGCGCTCTTCCCCACACTCCAGCAAAGACCTTCTTGAATTCAATGAAGTCATGGTGCTCTTCCATCTGGTGATTCCTGTACTTGTCTCCAGGAGTCCTCATATTTGTTCTACAGTATTGGTGCTTGGTAGAAGGCTTTATAGAAGGCCCAGAAGGCTTTATAGAAGTCGGCCGGCAGGCCGTCTATACCAGGGGCTTTCCCTGGTTTGAGGCTCAGCAGTGCCAAAAACAATTCGTTTGGGGAGATGTCAGCCTCCAGATGCCTGTTGGCATCTGCTGACACCCGTGGCAGACCAGTGAGGAAAAAATCCAACAAGTCTGGTTTCTCAGAATATTCACACTGATATAGTTCATCATAGAAACCTGCTGCGTACCTGCATATGTCTGCAGTGTCCTGGATTAGCTGTCCATCTCTAGAATGCAGACAGTGTATCAGCCTCTTCTGCCCATTTTTCCTTTCTAGCCCAAAGAAAAAGTGAGAGAGAGCATCCATCAGAATGACATTTTGAAACCTACTACGTACCACAGTGCCCCTGGTGGGTATGCCTAGCAAGTCAGCTAACATGCGTTTTTTGGCTTTGAAGACTTCAAAATGTCTTATTTCTCCTGTAGAGTCTGTCAGAGTTTGCAGCTCCACCATTTCCCTCTCCAAATCCTAAATGGATCTGATCAAATTCCTGGAGACATTGCGAGTATACTGCATGTAATAATTACATGACAATCAGCCTCATCAGTCATCAAAGCAAAGTGTTCCTGTTATCAACAACAGACTGAAGTCCTGGGCAGAAGGCACTCTTGCAGAAGAACAGGCTGGTTTTATACCAAGCACCAATACTGTAGAACAAATAGTAGGACTCCTGGAGAGAGGTGCAGGAATCACCATGGAAGGGCACCATGACTTCATTGAATTCAAGAAGGCCTTTGCTGGAGTGTGGGGAAGAGCGCTGTGGATGAAACTTTGGAAACACATTTTTGGGGTTTTGACGATACCATTAAAATAGGAGGAAGAATAATAAATTTGAGATTCGCTAATGACGTCAACCTTCTCGCTAGATAAAGAGGAGAATTAGCAAACACAACTAGAAGTCTAGACTCAACAGAAAATACAGAATGGAGCATGTTTCGAAAATAAGCAAAATTATGGTTACATTGAGCAGACAGGACACCAGTGAAGGTGCAAATCAAGGGATGCACAGTGGAGGAGGTCAAATCATTCCAATACTTTGGCAGCACCGACGCAGGGGGTGTTCTATCAGAGTCAGAGGTCCAGAAAAGACTAGTGATGGTCACAGGGAAGCTTGTGAAGCGGATTAAACTGTGTAACACCCACAATATCTTCACATCCACTAAAGTGAAATACATGAAGTCACTGGTCACGTCTATTGCACTTATATGGCTGTGATCACGGACTCTAAACAATAAGATTTGAAAAAGGATAACAACTTTGAAATGCGTTGCTTTTGGAGAATCCGTGGAATTACTTGGAAGCAGTATTTGCTTGGAAGCAGTACTTACTACTTACTTGCTGAGGGACAGACTGGATTCAGGCAGGACAGGAGCACCATCCAACAAATCCTTATCCTGAGACGACGAATTCTATCCTTTCGACTTTTTCCCTTTCTCAGGGTTCGCCACAGCGGATCATCTGATTTGCACATTTGATTGGGCAACTGGTTCAAACAAAAGAAAGGTTCACGACAAGGAGACCCCATCTCCCCAAACATTTTCATCACATACCTGGAAAGAGTTATGGATAACATTCAAGCCAGCGATAGTGGCATTGTAGTTTCGGGCATCAACATTAACAATATCCGCTTCGCCGATTACATCGACCTACTGGATTTTGACACCCCCAGCCTCCAAAGAAACAACGATATGGTTCACACCGAGGGTAGAAGAACATGGCTGCTAATAAATGTTAACAAAACCAAATCTATGGCCTTTGGGAGTAATGTTGATATCGAGCTTAAAATCGCTGACTCAAATGTTGAATGCATAAAGAATTTGAATACTTAGGAAGCCTGTTCACCACTGACAACGATATCAGTAAAGGATTCAGAAGACGCATCGGCGAAGCCGATGGTGCGATGGGCAGATTTAACAGTATATGGAATAGCAGAATAATCAGCATCAACACCAAGCTCCAAATTCTGAGAACCTGCGTATTCAGCATCCTCCTCTATGCGGCAGAGGCATGGACATTAAAGCTGAGCGACCGCCAAAGACTTCTCGTTTTTGAGATGAAATGTTATCGCAGGATACTTAACATCTGCTGGTACCATAGAGGCACCAATGAGAACAAAAGGAAAAGGATCAACTGCCCACAGAACATCGTCCAAAAAAAATCATCCACAGAAAGCTAGGACTCTTTGGCCACATATGCCGCATGACCGACAACAGGCTAATCAAGCAAGTGGTCTTTGGATTAATCGATAATCAGAGGGAAAAACAGAAGAGGTTGCCCGAGAAGAGAGTGGCTGGATGACATCAAGACCGGGCCAAATGGAAAGCGATTGTTATGCAAGCTGCAGACACCAACAGGCATTGAGCCCTCGGATTTTAATAATATTAATAATAAATTGGAAGCAGAGAGTCACCAATGAAGCAGTGACACAGTGAATTAAAGTTGTCATTGGAGAATATGAACCCCTAATTTAAATTGACAGAAGGAGGAAATTGCAATGGTTCTGCCATCTCACTAAATGAACAGGAACTTTGGCATAGACAATCATGTCTGGGTATTACGAAGGACGGAGGGGGCCAACCCAAACATACATGGCTAACTGACATGACCAAGTTGACTGGAAACCCATCATTAAAAACATTAGGACAGATAAAAATTGAAAAAGGGGGAGCAAGAGGGTGTTGACATCACAGTGCCCCAACCCCCCCCCCCCCCCCCCCCCCCGGGAATAACCTGAACCTGAAAACTCTCCACAAGAGGATGCTTCTGTATAAGAGTTTTATCCACATAAAAAAAATAAATAAATAAAACAAACAAATAAATAAAATGAACAAGGTTATTCATCAGATTCCCCGCAGCAAGACAAACACAGACACAACAATCAATAAGATCAATAATCATAGTAAAGTTGACAGTTTATCCCCAATCCAGATGTACAGTCAGTTCTGTTGTGCAGTGTAATGTCACTTTCGAGAGAAATGAGGTGCCGAGGGTACATGTTGATTATCTGATGGTGAATGTCCTTGTCCTCGTTGAAGGGAAGTGTTGTCAGCCCAATATCCCACATCTGTCTTCCTTTCGGCTTCTTCCCTTTTACTCGGTAGTCGCCACAGCGAATCATCTGATTCGCCCGTTTGATTTGGCAGAGGTTTTTACGCCAGAAGACCTTCCTGTCACAACCCTTTTAGCAAGGGACAGAAACACGCTGACGACTTTGCAGCTACTCTTTACGAAAGTCAGCAATGGTTCTTTTACATGTCTCTCACCATAGACAGTGAGAGACAAGGCCCACCTTTGATAACCCAATTAACTGGACTGGGGGGGGGGGGCAGTGACAACCTTGTGGAGAGTGGGACTCGAACCCCCAACCTTTGGATCAGTGATCCAGCGCCCTATACCACTAGATCACCGCTTCCTCTCAGCCCACATGTCCATCAAAAAATTATAACCATGGCTGCTGATCACCTTGGGGCACAGATATGCTGGCGTACCCACCACCAAGCGGCGAAAATACTTCTCACCGATGATCTGTGCAACACCAAAGTCACACAGTTGAATCTGACTTTTTAATCAAACACCAAAACCTAAAAAGGTATCAGCAGAAACACACCTGAGGAAAAGGATCTGGTAACGCTGCCTTACAGCAAGAAGCCTGGGGTCACTTGCTACACACACACACACACACACACACACACACACACACACACACACACACACACACACACACACACACACACTATTAACAAGGCAAAATATCACTATTTTTTTCTCCACAATCATATTGAACTGCTATTCAAATATTTGACCACATGGTGTCACTGTGAGATTAAAATTCATCCGTTCATTTTCTGGACCTTTTATACTCATTCGGGACGTGGATGCTGGAGCCCATCTCAGCCAAGTTTGGGCAAGGGCAGGGTACACCCTGCACTGATCGCCAGACCTGTAACATTAACTACTACTACTACTACTACTACTACTACTACTAATAATAATAATAATAATAATCGAATAAGAAGAAAAGAAAAAGAACAACAACAACAAGAACAGTAAAATATCATTAATTAATTCAGGTGTTTCAAATTTTTCCACGTGACTGTTTGAATTCCTGATGAGTAAATCAATTTCACTAATGTTTACAGAAAAACATCAACTACCTGAACTGCACAGAATCCGTCACTTTGTGCATATTATACTTAAATGTGGTATATATAAATAAATATAAATATATATATATATATATATATATATGTATGTATTGCGGCTAACTGGGTTATCAAAGGCGGGCCATGTCTGTCACTGTCTATGGTGAGAGGTTGATGTAAAAGAACCATTGCTGACTTTCGTAAAGAGGAGCTGCAAATCTGTCAGCGTGTTTCTGTCCCTTGCTAAAAAAAAAAAAAAAAAAAAAAAAGGGTTGTGTCAGGAAGGGCATCCGACGTAAAAATTATGCCAAATCATTAGCTGTGGCGACTCCCGGTAAAGGGGGAAAAGTCAAAATGAAATCTGTCTCTCGAAGAGGCGGCACTTTAGGGATGAGACACAAACTGCTCTGTATTGTATGAGGAAGTCTGGAGTGACAGAGAAGTATGTTAGATTGGTGCAGGACATGTATGATAGATGTAAGACAGTGGTGAGGTGTGCTGTCGGTGTGACAGAAGAGTTCAAGGTGGAGGTGGGACTGCATCAAGGGTCAGCTCTCAGCCCCTTCTTGTTTGCTATGGTGATGGACAGGCTAACAGACGAGGTTAGACAAGAATCTCCATGGACTATGATGTTTGCAGATGACAGTGATCTGTAGTGAGAGCAGAGACCAAGTGGAGGAAAATCTAGAGAGGTGGAGGTATGCCCTGGAAAGGAGGGGATTGAAGGTTAGTCTTAGTAAGACAGAATACATGTGTGTGAACGACAAGGACCCAAGAGGAACTTTGAGGTTACAGGGGGCAGAGATAAAGAAGGTGGAGGATTTTAAGTACTTAGGCTCAACAATCCAGAGCAATGGAGAGTGTGGAAAAGAGGTGAAGAAGCGTGTGTAGGCAGGTTGGAATGGATGGAGAAAAGTGTCCGGTGTGATGTGTGATAGGAGAGTATCGGCAAGAATGAAAGGAAAAGTGTACAAGACGGTGATGAGGCCAGCGATGTTGTATGGTTTAGAGACAGTGGCCATGGGGAAAAGACAGGAGTCAGAGTTGGAGGTAGCAGAGATGAAAATGTTGAGGTTCTCTTTGGGAGTAACGAGGATGGATAGGATCAGGAATGAGTACATCAGAGGGACAGCTCATGTAAGATGTTTTGGAGACAAAGTCAGAGAGGCTAGATTGAGATGGTTTGGACATGTACAGAGGAGGGATAGTAAGTACATTGGTCGTAGGATGCTGAGGTTGGAACTACCAGGCAAAAGGCCCAGAGGAAGACCAAAGAGAAGATTTATGGATGCGGTGAAGGCGGACATGAAGGTCGTTGGAGTAAGAGTAGAAGATGCAGAGGATAGGGAGAGATGGAGGCAGATCATTTGCTGTGGCGACCCCTGAAGGGAACAGCCGAAAGGAAAAGAAGAAGAGAAGACACAAACTGCTCTGTGATATGTGGAACCGCCTTTTATCAGCCAGAACAAAATCAACCCGGAAGTGACGAAAGTGAAAGAGAAAGTCAGTTCGTCGGTGTGAAGAAGAAATCCATCTTTCTACATTAATTTCTGAACTGAGCTGCAGGAGAATTTCTCGGTCCCTGAAAAGAGGCAAGTAAACTAAAGGTGTGTATTTCAGTGAGTGTTTTATCGATCAGAGGTTTTATCAGTGTGTGATTTATCAGCATCAACTGCAAACATGAACAATATCACACAGAGACAGCATCTCTAACACACTGCACAAATACTCACCCTCAAATACTAACTGATTATAACAAGATTTATAAAAATTAATCATCAGAGATCAACAAAACTCTGTGTGTGTGTGTGTGTGTGTGTGTGTGTGTGTGTGTGTGTGTGTGTGTGTGTGTGTGTCAGGAAGTGAGAAACTGTGAATGGTAGAGTTACTGAGCTCAGAGCTGTGAGGATGATCAGTGAAATCTGTGTTTATGAATCTAATGAAGATGAAATGTTGAGTGTAACAGATTAATGTGTTTCACCTCAAACTGTTACAGGTGTGAACTGAATGATGTGATTTCTTACTGAAAAGATTAAAAACACAGGAGGAAGAAAATGGCTGAATCTTCATCATCAGTAAAGCACAGAAGAAGGAGGAGCAAGGAGGATCCAGTTCCAAGTAAGATCCACATAAACTACATAAACTACAGAAACTCCTGCCATCCGTTTCTCTCCTTTGTTGTAATCTGTCGTCATTCTCTGTCGTGTCACTTGTAATTCTTCTCCTCTGAAATGATAAAATTGTTTGGGAACAAATTTGGCTGTAATGATCCTTCAGCTGTTCTGGCAGTGATGGGCCCTGTACAAAAATACTACATCAGGTTCAAAACACTTTTTCTGATTATTATCTCAGAAATCACTGCACAGAGAGAAACACTATCAGAATTAAAACTTACAGCAGAACAAAATCTACCTGAGGGGAAAAAAATGAACCACCATTCATAGAGATTTTTATATTTTCCATGATAGTTATATTTTAAAGGAATATTGTGATGGTATTCTCTGTGTGTAGGAACCCAATGAAAAGGCCACAGCTGGGCCAGTTTTTATTTAACAATCCAACAAAACTGGTGTAACCATCAGCATACAGTTTCCAGTTCAATACAATTTGGTGAAAGGTCGTGTTGGATACAGGAGAAAGATTCAGAACCTCAAGAACCTTAATTACATTATTATTATTATTATTATTATTATTATTATTATTATTATTTGTTTATTTATTTATTATTATTATTTTTTTATTATTATTTTTTTTTATTGGGGGCAGTGGTGGTCTCGTGGTATAGGGCGCTGGATCGCTGATCCAAAGGTTGGAGGTTCAAGTCCCACTCTCCACAAGGTTGTCACTGTCCCCCCCAGTGCAGCTAACTGGGTTATCAAAGGCGGGCCATGTCTCTCACTGTCTATGGTGAGAGGCATGTAAAAGAACCATTGCTGACTTTCGTAAAGAGTAGCTGCAAAGTCGTCAGCGTGTTTCTGTCCTTTGCTAAAAGGGTTGTGACAGGAAGGGCATTTGACGTAAAAACCTCTGCCAAATCAAACATGCGAATCAGATGATTCGCTGTGGCGACTCACGAGTAAAAGGGAAAAAGCCGAAAGGAAGACATTATTATTATTATTATTATTATTATTATTATTATTATTATTATTATTATTATTATTATTATTGTTGTTGTTGTTGTTGTTGTTGTTGTGTTGTTGTTGTTGTTGTTGTTCACTCATTTATTTGTTTTCGGAACCACTTAATTCTAAATCGGGTTGCATAGAGGCTTGCGCCCATCTCAGCCGACTCTGGCCGAAGGCAGAGTACACCCTGGATAGCTCACCAGTCCATTGCAGGGCAGAAACACTCTGATGGCGATGCATCCTACTCTTTATGAAAGTCAGCAATGGTTGATTATTCTCACCTCAGACAGTGAGGGGCATGGCCCGCTTTTGATAACCCAGTTAGCTAGTTTAGTTAGCTTTGATAACCTAGTTAGGGGACAGTGACAATCACTTGAGATTGGATTGTTGTTATGATTATTATTAGTAGTAGTAGTAGTAGTAGTACTAGTAGTCATTATAGTAGTAGTAGTAGTAGTAAGAGTCACTTAGGTGAACCACTGAATCACAGTACTAGTGCAGCTGGGAGGCTGTGTCCAGCTCAGCCAATTCTGTTCAAAGGTGGGGTACACCATGAACAGCTCACTAGATAATCACAAGGCGACACACTGAAACATTGACACTTACAGTCACTTTAGAACAGCCAATTAGCTAAATGTTCATTTCTTTGGACTTCAGGAGGAAACTGGAGAACCTGGAAGAAACTCACACAAATGTGGGGAGAACATGCAAACTTCACAGAGAAATAGCCTGGGACTCGAACCCAGGACCTTCTTGCTGTAAGACAGATGTGCTAAACACGATATCCCGATGCTGCTATTATTGTATTTATTTTTTTATTTTGTTAGATTTGTTGTTTATTGTTGTTGTTGTTGTTACTGAATAAATAGTTTAGCACTCGTAGGATTGTGTCGTAATTACTGATCCACTTGAGCTTAGACTGCCTGATGTAGCCACGACATACTTTATTCATTCACTCATTTTTTCACTTCTTGCTGTGAGGCAGATGTTCTAACCACGATACATTTGAATGTTCAAAATTGGGGCAGCATGGTGGTGCTCGCATCCAAGCAATTAGCAGGTTTGTTTCATTTTAAGAATGTCCTGGCTTTCAGTCCAAGGCTTGGAGAAAGTGTTTCTGTGTGGACTTTACATGTTCTCTCGATGCTTATGGAAGTTTTCTTCAAGTGTTCCAGTTTACTTCCAAAGTTCAGAGATGTGCACATTACTCTAATTCAGTGCTTCTCAATTATTTTCTGTCGCGCTCCCCCCAGAAAGAAGCCCCCCACAAACACACACACTATAAATACAGTAGTTATTAACAATTTTTAGTCTTTTAAAAAAAGATTTAAAGTGCATCAA
Organism: Plotosus lineatus; assembly: GCA_024760905.1. Taxonomy (NCBI): domain Eukaryota; kingdom Metazoa; phylum Chordata; class Actinopteri; order Siluriformes; family Plotosidae; genus Plotosus; species Plotosus lineatus. The sequence goes on from CM045745.1 coordinate 27,822,145, forward strand.
TTTGCCTGAGATTAAAAAAAAGTATCCTTATAAACTGTAAACATTTTTGACCAACAATTTGAACCATTCGATACTGAAAAATAAAATTAAATAAAATCAATAAATAATAATAAATTCAAATTGATCAGTCATATTAACACAGGAGCACAATATATAAAACACTTTAACCTACAAAACAAAATCAATAAAACAATTTATTTTTTACGTTTGTCAAAATGATGAAGTCCACATTAATGGTTATAATGAGCAGATTTCGTAGTGCACAACTTTTCGAAGCCGGGTTTAAAGTGTGATACTGAACTCTCAGCTCCTGCTCAATGCTGAACTGAGACCTGGATTTATTTTTGCAGCACCTGCGTCATCCAGCATGACCGAGTCATGTGTGCTGTGGGTAGGCGCAGTTTCTCCGCAATGTTGTGGGGGGGGGGTTTGCACTGAGCAATTTGGTACGCCACCTTATATAATGCTAACAGAGCTCGTTGGTTTGCTGGAGTAGCATTCACAATGCGGGATGGTTGTTGGCAATATTCGCCACGTTTTTGCTGACAAACTCAAACAGTTCATCAGTGTGATTAGGGTGGAATGGCCTTAATTTATTTTTGGTTCATGCTGTCTGCTGCCAATGTTTTCAGACACAGTAAAAAAAACAGCGGCCTTTCCTCATTTCTCACTACAGCACAGTGAAGCCAAGTACTCCATCCGCTTCATCATACTTCTTCGACTTAACTTCCGGGAGACTTTTGTTTCTCTCACTGTCTTCACCTCTCTTCGCCTCTCTTTTTGTCCCTGTTAAAAAAAAAAATTCATGGTGGGTTGAGTAACTTCACTTCATATTTTACCATTGAGCTAATTCGCTAATTCTGATAGTGCGGGAGCCACTACCACCTGCTGTAGTGGATGTACAATTACACTTTATTCTAGTATGGCAAAAAAAAAAAAAGCAAGCATATTCCCTGGGGTCACCTGCGCCCCTGAATCGCACTGCCCCCTCCCTCGGGGACGCAAGACGATTTGAGAATCACTACTCTAATTCGATGTTCAATGAGTGCGTGAAATTAATATTAATTATTCATTTTTTTCCTATAAATATCCCTAGATTTTCATGACTCCAGCAGTGTCCTCCCTCAAGAGCAGCTGCAGTGTTCGATCTGTCTGGATGTTTTCACTGATCCAGTCACCACTCCATGTGGACACAACTTCTGTAAGAGCTGCCTTATACAGTGCTGGGAGAAGAGTCCCCACTGTCACTGTCCACTATGTAAAGAGGAATTCACCAAGAAACCTGAACTGAAGATTAATACAACACTGAGAGGGGTTGTGGATCACTTCAAAATGAAAGATTCTGCAGAAATACCTGAGGTTCTCTGTGACACCTGCACTGGAGAGAAGCTGAAGGCCCTGAAATCCTGTGTGGATTGTGGTGCAAGTTTGTGTAAAACCCATTTAGCGTTTCATAATAATATGCCCAAATTTAAGAAACACAAACTAATAAACCCGGTAGAGAATCTGGAGGACTACAGATGCCAGAAACATGACAGAGCTCTGGATCTGTTCTGTAGAGATGATCAGACGTGTGTGTGTCAGTTCTGCACTGATGGAGACCACAAGAATCACAACACTGTTCCTATAGAGGAGGAGAGCAGAGACAGGAAGGTGAGAAACACTGATTACATCAACTCTGGACATTCTTATAGATAATGTAAATCATCAATCCAGTGATCCATCAGATTGGAAGGTTTTGAGTTTAAAACACAATAACAATTAAAAGTAAGTCCTTTATAGAAAAATAAATAATTAAAAATAACAATTGTACTATTTTAAAAACTTAAAAATTGTTTTACTGTGCATATCAAAGATTATATTAAGTTCTACTGAAATAAAACAAAGACATGAATTTAATGTTGATGAGGTGAATTATTTCCCTTCTGCTCTGATCTCAGACTCAGCTGGTGAAAACACAGAGAGATGTGCAGCAGATGATTGAGGAGCGACTGAAAAAGATGAAAGAGATCAAACACTCAGTCGAGCTCAGTACAGTGTGTACAACATGACACGAGTTTATATCTACGATATTCAGTCATTTTCTTTTTATTTTGTAAAAATTATCAAATTGCAATGAAACAGTCATTCACTATTCAGTGTTATATGATGGAAGTGAAGTTTTGTTTCTCCTTTAGAGAGACACAGAGAAACAGAAAGCAGACAGTGTTGAGATCTTCACTGCTCTGATTCGCTCCATTGAGAGAAGTCAGGCTGAGCTGCTCCAGGTGATGGAGGAGAAGCAGAAAGCGGCAGAGCGGCAGGCTGAAGGACTCATTAAAGATCTGGAACAGGAAATCACTGAGTTAAAGAGGAGCAACACTGAGCTGAAGCAGCTCTCACACACTGAGGAGCATCTCCATCTCCTACAGGTCAGTGTTCCTCTCTCTCACTGACACTGCAGAACATCACAGAACATCACTCACAATGCTGAGTGATTTCTCCTCTCTCCTGCTCTCCTGTAGGTTTACTCCTCTGTGTGCCGCCCTCCACCCACCAAGAACTGGACTGAGATCACTATTAACACTCATCCAAATGGGGAAGCTGTGAGGACAGCCATGTCTCGGCTTCAGAAGAATCTCAATGAGAACCTCAGTGAGAAGTTAAAGGAAGCAGGTGAGAAACTTCCAGAATTCGCTTTTTTCAGACACGAGTGTAAAATGTGTTTTTTATAAACCATCTGAAATCTAATGAAAGTGATGTTTGTTGTTTTTAGTTTCCACAGAACTGAAGAGGATTCAGCAGTATGCAGGTACAGTGAGGTTTCTGATTTCTTCTCATATTAAAATGTACAGATCAGCATCACACCACTGCATCATCACACTTATTTTCATCTGTGGATCTCTCCAGATAAAAGGAAATCTTAAAGTCTCTCATTATCCTCCTCACTCCAGATCCATGTCACTTCCTGTTTGGGTTTTACCTTCAAATTTTGGTTCCTTTCTGTGTTCACTGAATATTAAAACAGCCTTCACACGATAACCAACATCAACAAATTGTAAAAGTCACACAAAATTCCCAACAAATTGATTTCTGAGGAGCGGAAAGAACGAACCAACAAAGAATAAAATAAAAATAATCAAAATGTTCTGGTAACTTATTAATAGCCCAGAGCTAATGTTGATTGAATAATAATGAATATTAATGAAGGTTTTAACAGATATATAATGAGCTGTGTGCGCTCTCTGTCTGATCCCCGAATTAAAACAAATCATGTCACATTTCTCGGCAGGTAAAAACATTCAGGTAATGCAGTGCCCACGAAGCGATTTGAAGTGTGTGTGTGTGTGTGTGTGTGTGTGTGTGTGTGTGTGTGTGTGTGTGTGTGTGTGTGTGTGTTGGGGTGCAACTGAAAATTTTGTGAGTCCATGCAGTCAGTGAATACGAAGGCAGCCACTATATTACTATATGCTGGTGCATCTGCATTTATGGTTCACGATGTACATGTAGGTTAAACTCTGCTTGTACAAACTACGCATCTTAAATATTTTCTTGGACAAACTATGCAATTTAATTTTAATTTCAATAGTTCTGCAGCCGCTCGAATGAACAATTATTTCCCAATTGTATTGTGTAACTCAGCGAGCACACCCATGTAGGGCCCACTTGGGTAAAAGGCGGGCCAGCTGGGTTGATCTGGGCACGGGCTCAGCATGGGTTTCAAAGGGGCTTCCTGATGGGTCCCTTGTGGGCTACTGTACATCTTGTGAAAGCACGTGATCTATACGGAGCATTTTCAAAGTGATTTAGGGAAAGAAAGAAGCACGTGTCAATACAAAGTTCTGGATTATTCTAATTTCAAGTTATTTGGTGAGTTTTTTATATCACATTATAGGTATTTATTCTGTAGAATGGTTTGAATGGAATACACTTTTTGCTGCATTTATTTTAAGCTAGCCCTGTCATGATGAAATTCAAGTCGCTAGCTAAAGCCGAAACAGCATGTCGGGCAGCATGCACGATCTGATCAAACCGCCATTAAATATTCGGCCTACCAGCAAATTAGCAGGAATAATAACAGTATTATGGGCAGGTCTGAAGTATTGGCCTATAAGTTATTATTGACATGAAGCATGTTCCGCACATCACACCCTGTAGTGAGTCTTTGATCTATAATAGGCCCAGTCAGCATAGAGACATGGGGGTTATATGGGCCAAAATATGGGTTTTGTCCATGGGTTCAATGTGGGCCCCATCTGGGTTTGCCCAGATGGGCTAAAATATGGGTCCCACACGGTCGACACCTGAGCTTGCCCAGATGGGCTAAAATATGGGTCCCACACGGGTGGAACATGGACTTGCCCAGATGGGCTAAAGCATTGGTCCAATATGGGTAAAAAATGGGCTTGCCCAAATGTGGTCCCATATGGGCAACACATGGGAAAGCATGGGCCTTCTACCAAAACAGTTTCAATGCTGGGTCCTGCATGAGCTTTTCTTTTTACAGCAAGGTAATGGGTCCAACATTCCTGAGCTTTAATTATAATTCTTTAATTCTATTAAATTATAAATGCTTCAATGTATTAATTATTTTAAATCAAGTTATACTTCCGGACTGGGTACAAAGTCACCGTTGACCATTTTGTGTACTTTGTATGATTACCTTTTTGGGGGGCAATTGTGTTTTTGTTATTACAAAATAAATGTGATAAAATGGTACATCGAGCTTTTTATTTGATTGTTTTACTTTGTTGGTTTGGAATGAGCACACTTGATAATTGAAAGTAATGCCATTTTAAATGGTAAAAATTTCATGTAGCATTTAAACAGAGGATCTGGATCTGACCTAACAAGCTTCAAGCGAGACCCATACTTTATTGTCTTACTTTCAGAAGAGCTCAGGAATGTTGGACCCATTACCTTGCTGTACAAGGAAAAGCTCATGCAGGACCCAGCATTTAAACGGTTTTGGTACAAAGCCCTTACGTTCCCATGCGTTGCCCATATGGGACCCACATTTTAGCCCATCTGGGCAAGCCCATTTTTTTTACCCATATAGGACTCATATTTTAGCCCATGTGTTGCCTGTGTAGGACCCATATTTTAGCCCATATGTGTAGCCCAGATGGGGCCCACATAGAACCCATGGAAAAATCTTCTGGGGCCCAGATGGGTAGCCCAACTGGGCCCCATATTTTTGCCCATATGGCCCCCAGCTGGGCCCCATGTCTCTGTGATGACTAAGAAATTCCGAAGATCCCGCACAGAACTTTCTCCCTTCATACAGAACTATTACATCACATACAAAACATTCTCACCTCATACAGAACCTTTACACCACATACAGAACTTTGTCCCCATTTCCAGCTGTGTGTGATTACACAGGTCCTGCTGAGGATGATGATGGTTGCAGTCTGTGAGGGATTTTACTGCGTCTAACTTTTCCGTCTCATTGTTGTGTAACTCACCAAAATAAACTGTAATTGTAGATAATTTCACTTTGCATTCTCTACATGATGTCGGTCACCACTGTTTTCAAGTGACTGTCCTGTATAGATGAACAGCTGGAGTTCAGGCTGAGTGAAAATAAATAGATCCACCATGTCCGATGTTCCTGTTGGTGTTCTCTGTGTGGATCATCTTCAATATTGTTCTGGTTTATGAGTCGCTCTCTGAAAAAAGCCTGATTACAAAATAACTGTTACTTTATACATTTATCCTACAAATACCACAATTTTATACTGAATTATAATGGGCTAGATGTTCACATTTCATACAAATACAATAATTACAATACTCTGAATACAACCTTTAACTTTATTTATTTATTGTTGTACAGAAAATGAACTGAAGTGCTTAATAATCTTGCCCGTTGGTGTTATTTCCGTGGAGTTTTTTATTACTGAATTTACATAATTCATTACAGCTATAATAGCATGTATAATGTAATAAAATAGCTTAAAATAATTTAATTCCAGCAGATTTCAGGGACAATATTATATTTTCAGATTTTATTCCTTAAAGAGTGAGAGTCCTGTCCACATATTTTCAGTTCTGCAGAAATGTTCACGTCTCATAACTGCAGCATATCGAGTTGAAGGATGTGCTGTAATATTACCACCTGTATTATTTATATATATTTATATATTAAAATTTTAAATTTGTTTTCCTTTTAAACTGAGAATTTTTCACACGTAGCATTAATTCCAGATGTTTATCACTCGAGACTCTCACTGAACTTATTTTATGCATCAGGATCAAGTTTCTCCTCAAATGTTTTTCTCTCATGTTCTGTGATTTACAAACAGAAATAAATCACTCAATAAAGTTTCAGAAGGAAATCATTGGATATTTCTCATCTTTGACAGGCTCCGCCCATAAACTGTACAAGTTTCCTCTTTTTACAGAATCATTTCAAAATCGTTCATTATTTAATCTTCTACAAATCCTCTTATAAATCTGAATGAATCTGATCCACTGATGATGATGATTTGATATTTTTTCTGCATCCTCACATCACTCACTGTGTGTTTCTCTCAGTGGATGTGACTCTGGATCCTGATACAGCTCATCCCGAACTCATCCTGTCTGCTGATGGAAAACACGTGACACACGGAGACGAGCGACAGAATCTCCCTGATACACCACAGAGGTTTAATACCTGTGTCTGTGTTCTGGGAGAGCAGAGTTTATCCTCAGGGAGATTTTATTATGAGGTTCAGGTCAGCGGGAAAACTGAGTGGGATTTCGGAGTCGCGAGCGAGAACATTAACAGGAAGGGGTGGATTACAGCGAGACCTCAGTATGGATTCTGGACTGTGGTTCTGAGGAATGAGAATCAGTATCAGGCTTATGCTGATCCCCCTGTTCCCCTCAGACTGAGAAAGAAGGTGGAGCAGGTGGGGGTGTTTGTGGATTATGATGAGGGTCTGGTCTCCTTTTATGATGTGAAGTCCTGCTCTCATATCTATTCTTTCACTGCTCAGTCTTTCACTCACAAACTCTATCCATTCTTCTGTCCTGGTTTAAATGCTGGAGGTAAAAATTCAGCCCCACTGATCATCACTCCTGTATTTAATACTGAATAAATTTACACCTCACAGATTTTAATCATTTATTAAATGGTGAGAATTAAAAGAAATATTTGATTTTTCTGGTGAAGGTTAGAAATACATTTTCTCTTTGAAAGTGCTGTACAGTTTATTTTAATTCCTGAAGTTTGTGTTTTTACATTAAAAATCATTTTAATTCTGCAGGCTATTTGATATGCATTCTGATTGTGGAACATTTTCACAACAAATTAAATAAAATAAAAATAACAAATAAAATAAATTTCATATTCGTAAAAAAACATTTACAGTTCACACTGTTTGACTGAAGAATTTAATCTGATCAATAAAATGAAGTTCAGCTGTTGTTGGTGTGTGTGTGTGTGTGTGTGTGTGTGTGTGTGTGTGTGTGTGTGTGTGTGTGTTTAGATGTAACTGAACAAAACGGTTTTCCTTCAAAGCTGTTCAAACACAAATACAATCACATTCATCTTTTATTTACGATAAACATTACATCATTTATATATTTGCAGAACCACTTAATTCTATCGGGGTTGCAGGGGGCTTGGAGACTATCTCAGCCGACTCTGGGTGAAGGTGTGTCCACAATGAGCAGCTGCTCCAGATGAAAGTGCAGTGGTGTGAAAGCACAGTCAGTGTTTTATTAAACACAAACACCAGCAGCAGCTCAACATGGGAAATACAACACAGCCTTCAGTTACAGTTTAAAATCAACTGATTATAATCAACAATCTCTTCAGGATCATCACAGTCTCTTGTCCTTCAAGTGCAATCTGTCAATCATTCACACAACGAGTGGTCACATGATCAGAAATGAGCAGCTGGTGTGTCCATGATTTTTTGGCGTCCTTTCCCTGCTACTGGACGATCTGTCTCCTCCCACAGAGTGAGTCCGTCACAGGCACAGACCCGTTTGTGGTTCTGAAAGAGTCCTGCAGAACGAGCAATGATCCCACACGCCAACCTGAGAGAGGGAGGTGGGCGTGTCGTTTTTACTATTATAATTTACAGGAAACCAAAATTTTCATAAATTCTAAGGTTGAAATTTTAGAATTATTTTATTTGTGATTATTTTTATAATTGGTGGAATTTATTTCTACAAAACAATCATCTGCCAAAAGAAAAAGAATATTTCAAGCCTAAAATAGTCCAGAAGGTTTAGAAATATTCTGTAAATGTCATTATTTGATGATAAGATAATTATTCCAGTTTAGAAATGCAGAATTAAATCGATCGGAGATGGAAAAGCGCGTCTCATCCTGATTGGTTTGAAATTACTCGTCACCTCTCGCCTGAGTTTCCTGTGATTTTGGACAGAGGGTCATTTCCTCTTCCCAGATCATCTTCTCCTGAATCCACCACCAGCGATCGACCGATCACGTCCCACACCTGTCCACAGAGACACACGGTGAGGGACAGGGCTATGAGACGCGGACAAAGTGCTGGAGAAGATCTTCAGATGGAATAATTACAGAGAGAATAGGAAAGAATTTTCCCTGAACGATTCAAAAATATTTTATGTGTTTTCTAAACCCACTGCAATTCTGCGATCCGATCATCTCCATCTGGAATCATTTCCACATTATTTATTCTTCACACTTTCAGCAGCTCCGTGTTTTATTAACACTTCACCCCCTCACAGTGATTTTCGGGTTCAAGGTGGAACACAAGTGCATTTTGAATTGAGATCTTTGTTCTGTGTGGACCTCGTTACTGCGTCCGTGGAGAAGCACCGAGTTACCTTCAGCTGTGAGTCCTCCAGTCTGAACGTGGCTCTGCCGTCTGTTCCTGCCTGCACGTTCCCAAATCTCCAACATGCTGCCGAACACAAACACCTCCATTCAGTCCACCGTCCGGAACCCGACTTAAACCCGGCTTCGAAAAGCTGCGCACCGCGAAACCTGCTCATTATAGCCATTCATCTGGACTTAATCATTTTCACAATAATAATAATAATCATAATAATAATAATAATAGTGTTTTATTCATTTTTGTTTTGTAGGTTAAAGTGTTTTATATATTGTGCTCCTGAGTTAATATTGCTGATCAATTTTAATTTATTATTATATATTGATTTTATTTAATTTTATTTTTCAGTATTGAATGGTTCAAATTGTTGGTCAAAAATGTTGACAGTTTAAATAAGGAGACTTTTTTTTTTACCCGACCCCACTTAATGCTGAACTGATTCTCCCTGCTCGGGGACTGCAGGGGGCGCAACACAAAATTATTGAGAAGCACTGCTTTAAATCCTTACATACATCCATCTACAGAGAAAATATATATCAATATATATATGTGTGTGTGTGTGTGTGTGTGTGTGTGTGTGTGTGTGTGTGTGTGTGTGTGTGTTTTATGCCAAAGAATATTTTTTTAATTATCCGAAGGTAAATAAATAAAACAGTAACAGTTTTTTCAGCAATCATGAGTGATCTGTATAAATAATCATAAATCCCTCTTGGCTCAGACTTAAATTTCACTGAAGAAAAGAAAACGTACCCTTTGTGTGTCCTGTGGGCCTCCATGCTGCTTCCGAAATGGGTTGTAGTGCTCACCACAGCTGTGTGTGAATAAGAGAGCGAGAGAGAGAGAGAGAGCGGGAGGGAGGGAGGGATAGAGAGAGAGAGAGAGAGAGAGAGAGAGAGAGAGAGAGAGCGAGAGAGAGCGGGAGGGAGGGAGGGAGGGATAGAAAGAGAGCGGGAGGGAGGGAGGGAGGGATATAGAGAGAGAGAGAGAGAGAGAGAGAGAGAGAGAGAGGTTGAGTAATGCTAATGGCCTTCGAGCTACAATCCACATTCCCATTTTGATTTTCGTTTCCATACCTCAAGCAGTCACGTGTGACGTCTCCGAGTTCATGCACGTGAAGGCCATGAGCACCAGGCTCTAACCCATCAATCGTCCCATCAATCAAACACCGATCCTCAGACAGCTGCAGAAACCGGACCACGCCCTGCACTGACCCCGTCCCACTCAGCATAGCAACGGCCGCGCCCAGACCTGAACCGTACATGTAAACAGATCGGGACTGAAGCAACAGTCATATTATTTGTTTGGAGCAGGCATGTCATTGCACAATTTAAAAATAAGTGACTCCCCATGTGCACACATGAATGAGGGTGCTGAGCGCCCGAGGGGAGGGTCTTGGGAGGGGCGTATCCCAAGGATAAGAGCTTTTGCAATTTTTCGGTTTGAAATGGTGCAATTTGGTGAATATTTAGACTTAAAATTCCTAAAAACAGCTGGTATTAAATTGTTGTTTCAAAAACTTGTTGGTTAATCTAAGAATTAACAAAATATAAATAACAAAAGTATATTTACATCCTGATTTACATTATATTTCAGAAGTCAAATATCAAAGATAAAAAGTTATTGCACTTACAGTCAAAATAATTACATGTACAGTATTGCATTAACAATAAATTCACCATTAGATTTAAACTGTAAATAATTATTGAATTTATAGTCCAACAATCATGAGATTTAAAAACGGGAAATGTTCACTCAGCACACACAGTCACCAAATAGAGATGGCAAGTGTGCCGGCGGTAAAAGGCTTGGAATCCGGCGTATCGAAAGAAACAAATGATGAAAATAATTCTGGCGTTGGCTGTAGTTGAGCGCGGAGGACGGACTTGGGTGATGGAGTCTTGAATGACGAAACTTTGTTGAAACGCGTTCCATGATCCGCCTTGGATGATTTTCCCGAAACGATCCGCGTTAGATGATTCCTCTGAAATGATTCTGCCTGAAACGATTCCCCTTTGATCAGTGGTCTCCAACATTTTTGCACCAAGGACCAGTTTAATGTATGAAAATGTTTCCGCGGACCGGTGAGAGTTTACTCTGTAGTCTTGTTTTGGTGGCCGTCACCGCAGAAAACTCCGCCTCACAAAGATATGTGGTTGGAAAATGAAGAAGGGCTTTTTCAGTGCTTCTGTGACCGGTGGTCGGGGACCCCTGCCTTCGATGGTCCGCCCCGAGCCGGCTGGCAACGAGTCTTTATAAAGCTTCCCTCAAGTTTGAAATAGTTGGAGCTTTGCATCAAATCAGATGTGCGCAGGGCACCGACTTCCTCAGGGGTAGCGGATTTAAGTGTAAACACCATCTTTGCTGGTTTCACAATTAAATATCAATACGAATCAATTTTATATTCAAGACTCAATGCCAAATGGTTTATATCCCGGACGATCCGCCAATTTTGTTACGTGTGGAATTTAGAAGATGAAAATTGCCCCGTGAACCAGCAAAGCACGACAAGCCACAAATATATACAGTTCAATAATATCAACAAAGTAAGATAAAATAATACTGAAGAGCTGAACCGTCATCCGCCTCCCGCACCCTATTTTCCTCTTTTCTGTCAATAATTCTTGCTATTAATCATTTATTATAGATCTATAAATTCATGTAGATTTAAATCTTCCTCCACTTGAAATGTTGATCTACCATCACATAGAAAAATGGCAGACTGCACGTGTACATTCTAATGTGAGCACTCATTGGCTTACTGGAGCCTTACAACCGCCCCTCGACCAATCAAAATTACACAACACAAATTATCAACCAATCATATTTAGTATCTCTGGCTCTATTTGTTTTGCCAACTCAAGGCATGAAGCAAAGTCCTTTGTTCAGCATTATTTTAAAACGGGGGAAAATGGGTACTCAGCACACAATCCCCCCGGATTTTTTTTCTCCTTGAATTTAGACGATTCACACGGGTGACGAAGGAGACCCTCAATACGTGAATTTTTGAGAATCCGCGACCAAATAACATGCCTGTTCAAACCTTCACTGCACTCATTTACTCAGCATAACCTCATAATTCTACACACTCATCTCTCTACTCTGACTCTACTCATGTTCCCTCCACCCAGACTCTACTTGTGCTCTATCTACCCTGACTCCACCACCTCTGACTCTACTCGCATTTCCTCCTTTATGACCAGGTGTTTGTGGTGTTTGAGGGATGAGAGCTGAACCTGGTTCTGATCCACCAATCCCCTTCAGCACCGCTCTTCTGCCTGTGTTCTCAATCAGACTCTGAACATCTCGAGTGGAAAGTGACGTCTCGACCAGAACCTGCTCCCGAGCCAAGTCCACCTCCACCAACTGCACACCTGCACAAACAGAGTAAACACGAATAATTATTTGTGAATAATTGTTTGATTGTTTATTCCAATGCATTATTCTAATGTTGTTCAAGTGACTCTGGGAGCTGCTAATTTCACCTTCATGCACCATAAAATCCTGTTTACGACTTCAATATTTAAGTTATAATTTATCTTATTGATCTTCTGAGAGAGAATAACTTTCTCATACACTCCGCGAAAGTAAATATTCTGTAGTTATACACGTGTTTAAAATAATCTGGATTAAAATGTAATTTTTACACCTTTGATCTCTCACCTGGTTTTGTCCCCAATTCTGAACAGAGGAAACGCCTCTGTGTTCGATTGCACTGATTAAATGTGTGGAAGTGTGAAGAGATTTAAACTCAAATTTAATGAATGTTCCGAGTTGATGAACTCACCAGGCTGTTTCTCGAGTGCACCTTTAACAGCCTGCACACAGCTCTCACAGTTATTAAGTCTCCCGATTCAATCGGGAGTCTCCCGATTTAAAAGCATAAATCCAATCTCCCGCCAGGAGATTAATTTCTCCCGATTTCCAGACAACCTCCCGAAAAAAAAAAGTCACACTTTGAACACACCGTAGAATTTTTAAGTCTTAATCTTCTGCATATCGCACTTTGGAGACACCGTAGAAATGTATAGCCAGTCTCTATCTTCCGTTTGTTTATGAACACGAGTTGGCAGTTCACTGATACAGGCTAGCGACTTCAAGTCACGTGATCATTCAGTGCCGTGCAGTTCAGAAACAAGGGCGTGGAAGAAGACAAGCTGGTTGAGGAATTACAGGATTTTCAATTAATGCGTGAAAATGAAATGCCAGTGTTCAGAGAAAAGATGAGGTGTGATGAGTGGTGGCATCAAGTGATGACAATGTCAACTGTGATGGGAGTGAAGAGATTTTCCTCTTTTCACAAAACTGTTGCGGGCAGTGCTGACTATACCAAACAGCAATTGTGACAGTGAAAGGATATTTTCTATTGTAAAGAAAATCCACACTGATGCCAGGTCAGAATTGATCAATGAAACTGTTTGTGCCCTCTTGGCTACAAAATTGAACTCAGACTTTGTTTGTTACAAATGCCATCCAAGTCCTGAACTTTGTAAAATTGGAAAGCAAGCAACATACAAGTATGTGCAGGAACATACCGAAACATCTGGTGTAATTATTAAGCAAGCAGCATTAGTATATGTAACAATATTTTTAAACAGTTGTTTTTATCAGCTGATTCATAAAACTGTATACATCCATGAATAATAAAAAAAAAAAACTTGTTTATTGAGCAATGTTCCATTATTAAAAAAAAAAAAAAAATGCATCAATTCTTGGGGCTGCAGCCCGGCCGCGCAGGGGGTGCGGTGTCTCTGGTGAAAATTCTACCTATTTCAAAATGTTGAAACTTAATAAGTATGAGCTCTCACAGCTCATCTGTACCGCAAACTCCAACTGACAACACAGAAAATCATAAAAGTTATTTTATTTATTCATCACTTTCAGACCTGTACAGAACATTCCCCTGTGTTCAGTATTTTCCCCGTTTAAATTCACACACATTTTGTGCTGCTACATCCGGGAACTGATACGAATGTCATTTGGGATCATATGTCATAACTGTACACAGAATATTGAAGGAAAAACAACAAGAACAATTACACACATAGACGGAGATGCATGGTGGAGCAGTGATAAGCCTCACTGCAAGAAGGTCCTGGGTTCACGTCCCAGGCTCGGTGAGGGAGTTTCTCTGTGGAGTTTGCAGGCTCTGCCTGTGTTTACTTGGGTTTCTTCTGGGTTCTCCAACTGTCAAGCACAGAGACACTCACATGAGACGAATTCGATATTCTCTAAGTGTTAACAGTGCCTGTGTGTTTGTGATAGATAAGTGAGCCATTCCGAGTGTGCACAGAGTTGGCTGAGATAAGCTCCACCCTTACAGCAACCCGAGACCGAGTTTGGAGACAGAATGAATAATTCAATGAATGAAATGGCCAATAGTTCCTATGAAGACTAATAAAACTTGACACTGTGTAAAACAGAGCACTGGAAGGACAATACAGAGCGAAAAGACACTGAGAGTCCAAAGTTTAAAGGTCGCTGGAGGAATTCCGGCTCCCTGTTGGAAATACAGCGGACTCCACAGGGTGCAGAAGAACAATGATTTGTACCCTGTGCAGTAAACACAGTTCCAGTCAAAGGTTTTAGAACACACCCGTTTTCGCAGGTTTACTGAAATATAAGTAGTTTAAATCCAGTGAATGGCCTGAAAAGGACCAAAGGTGAGTGCGATATCTAAACTACAAATAAACTACTCTGTCTAAACTACTTTTGACTGGGAGTGTATATTATATTTTCTTCCTTCTAACCTTGATGAAAAAAATCGGGTTTCCTGTTCGGCTTTGCGGTGAGTAGGAGTTCTTCCAGTCAGAACTTGTTCCATGATGGAAATCAAATATTTTTTCGACAGGTTTCTCCCCAACACTGTTCCAGAAGTTTCTATAAATATCTTGCACTTGTTGGCTGCTTTTGTCCCTTCTGTTCATTTCATCCCGAATTAGCCCGATGGGGTTAAGTCTGGAGACCACGCTGGGGCCATGCCATGATTCTTTTCTTCTCGAGAAGTTTTGACACACCGTCACAGTTATTCCTTTTCAGGCCATTCACTGGACCGAACTGCTTATATTTCAATCACACTGAAAGCAATTTGTTTTTTTGTTTTTTTAACTTTAGACAGGTAGTGTGTGTACGGAAGTCGGTGTTATTTAGGTTTCCACTTTAGAAGTGACAAAATAAATAAAATAATAATCATGATTTAAAACAATAAAGTATTAAACATTTAAAAAGAAGTGCAAAAATGAACAATAATAATACATAGGTTAAAAATAATTTACATTAATGTGACTCCATATAGTTACAACGTTCACTGACAGGATTCTGTATCTGTTGATAGAGATATTAAGTAACTTCTAATTTTAAACTCACACATATACACACATACATACATACATATAATATATACTATCTGTATGTATATTTGTAATTTTTCTCCTTAGACTTTTATATTTATGTCTACTTGATATGGTGCAACTGTTTGTGTTGCACACAATTTCCTCCGGAATTAATAAAATATTCAGATTCTAAGAAACTGCAAGAGTGAATTATTCCTGGACTGTAAACCTACAATAAACAAAAAACTCACGTTAGCAACTCGATTTGTTTCCATTTCAGCAGAATTCTCTCATCCATACACACACTTCTCCTCACAAGTCAAAACAACAGACTTACACTTTTCAAAATAAGATAAGATAAGATAAGATACAGCTTTATTAATCTCACAATGGAGAAATTCACTGTTAGAGGCTCTTGAGGTATCATCAGTAGGGGGTGCAAAAATAGATATAAATACAAACATACACGCATACATATATATTATATAAGTAAATAAATAAATAGATACATAAATAGTATAAATTAATAAACAATAAAGGAATAGAAGGGAACGACTTTGTAGACTGGCCTATATTAGAGTGTAATGTATCTGAGTGCAGAGTAGATGGGTTGATATGGTTCACAGTCAGTGGGGTAGATGTGGTTGATTAAAGTGCACGGGGTTTTTATTGCACATAACCGGTATTTTCACAGACAGTTACAAAATGGTGTTGTACAGTCTGACAGCGGTGGGAATGAACGACCTGCGGTAGCGCTCCTTCCTGCACTGAGGATGTCTCAGTTGTCCACTGAAGGAGCTACTCAGCTTCTCTACAGTCTGGGCAGTGGGTGAGAGCTGTTGACCATGATGGATGTGAGCTTTGCTACCATCCTCCTCTCACTCACCTCCTCCACAGAGTCCAGTGGAGACAGCACTGGCCCTCCTGACCAGCTTGTTCAGTCTCTTTCTGTCCCACTCTGTGCTGCCCGGGGCCCAGCAGATGGCAGCATAGAGGATTGTAGAGGCTACCACAGAGTCATAAAATGTCCTGAGCAGAGGTCTGCATACTCCGAAGGACCTGAGTCTCCTCAGAAGGTGGAGGCGACTCTGGCCCTTCTTGTACAGGACGTTGGTGTTGTGGGACCAGTCCAGTTTATTGTTAAGGTGAACGCCAAGGTATTTGAAACTGTCCACTGTCTCAATGTCCTGTCCCTGGACGTTCACTAGTGAGTGTGTGTGTGTGTGTGTGTGTGTGTGTGTGTGTGTGTGTGTGTGTGTGTGTGTGTGTGTGTGTGTGTGTGTGTGTGTGTGTGTGTTAGAGTGGTTCTTCTGAAGTCGACCACCATCTCCTTCGTCTTCCTGGTGTTCAAGCACAAGTGGTTGCGCTCACACCAGTCCACGAAGTCAACGATGACTGACCGGTACTCCTGCTCGTTCCCCTCTGACACACGGCCCACGATGGCGGAGTCGTCCGAGAACTTCTGGAGGTGGCAGCTGTCTGTGCTATAAATGAAGTCCGAGGTATAAATGTTGAAAAGGAAGGGTGAGAGGACGGGGCCCTGCGGTGCCCCCATGCTGCAGACTGCCACCTTTGACTTACAGCCGTGCAGCCGAACGTACTGTGGACGGTTAGTAAGGTAGTCGATAATCCAGGCAGCAAGATGCCCGTCCACTCCCACGTCCTCCAGCTTCCCCCACAGAAGCGGTGGCCTGATGGTGTTGAAGGCCCTGGAGAAGTCAAAGAACATGTACAAATACAAGTCCTCTTCCGCTGATTAAAAAAAAGTCCTCCATCCTTGTCAATAAAGAATCAATATTCAGAGATGAGCGCCATTTCCCCCCATTCAATTCAAAATGAAATTGGTTGAGCTAAAGTTAACATGGTTGAAAAAAGCATTCATTCATTCATTTTCTGAACCGCTTAATTGTAATTAGGGTAACAGGGAGGCTAGCGCCCATCTCAGCTGACTCCGAGCAAGGCAGGGCAAACACTCACGCAACCATTCATACTTACACCTCGGCGTGATTAATTAACCTGCTGTGCATGTTTTTGGAGTGCAGTAGGAAACCCATGCAAGCACGGGAGAACATGCAAACTCCACACAGAAACACCAAAACTGGGAAACGAACCCAGGACCTTCTTGCTGTGAGTAGGACCTGCTAACCACTTCATCATTTCACCTAAAAAAAGAATATCTCGCAAATCTGTACATGTTGGGAGACAGCCATTGAGAGAGCAATCCGCACATCATGTGAAATTGTGATTGGCGAGTTTGAATTTTGAATGGCGCTTTTCATAAGATGAGGTTGTTTTCGTATCCTGGGGACGAAAACTTAAGAAAATGTTTGTCGTAACCCGGAATTTTCATACCCAGGGGTTTCGTAAGTCGGAGGCCGATTGTATTTAGGTTTACACCTATTTCCTGGAAATAAAAATCATCGCTCTTGAAAGGACTATTAAGAGGTTTTTCTGTGAGTTGTATGTCCTTCGCATTATGGGTTTTCTCAAGTTACTCTGGTTTCCTCCCTCAGTACAAAGACATGCACATTAGGGTAATTGGCTCTCTATATACCTTACATTTTCTATGAGAACTCATTTACAAGAGTTTTGTATCATGTTTATTAAAAATAGTCAGTATGTATCAAATATACATGATATCTGGGCACTGAATTCTGTACAGTCCACATTGTTCATTTTGTGTGTGTGTGTGTGTGTTAGTGTCCCTGTTCTGTCTGTAAATGAGGAGGGAGCACACACACACACACACACACACACACACACACACACACAGCAAGAGAGGGGGGGGGGGAGAGAGAGAGAGAGAGAGAGAGAGAGAGAGAGAGAGAGAGAGAGAGAGAGAGGGAGGGAGAGAACACATTTTAAGGGTGGAGGAAATCAGTTTTTGCATTTCTCTGAAGAGAAAAACAAAACCAAACAAATATACTAATGCTTTTTAAAATATTATTAGTATCAGCTTTATATTTAAACTTTTCTCTTTTTTTATCCTTCTGGTCATCTTTCTTTTTCTTTTCTTGGTTTCTGCCTTACTTCAGGGTTTGTGTACTTTTCCCGAGACTTTTTAAAACTTTCTTTCATGGTGGATTTGAGGAAATATAAAACTCTCCACAAGAGGGCGCCCCTGTGTAAGAGACTTCTGTGTTAGTTTCGTCAGCTTCCAGTATATCCAGACAAAACTGAAAAAGATAAATAAATAAAAAAAAAGTTCCCTCTGATTAACCAGAGTCCGTTATCACTGTGATCCAGCACCGTAGGTCTTACAGCGGTCAGCAGTGACCAGTCCTCTCCTGTCCTGCTCAGCAACTGCCTTAACCTGTAGATATCGCTGTAACCTCTCCCAGAAACTCGCCTTAGCCTCGAGATGTCGCTGTAACGAAATCTTTTCCTTTCGGCGTTTCCCTTCAGGGGTTGCCACAGCAAATGATCTGCCTCCATCTCACCCTCTGCCTCCTGTCTTTTCCTCAGTGCCACTGTTTCTAAACCATACAACATCGCTGACCTCAACACCGCCTTGTACACTTTTCCTTTGCTGTGGAGCTTCGCTATGACAACAAAAGTCCGCTTGGGTGTCTCGTACCAACTTTCAAGTACAATAACACCGGGGTGTGACAGTCTCTGGACACACACACACACACACACACACACGATTAACAAGGCAAAATATCACTATTTTTTCTCCACAATCAGATTGAACTGCTATTCAGATATTTGACCACATGGTGTCACTGTGAGATTAACATTCATCCCGTTCATTTTCTGAATCTTTAATCCTAATTCGGGTCGTGGAGATTGGCGCACATCTCAGCAAATTTGGGCAAGGGCAGGGTACACCATGCACAGATCGCCAGACCCGTAACATTAACTCCTACTACTACTCCTACTACTAGTACTACTACTACTACTACTACTACTACTACTACTACTACTAATAATAATAATAATAATAATAATAAAAGAAAAAAGAACAACAACCACAACAATAGTAACATACACTTAAATAAATTTAAATTATTATTTTCCTGCGCAGTGTGAATTACAGTATAAATACACATGAGCAGAGGCGGCACTTGAGGGATGAGACACAAACTGCTCTGTATGGAACCGCCTTTTATCAACCAGAACAAAATCAACCCGGAAGTGACGAAAGTGAAAGAGAAGGTCAGTTCGTTGGTGTGAAGAAGAAATTCATCTTTCTACATTAATTTCTGAACTGAGCTGCAGGAGAATTTCTCGGTCCCTGAAAAGATGCAAGTAAACTGAAGGTGTGTATTTCAGTGAGTGTTTTATAGATCAGAGGTTTTATCAGTGTGTGATTTATCAGCATCAACTGCAAACATTAACAATATCACACAGAGACAGCATCTCTAACACACTGCACAAATACTCACCCTCAAATACTAACTGATTATAACAACATTTATAAAACTACAACTTTAATCATCAGAATAAAAGATTATTGTGTTTTATTATCTGTGCAGAAGATTTATAAACTCAGAACAAACTGATAGATTTAATGAGCTGAGAGAACAATCAGTGAGATCTGGGTTTATTTATTTAAGGAAGATAAAGATTTTGTTATTTATAACACAGTATTTCTTACTATAAGGTTTTAGATAATTTTATATCCATTTGGGATTTTTGAATTTATTTAAATACGTCTGGGTGAGTCATCAGATATTTTATAAGGTGTGACAATCAGAGATGAATGTAGTTTTACTGGTTTATATGAACCTTCACACTGCAGAGAGACAGAAAGAATTAAACAGAATAATCAGGAAAAATGTCATACTGATACACCACAAATGATGTGATTTCTACCTGGAAACTTTACAGAGGGGAACAAACTGTGTGTGTGTGTGTGTGTGTGTGTGTGTGTATCAGGAAGTGAGAAACTGTGAATGGTAGAGTTACTGAGCTCAGAGCTGTGAGGATGATCAGTGAAATCTGTGTTTATGAATCTAATGAAGATGAAATGTTGAGTGTAACAGATTCATGTGTTTCACCTCAAACTGTTACAGGTGTGAACTGAATGCTGTGATTTCTTACTGAAAAGATTAAAAACACAGGAGGAAGCCAATGGCTGAATCTTCATCATCAGTAAAATACAGAAGAAGGAGCAGCAAGGAGGAACCAGGTTCAGGTAAGATCCACATAAACTACAGAAACTCCTGCATGAACCACCCTTCGTGCAGATGTTTATATTTTCCCCTGATAGTCACATTTAAAAGGAATATTGTGATGGTACTCTCTGTGTGTAGAAACCCAATGAAATGGCCACAGCTGGGCCAGTTTTTATTTAACAATCCAACAAAACTGGTGTAACCATCAGCAGACAGTTTCCAGTTCAGTACAATTTGGTGAAAGGTCGTGTTGGATCCAGGTGAAAGATTCAGAACCTCAAGAACCTCAATTACATTATTATTATTATTATTATTATTATTATAAATAATGTAATTGGTGAAGCACTTAATCCTACTTCTAGGGTTACTGGGAGGCTGTGTCTGTCTTAGCCGATTCTTTGCAAAGTTGGGGTACACCATGAACAGCTCACTGGACCATCACAGGGCGAAACACTCAAACATTGCTACTTACAGTCAGTTTTGAACAGCCAGTTAGCTTAATGTGCATTTCTCTGGACTTTGGGAAGAAACTGGACAGCCTGGAAGAAACCAACACAAACGGGGAAGGACTTGCAAACTCCACAAATAAACGTCCAGAACCTTTTTGCTGTGAGGCAGGTGTGCCAACTGCTGCACCATCATGCTCCTCATTATTATTATTATTATTATTATTAGTTGTTGTTGTTGAAGTAAGTCTGTTGGGGGTCAGTTTTAGCACAGTGGGGGTCTAACTGGGATTCGAACACACAACCTCCTGATCATGAGCGCAGCACCCTAACCACGACACCATCTATTATTGAAGTAGTTTTGAATAAATAGTTTTGTACTAATTACTGATTCATTTTTAAGCTATTTAATCCGAGCTAGCAACACGGGAAATCTGACTCCTATCTCAGCCGACTCTAGGTGTGAACAGAGAACATCCTGAACAATTCGCCAGGCCATCGCAGGGCCAATGTACAGACACCCGTTCACATTGATACTCACACTCAAGAATGGTCAGTTAGCCAAGTGTGCATATTTTTTGTACTGTGGGAGTGGCCAGACAAAAACCCATTCAAACACAGAGAGAACTTGCAAACTCCACAAAGAAACACCTTTGCCGAGGTTCAGACTTGAACCCATGATCTTCCTGCTGTGAGTCAGATGCGCTAACCACTACACCACTGTGCTTCATTATTAAGTGATAGATTATACAATAAAATAGCTAGAATGTTCCGAATTGTGATGGTGTGAGTATTCGAGCCATGGGAATGTTCACCTCACTTTAACGTGCTGAGTTTGAGTCCAATGATTGCTGAGGTTGTTGCTGTGTGGACTTTATACGTTCTCTCAATGTTTGTGTGCTCATACAAGTGCTCCAGTTTCCTCCCACGGTCCAGCGTCATACACATTATGTGAAATAGCTGTTGCATGATTGGGTGAAATTATTGTGAATGATAAAATATTTTTCCAAAAAAAAACCTAGATTTTTGTGACTCCAGCAGTCTCCTGTCTAAAGAGCAGCTGCTGTGTGCGATCTGTCTGGATGTTTTCACTGATCCAGTCACCACTCCATGTGGACACAACTTCTGTAAGAGTTGCCTCACACAGTGCTGGGAGAAGAGTCCACACTGTCACTGTCCATTATGTAAAGAGGAATTCACCAAGAAACATGAACTGAAGATTAATATAACACTGAGAGAGGTTGCGGATCACTTCAAGAAGAAAAGTTCTCAGGAAAAACCTGAGGTTCTCTGTGATGCCTGCACTGGAGAGAAGCTGAAGGCCCTGAAATCCTGTCTGGATTGTGGTGCAAGTTTGTGTAAAACCCATTTAGAGTTTCATAATACCATGCCCAAACAGAAGAAACACAAACTAATAAACCCTGTGGAGAATCTGGAGGACTACAGATGCCAGAGACATGAGAGAGCTCTGGATCTGTTCTGTAGAGATGATCAGACGTGTGTGTGTCAGTTCTGCACTGAAGGAGACCACAAGAATCACAACACTGTTCCTATAGAGGAGGAGAGCAGAGACAGGAGGGTGAGAAACATTGATTACATCAACTCTGGACATTCTTATAGATAATGTAATTCATTTATCGAGTAATCCATCAGAATGAAAAGTTTTGAGTTTAAATCACAAGAACAATTAAAAGTAAATCATTTATAGAAAAATAAAAAAATAAAAATAACAATCATAACTTTTTTTAATTTAAAAGAAATGTTTCCGCATGTATATAAAAGATCATATTAAGTCAGATTTTAATAAAACAGAGACATGAGTTTAATGATGATGAGGTGAATTATTTCCCTTCTGCTCTGATCTCAGACTCAGCTGGTGAAAACACTGACAGATGTGCAGCAGATGATTGAAGAGCGACTGAAGAAGATTAAAGAGATCAAACACTCAGTCGAGCTCAGCACAGTGTGTACAACATGACATGAGTTTACATCTGCAACATTCAATAATTTTCTTTTTATTTTGTAGAAATGATCAAATTGCTATGGAACATCCGTTCACTGTTCAGTGTTATATGATGGAAGTGAAGTTTTGTTTCGCCTTTAGAGAGACAGAAAGAAACAGAAAGCAGACAGTGTCGAGATCTTCACTGCTCTGATTCGCTCCATTGAGAGAAGTCAGGCTGAGCTGCTCCAGCTGATGGAGGAGAAGCAGAAATCAGCAGAGCGGCAGGCTGAAGGACTCATTAAAGATCTAGAGCAGGAAATCACCGAGTTAAAGAGAAGAGACACTGAGCTGGAGCAGCTCTCACACACTGAGGAACATCTCCACCTCCTACAGGTCAGTGTTCCTCTCTCTCACTGACAATGCAGAACATCACAGAACATCACTCACCATCCAGAGAATTTCTCCTCTCTCCTGCTCTACTGTAGATTTACTCCTCCGTGTGCCGACCTCCACACACCAAGAACTGGACTGAGATCAGTATTAACGCTCATCCGAATGGGGACGCTGTGAGGACAGCTCTGTCTCGGCTTCAGAAGAACCTCAATGAGAAACTCACTCAAACACTCAATGAGAAGTTAAAGGAAGCAGGTGAGAAACTTTCAGAATTCCCTTTTTTCAGACACGAGTGTAAAATGTGTTGTTTATAAACCATCTGAAATCTAATGAAAGTGATGTTTTGTTGTTTTTAGTTTCCACAGAACTGAAGAGGATTCAGCAGTATGCAGGTACAGTGAGGTTTCTGATTTCTTCTCATATTAAAATGTACAGATCAGCATCACACCACTGCATCATCACACTTATTTTCATCTGTGGATCTCTCCAGATAAAAGGAAATCTTAAAGTCTCTCATTATCCTCCTCACTACAGATCCATGTCACTTCCTGTTTGGGTTTTATCTTCAAATTTTGGTTCCTTTCTGTGTTCACTGAATATTAAAACAGCCTTCACACAATAACCAACATCAACAAATTGTAAAAGTCACACAAAATTCCCAACAAATTCATTTCGAGCAGCGGAAAAAACGAACCAACAAAGAATAAAATAAAAATAATCAAAGTGTTCAGATAACTTATGAATAACCCAGAGGTAATACTGAATGAATAATAATGAATATTAATGAAGGTTTTAACAGATATATATAATGAGCTGTGTGCGCTCTCTGTATGATCCCCGAATTTAACCCAATCACGTCACATTTCTTGGGGGGAAAAACATTCAGGTACTGAGTAACACCCCCCCCCCCACACACACACACACACACCATTCTGTGGTTCCTGGAATGAACATGTGTGTTCACATGAGTGAGAATAAACAGCTGGAGTTCAGGCTGAGTGAAAATAAATAGATCCACCATGTCCGATGTTCCTGTTGGTGTTCTCTGTGTGGATCATCTTCAATATTGTTCTGGTTTATGAGTCGCTCTCTGAAAAAAGCCTGATCACAAAATAACTGTTACTTTATACATTTATCCTACAAATACCACAATTTTACTCTGAATTATAATGGGCTAGATGTTCACATTTCATACAAAAACAATAATTACTATGCCCTGATAACAAATTTTAACTTTATTTATTTATTGTTGTACAGAAAATTACAGAATATTAAGTGCTATAATTTATTTCCAGCAGATTTCAGGGACAATATTATATTTTCAGATTTTATTCCTTAAAGAGTGAGAGTCCTGGATACCTATTTTCAGTTCTGCAGAAATGTTCACTTCTCATAACTGCAGCATATCGAGTTGAAGGATGTTCTGTAAGATTACCACCTGTATTATTTATATTTATTTATATATTAAACTTTTTAAATTGTTTCCCTTTTAAACTGAGAATTTTTCA
Source organism: Plotosus lineatus (assembly GCA_024760905.1). Classification (NCBI taxonomy): domain Eukaryota; kingdom Metazoa; phylum Chordata; class Actinopteri; order Siluriformes; family Plotosidae; genus Plotosus; species Plotosus lineatus. The sequence goes on from CM045745.1 coordinate 27,846,684, forward strand.
CACGTAGCATTAATTCCAGATGTTTATCACTCGAGACTCTCACTGAACTTATTTTATGCATCAAGATCAAGTTTCTCCTCAAATGTTTTTCTCTCATGTTCTGTGATTTACAAACAGAAATAAATCACTCAATAAAGTTTCAGAAGGAAAACATTGGATATTTCTCATATTTGACAGGCTCCGCCCATAAACTGTACAAGTTTCCTCTTTTTACAGAATCATTCCAAAATCTTTCATTATTTAATCTTCTACAAATCCTCTTATGAATCTGATGCACTGATGATGATGATGATGATGATGATGATGATGATGATGATGATGATGATTTGATATTTTTTCTGCATCCTCACATCACTCACTGTGTGTTTCTCTCAGTGGATGTGACTCTGGATCCTGATACAGCTCATCCCGAACTCATCCTGTCTGCTGATGGAAAACAAGTCACAGATGGAGACGAGGAACAGAATCTTCCTGATACACCACAGAGGTTTAATACCTGGCCCTGTGTTCTGGGAAAGCAGAGTTTCTCCTCAGGGAGATTTTATTATGAGGTTCAGGTCAGCGGGAAAACTGAGTGGGATTTAGGAGTCGCGAGCGAGAACATTAACAGGAAGGGGACGATTACACTGAGTCCTCAGGATGGATTCTGGACTGTGAGTCTGTGGAATGAGAATCAGTATGAGGCTTGTGCTGATCCCGATGTTCCCCTCAGACTGAGAGAGAAGGTGGAGAAGGTGGGGGTGTTTGTGGATTATGATGAGGGTCTGGTCTCCTATTATGATGTGAAGTCCTGCTCTCAGATCTATTCTTTCACTGCTCAGTCTTTCACTCACAAACTCTATCCATTCTTAAGTCCTGGTTTAAATGCTGGAGGTAAAAATTCAGCCCCACTGATCATCACTCCTGTATTTAATACTGAATAAATTTACACCTCACAGATTTTAATAATTTATTAAATGGTGAGAATTAAAAGAAATATTTGATTTTTCTGGTGAAGGTTAGAAATACATTTTCTAGTTTATTTTAATTCCTGAAGTTTGCGTTTTTACATTAAAAATCATTTTAATTCTGCAGGCTATTTGATATGCATTATGATTGTGGAACATTTTCACGACAAATTAAATAAAATAAAATATCAATCAATACAAATAAAATAAATTTAATATTAGTAAAAACATTTACAGTTCACACTGAGTTTTACTGAAGAATTTAATCTGATCAATAAAATGGATGAACTTCAGCTGTATTTGTTGGTGTGTGTGTGTGTGTGTGTGTGTGTGTGTGTGTGTGTGTGTGTGTGTTTGTGGATATAACTGAACAAAACGGTTTTCCTTCAAAGCTGTTCAAACACAAATACAATCACATTCATCTTTTATTTACGAATAAACATTACATTATTTATATATTTGCAGAACCACTTAATTCTATCGGGGTTGCAGGGGGCTTGGGGACTATCTCAGCAGACTCTGGGTGAAGGTGTGTCCACATTGAGCAGCTGCTCCAGATGAAAGTGCAGCGGTGTGAAAGCACAGTCAGTGTTTTATTAAACACAAACACCAGCAGCAGCTCAACATGGGAAATACAACACAGCCTTCAGTTACAGTTTAAAATCAACTGATTATAATCAACAATCTCTTCAGGATCATCACAGTCTCTTGTCCTTCAAGTGCAATCTGTCAATCATTCACACAACGAGTGGTCACATGATCACAAATGAGCAGCTGGTGTGTCCGTGATTTTTTGGCGTCCTTTCCCTGCTACTGGACGATCTGTCTCCTCCCACAGAGTGAGTCCGTCACAGGCACAGACCCGTTTGTGGTTCTGAAAGAGTCCTGCAGAACGAGCAATGATCCCACACGCCAACCTGAGAGAGGGAGGTGGGCGTGTCGTTTTTACTATTATAATTTACAGGAAACAAAAATTTTCATAAATTCTAAGGTTGAAATTTTAGAATTATTTTATTTGTGATTATTTCTATAATTGGTGGAATTTATTTCTACAAAACAATCATCTGCCAAAAGAAAAAGAATATTTCAAGCCTTAAATAGTCCAGAAGGTTTAGAAATATTCTGTAAATGTCATTATTTGATGATAAGATAATTATTCCAGTTTAGAAATGCAGAATTAAATCGATCGGAGATGGAAAAGCGCGTCTCATCCTGATTGGTTTGAAATTACTCGTCACCTCTCGCCTGAGTTTCCTGTGATTTTGGACAGAGGGTCATTTCCTCTTCCCAGATCATCTTCTCCTGAATCCACCACCAGCGATCGACCGATCACGTCCCACACCTGTCCACAGAGACACACGGTGAGGGACAGGGCTATGAGACGCGGACAAAGTGCTGGAGAAGATCTTCAGATGGAATAATTACAGAGAGAATAGGAAATAATTTTCCCTGAACGATCCAAAAATATTTTTATATGTTTTCTAAACCCACTGCAATTCAGCGATCCGATCATCTCCATCTGGAATCATTTCCACATTATTTATTCTTCACACTTTCAGCAGCTCCGTGTTTTATTAACACTTCACCCTCTCACAGTGATTTTCGGGTTAAAGGTGGAACACAAGTGCATTTTGAATTGAGATCTTTGTTCTGTGTGGACCTCGTTACTGCGTCCGTGGAGAAGCACCGAGTAACCTTCAGCTGTGAGTCCTCCAGTCTGAACGTGGCTCTGCCGTCTGTTCCTGCCTGCACGTTCCCCAAATCTCCAACATGCTGCCGAACACAAACAACTCCATTCAGTACACCGTCCGGAACCCGACTTAAACCCGGCTTCGAAAAGCTGCGCACTGCGAAACCTGCTCATTATAGCCATTCATCTGGACTTAATCATTTTCACAATAATAATAATAATAATCATAATAATAATCATAATAATAATAATAATAATAATCATAATAATAATCATAATAATAATCATAATAATAATAATAATAAGAAGAAGAAGAAGAAGAAGAATATTTGTGTTTTATTCATTTTTGTTTTGTAGGTTAAAGTGTTTTATATATTGTGCTCCGTAAGTGTAATAATTACATGACAATCAGCCTCATCAGTTATCAAAGCAAAGTCTTCCTGTTATCAACAACAGACTGAAGTTCTGGACAGAAGGTTCTCTGACAGAACAACAGGCTGGATTTATACCAAGCACCAATACTGTAGAACAAATATGAGGACTCCTGGAGAGAAGTACAGGAATCACCAGATGGAAGAGCACCAGGACTTCAAGAAGGCCTTTGATGGAGTGCGGGGAAGAGCGCTGTGGATGAAACTTTGGAAACACATCTTTGTCAGTGGGATAAAAACCGATGGAAGAACTATACAGCAAAAGCAGCAGTGCAGTATTAACCAGCAGCGACACTTTACAGTTGCTTCAAACAATAGTTGGATCTAAAAGGGATGCATCCTCTCACCACATCTGTTTCACATCTTTCTGGGGAAATTATGATGGAAGCACTGGGACCATAATAAAGATACAAATCAACGGATGCACAGTGAAGGAGGTCAAATCGTTCCAAAACTTTGGCTGCACGGAGACAGGGGGTGTTCCATCAGAGTCAGAGGTCCAGAAAGGACCAGAATGGTCACAGGGTGGCTTGCGATGCTGATTCAACTGTGGCACACCCACAATATCTTCACATCCACTAAAGTACATGAAGTCACTGATCACCTCTACTGCACTTACATGGCTGTGATCACAGACTCTAAACAATAAGATTAAAAAAAAAAGAATCACAAGTTTTGAAATGCGCTGCTTTCAGAGAATCCATTGAATTACTTGGAAGCAGAGAGTCACCAATGAAGCAGTGACACAGCAAATTAAAGTTGTAAAGGGTGGAGGCTGGTCTGACCGTGGGGGGTGCACATCTCGGTTGACCGGAACTCGAGTCCCAGGGGGTATTGAGGTTTTACAGTCACGTGACCCCGATACCTTCATGCGCCATCTTTGACGGCGAGCGTGATCCAGAACACACACACACACACACACACACACACACACATGCGATTCACTCAGCATGGCTTCAACAACAACCGATAATGACAGTGAAAGCAAAATGAAAGTGCCGAAGGCAAAAGCAATGACACTATAATAATGTCAGACGTTGTCAATCATCTGACAGGTGACCAGAGGGCGGGGTATCTGAGTAAAATAAAGCAGCTGGGGATTGCCGATCCATATCTAATGCCGCAGTCAATGTTTAGGAATGTGTTAGAATGTGACCGTTCTTCCCTTCCTGCTTTTGCCTACTTGGATCTTTGTACATATCTTGTCCACGGCCCGTCTCCATTTACAGACAAAGAGTTAAAAGCTTACAAATCAATGGAAGCTTACAAGAATTTAGTTGCCGGATTTGTAAACTGTATGCAACAATGGGAACCAGTAAACCGGGAAGAGAGACGACAGTACAGTACAGTACAGAACCACCTCAGCACGGATAAGCTGTGTGTTCTATCCCCAAATAGATCTACACAAACAAACGCTTTTGCAATAATACATTACAATTATCACTGCTTATAGTGGTTCTATACATTTACATATTTTATATATATCTGTCTGTCTTCCTTTCGGCTTTTTCCCTTTTACTCTGGAGTCGCCACAGCGAATCATCTGATTCGCACGTTTGATTTGGCAGAGGTTTTTACGTCGGATGCCCTTCCTGTCACAACCCTTTAGCAAGGGACAGAAACACACTGACGGCTTTGCAGCTCCTCTTTACGAAAGTCAGCAATGGTTCTTTTACATGAACCTCTCACCATAGACAGTGAGAGACATGGCCCGCCTTTGATAACCCAGTTAGCTGCACTGGGGGGACATCTCACTTAATGGACAGGAATTCTGGCATGGACAATCATGCCTGGGTATTACGAAGGATGTCGGGCAAGGGCCCAACCCAAACATATATGGCTCGCTGACATGACCTAGTCGACTGTAAAACCCATCATTAAAAACATTAGGACAGATGAAAATTTAGAAAGGTGGAGTAAGAGGGTGATGACATCACAGAGCCCCAACAGCCCTCAGACCTCGGGAATAACCTGAACCTGAAAACTTTCCACAAGAGGACGCTTCTGTATTAGAGTTTTATCCACATGTTTGTTTTATCCACAAAAAAATTAAAGAAGGTTATTAATCAGACTCCCCTATTAATTAATTCATGATTTTTTTTTTTAATTTTCCACGTGACTGTTTTAATTCCTGATGAGTAAATCACTTCCACTAAGGTTTACAGAAACACATCAACTTTCTGAACTGCACAAGATCCGTCACTTTGTGTATATTATATTTAAATATGCTATAAAAATATATCTGCATGCTTGGTATTTCTATTATTATTATTATTATTATTTTCCTGTGCAGTGTGAATTACTGTCTAAATACACATGAGCAGAGGTGGCACTTGAGGGATGAGACACAAACTGCTCTGTGATATGTGGAACCGCCTTTTATCAGCCAGAACAAAATCAACACGGAAGTGCTGAAAGTGAAAGAGAAGGTCAGTTCGTCGGTGTGAAGAAGAAATCCATCTTTCTACATTAATTTCTGAACTGAGCTGCAGGAGAATTTCTCGGTCCCTGAAAAGAGGCAAGTAAACTAAAGGTGTGTATTTCAGTGAGTGTTTTATAGATCAGAGGTTTTATCAGTGTGTGATTTATCAGCATCAACTGCAAACATTAAAACATTAACAATATCACACAGAGACAGCATTTCTAACACACTGCACAAATACTCACCCTCAAATACTCACTGATTATAACAAGATTTATAAAAATTAATCATCAGAGATCAACAAAACTGTGTGTGTGTGTGTGGGTGTGGGTGTATGCGCAGCGTGTGTGTCGGAGGACAGCAATATATATATATATATATATATATATATATATATATATATATATATATATATATATATATATATATATATATATATATATATATATATATATAGAGAGAGAGAGAGAGAGAGAGAGAGAGAGAGAGAGAGAGGTTGGGTTATGCAAATATTATGCACATATTATGCAAAGCTACAATCTACACTTCCTTCTTATTTGTAAGGTGAAAGGTCACCTTAATAAAATAAAATAATAAAATCAAGAATGGAGGAGTTCACTGGTGCACTACACAGGATCTGCCACTCAGTGTGCTGAAGTCCTCAATGACCAATACAAAGGTGGAGAGCTCTGATAATACCACTGCAGAACAAAAGAAACCTTTATAAGTGTAATAATTACATGACAATCAGCCACATCAGTCATCAAAGCAAAGTCTTCCTGTTATCAACAACAGACTGAAGTCCTGGGCAGAAGGTTCTCTTGCAGAAGAACAGACTGGATTTATACCAAGCACCAATACTGTAGAACAAATATGAGGATTCCTGGAGAGAAGTGAAGGTATCACCAGATGGAAGAGCACCAGGACTTCATTGAATTCGAGGCCTTTGCTGGAGTGTGGGGAAGAGCGCTGTGGATGAAACTTTGGAAACACATCTTTGGCAGTGGGATAAAAAACGATGGAAGAACTATACAGCAAAATTAGCAGTGCAGTATTAACCAGTAGCGACACCTTACAGTTGCTTCAAACAATAGTTGGATCTAAAATTGCATGCATCATCTCACCACATCTGTTTCACATCTTTATGGGCATATTATGATGCATATACTTGGAAGCAGAGCGTCACCAATGAAGCAATGACACAGTGAATTAAAGTTGTCATTGGAGAATATGAACCCTAATTTAAATTGACAGATAGTAGAAATTGCAATGGTTCTGCCATCTCACTAAATGGACAGGAACTCTGGCATAGACACTCATGACTGGGTATTACATACATGGCTAACTGACATGACCAAGTCGACTGGCAAACCCATCATTAAAAACATTAGGACGGATGAAAATATAAAACGGTGGAGTAACAGGGTGCTGACATCAAAGAGCCCCAACAGCCCTCAGACCTCGGGAATAACCTGAACCTGAAAACTCTCCATGAGAGGACGTTTCTGTATCAGAGTTTTTATTCAAATGTTTTCTTTATCCACAAAAAAATTGAAACAAGGTTATTCATCAGACTCCCCACAGCAAGACAAACACAGACACATCAGTCCATAATCATAGTGAAGTTCACAGCATCAGTTTATCCCCAGTCCAGATGTACAGTCAGTTCTGTTGTGCAGTCTGACATATAACCTTTCATTGATATGAGGGCCCAGAGGTGCCGAGGGTACATGTTGGTGATCTGATGGTGAATGTCCTCATCCTCGTCGAAGGGAAACATTGTTATCCCAACAGCCCACATGTCCATAGAATGATTATAACCATGGTTGCTGTGCACCTTGGGGCACATATGCTGGCGTACCCACCTCCGAGTGGTAAAAAGACTTCTCACTGTTGATTTGTGCAACACCAAAGTCATACAGTTTAACCTGATTCACTCATCAAACATTAAAACCTAAGAAGGTATCAGCCAGGTCGTGGAGAAAGTCCACACGATTTTTGTATCCTTGGCTCCCTCTCTGAGTGTCACCCCGCCCGTCACAATAACTCGTGCAAGCTAATTAACTTTACACTCAAAAAGAGGCTAAAGTCGAAGTATTCATATAAAGCTTGAACTAGTTTGACTTCACACACACTTACAGATTTCATTTATCGAGCTAATAAACAGTAACAAACGTAACAAATGTCAAAATATACGAAATAAAGCACTGCGTAAGCAAGCAAGCTAACGTTACTTTATTAACAATAGCTTCTTCGAGCTGACTAGCATGCTAACTTCCTGATGTTGAATTCTCTGGGTTTTCGGTGATATGCCGACTTCAGACTCTCCCTATGTTAATCAGGGCGTGCATATAAACCCTAAATATTAAATTAAATACAGTTCTATTCGACTGAATATTTTAAACTTTGAAAGAAGTCGAAAAAGAAAAACACTCGATACAGCTGCTTGCTAACCTATGAGCGCTCATGCCGATCTAAGCGCACATGCAGAGTTTAAGTCCAGGATTCAGATGAAACTGAATGATTTAAAATAACAATTAAACTTCTCACGTGCTGCAGTTTCAGATCTTTTCACCGCCTCAGTTTCTTAGAATGGAAAACAACAAACTTTCAGCTAACAAATAAAATCCTTCACTTGCTGCTGATACTCTCTCTACTACTCTTGCGAGCTTGTGTGCTCTGATTTTACATTTCATGATTTTTCAATTTTTTCTACGTGACTGTTTTAATTCCTGATGAGTAAATCACTTCCACGAAGGTTTACAAAAACACATCAACTTTCTGAACTGCACAGGATCCGTCACTTTGTGTATATTATACATAAATATGCGATAAAAATATATCTGCATGCTTGGTGTTTCTATTTTATTACTATTATTATTATTATTATTATTATTATTACAGTAGGTCCTCGACATTCGCAGGGGTTCAGTTCCGAGCCCTCCCGCGAATCGGATAATCCGTGAGTTCTGTACCTGGCAGTGGCCGGAAGTAAAATACTATGTATCTATTACATGTGTTAAAATATGCTTCTTAAACACATTCTATAGACAGTCTTACTCATTAATACAGTATTAATGTAGTAAAATATAATAATGATTAAGAAAAACTTTTCAATTTTTACTCTTATTTTTACTGAGGATAAAATATAAACATTTTACAGCATATACTGTTGTAAAGCACTCGTTTTAAAGTCTTTTTCGATTATTATTCCAGTACAGTACCTAAGTTAATTCTGAGAATATTTGTGCGTGAGATTTTATGTTCTGTAGCATGTTTAACAAATGATACCAAAAGGATAAACTTTATTACGCTTCATGTCCTTTTACATTGAACTTGTAGTGACATCTTGAAGTGACGTTTCCAAGACGGTGCTGCCTAGAGGGCAACGTCGCGAAGTTCTCAGAGTCAAATTGTTTCTTTGTTCGTTTTAATTTGTTTTATTTGTTTGTTCATGTTTTGTGCTATGCTCGTCTATGATCAGTCGACCCAACTACAGCTATGAGCAGCTTCAGCTTCGGGCAACTAGGCATGCAACAACTTCTATCGTGAGCTGCTATGCTATGCTATGCTATGGGAGCTCAATGCTAACAATAAGCCCAGGTGGAGTTCTCAGATTCTCCGGCGCTTGGTTAGCACTTCCGGCCATACTGTTGGAAAATGTTCAGTCCCTGCAAAACAAGATGGATGAGCTTCATGCTCAGATTGCAGCACAGAGGGATCAACAGGACTGTGTTTCTGTGAAACATGGCTTGAGGAGAGTCCACCCGATAAGGCGATTATACCAGCCGGCTACACAGCCTTCATCCCCTGCAATCCCAAGCGCCGGAGGCATCGTTCTTCCCCTTCCCACCATAGCATGTTCACTCTGCTAATAGCATGATAGCCCTGCTTAGTTATACACGCCCGAAGATACTCCAATCTTATAGCTGTAGTAGAGTTGACCGGTCATAGACGAGCATAGTGCAAAACATGAACAAACAAAATAGCACAGAAAACAAATTAAAATGAACAAAGAAACAATTTGACTCTGAGAACTCCACGACATTGCCCTCTGGGCAGCGGCATCTCGGAGATGTCACTACAACTTCAATATAAAAGGACATGAAGAGTACTGGAATAAAGCTTATCCTTTTGGTATCGTTTGTTAAATATGCTACAGAACATGAAATCTCACGCATAAACATGAACTTATGTACTGTACTGGAATAATAATTGAAAAAGGTTTTAATAGAACAGTTCAGAGAAAACCGTCGTTTCTCAGGAGAAAGTCGTATTTCTTCAGAAGAGACATCCAGCATTTTTCATCGCTTAGCCAGAGAAGACGCATAGCGTTTGAGTGGTATCATAGAGCTTAACCGGTAATTAAAACACAACACAAAAAAGAGGCTCATTGACAGCTTGTGCGCAAATGAGAAAAAAGGGGTGGGACATCATCTCAACCAATCAGGAGAAAGGAGGACAGCCATTGGCTGAATTTGATTCATGTGCCGGTTACTTGGCAGTCAGTGAATACTCAAACCGTGGGTGCAAAACCGTGAATAGTCAAGGGCATACTGTATTATTATTATTATTATTATTTTTATTTTTAATTATTATTTTTTTTTAATTATTTTTTTTATTATTATTTTCCTGTGCAGTGTGAATTACCGTATAAATACACATGAGCAGAGGTGGCACTTGAGGGATGAGACACAAACTGCTCTGTGATATGTGGAGCCGCCTTTTATCAGCCAGAACGAAATCAACCCGGAAGTGACGAAAGCGAACAAGAAGTTCGTCGGTGTGAAGAAGAAATCCATCTTTCGACATTAATTTCTGAACTGAGCTGCAGGAGAATTTCTCGGTCCCTGAAAAGAGGCAAGTAAACTAAAGATGTGTATTTCAGTGAGTGTTTTATAGATCAGAGGTTTTATCAGTGTGTGATTTATCAGCATCAACTGCAAACATTAACAATATCACACAGAGACAGCATCTCTAACACACTGCACAAATACTCACCTTCAAATACTAACTGATTATAACAAGATTTATAAAAATACAACTTTAATCATCAGTGATCAGTAAACTCTCTCTCAAATAATAAAAAAATAAAAATAAAATAAAATAAAACTTTAATCATCAGTGATCAACAAAACTCCATGTGTGTGTGTGTGTGTGTGTATCAGGAAGTGAGAAACTGTGAATGGTAGAGTTACTGAGCTCAGAGCTGTGAGGATGATCAGTGAAATCTGTGTTTATGAATCTAATGAAGATGAAATGTTGAGTGTAACAGATTAATATGTTTCACCTCAAACTGTTCCAGGTGTGAACTGAATGATGTGATTTCTTACTGAAAAGACTAAAAGCACAGGAGGAAGAAAATGGCTGAATCTTCATCATCAGTAAAAGACAGAACAAGGTGCAGCATAGATCAACCAGATTCAGGTAAGATCCACATAAACTACAGAAACTACAGAAACTACATAAACTCCTGCCATCCGATTGTCTGTCGTCTCACTTGTAATTCTTCTCCTCTGAAATGATTAAATTGTTTGTGAACAAATTTGGCTGTAATGATCCTGAAGCTGTTCTGGCAGTGATGGGCCCTGTACTAAAAATACTACATCAGCTTCAAAACACCTTTTCTGATTATTATCTCAGAAATCACTGCACAGAGAGAAAAACTATCAGAAATCTCCCCAGGGCAGTGGTGGTCTAGTGGTATAAGGCGCCGGCTTGCTGATCCAAAGGTTGGGGGTTCGAGTCCCACTCTCCACAAGGTTGTCACTGTCCCCCCCAGTGCAGCTAACTGGGTTATCAAAGGCTGGCCATGTTTCTCACTGTCTATGGTGTGAGGCATGTAAAAGAACCATTGCTGACTTTCGACAAGAGTAGGCTACAAAGCCGTCAGCGTGTTTCTGCCCTGCGATGGCCTGGCGAGCTGTTCAGGGTGTACTCTGCCCTCGCCCTGAGTTGGCTGGGATGGGCACCAGCCTCCCCGCGACCCTAATTAGGATGAAGCAGTTACAGAAAATGAACTGAATTATCACTGCCTCTAGTGATTGTATAAATTTACATATTTTATTTATATCTGTCTGTCTTCCTTTCGGCTTTTTCCCTTTTACCCAGGAGTCACCACACCGAATCATCTGATTCGCACGTTTGATTTGGCAGAGGTTTTTACGTTGGATGCCCTTCCTGTCACAACCCTTTTTAGCAAGGGACAGAAACACGCTGATGGCTTTGCAGCTACTCTTTACGAAAGTCAGCAATGGTTCTTTTACATGAACCTCTCACCATAGACAGTGACAGACATGGCCCACCTTTGATAACCCAGTTAGCTGCACTGGGGGGGCATCTCACTAAATGGACATGAACTCTGGCATGGACAATCATGCCTGGGTATTACGAAGGACGTCGGGCAAGGGCCCAACCCAAACATACATGGCTCGCTGACATGACCAGGTCGACTGTAAAACCCATCATTAAAAACATTAGGACAGATGAAAATTTAGAAAGGTGGAGTAAGAGGGTGATGACATCACAGAGCCCCAACAGCCCTCAGACCTCGGGAATAACCTGAACCTGAAAACTCTCCACAAGAGGACGCTTCTGTATCAGAGTTTTATCCACATGTTTGTTTTATCCACAAAACAATTAAAGAAGGTTATTAATCAGACTCCCCTCATTAATTAATTCATGATTTTTTTTTTTAATTTTCCACGTGACTGTTTTAATTCCTGATGAGTAAATCACTTCCACTAAGGTTTACAGAAACACATCAACTTTCTGAACTGCACAGGATCCATCACTTTGTGTATATTATACTTAAATATGCACCACCCCTCCCCCCCACACAGCAGGAGTTGAGTTCTGATTGACAAGAAATGATGTGTATTCACAATCTTATAAAAACTTAATGGCTGTTATTGAAGAGAAGGTCGAAGATAAATTCAGTGTGCAGTAAACCGGAAAATTTAAGTTAACGTGTAACGGGCACTGCGCATGTGCAAGGCCGAGCTAACCAATCAACAAGCACCTATTTCGATGGAGCGCCTCACATATTATCAGTTAGCAATAATAGCTGAACACTGTCAATCAAACAAAGTGCGAGTGTGAGAATAAAGTACAGTTTCTCAGTACCGCTTCCGGTTCCTGTACATGTGTTAAAACACAAACATTACTGCTTAGTAATATAATAAATAAAATTACAGCCCCTGGGACTCGAGTTCCGGTCAACCAAGATGTGCACCCCCTACAGTCAGACCAGCCTACGCCCTTGTTCCAGTGCAGGTAACTGGGTTATCAAAGACCGTGTTTCTGTCCCTTGCTAAAGGGTTGTGACAGGAAAGGCATCCGACATAAAAACCTATGCAAAATCAAACGTGCAAATCAGATGATTCGGTGTAGTGACTCCCGAGTAAAAGGGAAAAAGCCGAAAGGAAGAAAGACAGACTCTTTGTCTGGAAGAACCCAATGAAAAGGCCACAGCTGGGCCAGTTTTATTTAACAATCCAACAAAACTGGTGTAATCATCAGCATACAATTTCCAGTTCAATACAATTTGGTGAAAGTTCATGTTGGATTCAGGTGAAAGATTCAGAACCTCAAGAACCTCAATTAAATTATTATTATTATTATTATTATTATTATTATTATTATTATTATTATTATTATTATTATTATTATTATTATTATTATTATTAACGTATTGGAAAAGCACTTATTCCTACTTCTAGGGTTACTTGGAGGCTGTGTCTGTCTTAACCGATTCTTTGCGAAGTTGGGTTACACCATGAACAGCTCACAAGACCATCACAGAGCGAAACACTCAAACATTGACACTTACAGTCAGTTTTGAACAGCCAGTTGGCTGATTGTGCATTTCTCTGGACTTTGGGAGGAATCTGGAGAGCCTGGAAGAAACCCACACAAACGGGGGGAGGACTTGCAAACTCCACTAAGACTCGAAACGTCCAGAACCTTTTTGGTGTGATGCAGATGTGCCAACCACTGCACCACCATGCTCCTCATTATTATTGTTATTATTATTATTATTAGTTGTTTTTATTGTTGAAGTAAGTCTGTTGGGCTTTTTACACTTGAGTGGCTCATCAGGCCGGTGCTTATCTCCGGTTTCTGTAGCGTGAAGCGACCTGGAGTTTAACTCCTCCTGGATGGAGCGCGAGTCCGTCGCAGGTTACCTTCCCAGTATATTTTAACTGGTACCCATTTATACTGCTCGGTGAACAGAGGCACACTTTTGGTTGAGACCTTGCCCAGGGGTCTTAGCACAATGGGAGTCTAACTGGGATTCGAACACCCTACCTCCTGATCATGAGCGCATTACCCTAACCACTACAACATCTATTATTGAGGTATTTTTGATAAATAGTTTTGCACTCGTAGGTTTGTGTAGTAATGACTGATTCACTAGAGCTTAGATTGCCAGATGGAGGCACTACATCCTTTATTCATTCACCCATTTTTAAGCTATTTAATCCGAGAAATCTGGCTCCCATCTCAGCCGACTCTGGTTGTGAACAGAGAAGATCCTGAACAATACGCCAGGCCATCGCAGGGCCAATGTACAGACAACCGTTCACATTGATACTCACACTCAAGAACGGTCAGTTAGCCAACTGGCATATTTTTGTACTGTGGGAGTGGCCAAAGAAAAACCCATTCAAACACAGAGAGAACTTGCAAACTCCACAAAGAAACGCCTTTGCTGAGGTTCAGACTTGAACCCATGACCTTCCTGCTGTGAGTTAGATGTGTGAACCACTTCACCACTGTGCTACATTATTAAGTGATGGATTAAACGATAAAATGGCTAGAATGTTCCGAATCGTGATGGTGTGAGCATTCGAGCCATGGGAATGTTCACCTCACTTTAACGTGTTGAGTTTGAGTCCAATGATTGCTGAGGTTGTTGCTGTGTGGACTTTACATGTTCTCTCAATGTTTGTGTGGGTTCTATACAAGTGCTTCAGTTTCCTCCCACGGTCCAGCTTCATGCACATTATGTGAAATAGCTGTTGCATAATTGGGTGAAATTATTGTTGATGATAAAACATTTTTCTAAAAAAAAAACCTAGATTTTTGTGACTCCAGCAGTCTCCTGTCTGAAGAGCAGCTGCAGTGTTCGATCTGTCTGGATGTTCTCACTGATCCAGTCACCACTCCATGTGGACACAACTTCTGTCAGAGCTGCCTCACACAGTGCTGGCAGAAGAGTCCACACTGCCACTGTCCATTATGTAAAGAGAAATTCACCAAAAAACCAGAACTGAAGATTAATACAACACTAAGAGATGTTGTGGATCACTTCAAGAACAAAAGTTCTGCAGAAAAAACTGAGGTTCTCTGTGATGCCTGCACTGGAGGGAAGCTGAAGGCCCTTAAATCATGTCTGGATTGTGGAGCAAGTTTGTGTAAAAGCCATTTAGAGCCACACAATATTATTCCCACACTCAAGAAACACAAACTAATAAATCCTGTGGAGAATCTGGAGAACTACAGATGCCAGAAACATGAGCGAGCTCTGGATCTGTTCTGCAGAGATGATCAGACGTGTGTGTGTCAATTCTGCACTGAAGGAGACCACAACAATCACAACACTGTTCCTATAGAGGAGGAGAGCAGAGACAGGAAGGTGAGAAACACTGATGACATCAACTCTGGACATTCTTATAGATAATTTAAATTTATCCAGTGATCCATCAGAATGAAAAGTTTTGAGTTTAAATCACATTAACAATTAAAAGTAAATATAGAAAAATAAATAAACAAATAAATATAATTATCATAATCGTTTTAAATATAAAAATTTGTTTCCGCATGTATATAAAAGATCATATTAAGTTATATTTTAATAAAGCAGAGACATGAATTTAATGTTGATGAGGTGAATTATTTCACTTCTGCTCTGATCTCAGACTCAGCTGGTGAAAACACAGACAGATGTGCAGCAGATGATTGAGGAGCGACTGAAGAAGATTAAAGAGATCAAACACTCAGTCGAGCTCAGCACAGTGTGTACAACATGACATGAGTTTATATCTGCAACATTCAGTCATTTTCTTTTTATCTTGTAGAAATTAGCAAATTGCAATGAAACAGTCGTTCACTACTCAGTGTTATATGATGGAAGTGAAGTTTTGTTTCTCCTTTAGAGAGACACAGAGAGACAGAAAGCAGACAGTGTTGAGATTTTCACTGCTCTGATTCGCTCCGTTGAGAGAAGTCAGGCTGAGCTGCTCCAGGTGATGGAGGAGAAGCAGAAAGCAGCAGAGCGGCAGGCTGAAGGACTCATTAAAGATCTGGAGCAGGAAATCACTGAGTTAAACAGGAGAGACACTGAGCTGGAGCAGCTCTCACACACTGAGGAACATCTCCACCTCCTACAGGTCATTGTTCCTCTCTCTCACTGACAATGCAGAACATCACAGAACATCACTCACCATGCTGAGGGATTTCTTTTCTCTCCTGCTCTACTGTAGAATTACTCCTCCGTGTGCCGCCATCCACCCACCAAGAACTGGACTGAGATCAGTATTAACACTCCTCCGAATGGGGACGCTGTGAGGACAGCTCTGTCTCGACTTCAGAAGAACCTCAATGGGAAACTCACTCAAACACTCAATGACAAGTTAAAGGAAGCAGGTGAGAAACTTTCAGAATTCACTTTTTTCAGACATGAGTGTAAAATGTGTTGTTTATAAACCATCTGAAATCTAATGAAAGTGAATTTTTGTTGTTTTTATTTCCCACAGAACTGAAGAGGATTCAGCAGTATGCAGGTACAGTGAGGTTTCTGATTTCTTCTCATATTAAAATGTACAGATCAGCATCACACCACTGCATCATCACACTTATTTTCATCTGTGGATCTCTCCAGATAAAAGGAAATCTTAAAGTCTCTCATTATCCTCCTCACTACAGATCCATGTCACTTCCTGTTTGGGTTTTACCTTCAAATTTTGGTTCCTTTCTGATAACTTTAGTTATTTATTTACTTTTGTACAAATGCTATTATTTAATTCCAGCAGATATCAGGGACAATATTATATTTTCAGATTTTATTCCCGAAAGAGTGAGAGTCCTGTCCACATATTTTCTGTTCTGCAGAAATGTTCACTTCTCATAACTGCAGCATATCGAGTTGAAGGATGTGCTGTAATATTACCACCTGCATTATTTATATTTATTTATATATTAAACTTTTACATTTGTTTCCTTTTTAAACTGAGAATTTTTCACACGTAGCATTAATTCCAGATGTTTATCACTCGAGACTCTCACTGAACTTATTTTATGCAGCAGGATCAAGTTTCTCCTCAAATGTTTTTCGCTCATGTTCTGTGATTTATAAACAGAAATAAATCACTCAGGGGGCAGTGGTGGTCTAGTGGTTATAAGGCGCCGGATCGCTGATCCAAAGGTTGGGGGTTCGAGTCCCACTCTCCACAAGGTTGTCACTGTCCCCCCCAGTGCAGCTAACTGGGTTATCAAAGGCCGGCCATGTCTCTCACTGTCTATGGTGTGAGGCATGTAAAAGAACCATTGCTGACTTTCGACAAGAGTAGCTGCAAAGCCGTCAGCGTGTTTCTGCCCTGCGATGGCCTGGCGAGCTGTCCAGGGTGTACTCTGCCCTCGCCCTGAGTTGGCTGGGATGGGCACCAGCCTCCCCGCGACCCTAATTAGGATGAAGCGGTTACAGAAAAGGAACTGAACTGAATAAATCACTCAATAAAATTTCAGAAGGAAAAGATTGGATATTTCTCATCTTTGACAGGCTCCGCCCATAAACTGTACAAGTTTCTTGTTTTTACAGAATCATTTCAAAATCTTTCATTATTTGATCGTCTACAAATCCTCTTATAAATCTGAATGAATCTGATCCACTGATGATGATTTGATATTTTTTCTGCATCCTCACATCACTCACTGTGTGTTTCTCTCAGTGGATGTGACTCTGGATCCTGATACAGCTCAACCATATCTCATCCTGTCTGCTGATGGAAAACACGTGACACACGGAGACGAGCGACAGAATCTCCCTGATACACCACAGAGGTTTAATCAATGTCACTGTGTTCTGGGAAAGCAGAGTTTCTCCTCAGGGAGATTTTATTATGAGGTTCAGTTTAGCGGGAAAACTGCGTGGGTTTTAGGAGTCGCGAGTGAGAACATTAACAGGAAGGGGTGGATTACAGTGAGACCTCAGAATGGATTCTGGACTGTGGTTCTGATGAATGAGAATCGGTATTGGGCTTTTGCTGATCCCCCTGTTCCCCTCAGACTGAGAGAGAAGGTGGAGAAGGTGGGGGTGTTTGTGGATTATGATGAGGGTCTGGTCTCCTTTTATGATGTGAAGTCCTGCTCTCATATCTATTCTTTCACTGATCAGCCTTTCACTCACAAACTCTGTCCATGCTTCAGTCCTGAATATAATGATGGAGGTAAAAATTCAGCCCCACTGATCATCACTCCTGTATTTAATACTGAATAAATTTACACCTCACAGATTTTAATCATTTATTAAATGGTGAGAATTAAAAGAAATATTTGATTTTTCTGGTGAAGGTTAGAAATACATTTTCTCTTTGAAAGTGCTGTACAGTTTATTTTAATCCTGCAGTCTGATTTGTATACATTATGATTGTAGAACTTTTTCTCTACATATTAAACAAATTAAAATACAAATCAATACAAATTAAATCAATTAAATATGAGTAAAGACATTAACAGTTCACACCGAGTTTTACTGCAGAATTTAATCTGATCAATAAAATGAAGTTCAGTGTGTGTGTGTGTGTGTGTGTGTGTGTGTGTGTGTGTGTGTGTGTGTGTGTGTGTGTTTAGATATAACTGAACAAAACGGTTTCCTTCAAAGCTGTTCGAACACAAACACAATCACATTCATCTTTTATTTACGAATAAACATTACATCATTTATATATTTGCAGAACCACTTAATTCTATCGGGGTTGCAGGGGGCTTGGAGACTATCTCAGCCGACTCTGGGTGAAGGTGTGTCCACATTGAGCAGCTGCTCCAGATGAAAGTGCAGCGGTGTGAAAGCACAGTCAGTGTTTTATTAAACACAAACACCAGCAGCAGCTCAACATGGGAAATACAACACAGCCTTCAGTTACAGTTTAAAATCAACTGATTATAATCAACAATCTCTTCAGGATCATCACAGTCTCTTGTCCTTCAAGTGCAATCTGTCAATCATTCACACAACGAGTGGTCACATGATCATAAATGAGCAGCTGGTGTGTCCGTGATTTTTTTGGCGTCCTTTCCCTGCTACTGGACGATCTGTCTCCTCCCACAGAGTGAGTCCATCACAGGCACAGACCCGTTTGTGGTTCTGAAAGAGTCCTGCAGAACGAGCAATGATCCCACACGCCAACCCTAGAGAGGGAGGTGGGCGTGTCGTTTTTACTATTATAATTTACAGGAAACCAAAATTTTCATGAATTCTAAGGTTGAAATTTTAGAATTATTTTATTTGTGATTATTTCTAGAATTGGTGGAATTTATTTCTACAAAACAATCATCTGCCAATAGAAAAAGAATATTTCAAGCCTAAAATAGTCCAGAAGGTTTAGAAATATTCTGTAAATGTCATTATTTGATGATAAGATAATTATTCCAGTTTATAAATGCAGAATTAAATCGATCGGAGATGGAAAAGCGCGTCTCATCCTGATTGGTGTGAAATTACTCGTCACCTCTCGCCTGAGTTTCCTGTGATTTTGGACAGAGGGTCATTTCCTCTTCCCAGATCATCTTCTCCTGAATCCACCACCAGCGATCGACCGATCACGTCCCACACCTGTCCACAGAGACACACGGTGAGGGACAGGGCTATGAGACGCGGACAACGTGCTGGAGAAGATCTTCAGATGGAATAATTACAGAGAGAATAGGAAATAATTTTTCCTGAACGATTCGAAAAATATTTTATGTGTTTTCTAAACCCACTGCAATTCTGCGATCCGATCATCTCCATCTGGAATCATTTCCACATTATTTATTCTTCACACTTTCAGCAGCTCCGTGTTTTATTAACACTTCACCCTCTCACAGTGATTTTCGGGTTCAAGGTGGAACACAAGTGCATTTTGAATTGAGATCTTTGTTCTGTGTGGACCTCGTTACTGCGTCCGTGGAGAAGCACCGAGTTACCTTCAGCTGTGAGTCCTCCAGTCTGAACGTGGCTCTGCCGTCTGTTCCTGCCTGCACGTTCCCCAAATCTCCAACATGCTGCCGAACACAAACACCTCCATTCGGTACACCGTCCGGAACCCGACTTAAACCCGGCTTCGAAAAGCTGCGCACCGCAAAACCTGCTCATTATAGCCATTCATCTGGACTTAATCATTTTCACAATAATAATAATAATCATAATAATAATAATTTGTTGTTGTTTGATTCGGTTTTGTTTTGTAGGTTAAAGTGTTTTATATATTGTGCTCCTGAGTTCATATTGCTGATCAATTTAAATGTATTATTATTTATTGATTTTATTTAATTTTATTTTTCAGTATAAAATGGTTCAAATTGTTGGTCAAAAATATTGACAGTTTCAATAAGGAGACTTTTTTATTTTAGGCAAATTGGTGCACTTTCAATCTTTTTGTTTAAAGACTAGAAAATTTTGTTAATAAAGTTATTGTTTGTTGAATGTTGATCTATATTTCTTCATTTTTTGTATTAATAATGATAATAAGGAATTATTATGGTAATAAAGATACAGTGTATGCAGAGGATTACTTATAGCAATTTTTAGACAAATGGTAAAGTCTGGGCTTTTTACTCAAGAGCCATAACAGCTCAGCAGGCGGTGCTTATCCCCGGTTTCCGTAGCGTGAAGCAACCAGGAGATCAACTCGTCCTGGAGGGGGCGCTAGTGCATCGCAGGTTACCTTCCCAGTATATTTTACTGGGCCCCATTTATACTGCTGGTTGAACAGAGGCACACTTGTGGTTGAGACCATGCCCAGGGGTCTTAGCACAGTGAGGGTCTCACTGCGATTTGAACATACAACGTCCCGATCATGAGCGCAGCACCTTAACCACTGCACCACTGGCCACACTTCCTGCTGAACTGATTCTCCCTGCTCGGGGACTGCAGGGGGCGCGACACAAAATAATTGAGAAGCACTGCTTTAAACCCTTACATACATCCATCTACAGAGAAAATATATCTAAATATATAGATATTTGTTTTATGCCAAAGAATATTTTTTGAATTATCCGAAATTAAATAAATAAATAAAACAGTCACAGTTTTTTCAGCAATCATGAGTGATCTGTATAAATGATCATTAAGCCCTCTTGTCTCAGACTTAAATTTCACTGAATAAAAGAAAACGTACCCTTTGTGTTTCCTGTGGGCCTCCATGCTGCTTCCGAAATGGGTTGTAGTGTACAGCTGTGTGAGAATAAGAGGGGGGTTAGGTTTTTAATGGTGCAATTTGGTGAATATTTAAACTTAAAATTCCTAAAAACAGCTGATATTAAATTGTCATTTCAAAAACTTGTTGGCTGATCTAAGAATTAACAAAATATAAATAACAAAAGTATATTTACATACTGATTTACATTATATTTCAGAAGTCAAATATCAAAGATAAAAAATTCTTGCACTTACAGTCAAAATAATTACATGTATTGCATTAACAATAAATTCACCATTATATTTAAACTGTCAATTATTATTGAATTTATAGTCCAACAATCATATGACTTAAAAACGGGGGAAATGTTCACTCAGCACACCCAGTCACCAAAGAGAAAAGAGTGTCAGACAGAGTGATGAGTCCAAAGTTAGAAATTGAAGGTGTGATGTTCAATGTTGTTAGTGCTTATGCCCCACAGGCAGGATGTGAGCTAGAAGAGAAGGGGAGATTTTGGAGTGAGTTAGATGAAGTGATGTAGAGTACCCCCAGAGGTGAAAGAGTGGTCATTGGAGCAGACTTCAATGGACATGTTGGTGCAGGAAACAGAGGGGACGAAGAAGTGATGGGCAGGTTTCGTATCAAGGACAGGAATGCAGAAGGACAGATGTTGGTAGATTTTGCAAAAAGGATGGAAATGGCTGTGGTGAATACTTTCTTCCAGAAGAAATAGGAGCATAGGGTGACTTATAAAAGCGGAGTTAGGAGCACACAAGTAGACTACATGTTGTGCAGGCGATGTAATTTGAAGGATGTCAGTGACTGCAAAGTAGTAGTGGGTGAGAGTGTTGCCAAACAGCATAAGATGGTGGTGTGCAGGATGACGCTGATGGTGAGGAAGGTGAAGAAGGCAAAGGCAGAGCAGAAGACAAAGCGGTAGAAGCTGAAAAAGGAAGAGTGTCCGGTTGTCTTCAAGGAGGAGTTGAAACAGGCTTTGGGTGGTCAGGAAGTGCTTCCAGATGACTGGACAACGACAGCTAATGTGATCAGGGAGACAGGGAGGAGAGTACTTGGTATGTCATCTGGAAGCAGAGTAGATACGAAGACTTGGTGGTGGAATGAGGAAGTTCAGGTGTGTGTACAAAGGAAGAAGTTAGCTAAGAAGAAGTGGGACATAGAGAGCACTGAAGAGAGTAAACAGGAGTACAGGGAGACACAGCGTAAAGCGAAGGTAGTGGTGTCAAAGGCCAAACAGAGGGTGTATGATGACTTGTATGCTCGGTTGGAAAGTAAAGAGGGAGAAAATGACTTAGACAGGTTGGCACAGCAGAGAAATAGAGATGGGAAGGACGGCAGCAAGTTAGATTGATAAAGAACAGAGAGGGAAATGTATTGACTGATGACAGAAGTGTACTGGGAAGATGAAAAGAGTTCTTTGAAGAGCTGATGAATGAGGAAAATGAGAGAGATTGAAAAGAGTAGAAGAGGTGACCGTCGAGGACCAGGAAGTAGCAAAGATTAGTAAGGGTGAGGTGAGGAAGGCATTGAAGAGGATGAAGAGTGGAAAGGCAGTTGGTCCTGATGACATACCGGTTGACATACCGGTTGATGTATGGAAGGGTCTAGGGGAGGTAGCATTAGATTTTCTCACAAGAATATTCAACAAGGTCTTAGAAAGTGAGCAGATGCCGGAGGAGTGGAGGAGAAGTGTGCTTGTGCCCATTTTTAAGAACAAGGGAGATGTACAGAGTTGTGGCAACTACAGAGGGATAAAGTTGATGAGCCATACGATCAAGTTACGGGAAAGAATAGTTGAAGCTAGACTAAGGGCAGAGGTCAGCATTTGTGAACAACAGTTTGATTTCATGCCAAGAAAGAGCACCACAGATGCAGTGTTTGCTTTGAGGATGTTACTATAGAAGTACAACACCAACGCCCTGTAACAACACCAACGCCCTGTACAAGAAGGACCAGAGTCGCCTCCACCTTCTGAGGAGACTCAGGTCCTTCGGCGTATGCAAACCTCTGCTCAGGACTTTTTATGACTCTGTGGTAGCCTCTGCAATCCTCTACGCTGCCATCTGCTGGGCCCCGGGTAGCACAGAGCGGGACAGGAAGAGACTGAACAAGCTGGTCAGGAGGGCCAGCTCTGTCCTAGGCTGCCCACTGGACTCTGTGGAGGAGGTGAGTGAGAGGAGGATGGTAGCAAAGCTCACATCCATCCTGTTCAACAGCTCTCACCCACTGCACCAGACTGTAGAGGAGCTGAGCAGCTCCTTCAGTGGACGACTGAGGCATCCTCAGTGCAGGAAGGAGCGCTACCGCAGGTCGTTCATTCCCACCGCTGTCAGACTGTACAACGCCACTTTGTAACTGTCTGTGAAAATACCGGTTATGTGCAACAAAAAACCCCGTGCACTTTAATCAACCACATCTACCCCACTGACTGTGAACCATATCAACCCATTTACTCTGCACTCAGATACATTACACTTTAATATAGGCCAGTCTATAAAGTTGCTCCATTCTTTTCTTTTATTCTTTTCTTTTATTCTTTTCTTTTATTGTTTATTAATTTATACTATTTATGTATCTATTTATTTATTTACTTATATAATATATATGTATGTGTGTATGTTTGTACTTGTATCTATTTTGCACCCCCTACTGATAGTACCTCAAGAGCCTGTAACAGTGAATTTCTCCATTGTGAGATTAATAAAGCTGTATCTTATCTTATCTTACAGAGAAGGTCAGAAGGAGCTGCATTGTGCCTTTGTGGATCTGGAGAAAGCATATGACAGGGTGCCGATAGAAGAACTGTGGTATTGTATGAGGAAGTCTGGAGTGGCAGAGAAGTATCTGTATCAATAATAAGTATCAGTCACTGACTTCTTTCAAATTACATCGCCTACACAAAATGTAGTCTACCTGTGTGCTCTTACCTCCGCTTTCATAAGTCACTCTATGCTCCTGTTTCTTCTGGAAGAAAGTATTTACCACCACCATTTCCATCCTGCCTGTGGGGCATAAGCACTAGCAACATTGACCATCATGCCTTCAATTTCTAACTTGAGACTCATCACTCTTGTCTGACACTCTTTTCACTTCTAGAAAATTCCTGACAAACCCCTCCTTCAAGATGATTACTCCATTTCTCTTCCCATCCACACCATGATAAAACAGCTTAAACCTGCTCCTAAGCTTTTAGCTTTGCTACCTTTCCACCTGGTCTCCTGAACACACAGTATGTCCACCTTCCTCCTCTGCATCATGTCAGCCAGCTCTCTACCTTTTCTCCAACCATTCCAACCTGCCTGCACACGCTTCTTGACCTCTTTTCCACACTCTCCATTGCTCTGGATTGTTAAGCCTAAGTACTTAAAATCCTCCACCTTTCTTCTCTCTGCTCCCTGTAATCTCACCGTTCCTCTTGGGTCTTTGTCATTCATGCACATGTATTCTGTCTTACTGAGGCTAATCTTCATTCCCCTCCTTTCCAGGGCATACCTCCACCTCTCTAGATTTACGTGCACTTGTTCTCTGCTCTCACTACAGATCACAATGTCATCTGCAAACATCATAGTCCAATGAGGAATCTTGTCTAACCTCATCTGTCAGCCTGTCCATCACCATAGCAAACAAGAAGGGGCTGAGAGCTGACCCTTGATGCAGTCCCACCTCCACCTTGAACTCTTGTGTCACACCGACAGCACATCTCACCACTGTCTTACATCTCTCATACATGTCCTGCACCACTCTAACATACTTCTCTGCCACTGCAGACTTCCTCATGCAATACCACAGTTCTTCTCTCGGCACCCTGTCATATGCTTTCTCCAGATCCACAAAGTCACAATGCAGCTCCTTCTGACCTTCTCTGTACTTCTCCATTAACATCCTCAAGGCAAATGGCTGCATTAACATATTTATTAATTAAACCATTATTAAACATTTTTTATTAACACACTCACACACACACACACACACACACACACACATCTCTCTCTCTCTCTCTCTCTCTCTCTCGCTCTCTTTCACACACACACACACACACACACACACACACAGCAAGAGATGGAGAGAGAGAGAGAGAGAGAGAAAAAACACATTTTAAGGGTGGAGTAAATCAGTTATAGCATTTCTCTGAAGACATATAACCAAACCCAAACAAATGTGCTAATCTTTTTCAAAATACTATTCGTATCAGCTTTATATTTTAACTTTTCTCTTTTTTTATCCTTCTGGTCGTCGTTCTTTTTCTTTTCTTGGTTTCTGCCTTACTTCAGGGTTTGTCGACTTTTCCCGAGACTTTTTAAAACTTTCTTTCATGGTGGATTTGAGGAAATATAAAACTCTCCACAAGAGGGCGCTCCTGTGTAAGAGATGTCTGTGTTAGTTTCGTCAGTTTACAGTATTTCCCAGACAAACTGAAAAAGTTAAAAAGTTCCCTCTGATTAACCAGAGTCCATTATCACTGTGATCTAGCACCGTGGGTCTTACAGCGGTCAGCAGCGCCCAGTCCTCCCCTGTCCTCCCCAGCAACTGCCTTAACCTGGAGATATCGCTGTAACCTCTCCCAGAAACTAGCCTTTGCTTCGAGATGTCGCTGTAACGAAATGTTCTTCTTTTTCTTTCGGCGTTTCCCTTCAGGGGCCGCCACACAAATGATCTGCCTCCATCTCACCCTCTGCCTTCTGTCTTTTCCTCAGTGCCACTGTTTCTAAGCCATTCAACATCGCTGGCCTCAACACCGTCTTGTCAACTTTTCCTTTGCTGTGGAGCTTTTCTATGACAACAAAAGTCCGCTTGGGTGTCTCGTACCAACCTTCAAGTACAATAACACCGGTGTGTGACAGTCTCTGGACACGGACACACACACACACACACACACACACACACACTATTAACAAGGCAAAATCACTATTTTTTCTCCACAATCAGATTGAACTGCTATTCAGATATGTGACCACATGGTGTCACTGTGAGATTAACATTCATCCCGTTCATTTTCTGAATCTTTAATCCTAATTCGGGTCGTGGAGATTAGCGCACATCTCAGCAAATTTGGGCAAGGGCAGGGTACACCATGCACAGATCGCCAGACCCGTGACATTAACTACTACTACTACTCCTACTACTACTACTACGACTAATAATAATAATAATAATAATAATAATAATAATAATAATAATAATAATAATAATAAAATATGATAATAAAAGATAATAAAAGACCAAAGAGACGATTCATGGATGTGGTGAAGGAGGACATGAAGGTCGTTGGTGTAAGAGTAGAAGATGCAGAGGATAGGATGAGATGGAGGCAGATGATTCACTGTGGCGACCCCTGAAGGGAAAAGCCGAAAGGAAAAGAAGAAGAAGAAGAATAAAAGAAAAAAGAGCAAGAACCACAACAATCGTAACATACAATTAAATGAGTTTAAATTATTATTTTCCTGTGCGATGTGCGATGACACATGAGCAGAGGCGGCACTTTAGGGATGAGACACAAACTGCTCTGTGATATGTGGAAGCGCCTTTAATCAGCCAGAACAAAATCAACCCGGAAGTGACGAAAGTGAAAGTGAACGAAAAGTCAGTTCGTCGGTGTGAAGAAGAAATCCATCTTTCTACATTAATTTCTGAACTGAGCTGCAGGAGAATTTCTCGGTCCCTGAAAAGAGGCAAGTAAACTAAAGGTGTGTATTTCAGTGAGTGTTTTATAGATCAGAGGTTTTATCAGTGTGTGATTTATCAGCATCAACTGCAAACATTAACAATATCACACAGAGACAGCATCTCGAACACACTGCACAAATACTCACCCTCAAATACTCACTGATTATAACAAGATTTATAAAAATTAATCATCAGAGATCAACAAAACTGTGTGTGTGTGTGTGTGTGTGTGTGTGTGTGTGTGTGTGTGTGTGTGTATCAGGAAGTGAGAAACTGTGAATGGTAGAGTTACTGAGCTCAGAGCTGTGAGGATGATCAGTGAAATCTGTGTTTATGAATCTAATGAAGATGAAATGTTGAGTGTAACAGATTAATGTGTTTCACCTCAAACTGTTACAGGTGTGAACTGAATGATGTGATTTCTTACTGAAAAGATTAAAAACACAGGAGGAAGAAAATGGCTGAATCTTCATCATCAGTAAAACACAGAAGAAGGAACAGCATGGATGAACCAGATTCAAGTAAGATCCACATAAACTACAGAAACTCCTGCCATCCGTTTCTCTCCTTTGTTGTAATCTGTCGTCATTCTCTGTCGTCTCACTTGGAATTCTTCTCCTCCCCACCAGCAGGAGTTGAGTTCTGACGGACAAGAAATGATGTGTATTCACAATCTTATAAAAAACTTCATGACCATTATTGAAGAGAAGGTCGGAGATAAATTCAGCGTGCAGTAAACCGGAAAATTGAAGTTAACGGGCACTGCGCATGTGCAAGCTTGAGCGAACCAATCAACAGGCGCCTATTTCGATGGAGCGCCTCACATATTATCAGTTAACAATAAAAGCTGAACACTGTCAATCAAACAAAGTGTGAGAATAAAGCACAGTTTCTTATTACCGCTTCCGGTTCCTGTACATGTGTTAGAACACAAACATTACTTTTTAGTCATGTAATAAATAAAATTATAACCCCTAGGACTCGAGTTACAGTCAACCAAGATGTGCACCCCCCCCACAGTCAGACCAGCCTACGCCCTTGTTCCAGTGCAGCTAACTGGGTTATCAAAGGCGGGCCATGTCTCGAACTGTCTATGGTGAGAGGTTCATGTAAAAGAACCATTGCTGACTTTCGACAAGAGGAGCTGGAAAGCCATCAGCGTGTTTCTGTCTCTGGCGAAAGGGTTGTGTCAGGAAGGGCATCCGACGTAAAAACCTATACCAAATCAAACATGTGAATCACAGATTCGCTGTGGCGACCCCTGAGAAAAAAATGGAAAAAGCCGAAAGGAAAAGAAGAAGTAGAAGAAAGTCCACCTGAAGAAAAGAAAAAAAATTAACCACCCTTCGTAGACATTTTTATATTTTCCCCTGATAGTCACATTTAAAAGGAATATTGTGATGGTACTCTCTGTCTGTAGGAACCCAATGAAAAGGCCACAGCTGGGCCAGTTTTTATTTAACAATCCAACAAAACTGGTGTAACCATCAGCATACAGTTTCCAGTTCAATACAATTGGTGAAAGGTCGAGTTGCATCCAGGTGAAATATTCAGAACCTCGAGAACCTCAATTACATTATTATTATTATTATTATTATTATTATTATTATTATTATTATTATTATTATTAACGTAATTGGTAAAGCACTTTATCCTACTTCTAGGGTTACTGGGAGGCTGTGTCTGTCTTAGCCGATTCTTTGCAAAGTTGGGGTACACCATGAACAGCTCACGAGACCATCACAGGGCGAAACACTTAAACATTGACACTTACAGTCAGTTTTGAACAGCCAGTTGGCTTGATGTGCATTTCTCTGGACTTTGGAAGGAAACTGGAGAGCTTGGAAGAAACCAACACAAATGGGGGGAGGACTTGCAAACTCCACAAATTAACTCCCTGGGAATGAAAACGTCCAGGACCTTTTTGGTGTGAGGCAGATGTGCCAACCACTGCACCACCATGCTCCTCATTATTATTATTATTATTATAAGTTGTTGTTGTTATTATTGAAGTAAGTCTGTTGGGTTTTTACACTCGAGTGGCTCATCAGGCCGGTGCTTATCCCCGGTTTCTGTAGCGTGAAGCGACCTGGAGTTTAACTCCTCCTGGATGGAGCGCTAGTCCGTCGCAGGTTACCTTCCCAGTATATTTTTACTGGTACCCATTTATACTGCTGGGTGAACAGAGGCACACTTTTGGTTGAGACCTTGCCCAGGGGTCTTAGCACAGTGAGGGTCTAACTGGGATTCGAACACACTACCTACTGATCATGCGCGCAGCACCCTAACCACTACACCATCTATTATTGAAGTAGTTTTGAATAAATAGTTTTGCACTCGTAGGTTTGTGTAGTAATGACTGATTCACTAGAGCTTAGATTGCCAGATGGAGGCACTACATCCTTTATTCAGTCACCCATTTTTAAGCTATTTAATTCGAGCTAGCAACACAGGAAATCTGGATCCCATCTCAGCCAACTCTGGGTGTGAACAGAGAAGATCCTGAACAATTAGCCAGGCCATCACAGGACCAATGTACAGACAACCGTTCACATTGATACTCACACTCAAGAATGGTCAGTTAGCCAACTGTGCATATTTTTGTACTGTGGGAGTAGCCAGAACCCATTCAATCACAGGGAGAAATTGCAAACTGCTCAAAGAAACGCCTTCGCTGAGGTTCACACTCGAACCTATGACCTTCCTGCT
This sequence comes from Plotosus lineatus, assembly GCA_024760905.1. Lineage (NCBI taxonomy): Eukaryota > Metazoa > Chordata > Actinopteri > Siluriformes > Plotosidae > Plotosus > Plotosus lineatus. Next base: position 27,875,966 of record CM045745.1, read on the forward strand.
GTGAGTTAGATGTGTGAACCACTACACCACTGTGCTCCATTATTAAGTGATGGCTTATACAATAAAATGGCTAGAATGTTCCAAATCGTGATGGTGCTCGCAATCTAGCCATGGGAATGTTCACCTCACTTTAACGTGTTGAGTTTGAGTCCCATGATTGCTGAGGTTGTTGCTGTGTGGACTTAACATGCTCTCTCAATGGTTGTGTGTGTGTTCTATACAAGTGCTCCAGTTTCCTCCCACGGTCCAGCATCACGCACATTATGTGAAATAGCTGTTGCATGATTGGGTGAAATTTTTGTTGATGATAAAATATTTTTCCGAAAAAAAAAACCTAGAATTTCGTGACTCCAGCAGTCTCCTGTCTGAAGAGCAGCTCCTGTGTTTGATCTGTCTGGATGTTTTCACTGATCCAGTCACCACTCCATGTGGACACAACTTCTGTCAGAGCTGCCTCACACAGTGCTGGGAGAAGAGTCCACACTTTCACTGTCCATTATGTAAAGAGGAATTCACCAAGAAACCTGAACTGAAGATTAATATAACACTGAGAGAGGTTGCAGATCACTTCAAGAAGAAAAGTTCTGCTGAAAAACACGAGGTTCTCTGTGATGCCTGCACTGGAGAGAAGCTAAAGGCCCTGAAATCATGTCTGGATTGTGGTGCAAGTTTCTGTAAAAGCCATTTAGGGCCACACAATATTATTCCCACACTCAAGAAACACAAACTAATAAACCCTGTGGAGAATCTGGAGGACTACAGATGCCAGAAACATGAGAGAGCTCTGGATCTGTTCTGTAGAGATGATCAGACATGTGTGTGTCAATTCTGCAATGTTGGAGACCACAACAATCACAACACTGTTCCTATAGAGGAGGAGAGCAGAGACAGGAAGGTGAGAAACACTGATGACATCAACTCTGGACATTCTTATAGATAATGTAAATCTTTTATCAAGTGATTGAGCAGATATGAAAGTTTTGACTTTAAATTCCCCCCAAGTAACTGAAAAAAGTCACCTTTACCGAAACAGAGAGGTAATTGATTAAAATGGGGTAAATTATTTCCCTTCTGCTCTGATCTCAGACTCAGCTGGTGAAAACACAGACAGATGTGCAGCAGATGATTGAAGAGCGACTGAAGAAGATTAAAGAGATCAAACACTCAGTCGAGTTCAGAAAAGTGTGTACAACATGACAACAGCCGCATTCACATTCATTCACATTCACATCTGCTGCATTCAGTCATTTTCTTTTTATTTTGTTTAAATGATCAAATTGCAATGAAACAGTCGTTCACTATTCAGTGTTATATGATGGAAGTGAAGTTTTGTTTCTCCTTTAGAGAGACACAGAGAAACAGAAAGCAGACAGTGTTGAGATCTTCACTGCTCTGATTCGCTCCATTGAGAGAAGTCAGGCTGAGCTGCTCCAGGTGATGGAGGAGAAGCAGAAAGCAGCAGAGCGGCAGGCTGAAGGACTCATTAAAGATCTGGAGCAGGAAATCACTGAGTTAAAGACGAGAGACACTGAGCTGGAGCAGCTCTCACACACTAAGGAGCATCTCCATCTTCTAAAGGTCAGTGTTCCTCTCTCACTGACAATGCAGAACATGACAGAACATCACTCACCATGCTGAGGAATTTCTCCTCTCTCCTGCTCTACTGTAGGTTTACTCCTCCGTGTGCCGCCCTCCACACACAAAGAACTGGACTGAGATCAGTATTAACACTCCTACGAATGGGGATGCTGTGAGGACAGCTCTATCTCAGCTTCAGAAGAACCTCAATCAGAAACTCTCTCAAACACTCAATGACAAGTTAAAGGAAGCAGGTGAGAAACTTTCAGAATTCACTTTTTTCAGACACGAGTGTAAAATGTGTTGTTTATAAACCATCTGAAATCTAATGAAAGTGATGTTTTGTTGTTTTTAGTTTCCACAGAACTGAAGAGGATTCAGCAGTATGCAGGTACAGTGAGGTTTCTGATTTCTTCTCATATTAAAATGTACAGATCAGCATCACACCACTGCATCATCACACTTATTTTCATCTGTGGATCTCTCCAGATAAAAGGAAATCTTAAAGTCTCTCATTATCCTCCTCACTACAGATCCATGTCACTTCCTGTTTGGGTTTTACCTGCAAATTTTGGTTCCTTTCTGTGTTCACTGAATATTAAAACAGCCTTCACACTATAACCAACATCAACAAATTGTAAAAGTCACACAAAATTCCCAACAAATTGATTTCTGAGGAGCGGAAAGAACGAACCAACAAAGAATAAAATAAAAATAAAATAAATCAAAATGTTCTGATAGATGATTAATAACCCAGAGCTAATGCCGAGTCAAGGGCGTAGGCTGGGGGGTGTACAGCGTGCTCATAAGCTTACAAATCCGGCAACTAAATTCTTGTAAGCTTCCATTGATTTGTAAGCTTTTAACTCTTTTCCAGTAAATGGAGACGGGCCGTGGACAAGATATGTACAAAGATCCAAGTAGGCAAAAGCAGGAAGGGAAGAACGGTCGCATTCTAACACATTCCTAAACATTGACTGCGGCATTAGATATGGATCGGCAATCCCCAGCTGCTTTATTTTACTCAGATACCCCGCCCTCTGGTCACCTGTCAGATGATTGACAACGTCTGACAATATTATAGTGTCATTACTTTTGCCTTCGACACTTTCACATATTTTGCTTTCGGTGTCTTTATTGGTTGTTGCTGAAGCCATGCTGAGTAAATAGTGTGTGTGTGTGTGTGTGTGTGTGTGTGTGTGTGTGTGTGTGTGTGTGTGTGTGTGTGTGTGTGTGTGTGTGTGTGTCTTCTGGATCACGCTTGCCGTCCAAGATGGCGCATGAAGGTATTGGGGGTCACATGACTGCAAATTGGTGTCACGTGGGGTATTGGGGTCACGTGTCCCTAGGACTCGAGTTCCAGTCAACCAAGATGTGCACTTCCCACGGTCAGACCAGCCTATGCCCTTGTGAATGAATAATAACGAATACAGTATGTAAGGAAGACTCTGTCCCTACTTTCTCGTCTCTAAGCTCGTCTGTATCTCTGTGTCTCGATGTCAGAGTACTCCGGGAACAGACAATGCCAAACCACACGAGTGAAATCAGTCTGGTTTATTCATCAGCTGCTCAGTGTGCTTCACTGAGCATAAAGCTTTTATACAGTGGAGGTGTGTGCGAAAAAGTGGTTACAAAGTCACATGTTTCTTTGTTCACAGCCTAAAAGTTGTACCGTAAATCACAGTGCATGATAAGAAACCATACATCACATTCCTGTGTCTTAGGGGCGACATTTACTACTCTGTAAACTTTGACCTCAGGAAAAATGCCGCCTCGTAAAACATCACAACAGTAATAAAAAAGTCCACCGTTATAAGCACAGGAATGCTGGCAATTATACGATGGATAAGGATAAGCAAGAATGTGACCTTACACAGTATTAATGAAGGTTTTAACAGAGATATAATGAGCTGTGTGCACTCTCCATATGATCCCCAAATTTAATATCACATTTCTCGGCAGCTAAAAACATTCAGGTACTGACTGAACAATTATTTTCCTGACTGTACTGTGAGCAACTTCCTCCACATGAACAGTACCAGCAGTGAAGCCCAAGAATCTCAGGGCTATGACAAAAGAGTTTTAGCTCAGGATTGTGGCTGATGAGCAAGAAGTCCATTTAGAAATAAGATCATTTTGGGGATGATGGGGGCCTTCCCGGAACTAGCCAGAATCTTACTTTGGACTAGCAGGAAGTTCTCATCATGCACACTCATAACATACAGAGCTTTCTTACCACATACAGAGCTTTTTATTTATTTATTCATTTATTTTTCACAACTGCAGTAATTTCATTCTTGCAGATCACAGGGATGAAAATTACAGAAATACTGCAAATCAGTAAAGTAAAGTTTCCAAAGGAAATCATTGGATATTTCTCATCTTTGACATGATCCACTCATACAATGTACAAGTTTACTCTTTTCACAGAATCATTTCAAAATCTTTCATTATTTAATCTTCTACAAATCCTCTTATAAATCTGAATGAATCTGATCCACTGATGATGATGATGATGATGATGATGATGATGATTTGATATTTTTTCTGAATCCTCACATCACTCACTGTGTGTTTCTCTCAGTGGATGTGACTCTGGATCCTGATACAGCTCATCCCAATCTCATCCTGTCTGCTGATGGAAAACACGTGACACACAGTGATGAGCGACAGAATCTCCCTGATACACCACAGAGGTTAACTCGGTATGTTAATGTTCTGGGAAAGCAGAGTTTCTCCTCAGGGAGATTTTATTATGAGGTTCAGGTCAGCGGGAAAACTGCGTGGACAGTAGGAGTCGTGAGTGAGAACATTAATAGGAGAGGAGAGTTTAAACTGAGTCCTCAGAATGGATATTGGACTGTGTGGCTGAGGAATGAGAATCAGTATGAGGCTTGTGCTGGTCCCGCTGTTGCCCTCAGACTGAGAGAGAAGGTGGAGAAGGTGGGGGTGTTTGTGGATTATGATGAGGGTCTGGTCTCCTTTTATGATGTGAAGTCCTGCTCTCATATCTATTCTTTCACTGATCAGTCTTTCACTCACAAACTCTATCCATTCTTCAGTCCTGGTTTAAATCATGGAAATAAAAATTCAGCCCCACTGATCATCACTCCTGTATTTAATACTGAATAAATTTACACCTCACAGATTTTAATCATTTATTAAATGGTGAGAATTAAAAGAAATATTTGATTTTTCTGGTGAATGTTAGAAATAGATTTTCCATTTTAAAGTCATGCACATATTATTTTAATTCATGGAGTTTGTGTTTTTAAATCAAAAACTATTTTATTCCAACAGACTGTTATTATACATTATGGTTGTGGAACATTTTCACTGCAAATAAAATATTCATGAAAATCATCAAGTTCACACTGAGTTGTACTGCAGAATTTATTCTGATCAATAAAATCTATGAAGTTCAGCTTTTATAGTGTGTGTGTGTGTGTGTGTGTGTGTGTGTGTGTGTGTGTGTGTGTGTGTGTGTGTGTGTGTGTGTGTGTGTGTGTGTGTGTGTGTGTGTGTGTGTGTGTGTGTGTGAGTAGATTTCTCCTTCAGATTTCACAAAATACAATTAAAACCATCGTGTGTGTGAGTAGATTTCTCCTTCAGATTTCACAAAATACAATTAAAACCATCTTTTTGTATCTAAATACAAAAATTAGTATATCAGGGTTATTTGGTTTTAAAGAAAAAAACTTGTTAATATGCAATGAAATTTGTCTTTTCTACATTCGCCCATTTGCTGGTGTGAATGTGAAATGACATCCTACCGAAACCTTCATTGATTCACTCAGACTAGACTTTATTGTCATTCTACATGGAATAAATACAGGGTAACGAAATTCCATTTAGCATCCAATCAGAAGTGCAGACAGCAGCAAGATAGCAACAATATATATATATTTATTTACAACTCTCTTTGCTTGACTGAGTATGCATGGTAGATTGCGCCGATCCAAACAGATAGTTAATTCATCTCTGTGTATGAGACTTGTACTCATGCTAGTAGGCTTACGCTTCTGACCAACCATATTTGCTTCGGGTTACAAAAGTCCGCAAAACAGTGTAAACACAAAGATCACAGAAACGACATCTTAACACAAGGGTAATGCGCTATATAACTGATATATATATATATATATATATATATATATATATATATATATATATATGTGGTGCAAAAAAATGAACAAATTCTTACCAATCAATTATTTCCCTTTAATTGTTTGTGTCGTTTGAAAGCAAAACTGATGTATCTGATGTATCACTGGGTTACTGGTCTTAGGCTTTTTGTTGGGTTTCCCAGGAGACTGTGTCCTGGACAGGGAACAGGATTGAGTATTTTTTACTTTCTTTGTCTCAAGTCTGACAAAGTATGAGCCACATGGGAAAAGGGTCACTCTTCTGGGTTATTTTGTTGGTACCATCGGGAGACTGTGTGCAGGACATGGGTGCAATATTTGAAGAATTTTATTTATTTTGTGTGACCCAGAATGCTGCCCAAATTTCAAACCACAAATATTTCCTCAGTTCTCTCGCCTCCATGTCCCACAAGGCAGGGGGCCTTTCATGATGACTGCGTTGAGGTCGCCTGGGGTCTCCAAAGGGACTTGCACCTGACATGGGGCTTGAACCCACAAACTGAGAGTAAGAATCTCATGTTCTACTGGCTGAGCTACTCAGGCAACTGAGGGAGCATCTTCCACACATGCTTTCGGATAAATATTAATAAAAAAACACACTCACTGATAAATACAGAACTCAGGGGCACGAGGGGACACTATGTGATTCATTACGGTAGCACAGGATTCACTTGAAGAGTAGAAGTGGCCGGCTGGTACAGGTGCTGGATCACTGATCCTAAGGTGGGGGGGGGGGGGAGTTCAAGCCCCACTCTCAGAAGGTTGTCACTGTCTCCTTGGTGCAGCTAACTCAGTTATCAGAGGCCGGCAATGTCTCTCACTGTCTATGGTGTGAGGTTCATGTAAAAGAACCATTGCTCACTTTCGACAAGAGTAGGCTGCATAACTGTCAGCATATTTCTGCCCTGCGATGGCCTGGCAAGCTGTTCAGGGTGTAATCTGCCTTTGCCCAAACTCGCCGCAACCCTAATTCAGATTAAGTGTTTACGAAAAGAGGATTTGCTTGATAGTTCTTTGTGGCGTATGATGAACAAACCCCATTAGTGATCACGAATGTTGTCTGTGATGCAGCCATGTTTTATTATTATTATTATTATTATTATTATTATTATTATTATTATTATTATTATTATTATTATTACTATTATTATTATTATTATTATTATTTTCTGGCTTAGCTTCAAAAGGGCAGTGGTGGTCTGGTGGTATAGGGCGCTGGATCGCTGATCCTAAGGTTGGGGGTTCAAGTCCCACTCTCCACGAGGTTGTCACTGTTCCCCCAGTGCAGCTAACTGGGTTATCAAAGGCTGGCCATGTCTCTCACTGTCTATGGTGAGAGGCATGTAAAAGAACAATTGGTGACCTTTGTAAAGAGAAGGCTGCAAAGCCATCAGTATGTCGCTGTCCCTAACTTAGGGTTGTGTCAGAAAGGGCATCAGAAGTAAAAATCTATGCCAAACCACATGTGCGAATCATTCGCTGTGGCGACCCCTGAAAATGGGGAAAAAAGCCGAAAGGAAATCTCTCTGGTTTGGCTTTGCGAATGGGGATTTATACTGTCCACGTAGACTGCAGACACGCTGGTGGCTGACAAGGCCAATGCGGGACACACAAATCCGACCGCAGTGGTTGCAGTTCAAAGTCTGGTCTGGTATATTGGCTCATGCTTCTCAGTTCTTCCTCCTGCTGCATTTCTCCTTCATGTTGGCCCTTCGAAAGTCCTCAAAAGAGGAGATGGCCTGGTCTGTGATATAGTGTCGGGCCTGTCGGTCAACAGCAAATGTCGACCACTGGCAGCAGTCAATGTTACAGGTTCTGAGGGAGTTCTTGAGGGAGTCCTTGTAGTGTTTCCTTTGCGCTCCTCTGTCACGGTGGCCAGTGGAAAGTTCCCCGTACAGGGCTATCTTGGGTAGGTGATGGTCGTCCATCCTGGAGATATGCCCTGCCGAACGCAGCTGCGACTTGAGCAGCATGGCCTCGATGGTGGTGAGCTCTGCCTGTTCAGGAACCTCGATGTTGGTAACGTAGTCACCCCAGTGGATATTGAGGATAGTACAGAGACAGCGTTGGTGGAGGCACTCAAGCAGTCAATGGTGGTTACGGTAGGTTACCCACGACTTGGAGCCGTACAACAGGGTGGTGAGTACTACAGCTCTGTATACTCTGATCTTGGTGCCTTTCTTCAAATGTTTATTTCCCCAGACTCGCTTGCGGAGTCTGCCAAAGGCACTGTTTGCCTTGGCCAGTCTGTTGTCAACTTCTCTAGCGATCTTGACATCTGGTGTGCGGATACAACCTAGATAAGGGAACTGGTGAACCGTCTTTAATTCAGTCTCGCCAATAAAGATGTGAGGGGGTTGGTGTTCATCCCGGGGGGCAGGCTGTTGGAGTACCTCCGTCTTCTTCAAGCTGGCCTCGAGTCTGAAGAGCTGAACAGATTCTGCGAAGCAAGACGTTAAGCATTGCAGGGCTCTTTCGCTGTGAGGGATGAGGTCTGCGTCATCAGCAAAAAGGAGCTCACGAAACAGCTGCTCAAGAGTCTTCGAGTGAGCCTGTCGTCTCCTGATGTTGAACAGATTGCAGTCAAGATGGTAACAGATGTACACAGCCTCTTTGTCATCAAAGTCTTCAAAGGCCTGTTTAAGCATCGTGCTGAAGAAGATGCTGAACAAGGTTGGTACCAGGACACAACCCTGTTTCACACCGCTGACAATGGAAAAGGGTTAAGAAAGATTGTGATACTGCCTGACTTGGCCGTGCTGGTCTTCATGCAGCTGAATGACCATCCTCCAAAATATATATATATTTTTTTTTTACTGAAGCTCTTCAACTATTTTTCATGTGGTCATAGTAATGTGAAACTTCTATGACGCGCTGAATAATTTAAGCCCATTGTGTCAAAAAGTGATTAATTTCTCGAGGCGTCAGATGCTCAGTGAAAAAACCTAACAGTTCCATCAACACTTATGTCCAGATGTATCTTTTGTTCTATAAAACATCTTTCATTTAAATGATCTGTTGAATTATTATATAATTAAAAATAACAATAAGAATCATCATCATCATCATCATCATCATCATCATCATCATCATCATCAATATGTATTGTTTGTTTTAAATAATAATAATAATTATTATTATTATTATTATTATTATTATTATTATAGGTGGAACGGTGGTGTGGTGGTTAGCACGGCCACCTCACTGCAAGAAGGTCATGGTTCAATTCCCAGCTTGAGTGTTTTGGTATGGAGTTTGCATGGACAGCTCATCAGGCCATTCTTCTTCTTCTTCTTCTTCTTCTTCTTATTATTATTATTATTATTATTATTATTATTAACTCATTATCTTATTGATATTAATACAATTTAATGACTGTAGTGTTGTCTTCTTTTCCTTTCGGCTTTTCCCTTCAGGGGTCGCCACAGCGAATCATCTCCCTATCATCTGCCTCCATCTCACCCTATCCTTTGCATCTTCTTCTCTTACACCAACGACCTTCATGTCCTCCTTCACCACATCCATGAATCGTCTCTTTGGTCTTTCTCTAGGCCTGGTAGTTCCAGCCTCAGCATCCTATTACCAATATACCCACTATCCCTCCTCTGTACATGTCCAAACCATCTCAATCTAACCTCTCTGACTTTGTCTCCAAAACGTCTTACATGTGCTGTCCCTCTGATGTGCTCATTCCTAATCCTATCCATCCTCATTACTCCCAAAGAGAACCTCAACATTTTCATCTCTGCTACCTCCAGCTCTGCCTCCTGTCTTTTCCCCAGGGCCACTGTTTCTAACCCATACAACATCGCTGGCCTCAACACCGTATTGTACACTTTTCCTTTCATTCTTGCCGATACCTTCCTATCACACATCACACCGGACACTTTTCGCCAACCATTCCAACCTGCCTGCACACGCTTCTTCACCTCTTTTCCACACTCTCCATTGCTCTGGATTGTTGAGCCTAAGTACTTAAAATCCTCCACCTTTCTTATCTCTGCTCCCTGTAATCTCACCGTTCTTCTTGGGTCCTTGTCATTCATGCACATGTATTCTGTCTTACTGAGGCTAATCTTCATTCCCCTCCTTTCCAGGGCATACCTCCACCTCTCTAGATTTTCCTGCACTTGTTCTCTGCTCTCACTACAGATCACAATGTCATCTGCAAACATTATAGTCCATGGGGAATCTTGTCTAACCTCGTCTGTCAGCCTGTCCATCACTATAGCAAACAAGAAGGGGCTGAGAGCTGACCCTTGATGCAGTCCCACCTCCACCTTGAACTCTTCTGTCACACCGACAGCACACCTCACCACTGTCTTACATCTCTCATACATGTCCTGCACCACTCTAACATACTTCTCTGCCACTCCAGACTTCCTCATGCAATACCACAGTTCTTCTCTCGGCACCCTGTCATATGCTTTCTCCAGATCCACAAAGGCACAATGCAGCTCCCTCTGACCTTCTGTGTACTTCTCCATTAACATCCTCAAGGCAAATGACTGTAGTGTTGTATGTTTTGTTTATTTGTTTGTTTGTTTTGTAATCTAAGAATAAAGAAATTGAATAATGATATGAAATAACAGAATTTTAAAAATGCAAGTTACAAATTAACTGATATTATGTCTGTGAGTGTGAAACTTAAATACAAAAATCATATGTATACCTTTTAAAATGCAAAAATAGGGTTTGGTTAGGTTCCCATTTTCTCATGTTCAGGATATAAATATAATTTTATTCATGATATTTGACATTTTTGGATGCACGTGGTATCAAACCATATGGTCTGGACACTTCTATCATCAGTTTTATTATCACCTCACTAAGTGTTTTACTAGTGACACACTGCATGTTGTTGTTTTAATTCACATTCTTCACACATCTGCAATCGCTGGGTTTGCAAAAGAAAAGAAAAAAGAAAAAGACAGTGGTAAACAATAGAGGAGTCGTAATAAAAAAAACACACTGAAGTCACACAAAAGAATAAATTTATATGCATTTCTGAGAGCTTCTCGAGGAGTGCGTCTCTGCTCAAAATAATGCACCAGTGTCTGTCTGTCTTTCCTCAACATCAACAGTTCCACAGCACACTGAGAAACTCTGGATGGTAGTGTACATTGCTTTGAATAGGTACTCACCCACTTTTAAATCCCCTTTCTCAAATAACTTGTGACTGAAAGGACTGGCATGGGTTTGGGGAATGTGGAGTTTAAAGCTGCACAGTTGCATTTATTCATGAAATTTTTGTGGTATGTCTGTTTTAGGGCAGATGTGGCCAGATGGTTCGAGAAGTGGCTTTGGAACTGAAAGGAACAGGGAAATGCATGGTGGTGGTGGGGGGGGTGCACCTTCCCTTTCTCCACATTCATGGAGCATGAAGCACCTAGCCTCCAACTGCTCTCCATGCAGTGCGGTGTGCAGCAGCCCTCTGCTCCAAGTGTGTGTGTGTGTGTGTGTGTGTGTGTGTGTGTGTGTGTGTGTGTGTGTGTGTGTGTGTGTGTACTAACTTTTGAGAAGTTAGATGCAGAAGTCAAAATTTCCCTTGTGGCATGAATGAAATATAATCAACAGAAATTAGAAACAAAATAAAAATAGGTCTGAATTGTAAGTTAAATAGGACCCTGTTCACATGAAAGTGATAGTATTGCTGTAGGGAAAGGGAAAAAGAAAAAAAAAACATGATATTCGAGTGATGCTCAGGTGATATGCACACTCCACATTACATGATAAATGTACACTCAAAAATGTTGTTGGTATAAAAGGATTTGGTTTAATTTGGGGAAAGCAGGGGTTGGCAACCTTTTCCATTCAAAGAGTCATTTGGACCCGTTTTCCACAGTAAAGAAAAGCCACAAATAATTTTTTGACATTTAAAATCAAATAACACTGCATATAATGTTTCCCCTTTTTCCTTCATGTTAATATAAAAAACAATGTGTTGCATTGATTTGAACGACTGCACAAACAATTAAATTACAATTCTGCTTGCAACAAAAACATTTAGAATATAAAAAAAAGGTCGTTGAATAAAATGTTACTTTCAATGAAAATTGAAAGCGAGCTGTCCAGGGTGTACTCTGCCTTAGCTCGGAGACAAGATAACATACAGTTTTATTAATATCACAATGGAGAAATTCACTGTTACAGGCTCTTGAAGTATAGTAGGGGGTGCAAAATAGATACATATACAACAATAGATATACATACATACATACATACATACATACAAACACACATACATATATATTATATTAGTAAATAAATAGATACATAAATAGTATAAAAGTAGTATACAATAAAAAAGAAAAAGAAAAACTTTGTAGACTCGCCGATATTCAAGTGTAATTGTATCTGAGGGCAGAGTAGATAGGTTTGATATGGTTCACAGTCAGTGGGGTAGATGAGTCGGCTGAGATGGGCGCCAGAAGGGATGTCATTGACAATCAGAATATCACCGACATAATTATGTCGATTGATAATCGATACCTATAAAAGGGATATCGATACTTCTAACGTTATAGCTTCCTGTGTTCATGACAGCGTCTGTAGTAAATGCCATTTTCAATGACACCCCTAGTAAATGGTACATCCTGCCTCTCTGTATGGTAAATGGTACGTCCCGCCTCTCTGTATGCTAAATTGTGCGTCCTGCCTCTCTGTATGGTAAACGGTATGTCCCGCCTCTCTGTATGGTAAATGGTACGTCCCGCCTCTCTGTATGGTAAATGGTACGTCCTGCCTCTCTGTATGGTAAATGGTACGTCCCGCCTCTCTGTATGGTAAATGGTACGTCCCGCCTCTCTGTATGGTAAACGGTACGTCCTGCCTCTCTGTATGGTAAACGGTACGTCCCGCCCCTCTGTATGGTAAATGGTACGTCCCGTCTCGCTGTATGGTAAATGGTGCATCCCACCTCTGTATGGTAAATGGTACATCCCGCCTCTCTCGTGTGCCGTCAGAGCGCGTGTTCTTGACAGCACGAAACAGTTTGAACAAGAAGAGACATTTATCACCGGATGAAAACATCTGGTGCTGACATCACAGTGCTCCAACAGTCCTCAGACCTCAGGAAAAACCTGAACCTGAAAACTCTCCACGAGAGGACGCTTCTGTATAAGAGTTTTTATCCACGTTTGCCTTTTCCAAAAAAAAATTAAAGAAGGTTATTAATCAGACTCCCCGCAGCAAGACAAACACAGACACATCAGTCAATTATCATAGTGAAGTTCACAGCATCAGTTTATTCCCAGTTCATATGTACAGTCAGGTCTGATGTGCAGTCTGACATGTAACCTTTGAGAGAAATGAGGGCCCAGAGGTGCCGAGGGTACATGTTGGTGATCTGATGGTGAATGTCCTCGTCCTCGTCGAAGGGAAACGTTGTCATCCCAACAGTCCACATGTCCATAGAACGATTATAATCATGGTTGCTGATCACCTTGAGGCACATATGCTGGCGTACCCACCACCGAGTGGCCAAAAGACTTCTCACTGATGATTTGTGCAACACCAAAGTCACACAGTTTAACCTGATTCACTCATCAAACACTAAAACCTCAGAAGGTATCAGCAGAAACACACCTGAGGAAAAGGATCTGGGAACGCTGCATCACAGCAAGAAGCCTGGGGTCACTTCCTGGACTCAAGTATTTCTTCATAGTTTCCTCCAGGTACTCTGGTTTCCTTCTACAATGCAAAGACATGCACAGGAGGCCACTTGGATATTTTCAATCATCCGACGGTGCCAGGGTGAGTGTGAATGTTTGAATGTCTGTTGGCCCAGCAATGGACTGGCGAGCTGTTCAGGATGTAACTTGTTTTCATCCGGAGTCGGTCGAAATTGGCTCCAGCCTCCCACAACCATAGTTGTGAATGAATATATTATATCCCGACAACAATGAACAAATTTCATGGTTTCCATGACTACCTGTATTACCAGGAAGTGCGAGAGGCGTTCAGGAATTCAGCGTTGTTTTATACACAATCATCTCCAACATGTCACCATGAGCTTCTCCATGACAACAAAAGTGCGCTCGGGTGTCCACGCACACACACACACACACACACACACACACACACACACACACACGATTAACAAGTCAAAATATCACTATTTTTTTCTCCACAATCAGATCGAACTGCTATTCAGATATCTGACCACATGGTGTTCTTCCCGTTCTTTTTCTGAACATTTAATCCAAATTTGGGTGTGGCTGCTGGCGTCAATTTTAGCCTAGTTTGGGCAAGGGCAGGGCACACCCTGCACTGATCGCCAGACCCGTAACATTAACTACTACTACTACTACTACTACTACTACTAATAATAATAATAATAATAATAATAATAATAATAATAATAGAAGAAGAAGAAGAAGAAGAAGAAGAAGAAAAGAAGAACAACTACAACAATGGTAAAACACCATGAATTGATTCATGATTTTTCAAATTTTTGACGTGACTGTTTTAATTCCTGATGAGTAAATCACTTTCACTAATGTTTACAGAAAAACATCAACTTTCTGAACTGCACAGGATCCGTCAGTTTGTGTATATTATACTTAAATATGCTATAAAAATACATCTGCTTGGTATTTCTATTTTATTATTATTATTATTATTATTATTATTATTATTATTATTATTATTTTACAGTGCAGTGTGAATTTTAGCATAAATACACATGAGCAGAGGCGGCACTTTATTAAGGAGATACAAACTGCTCTGTGATATGAGGAACCGCCTTTTATCAGCCAGAACAAAATCACCCCACAAGTGACAAAAGTGAAAGAGAAAGTCAGTTCGTTGGTGTGAAGAAGAAATCCATCTTTCTACATTAATTTCTGAACTGAGCTGCAGGAGAATTTCTCGGTCCCTGAAAAGAGGCAAGTAAACTAAAGGTGTGTATTTCAGTGAGTGTTTTATAGATCAGAGGTTTTATCAGTGTGTGATTTATCAGCATCAACTGCAAACATTAACAATATCACACAGAGACAGCATCTCTAACACACTGCACAAATACTCACCCTCAAATACTAACTGATTATAACAAGATTTATAAAAATACAACTTTAATCATCAGAATAAAAGATTTCTGTGTTTTATTATCTGTGCAGAAGATTTATAAACTCAGAACAAACTGATAGATTTACTGAGCTGAGAGAACAATCAGTGAGATCTGGGTTTATTTATTTAAAGAAAATAAAGGTTTTATTTATAACACAGTATTTCTCACTGTAAGGTTTCAGATAATTTTATATCCATTTGTGATTTTTGAATTTATTTAAATACGTCTGGGTGAGTCATAAGATATTTTATGAGGTGTGACAATCAGAGAAGAATGTAGTTTTACTGGTTTTACTGGAACCTTCACACTGCAGAGAGACAGAAAGAATTAAACAGAATAATCAGGAAACACTTCGTACTGATACACCACAAATGATGTGATTTCTACCTGGAAACTCTACAGAGGGGAACAAACTGTGTGTGTGTGTGTGTGTGTGTGTGTGTGTGTGTGTGTGTGTGTGTGTGTGTGTGTGTGTGTATCAGGAAGTGAGAAACTGTGAATGGTAGAGTTACTGAGCTCAGAGCTGTGAGGATGATCAGTGAAATCTGTGTTTATGAATCTAATGAAGATGAAATGTTGAGTGTAACAGATTAATGTGTTTCACCTCAAACTGTTACAGGTGTGAACTGAATGATGTGATTTCTTACTGAAAAGATTAAAAACACAGGAGGAAGAAAATGGCTGAATCTTCATCATCAGTAAAACACAGAAGAAGGAGCAGCATGGAGGATCCAGGTTCATGTAAGATCCACATAAACTACAGAAACTACATCAACTACAGAAACTCCTGCCATCCGTTTCTCTCCTTTGTTGTAATCTGTCGTCATTCTCTGTCGTGTCACTTGTAATTCTTCTCCTCTGAAATGATAAAATTGTTTGTGAACAAATTTGGCTGTAATGATCCTGAAGCTGTTCTGGCAGTGATGGGCCCTGTACTAAAAATACTACATCAGCTTCAAAACACTTTTTCTGATTATTATCTCAGAAATCACTGCACAGAGAGAAAAACTATCAGAGTTAAAACTTACAGCAGAACAAAATCTACCCGGGGCAGTGATGGCCTGGAGGTCAAGGGGCTGGATCACTGATCTTAAGCTTGGGGGTTTAAGTCCCACTTCCCACAAGGTGGTCAGTGTTCTTCCAGTGTAGCTAACTGGATTATCAAAGGCCGGACATGTCTGTCACTGTCTATGGTGAGAGGTTCATGTAAAAGAACCATTGCTGACTTTCGTAAAGAGGAGCTGCAAAGTCGTCAGCGTGTTTCTGTCCCTTGCTAAAGGGTTGTGTCAGGAAGGACATCCAACATAAAAACCTATGAACCAAATCAAACATGATTCACTGTGGTGACCCCTGAGAAAAAATGGAAAAAGGAAAAGAAAAAGTAGAAGAAAGTCCACCTGAATAAAAAAAAATGATCCTCCCTTCCTACAGATTTTTATATTTTCTGCTGATAGTTATATTTTAAAGGAATATTGTCATGGTGCTCTCTGTCTGTAGAAACCCAATGAAATGGCCACAGCTGGGCCAGTTTTTATTTAACAATACAACAAAACTGGTGCAACCATCAGCATACAGTTTCCAGTTCAATACAATTTGGTGAAAGGTCATGTTGGATCCAGGTGAAAGATTCAGAACCTCAAGAACCTCAATTACATTATTATTATTATTATTATTATTATTATTATTATTAACGTAATTGGTGAAGCACTTATTCATACTTCTAGGGTTACTGGGAGGCTGTGTCTGTCTCAGCCAATTCTTTGCAAAGTTGGGGTACATCATGAACAGCTCACTGGACTATCACAGGGCGAAACACTCAAACATTGACACTTACAGTTAGTTTTGAACAGCCAATTAGCTTAATGTGCATTTCTCTGGACTTTGGGAGGAAACTGGAGAGCCTGGAAGAAACCAACACAAATGGGGGGAGGACTTACAAACTTCATAAATAAATGCCCTGGGACTCGAAACATCCAGGACCTTTTTGCTGTGACCACCATGCTCCTCATTATTATTATTATTATTAGTTGTTGTTATTGTTGAAGTAAGTCTGTTGGGATTTTTACACTTGAGTCGCTCATCAGGCCGGTTCTTATCCCCGGTTTCCGTAGCGGGAAGCAACCAGGAGTTCAACTACTCCTGGATGGGGGCGCTAGTCCATCGCAGGTTACCTTTCCAGTATATTTTGGAACCCATTTATACTGCTGGGTGAACAGAGGCCCACTTTTGGTTGAGACATTGCCCAGGGGTTTTAGCACTTTAGTTTTAGTTTTTGTACTGTGAGAGTAGCCAGAGAAAACCCATTCAAACACAGGGAGAACTTGCAAACTCCACAAAGAAACGCCTTCGCCGAGGTTCAGACTCGAACCCATGACCTTCTTGCTGTGAATTCAATGCGCTAACCACTACACCACTGTGCTACATTATTAAGTGATGGATTATACAATAAAATGGTTAGAATGTTCCGAATCGTGATGGTGTTAGCATTCTAGCCATTAGAATGTTCACCTCACTTTAACGTGTTGAGTTTGAGTCCTATGATTGGTGAGGTTGTAGCTGTGCAGACTTTACATGTTCTCTCAATGTTTGTGTGGGTTCTATACAAGTGCTCCAGTTTCCTCCCACGGTCCAGCGTCATGCACATTATGTGAAATAGCTGTTGCATGATTGGATGAAATTATTGTTAACGATAAGATATTTTTCCTAAAAACCTCTAGATTTTTGTGACACCAGCAGTCTCCTGTCCGAAGAGAAGCTGCTGTGTGCGATCTGTCTGGATGTTTTCATGGATCCAGTCACCACTCCATGTGGACACAACTTCTGTCAGAGCTGCCTCACACAGTGCTGGGAGAAGAGTCCACACTGTCGCTGTCCATTATGTAAAGAGGAATTCATCAAAAAACCTGAACTGAAGATTAATACAACACTAAGAGAGGTTGCAGATCACTTTAATAAGAAAAGTTCTGCAGAAAAACATGAGGTTCTCTGTGACGCCTGCACTGGAGAGAAGTTGAAGGCCTTGAAATCATGTCTGGATTGTGGTGCAAGTTTGTGTAAAAGCCATTTAGAGTTTCATAATAATATGCCCAAACAGAAGAAACACAAACTAATAAACCCTGTGGAGAATCTGGAGGACTACAGATGCCAGAAACATGACAGAGCTCTGGATCTGTTCTGTAGAGATGATCAGACGTGTGTGTGTGTGTCAATTCTGCACTGAAGGAGACCACAACAATCACAACACTGTTCCTATAGAGGAGGAGAGCAGAGACAGGAAGGTGAGAAACACTGACATCAACTCTGGACATTCTTATAGATAATGTAAATCATTTATCGAGTAATCCATCAGATTGGAAAGTTTTGAGTTTAAATCACAAGAACAATTAAAAGCAAATCATTAATAGGAAAATAAATAAATAAAAATAACAATCATAACCTTTTTAAATCTATAAAAATGTTTCAGCATGTATATAAAAGATTATATTAAGTCAGATTTTAATAAAACAGAAACATGAATTTAATGATGATGAGGTGAATTATTTTCCTTCTGCTCTGATCTCAGATTCAGCTGCTGAAGACACAGACAGATGTGCAGCAGATGATTGAGGAACGACTGAAGAAGATTAAAGAGATCAAACACTCAGTCGAGCTCAGCACAGTGTGTACAACATGACATGAGTTTATATCTGCTGCATTCAATCATTTTGTTATTTTGGAGAAATGATCAAATTACTATGAAACGATCGTTCACTATTCAGTGTTATATGATAGAAGTGAAGTTTTGTTTCTCCTTTAGAGAGACACAGAGAAACAGAAAGCAGACAGTGTTGAGATCTTCACTGCTCTGATTCGCTCCATTGAGAGAAGTCAGGCTGCGCTGTTCCAGGTGATGGAGGAGAAGCAGAAAGCGGCAGAGCGGCAGGCTGAAGGACTCATTAAAGATCTGGAGCAGGAAATCACTGAGTTAAAGACGAGAGACACTGAGCTGGAGCAGCTCTCACACACTGAGGAACATCTCCATCTCCTACAGGTCAGTGTTCCTCTCTCCCACTGACAATGCAGAACATCACAGAACATCACTCACCATGCTGAGGGATTTCTCCTCTCTCCTGCTCTACTGTAGATTTACTCCTCCGTGTGCCGCTGTCCACACACCAAGAACTGGACTGAGATCAGTATTAACACTCCTCCGAATGGGGACGCTGTGAGGACAGCTCTGTCTCAGCTTCAAAAGAATCTCAATGAGAAACTCAGTGTTAAGCTGAGAGAAGCAGGTGAGAAACTTTCAGAACTCACTTTTTTTGGACGCGAGTGTAAAATGTGTTGTTTATAAACCATCTGAAATCTAATGAAATTGATGTTTTGTTGTTTTTAGTTTCCACAGAACTGAAGAGGATTCAGCAGTATGCAGGTACAGTGAGGATTCTGATTTCTTCTCATATTAAAATGTACAGATCAGCATCACACCACTGCATCATCACACTTATTTTCATCTGTGGATCTCTCCAGATAAAAGGAAATCTTAAAGTCTCTCATTATCCTCCTCACTACAGATCCATGTCACTTCCTGTTTGGGTTTTACCTTCAAATGTTGGTTCCTTTCTGTGTTCACTGAATATTAAAACAGCCTTCACACTATAACCAACATCAACAAATTGTAAAAGTCACACAAAATTCCCAACAAATTGATTTCTTTGGAGTGGAAAGAACGCACCAACAAAGTATAAAATAAAATAAATCAAAGTGTTGGTGCGTTAATAATAATAAATATTAATGAAGGTTTTATCAGATATATATAATGAGCTGTGTGCACTCTCCGTATGATCCCCGAATTTAAAGCAATCACGTCACATTTCTTGGCAGGTAAAAACATTCAGGTACTGAGTGTTGGGCCCGCGGAGCGATTTGAACTGTGTGTGCGTGTGTGTGTGTGTGTGTGTGTGTGTGTGTGTGTGTGTGTGTTTGTGTGTGTGTGTGTGTGTGTGTGTGTGTGTGTGTGTGTTGAGGCTAACTGGTGGAATGTTGAGGGTAACTGGTGGAATGTTGGGGGGTAACTGGTTGGTGGAATGAAGTTCCGCAAGATGCAGTGATCGGCATGTGGATCTTCTAACAGACCAGCAAACAAAACCCAGCCGAACAGAGCAAAAAACCTCTAACTCGTGATTGGATTAACTTGTGGGTTGAAACCTTAGGGGTTTTTTTGTTTGTTTGTTTTGTTTATTTATTTATTTATTTTTGTTTTGTTTGTTTGTTTTGGGGGTTTTTTTTGGTTCAGTGGAGTCTCTGAGGCGCACAGGATCACATGTGATATTGTACATGGACGAGAAGATGCGCTTGTCAGCGGCATCCTTTTGTTAATAGACATTACAGTATACTATACTTTATATTGAAGACCAAATTGGGGATTGGATAGCTTGTCTTACAGCTAGTTTAGGGTTGGACAGTTAGGTTGACAGCCAACATGCCACTCAGTAAGGATGAGGAGAAGTCCAAGAGGGTAGCTAGAGGAAATAAATCAAAGAAAACTTTCGGAAAAGAAATGCAGGAAATAGAAAAACATGACCAAGATTGCCATGTAAAACATGTAGCTGCATAATTGGGGCTAATGATAAAGCCATAGTCTGTAATGGGTGCTCCAACTTGTTTTGCACAAGTTGTCCAAAGATCCCAGAGGATACAACTGCCTCGCTAATAAAACTGATCTGGAGGCATTAGATATTAAATGTTCTGAATGTCGTAGGGCCCCTTCAATATAGGAGGTGTTAGCCAAACAAAATGAAATAATGGACAGACTGGTAGGACTAGAACAAAAACTGGCCAATTCAGTCAAGCTAGCTGTCTCAACGGAGCTAGAAACTCAGGTTAAACTACAAATAGAACAGCTTAAACTTGATCTAACCCAGACAATCGAACAAGAAACTGTTGATATGGAAACAAGATTGACGAGGAGTTTTCAGTCTAAAATTGACAGATTGATTGATGAAAGAAATGAAATAAAAAATGTAGAATATAAGACTGAACATTTTGACAATTTGGATGCAAAAATTGAGAGAATAGTTGAAGAAGCACGCAAGGAAGAGAAGGATAGGGAATCTAGAATACCTCACATGATTGTATACGGGGTCCCTGAACTGGTAGGGGGAGATTGGCAAGACAAATCAACTCATGATCTTGGTTTTGTTCAGAAGGTCATTGAGGCAATAAAGCTCCCTGAGGGATCTAAGGTTGATATTCAATACATGGTTAGGTTCGGTAAACCAAGGGAACAGGTTGAATCTAAACCTTGGCATAAAAAGTTGAATCTAGACCAATCAAAATTCACCTGGGAAATCCGGAAATTAGGCATGACATTATTAAAAGAGCTTACAAATTGGCCAACAACGAGGACAAGGTTTTACAAAATGTGAAATTGGCATACAACAGGACTGTAAAAGAAAGGAAAAAATATAGCTTACTAAAGCAAGAAATGAATAGAAGAACTTTAGCCGGGGAAAGGGAGGGGCTTAGCCATTAGGCAGGGACAAATTGTGAAAACCCAAAAGATTCTTTAAATCAAAATCAGGATGGAAATGATCAGGTATCTAATATCAGACACAACCCTAGAAATACGGACAAGCAAAATACATCCACACCTGAAGGGGCAGTTAGAATGCAAACTAACATTGTGACAGAACAGGTAGATGAGTTACATAGCTCAACATCTACAATCGACCCAGTATCTAACAGTGATGTTGACAACACAAATAGTAAACTTAAAGAAATATCCCCAAATACAATAGTAACAAAGCCTCAAAAACATTTTAAAACTAAGATAGATAAATTATTTCACAAGGCAGTTCAGAAAGAACTATAAATTGGGAATATCGAGGTTATAAATGAAAACAGTAAAACTGTCATTATTGACAAGAGTGAGGCAGCAACAAATGTCAAAGGGGTGAAAAATAACTCCTGAGAAATATCGGATTACAGTACTAGTTTATCTATTGAAACCCCAACCAAGTTACCAGATGTCTACAATAAGGAATTGAATATCTTCTATACAAATGCTGATGGCTGAAGTAATAAACTGATGAAATTATATACATGAGCTCATACTGAGAAACCTGAAATAATAGTTATTACAGAAATCTTTCCTAAAAAACAATATTAGATAGATTACAGGATCATGAGTGGCAGTTAAAAGAGTATAATCATATTACGAGTGTAGCTGAAAACTACAATAAAACTAGAGGAATTATTGTGTATGCCAAAAAAACCGATCAGTATAAAGGTTATTGAAACAAAATGAAAATTCAAAGAATACTTGTTGATTAAAATTACAGTATGTAAACAAGACGGGAAGGAAGTAGATTTATATCTACTAGCCATTTATAGAAGTCCAAATTATTCTCAAAATAATAATAAGGCACTGAATGAACTAATTAATGCTGTTTGTAATAATCTTGGGAATAAAGAATTAGTTATATTAGGGGATTTTTACTATGGGAAAATTAACTGGGATACATTAAATACACCCAATAGGGATAAAGATGATAATAAAGAAGAAGCTTTTGTAAATACTGTATTATAAAATGACCTCACTCAACATATAAATCAACCTACAAGAATTAGGGAAAATCAGGTGTGTAATATACTGGACCTGGTTTTGACTAATGATCCAGTTTTAATCGCAGGAGTGGAATTTTTACCACTGATAGCAAAAAGTGACGTCTGGTTATCAAAATTAGCACTAATATTGATCTAAGAACTCAAGAAACTGAAATTTGTATGAAACCAAGACTAGATGCAGGGATTATCAGACTATGCGAAATAATCTTAGTGTGTTCAATTCGGAGCAAATTTTCCAAAATAGCAAGATGGAAGAAAAATGGCAAACATTTGTGGATATAGTAAATGATGTGATTGAAAAAAATATACTAATAAAGACAATGGATAATAGTATACAGAAACCATTCTGGTTTAATGTGAGGGTAAATCAAAACATTAAGATTAAAAGAAATGCGTGGAATAAATATAAAAGTTGCAAAATGGAGGAAAATTACATGAAATACAAGAAGGTAAGAAATTATACCAATAATGTTTTAAAACAGGAACGCAAGAAGTTTGAATCTAAAATAGCAAATCAGATCAAAACAAACCAAAAATCTTTTTAGAACTACATTAAATCAAAGTCTAAACCAAAACAAAACATGGATAGACTAGTACATGAATATGGTAACAATTTTGATGAACCACTGGAAATTGCAAATTGTCTAAATAGTTCTTTTGCTAGTGTTTTTTCCAAAGATTATATTGATATAGGAAATAATATTGAACTTACACACAGGAATACAGAGTGTCTTAATGAAATAAATTTGTCAGTTAAAAGAGTTGAGGAAGAACTTGATAAACTTACGGCAGACAAAGCAGTAGGGCCAGACAATATTTATCCCGGAGTGTTAAAAGAACTTAAAGATCAAGTCAAAAAGCCACTATTTCATATTTTGAAAAGTAGTAGTGAAGAAGGTTATCTACCTCAGGTATAGAAGGAAGCCATAGTAGTTCCAATTTATAAAAAAGGAGAAAAAAAGAACCCAGGAAATTATCGCCCTGTTAGTCTGACAAGTATTATATGCGAAATGTTAGAAGGTATTATTAGAGATGATATAATGAAATACATGTTGGAAAATAACTTAATATCAGAAAATCAATATGGCTTCCTACCCAGTAGATCTTGCACATTACAATTACTGGATGTTTTGAACAGTTGGACAAATGTATTAGATAATAAAAGATCCATAGATGTAGTGTTAACAGATTTTCGTAAAGCATTTGACCCAGTTTCACATAAAAATAAATTAGGTGTTTTTGGTATTGGAGAAAAGAATAAAAACTGGATTGCGGACTTCCTTAACATAGCATAAAACAGAAAGTTAGAATAGGAAATCTCACATCAGATTGGGAACCGGGAACAAGTGGTGTCCCGCAGGGTTCTGTTCTGGGGCCCATATTTTTCTTGATTTACATCAACGATCTTGAATATATGGTTAAAGAGGGATCAATCAAACTTTTTGCAGATGATGCTAAAAATTTTTAAAGCAGTTTCTGATGTACGTGGGGTAAGTTTGCTACAAGAAGACATTGATAATATGGTACAATGGACTAAGGAATGGAAATTGTCTTTTAACACAGATAAATGTAAGGTATGGCACCTGGGATCAAATAATCCTGGAAGTGATTACTATATGGAGAAGGGAGATGAGAGAATTAACTTAGAATCAGTGTCTTCTGAAAAGGATTTTGGTATTATTGTTGACAGTAAACTAAATTTTGAACAACACATTGGAGAAATGATTTAAAAAGCCAATAGAAATTTGGGATTAATAAAGAGAAATTTTAAATGTATGAATAAAGATGTATTTGGGCAATTATATAAGACAAATAATGAGACCAATAGTTGGGTATGATAGTCCAATTTGGAATCCACGTAAGGTTAAGTTAAATAAACAAATTGAAGGGGTACAAAGAAGGGCCACCAAATTTATTCCTGAATTAAATTCACTTACCTACACGGAAAGGTTGAAAATTTTAAATCTTGATACATTACAATACAGGAGAACTAGGACTGACATCCTACAAGTCTATACAATTTTCAAGGGAATAGATAAATATAATCCTGATAACCTTTTCCAAAGAACTAGCAACAACACAATAACTAGGGGGCATCAATATAAACTGGTCAAGAATAGGTGTAACACAAATGGAAGAAAACCATTTTTTTCCGAATGGGTCATCGATGAGTGGAACAGTTTGCCTCGCTATGTAATGGAAGCTGATAATATAAATACCTTCGAGAGTAGACTTCAAGCTTTTTGGAGTAACAATGATATTAAATATTATCCTTCTTTTATGATAAATTAAATTAGCTATTGTAACTAGATTAAAAATGTACTTAAATATATTGTAGATTAAACCAGACTGAGATATGGTTTATAAGAGGCAACATCAAAGGATGCCAATACATAGAACATGGTGTCCAAACAATGTGTACTTTAAAGAAGAACATCCACAACGGCCAAATCCATGTCAATTTAGGCATCGTGAAGAATTTAAAGAAAGGTAAATAATACCTCTTGTATAGATATACTTTTGATTTGCATTTTAATAAATTTAGAGAAATATAGTAGCTGCTATTCTCATAGGGCCTTTATGTCACTATGGGAATGCTATACTCTATACAGTAACATTAATGATAATTGGTAGAGCATAATACGAGGGAAAATTTTCTGTAACAATAAAGAAAATTGTTAGTAGTATGTGACAATTGGTTGGGATATTAGATAATTGAGTCAGGATAGACAAGAAAATAAAATAGTAGTCTGGAAATAGTTTTATGAAATTTCAGTTAGTTTTGATAACGTAATTTTATCTTAGAAACAAATATTGATTACAGGGGATAGATTTTTTTTTTCGTCAAGGATTGCCGAATCATTTACTTGAGAAGAAATTTGTTATTGGCTGCACTTGATACATAAGCACAAAAATATCAATTTGGATACAAGTTTTGCAAGTTACAACGCACCACATGTACAAGAATTGAAGAAGCATCACCATATATTGCACCAAAGACCGAAGGAAAAGTCGAACAACTAAAGGACAAGAGAAATGGAGTAGGAGTCATCTTGAAGGAGGGGTTTGTCAGGAATGTTCTAGAAGTGAAAAGAGTGTCAGACAGAGTGATGAGTCTCAAGTTAGAAATTGAAGGCGTGATGGTCAATGTTGTTAGTGCTTATGCCCCACAGGCAGGATGTAAGCAAGAAGAGAAGGAGAGATTCTGGAGTGAGTTAGATGAAGTGATGCAGAGTACCCCCAGAGGTGAAAGAGTGGTCATTGGAGCAGACTTCAATGGACATGTTGGGGCAGGCAACAGAGGGGACGAGGAAGTGATGGGCAGGTTTGGTATCCAGGACAGGAACACAGAAGGACAGATGTTGATCGATTTTGCAAAAAGGATGGAAATGGCTGTGGTGAATACTTTCTTCAAGAAGAAACAGGAGCATAGGGTGACTTATGAAAGCGGAGGTAAGAGCACACAAGTAGACTACATCTTGTGTGGGCGATGTAATTTGAAGGAAGTCAGTGACTGCAAAGTAGTAGTGGGTGAGAGTGTTGCCAAACAGCATAAGATGGTCGTGTGCAGGATGACACTGATGGTGAGAAAGGTGAAAAAGGCAAAGGCAGAGCAGAAGACAAAGTGGTGGAAGCTGAAAAAGGAAGAGTGTCGTGTTGTCTTCAAAGAGGAGTTGAAACAGGCTTTGGGTAGTCAGGAAGTGCTGCCAGATGACTGGACAACCACAGCCAATGTGATCAGGGAGACCGGTAGGAGAGTACTTGGTGTGTCCTCTGGAAGAAAAGTAGATAAGGAAACTTGGTGGTGGAATGAGGAAGTGCAGGAGTGTGTACAAAAGAAGAGGTTAGCCAAGAAGAAGTGGGACATTGAGAAGACTGAAGAGAGTAAACAGGAGTACAGGGAGACACAGCGTAAGGCGAAGGTAAGCGGTGTCAAAGGCCAAACAGAGGGCGTATGATGACTTGTATGATAGGTTGAACAGTAAGGAGGAGAAAATGATTTATACAGGGTGGCACAGCAGAGAAATAGAGATGGGAAAGACGTGCAGCAAGTTAGAGTGATAAAGGACAGAGAGGGAAATGTATTGACTGATGACAGAAGTGTGCTGGGAAGATGGAAAGAGTACTTTGAAGAGTTGATGAATGAGGAAAATGAGAGAGAAAAAGAGTAGATGGGGTGACCGTTGAGGAGCAGGAAGTAGCAAAGATTAGTAAGGGAGAAGTGAGGAGGGCATTGAAGAGGATGAAGAGTGGAAAGGCAGTTGGCCCTGATGACATACCAGTTGAGGTATGGAAGTGTCTAGGGGAGGTAGCAGTAGATTTTCTGACAAGAATATTCAACAAGGTCTTAGAAAGTGAGCAGATGCCAGAGGAATGGAGGAGAAGTGTGCTTGTGCCCATCTTTAAGAACAAGGGAGATGTACAGAGTTGTGGCAACTACAGAGGGATAAAGTTGATGAGCCATACAATGAAGCTATGGGAAAGAATAGTGGAAGCAAGACTAAGGGCAGAGGTCAGCATTTGTGAACAACAGTTTGGTTTCATGCCAAGAAAGAGCACCACAGATGCAGTGTTTGCTTTGAGGATGTTAATAGAAAAGTACAGAGAAGGTCAGAAGGAGCTGCATTGTGCCTTTGTGGATCTGGAGAAAGCATATGACAGGGTGCCGAGAGAAGAACTGTGGTATTGTATGAGGAAGTCTGGAGTGACAGAGAAGTATGTTAGAGTGGTGCAGGACATGTATGAGAGATGTAAGACAGTGGTGAGGTGTGCTGTCGGTGTGACAGAAGAGTTCAAGGTGGAGGTGGGACTGCATCAAGGGTCAGCTCTCAGCCCCTTCTTGTTTGCTATGGTGATGGACAGGCTAACAGACGAGGTTAGACAAGAATCTCCATGGACTATGATGTTTGCAGATGACATCGTGATCTGTAGTGAGAGCAGAGAACAAGTGGAGGAAAATCTAGAGAGGTGGAGGTATGCCCTGGAAAGGAGGGGAATGAAGGTTAGTCTCAGTAAGACAGAATACATATGTGTGAACGACAAGGACCCAAGAGGAACTTTGAGGTTACAGGGGGCAGAGATAAAGAAGGTGGAGGATTTTAAGTACTTAGGCTCAACAATCCAGAGCAATGGAGAGTGTGGAAAAGAGGTGAAGAAGCGCGTGCAGGCAGGTTGGAATGGATGGAGAAAAGTGTCCGGTGTGATGTGTGATAGGAGAGTATCGGCAAGAATGAAGGGAAAAGTGTACAAGACGGTGATGAGGCCAGCAATGTTGTATGGTTTAGAGACAGTGGCCCTGGGGGAAAGACAGGAGTCAGAGTTGGAGGTAGCAGAGATGAAAATGTTGAGGTTCTCTTTGGGAGTAACGAGGATGGATAGGATCAGAAACGAGTACATCAGAGGGACAGCACATGTTAGATGTTTTGGAGACAAAGTCAAAGAGGCTAGATTGAGATGGTTTGGACATGTACAGAGGAGGGATAGTGAGTATATTGGCAGTAGGATGCTGAGGTTGGAACTACCAGGCAAAAGGCCCAGAGGAAGACCAAAGAGAAGATTTATGGATGTGGTGAAGGCGGACATGAAGGTCGTTGGAGTAAGAGTAGAAGATGCAGAGGATATGGAGAAATGGAGGCAGATCATTTGCTGTGGCGACCCCTGAAGGGAACAGCCGAAAGGAAAAGAAGAAGAAGAAGGACTTGTTAAACGGACCGGACCCAGGTAAAACCAGGTAAACCCAGGTAAATTGAAAATGTTGTGAGTCCATGCAGTCAGTGAACGACTGGAGCACATTTCCCCTCAAGGAGACTATGCATGTCTGATTTCCAGATGTGAGATGATGTGAAGCTCTCATCCCATTGCTTGGGTTTGGAAAACGAGTCCTGTGTGATGTTCTGATCTTCACCTTTCATACGAAGGCAGCCACAATATTACTATATACTTGGTGCATCAGCATTTACAGTACACGGTGTACATGTAGGTTATGTTATACTATTCTCGTACAAACTACACATTCTAAACAATTTTTGAAATTTCAGTAGACAAACTTAAAACATTTCTTTGGGTTGACAAAAAGCGGGGGGCTTCAGCACGAACAGATCCCCCCCACCCACCCACCCACCCACACACACACACACACACACACACACACACACACACACACGCCGTTCTGAGGCTCCTGGAATGAACATGTGTTTTCACATGAGCGAGAATGAACAGCTGTAGTTGTTGTGTAACTCACCAAAATAAACTCTAATTGTAGATAATTTCACTTTGCATTCTCTACATGATGTCGGTCACCACTGTTTCCAAGTGACTGTCCTGTATAGATGAACAGCTGGAGTTCAGGCTGAGTGAAAATAAATAGATCCACCATGTCCGATGTTCCTGTTGGTGTTCTCTGTGTGGATCATCTTCAATATTGTTCTGGTTTATGAGTCGCTCTCTGAAAAAAGCCTGATCACAAAATAACTGTTACTTTATACATTTATCCTACAAATACCACAATTTTATGCTGAATTATAATGGGCTAGATGTTCACATTTCATACAAATAATTACAATACTCTGATAACCAACTTTAACGTTGTTTATTTATTGTTGTACAGAAAATTACAGACAACGAACTGAAGTGCTATAATTTAATTCCAGCAGATATCAGGGACAATATGATATTTTCAGATTTTATTCCTTAAAGAGTGAGAGTCCTGTACACATATTTTTAGTTCTGCAGAAATGTTCACTTCTCATAACTGCAGCATATCGAGTTGAAGGATGTGCTGTAATATTACCACCTGTATTATTTATATTTATTTATATATTAAACTTTTAAAATTGTTTCCCTTTTAAACTGAGAATTTTTCACACGTAGCATTAATTCCAGATGTTTATCACTCGAGACTCTCACTGCAATTATTTTGTGCATCAGGATCAAGTTTCTCCTCAAATGTTTTTCTCTCATGTTCTGTGATTTACAAGCAGAAATAAATCACTCAATAAAGTTTCAGAAGGAAAACATTGGATATTTCTCATCTTTGACAGGCTCCGCCCATAAACTGTACAAGTTTCCTCTTTTTACAGAATCATTTCAAAATCTTTCTTTATTTAATCTTCTACAAATCCTCTTATAAATCTGAATGAATCTGATCCACTGATGATGATGATTTGATATTTTTTCTGCATCCTCACATCACTCACTGTGTGTTTCTCTCAGTGGATGTGACTCTGGATCCTGATACAGCTCATCCCAATCTCATCCTGTCTCCTGATGGAAAACACGTGACACACGGAGACAAGCGACAGAAACTCCCTGTTACACCACAGAGGTTTACTCGATATTGTATTGTTCTGGGAAAGCAGAGTTTCTCCTCAGGGAGATTTTATTATGAGGTTCAGGTCAGCGGGAAAACTGAGTGGGATTTAGGAGTCGCAAGCGAGAACATTAACAGGAAGGGGGAGATTACACTGAGACCTCAGAATGGATTCTGGACTGTGGTTCTGAGGAATGAGAATCAGTATTGGGCTTGTGCTGGTCCCTCTGTTCCCCTCAGCCTGAGAGAGAAGGTGGAGAAGGTGGGGGTGTTTGTGGATTATGATGAGGGTCTGGTCTCCTTTTATGATGTGAAGTCCTGCTCTCATATCTATTCTTTCACTGCTCAGTCTTTCACTCACAAACTCTATCCATACTTCAGTCCTGGTTTAAATGATGGAGGTAAAAATTCAGCTCCACTGATCATCACTCCTGTATTTAATACTGAATAAATTTACACCTCACAGATTTTAATCATTTATTAAATGGTGAGAATAAAAATAAATATTTGATTTTCTGGTGAAGGTTAGAAATACATTTTCTCTTTTAAAGTGCTGTACAGTTGATTTGAATTCCTGGAGTTTGTGTTTACATCAAAAATCATTTTAATCCTGCAGTTTGATTTATATACATTATGATTGTGGAACATTTTCAGGACAAATTAAATAAATTAAATGCAAATAAATACAAATAAAATAATAGTAAAACAATTTACAGTTCACAGTTACAGAATTTAATCTGATCAATAAAATGGATGAAGTCCAGCTGTTGTTCGTGTGTGTGGATTTATTTATTTAAGGGACAATGTACAGGAACATTAAACTCATAGAGACAGAGATGTACTGTACCAGATTATAGCTTATAGCTAGTTTCCATCTGTAGTCCCTAATTTAGAATGGTCAATTAACCTACAGTGCATGTCTTTGAATTGTGGGAGGAAAGCGGAGCACCCGGAGGAAACCCACACAAGCACGGGGAGAACATGCAAACTCCACACAGAAACGCCCAGGCCGGGAATCGAACCCGGGCCTTCTTGCTGTGAGGTGGACGTGCTAACCACTCCGCCACCGTGCCTCCAAACTGAATATAACTGAACAAAACTGCTTTCCTTCAAAGCTATTCGAACACAAATGCAATCACATTCATCTTTTATTTAATAATAAACATTACATCATTTATATACGTATTTGCCAAATCACTTTATTCTATTAGAGTTGCAGGGAGCTTATCTCAGCCGACTCTGGGTGAAGGTGTGTCCACATTGAGCAGCTGCTCCAGATGAAAGTGCAGCGGTGTGAAAGCACAGTCAGTGTTTTATTAAACACAAACACCAGCAGCAGCTCAACATGGGAAATACAACACAGCCTTCAGTTACAGTTTAAAATCAACTGATTATAATCAACAATCTCTTCAGGATCATCACAGTCTCTTGTCCTTCAAGTGCAATTTGTCAATCATTCACACAACGAGTGGTCACATGATCATAAATGAGCAGCTGGTGTGTCCTTGATTTTTTGGCGTCCTTTCCCTGCTACTGGACGATCTGTCTCCTCCCACAGAGTGAGTCCGTCACAGGCACAGACCCGTTTGGGGTTCTGAAAGAGTCCTGCAGAACGAGCAATGATCCCACACGCCAACCTGAGAGAGGGAGGTGGGCGTGTTGTATTTATTATTATAATTTACAGGAAACAAAAATCCAAAATTTTCATGAATTCTAAGGTTGAAATTTCAGAATTATTTTATTTGTGATTATTTCTATAATTGGTGGAATTTATTTCAACAAAACAATCGTCTTCCAATAGAAAAAGAATATTTCAAGCCTAAAATAGTCCAGAAGATTTAGAAATATTCTGTAAATGTCATTATTTGATGATAAGATAATTATTCCAGTTTATAAATGCAGAATTAAATCGATCGGAGATGGAAAAGCGCGTCTCATCCTGATTGGTGTGAAATTACTCGTCACCTCTCGCCTGAGTTTCCTGTGATTTTGGACAGAGGGTCATTTCCTCTTCCCAGATCATCTTCTCCTGAATCCACCACCAGCGATCGACCGATCACGTCCCACACCTGTCCACAGAGACACACGGTGAGGGACAGGGCTATGAGACGCGGACAAAGTGCTGGAGAAGATCTTCAGATGGAATAATTACAGAGAGAATCGGAAAGAATTTTTCCTGAACGATTCAAAAATATTTTCATGTGTTTTCTAAACCCACTGCAATTCTGCGATCCGATCATCTCCATCTGGAATCATTTCCACATTATTTATTCTTCACACTTTCAGCAGCTCCGTGTTTTATTAACACTTCACCCTCTCACAGTGATTTTCGGGTTAAAGGTGGAACACAAGTGCATTTTGAATTGAGATCTTTGTTCTGTGTGGACCTCGTTACTGCGTCCGTGGAGAAGCACCGAGTTACCTTCAGCTGTGAGTCCTCCAGTCTGAACGTGGCTCTGCCGTCTGTTCCTGCCTGCACGTTCCCAAATCTCCAACATGCTGCCGAACACAAACACCTCCATTCAGTCCACCGTCCGGAACCCGACTTAAACCCGGCTTCGAAAAGCTGCGCACCGCGAAACCTGCTCATTATAGCCATTCATCTGGACTTAATCATTTTCACAATAATAATAATAATAATCATAATATTATTATTATTATTATTATGATTAATTGTGTTTTATTCATTTTTGTTTTGTAGGTTAAAGTGTTTTATATATTGTGCTCCTGAGTTAATATTGCTGATCAATTTGAATTTATTATTATATATTGATTTTATTTAATTTTATTTTTCAGTATTGAATGGTTCAAATTGTTGGTCAAAAATGTTGACAGTTTAAATAAGGAGACTTTTGTGCACCCGACCCACCACACCACCGACCCCACTTACTGCTGAACTGATTCTCCCTGCTCGGGGACTGCAGGGGGCGCAACACAAAATAATTGAGAAGCACTGCTTTAAATCCTTACATACATCCATCTCCAGAGAAAATATATATAAATATATATGTGTGTGTGTGTGTGTGTGTGTGTGTGTGTTTTATGACAAAGAATATTTTTTTAATTATCCGAAGGTAAATAAATAAATAAAACAGTAACAGTTTTTTCAGCAATCATGAGTGATCTGTATAAATGATCATAAATCCCTCTTGGCTCAGACTTAAATTTCACTGAAGAAAAGAAAACGTACCCTTTGTGTGTCCTGTGGGCCTCCATGCTGCTTCCTAAATGGGTTGTAGTGCTCACCACAGCTGTGTGTGAATAAGAGAGCGAGAGAGAGAGAGAGCGAGAGAGAGAGAGAGCGGGAGGGAGGGAGGAAGGGATAGAAAGAGAGCGGGAGGGAGGGAGAGATAGAGAGAGAGAGAGAGAGGTTGAGTAATGCTAATGAATTTCGAGCTACAATCCACATTCCCATTTTGATTTTCGTTTCCATACCTCAAGCAGTCACGTGTGACGTCTCCGAGTTCATGCACATGAAGGCCATGAGCACCAGGCTCTAACCCATCAATCGTCCCATCAATCAAACACCGATCCTCAGACAGCTGCAGAAACCGGACCACGCCCTGCACTGACCCCGTCCCACTCAGCATAGCAACGGCCGCGCCCAGACCTGAACCGTACATGTAAACAGATCGGGACTGAAGCAACAGTCATATTATTTGTTTGGAGCAGGCATGTCATTGCACAATTTAAAAATAAGTGAATCCCCATGTGCACACATGAATGAGGGTGCTGAGCGCCCGAGGGGAGGGTCTTGGGAGGGGCGTATCCCATGGATAAGAGCTTTTGCAATTTTTAGGTTTGAAATGGTGCAATTTGGTGAATATTTCGACTTAAAATTCCTAAAAACAGCTGGTATTAAATTGTCATTTCAAAACCTTGTTGGCTAATCTAAGAATTAACAAAATATAAATAACAAAAGTATATTTACATCCTGATTTACATTATATTTCAGAAGTCAAATATCAAAGAAAAAAGTTATTGCACTTACAGTCAAATATAATTACATGTACAGTATTGCATTAACAATAAATTCACCATTGGATTTAAACTGTAAATAATTATTGAATTTATAGTCCAACAATCATGAGATTTAAAAACGGGAAATGTTCACTCGGCACACACAGTCACCAAAGAAAGATGGCACGTGTGCCGGCGGTAAAAGGCTTGGAATCCGGCGTATCGAAAGAAACAAATAATGAAAATAATTCTGGCGTTGGCTGTAGTTGAGCGCAGAGGACGGACTTGGGTGATGGAGTCTTGAATGACGAAACTTGGTTGAAACGCGTTCCATGATCCGCCTTGGATGATTTTCCCGAAACGATTCGCGTTAGATGATTCCTCTGAAATGATTCTGCCTGAAACGATTCCCCTTTGATCAGTGGTCTCCAACGTTTTTGCACCAGGGACCAGTTTAATGTATGAAAATGTTTCCGCAGACCGGTGAGAGTTTACTCTGTAGTCTTGTTTTGGTGGCCGTCACCGCAGAAAACCCCGCCTCACAAAGATATGTGGTTGGAAACTGAAGAAGGGCTTTTTCAGTGCTTCTGTGACCGGTGGTCGGGGACCCCTGCCTTAGATGGTCCGCCCCGAGCCGGCTGGCAACGAGTCTTTATAAAGCTTCCCTCAAGTTTGAAATAGTTGGAGCTTTGCATCAAATCAGATGTGCGCAGGGCACCGACTTCCTCAGGGGTAGCGGATTTAAGTGTAATCACCATCTTTGCTGGTTTCACAATTAAAATATCAATACGAATCAATTTTACATTCAAGACTCAATGCCAAATGGTTTATATCCCGGACGATCCGCCAATTTTGTTACGTATGGAATTTAGAAGATGAAAATTGCCCCGTGAACCAGCAAAGCACGACAAGCCACAACTATATACAGTTCAATAATATCAACAAAGTAAGATAAAATAATACTGAAGAGCTTAACCGTCATCCGCCTCCCGCACCCTATTTTCCTCTTTTCTGTCAATAATTCTTGCTATTAATCATTTAATATAGATCTATAAATTCATGTAGATTTAAATCTTCTTCCACTTGAAATGTTGATCTACCATCACATAGAAAAATGGCGGACTGCACGTGTACATTCTAATGTGAGCACTCATTGGCTTACTGGAGCCTTACAACCGCGTCTCGACCAATCAAAATTACGCAACACAAATTATCAACCAATCATATTTAGTGTCTTTGGCTCTATTTGTTTTACCAACTCAAGGCATGAAGCAAAGTCCTTTTGTTCAGCATTATTTTAAAACGGGGGAAAATGGGTACTCAGCACACAATCCCCCCCCCCCCCCCCCGATTTTTTTTCTCCTTGAATTTAGACGATTCACATGAGTGACGAATGAGACCCTCAATACGTGAATTTTCGCGAATCCGCGACCAAATAACATGCCTGTTCGAACCTTCACTGCACTCATTTACTCAGCATAACCTCATAATTCTACACTCATCTCTCTACTCTGACTCTACTCATGTTCCCTCCACCCAGACTCTACTTGTGCTCTATCTATCCTGACTCCACCACCTCTGACTCTACTCGCATTTCCTCCTTTATGACCAGGTGTTTGTGGTGTTTGAGGGATGAGAGCTGAACCTGGTTCTGATCCACCAATCCCCTTCAGCACCGCTCTTCTGCCTGTGTTCTCAATCAGACTCTGAACATCTCGAGTGGAAAGTGACGTCTCGACCAGAACCTGCTCCCGAGCCAAGTCTACCTCCACCGACTGCACACCTGCATAAACAGAGTAAACATGAATAATTATTTGTGAATAATTGTTTGATTGTTTATTCCAATGCATTATTCTAATGTTGTTCAAGTGACTCTGGGAGCTGCTAATTTCACCTTCATGCACCATAAAATCCTGTTTACGACTTCAATATTTAAGTTATAATTTATCTTATTGATCTTCTGAGAGAGAATAACTTTCTCATACACTCCGCGAAAGTAAATATTCTGTAGTTATACACGTGTTTAAAATAATCTGGATCAAAATATACTTTTTACACCTTTGACCTGGTTTTGCCCCCAATTCTGAACAGAGGAAACGCCTCTGTGTTCGATTGCACTGATTAAATGTGTGGAAGTGTGAAGAGATTTAAACTCAAATTTAATGAATGTTCCGAGTTGATGAACTCACCAGGCTGTTTCTCGAGTGCACCTTTAACAGCATGCACACAGCTCTTACAGCTCATCTGTACCGCAAACTCCAACTGACAACACAGAGAAAATCATAAAACTTATTTTATTTATTCATCACTTTCAGATTTGTACAGAACATTTCCCTGTGTCAGTATTTTTCCCGTTTAAATTCACACACATTTTGTGCTGCTACATCCGGGAATTGATACGAATGTCATTTGGGATCATACGTCATAACTGTACACAGAATATTGAAGGAAAAACAACAAGAACAATTACACTCATAGACGGAGATGCATGGTGGAGCGGTGATAAGCCTCACTGCAAGAAGGTCCTGGGTTCACATCCCAGGCTCGGTGAGGGAGTTTCTCTGTGGAGTTTGCAGGCTCTGCCTGTGTTTACTTGGGTTTCTTCTGGGTTCTCCAATTGTCAAGCACAGAGACACTCACATGAGACTAATTCGATATTCTCTAAGTGTTAACAGTGCCTGTGTGTTTGTGATGGATAAGTGAGCCATTCAGAGTGTGCACAGAGTTGGCTGAGATAGGCTCCAGCCTTACAGCAACCCGAGACCGAGTTTGGAGACAGAATGAATAATTCAATGAATTAAATGGCCAATAGTTCCTATGAAGACTAATAAAACTTGACACTGTGTAAAACAGAGCACTGGAAGGACAATACAGAGAGAAAAGACACTGAGAGTCCAAAGTTTAAAGGTCGCTGGAGGAATTCCGGCTCCCTGTTGGAAATACAGTGGACTCCACAGGGTGCAGAAGAACAATGATTTGTACCCTGTGCAGAAAACACACAGTTCCAGTCAAAAGTTTTAGAACACACCCGTTTTCGCAGGTTTACTGAAATATAAGTAGTTTAAATCCAGTGAATGGCCTGAAAAGGACCAAAGGTGAGCACTGTATCTAAACTACTTTTGACTGGGAGTGTATATTATATTTTCTTCCTTCTAACCTTGATGAAAAAATCGGGTTTCCTGTTCGGCTTTGCGGTTAGCAGGAGTACTTCCAGTCAGAACTTGTTCCATGATGGAAATCAAATATTTTTTCTACAAGTTTCTCCCCAACACTGTTCCAGAAGTTTCTATAAACATCTCGCATTTGTTGGCTGCTTTTGTCCCTTCTGTTCATTTCATCCCGAATTAGCCCGATGGGGTTAAATCTGGAGACCACGCTGGGGCCATGCCATGATTCTTTTCTTCTCGGGTAGTTTTGACACACCGTCACAGTTATTCCTTTTCAGGCCATTCACTGGACCGAACTGCTTAAATTTCAATCACACTGAAAGCAATTTTGGGTTGTTGTTGTTTTTATTTTAAACTTTAGACAGGTCGTGTGTGTACGGAAGTCTGTGTTATTTAGGTTTCCACTTTAGAAGTGACAAAATATATAAAATATATAAAATAATAATCATGATTTAAAACAATAAAGTATTCAACATTTAAAAAGAAGTGCAAAAATGAACAATAATAATACATAGGTTAAAAATAATGTACATTAAAGTGACTCCATATAGTTACAATGTTCACTGACAGGATTCTGTATCTGTTGATAGAGATATTAGTAACTTCTAATTTTAAACTCACACACATACATACATGCATATAATATATACTATCTGTATGTATATTTGTAATTTTTCTCCTTAGACTTTTATATTTATGTCTACTTGATATGGTGCAACTGTTTGTGTTGCACACAATTTCCTCCGGAATTAATAAAATATTCAGATTCTAAGAAACCTCAAGAGTGAATTATTCCAGGACTGTAAACCTACAATAAATAAAAAAAACTCACGTTAGCAACTCGATTTGTTTTCATTTCAGCAGACTTCTCTCTCATCCATACACACACTTCTCCTCACAAGTCAAAACAACAGACTTCCGCTTTTCAAAATACGAGTCCCCTTCCGCTGATTAAAAAAAGTCCTCCATCCTTGTCAATAAAGAATCAATATTCAGAGATGGGCGCCATTTTCCCCCATTCAATTCAAAATGAAATTGGTTGAGCTAAAGTTAACATGGTTGAAAAAAGCATTCATTCATTCATTTTCTGAACCGCTTAATTCTAATTAGGGTAACAGGGAGGCGAGCGCCCATCTCAGCTGACTCCGAGCAAGGCAGGGCCAACACTCACGCAACCTTCATACTTACACCTCGGTGTGATTAACTAACCTACTGTGCATGTTTTTGGAGTGCAGTAGGAAACCCATGCAAGCACGGGAGAACATGCAAACTCCACACAGAAACACCAAAACTGGGAAACGAACCCAGGACCTTCTTGCTGTGAGGAGGACATGCTAACCACTTCATCATGGCACCTAAAAAAAAGAATATCTCGCAAATTTGTACATTTGATGTGCTTTTTGTACGTTTGGTGTGCTTTCGAGTAGATTTCATGGTTCTCCTTGCTTTACACAAACTTTTACCAGACTGAATGCCCCGGTAGACACCTGCATCCAAAGCACATTTTTTGCTGCATTATATAGTAAAGAACTTGAGCAAACACAAAGGCATCTTCTTCTTTCTTCTTCTTTTACTTTCGGCTTCTCCCTTCAGGGGTCGCCACAGCAAATCATCCGCCTCCACCTCCCCCTGTCCTCCGCATCTTCTTTTCTGACTCCAACGACCTTC
The DNA here is from genome assembly GCA_024760905.1 of Plotosus lineatus. NCBI lineage: Eukaryota > Metazoa > Chordata > Actinopteri > Siluriformes > Plotosidae > Plotosus > Plotosus lineatus. The sequence goes on from CM045745.1 coordinate 27,914,471, forward strand.
ATGTCTTCCTTCACCACATCCATAAATCTCTTCTTCGGTCTTCCTCGAGGCCTTCTGCCTGGTAGTTCCAACCTCAGCATCCTACTGCCAATATACTCACTATCCCTCCTCTGTACATGTCCAAACCATCTCAATCTAGCCTCTCTGACTTTGTCTCCAAAACATCTTACGTGGGCTGTCCCTCTGATATACTCATTTCTGATCCTATCCATCCTCGTTACTCCCAGGGAGAACCTCAACATTTTCATCTCCGCGACCTCCAGCTCTGCCTCCTGCCTTTTCCTCAGCGCCACTGTCTCTAAGCCATACAACATCGCTGGCCTCACCACCGTCTTGTACACTTTTCCCTTCATTCTTGCTGACACTCTCCTATCGCACATCACACCGGACACTTTTCTCCAACCATTCCAGCCTGCCTGCACACGCTTCCTCACCTCTTTTCCACACTCTCCATTGCTCTGGATTGTTGAACCTAAGTACTTAAAATCCTCCACCTTTGTTATCTCTGCTCCCAGTAACATCACCGTTCCTCCTGGGTCCTTCTCATTCACACACATGTATTCTGATTTTCTGAGGCTAACCTTCATTCCTCTCCTTTCCAGGGCATACCTCCACCTCTCTAGATTTTCCTCCACTTGTTCTCTGCTCTCACTACAGATCACAATTTCATCTGCAAACATCATAGTCCATGGAGATTCTTGTCTCACCTCGTCTGTCAGCCTGTCCATCACCATCGCAAACAAGAAGGGGCTCAGAGCTGACCCTTGATGCAGTCCCACCTCCACCTTGAATTAAATCCGGTCACACCGACAGCACACCTCACCACTGTCTTACATCTCTCATACATGTCCTGCACCACTCTAACATACTTCTCTGCCACTCCAGACTTCCTCATGCAATACCACAGTTCTTCTCTTGGCACCCTGTCATATGCTTTTTCCAGATCCACAAAGGCACAATGTAGCTCCCTCTGACCTTCTCTGTACTCATGACACTTCAGCAATCATGAGTGATCTGTATAAATGATCATAAATACCTCTTGGCTCAGACTTAAATTTCACTGAAGAAAAGAAAACGTCCCCTTTGTGTGTCCTGTGGGTCTCCATGCTGCTTTCTAAATGGGTTGTAATGGTCACCACAGCTGTGTGTGAATAAGAGAGAGAGAGAGAGAGAGAGAGAGAGAGAGAGTGGGAGGGAGGGAGAGAGAGAGAGAGAGAGAGTGGGAGGGAGGGAGAGAGAGAGAGAGAGAGAGAGAGAGAGAGAGAGAGAGGTTGAGTAATGCTAATGGCCTTCGAGCTACAATCCACATTCCCATTTTGATTTTCGTTTCCATACACAGCAGTCACGTGTGACGTCTCCGAGTTCATGCACGTGAAGGCCATGAGCACCAGGCTCTAACCCATCAATCGTCCCATCAATCAAACACCGATCCTCAGACAGCTGCAGAAACCGGACCACGCCCTGCACTGACCCCGTCCCATTCAGCATAGCAACGGCCGCACCCAGACCTGAACCGTACATGTAAACAGATCGGGACTGAAGCAACAGTCATATTATTTGTTTGGAGCAGGCATGTCATTGGACAATTTAAAAATAAGTGAATCCCCATGTGCACACATGAATGAGGGTGCCGAGCGCCCGAGGGGAGGGTCTTGGGAGGGGCGTATCCCATGGATAAGAGCTTTTGCAATTTTTAGGTTTGAAATGGTGCAATTTGGTGAATATTTAGACTTAAAATTCCTAAAAACAGCTGGTATTAAATTGTCATTTCAAAACCTTGTTGGTTAATCTAAGAATTAACAAAATATAAATAACAAAAGTATATTCACATACTGATTTACATTATATTTCAGAAGTCAAATATCAAAGATAAAAAAATTATTGCACTGACAGTCAAAATAATTACATGTACAGTATTGCATTAACAAAAAATTCACATATATATATACATATATAGAATAATAAGCATAATTTTAAACAATAAAGTATTAAATATTTAAAAAGAAGTGCAAAAATGAACAGTAATAATACATAGGTTAAAAATAATTTACATTAATGTGACTCCTCCGTATAGTTACAACATTTACTGACAGGATTCTGTATCTGTTGATAGAGATATTAGTAACTTCTAATTTTAAACTCACACACATACATACATACATACATACATATACTATATACTATCTGTATGCATATTTGTAATTTTTCTCCTTAGACTTTTATATTTATGTCTACCTGATATGGTGCAACTGTGTGCAACTATGGTGCTGAAATAGTAAGGGGGTCCTGCTAATCAGCTTGACACTTGCGCGGTGAATTAATGTCCTTGCGACGTATCACCTAACCTATCAAGATCAACTGTTTGTGTTGCACACAATTTCCTCCGGAATTAATAAAATATTCAGATTCTAAGAAACCTCAAGAGTGAATTATTCCTGGTCTGTAAACCTACAATAAACAAAAAAAAAAAAACTCACGTTAGCAACTCGATTTGTTTTCATTTCAGCAGACCTCTCTCTCATCCATACACACACTTCTCCTCACAAGTCAAAACAACAGACTTCCGCTTTTCAAAATACGAGTCCTCTTCCGCTGATTAAAAAAGTCCTCCATCCTTGTCAATAAAGAATCAATATGCAGAGATGGGCGCAATTTCCCCCATTCGATTCAAATTGAAGTTGGTTGGGCTAAAGTTAAAAGCATTTATTAATTCATTTTCTAAACCACTTAATTCTAATTAGGGTCACAGGGAGGCTCCGCCCATCTCAGCTGACTCCGAGCGAGGGCAGCGTGCACCCTGGACAGCTTGCCAGGCCATTGCACGGCCAACACTCACTCAACCATTCATACTTACACCTCGCTGTGATTAATTAACCAACTGTGCATGTTTTTGGAGTGTAGGAGGAAACCCATGCAAGCAACAAAGAACATGCAAACTCCACACAGAAACACCAAAACTGGGAATTTAACCCAGGACCTTCTTGCTCTGAGGAGGACATGCTAACCACTCTGTCACCATGGCACCTAAAAAAAGAATATCTTGTAAATTTGTACATTTTAATTTGTTTGATGTGCTTTAGAGTAGATTTCATGGTTCTCCTTGCTTTACACAAACTTTTACCAGACTGAATGCCCCGGTAGACACCTGCAGCCAAAGCACATTTTTTGCTGCATTATATTCAGTGAAGAACTTGAGCAAACACAAAAGCATATGTTTACTTATTCATGTAATATATGATATAAACAAATAGCTGTATGGGGTATGCATGGCATGTGCCCTTGGATAGGTCGATGCATTTACAGTCGGCCCCCTACTTATGAAATTAATCCATTTCAAAGCCTTTTTCATAATCCACTGGTTTCAAAAGTAGGGGTGCATTTTACATGTAAACCGCCTGATTCATTCCAAGGCTCCAAAGACTCCCCCATAAACCCATTTAAAACGATAAAAGTACACCAATTTTGTATGAAATGTGTGCTAAAAGTAAAAGAAAATGATTTATTAAACCATTTAAACATTTTATTAACAAATTAAACCATTTTATTTATATATTTACTAATTAAACCATTATTAAACATTTTTTATTGACACATATACACACACACACACACACACACACACACACACACACACACACACCTGTCTCTCTCTATCTGTCTCTCTCTCTATCCTGCTCTCTCTCTCTCTTTCTCTCACACTCACACACACACACACACACACACACACACACCTGTCTCTCTCTCTCTCTCTCTCTCTCTCTCTCTCTCTCTCTCTCACACACACACACACACACACACACACACACACACACACACACACACAAGACGAGCAGCTGACGGAACAATTCTATTTAAATGTTTAAATGGACGGGATGTTTTATTGAAAGCGGAATTACAGTACCTGTTTGAAAGATCAGAGATCCTCATTCAATATTAACTTGCTTCTTTGTGAGGTCTTCTCCCACGGAGCACTCTATTTTAATATTGTGCCAAAATAATCGCCTCTGTCACTGTATATCCACTTTAAGGTCTCCTTCTGGTTCAATATCATCCCAATTGTAGAGGGGTTTCGGCAATAACGAAAGATAACACTGCATGATCAATCTCAAAACAAGCCAACAGTCCTGTTCAACTCTCCTTCACACGTGTGACAAACAGGAAATATGCTGCATCATCCCTCCTGACCAATGGGAGGCCAGTGGGTTGGGATGTTGGGAGACAGCTAATCAGAGAGCAACTCGCGCATCGTGTGAAATTTTGATTGGCGCATTTGAATTTTGAATGGCGCTTTTCATAAGATGAGGTTGTTTTCGTATCCCGAGGACGAAAACTTAGAAAAATGTTTTTTTTTAACCCGGAATTTTCATACCCAGGGGTTTCGTAAGTCAGGGGCTGACCGTATTTGGGTTTACACCTATTTCCTGGAAATAAAAATCATCGCTCTTGTAATGACTATTAAGAGCTTTTTCTGTGGGTTGTATGTCCTCCCCATGATTTTATGGGTTTTCTCAAGTTACTCTGGTTTCCTCCCTCAGTACAAAGACATGCACATTAGGGTAATTGGCTCTCTATATACCTTACATTTATTAAACAAATACAACACAAGAGTTTTGCATCATGTTTATTAAAAATAGTCAATATGTATAAAATATACATGATATCTGGGCGCTGAATTCTGTACAGCCCACATTGTTCATTGTGTGTGTGTGTGTGTGTGTGTGTGTGTGTGTGTGTGTGTGTGTGTCTGTTCTGTCTGTAAATGAGGAGGGAGCGCGCACACACACACACACACACACACACACACACACACACACACACACACACACACACACACACACACACACACTATTCACAAGGCAAAATATCACAATTTTTTTTCTCCACGATCAGATTAGATTGAAGTGCTATTCAGATATTTGACCACATGGTGTCACTTAACATTCAACCGTTCATTTTCTAAATCGTTAATCCTAATTCGGGTCGTGGAGGCTGGCGCACATCTCAACCAAGTCTGGGCAAGGGCAAGGTACACCCTACGCAACTCGCCAGACCCATAACATTAACTACTACTCCTCCTACTACTGCTACTACTACTACTACTACTAATAATAATAATAATAATAATAATAATAATAATAATAGAAGAAGAAAAGAAGAACAACAACAATGATAGTAACATACGATTGAAGTAAGTTTAAATTGTTATTTTACTGTGCAGTGTGAATTACAGTATAAATACACATGAGCAGAGGCGGCACTTTATTGATGAGACACAAACTGCTCTGTGATATGTGGAACCGCCTTTTATCAGCCAGAACAAAATCAACAAGGAAGTGACCAAAGAGAAAGTACAAGTCAGTTTGTTGGTGTGAAGAAGAAATCCATTTTTCTACATTAATTTCTGAACTGAGCTGCAGGAGAATTTCTCAGCCCCTGAAAAGAGGCAAGTAAACTAAAGGTGTGTATTTCAGTGAATTAGTGTATTATGTGTATCACAATAAGTGTATTACAGTGGTGCTTGAACCCCTGAATTTGGGATCAGTAATCCAGGACTCTACTGCGGAGCCACCGTCAGTGAAATCTGTGTTGATGAATCTAATGAAGATGAAATGTTGAGTGTAACAGATTAATGTGTTTCACCTCAAACTGTTACAGGTGTGAACTGAATGATGTGATTTCTTACTGAAAAGATTTTTTAAAAACACAGGAGGAAGAAAATGGCTGAATCTTCATCATCAGTAAAAGACAGAAGAAGGAGGAGCAAGGATGATCCATATTCAAGTAAGATCCATATAAACTACATAAACTCCATAAACTACAGAAACTATAGAAACTCCTGCCATCCGTTTCTCTTCTTTGTTGTAATCTGTCGTCATTCTCTGTCGTCTCACTTGTAATTATTTTCCTCGACGAAACCCACACAACTGTGGGGAGAACATGCAAACTCAACAGAGAAATACCCTGGGACTCGAACCCAGGACCTTCTTGCTGTCAGACAGATGTGCTAAACATGATATCCCGATGCTGCTATTGTTTTTTGGGTTTCTTTGATGTTGTTGTTGTTGTTGTTGTTACTGAAGTAGTTTTGAATAAATAGTTTAGCACTAGTAGGTCTGTGTAGTAATTACTGATCCACTCGAGCTTAGATTGCCTGATGGAGGCACGACTTACTGTATTCATTCACTCATTTTCTAAGCTGTTTAATCCTATTTAGGGTCATGGGGAGGCTGATGCTCATCTCAACCGACTCTGGGCGAGGGTGTAGTACACGTTGGAAAGTGGAGTGGACAAGCTGGAGTGGCCTCACACCTAGGGGCGATTTGGAAAACCAATTGGCCTTCTGTGCATGTTTTTGGGCTGTGGAAGGAAACCAGAGGAGCCAGAGGAAACCCATGTAGTCACGAGTACGACATGAAAACACCACACAGAAACGCCCCGAGCCCAGGAATTGAACTTGTCCAATTTTGAATGTTTTGAATGTTCAAAATTGGGGCAGCATGGTGGTGCTCACAGCCAAGCAATTAGAAGGTTTGTTTCATTTTTAAAATGTACTGGCTTTCAGTCCACGGCTTGGCGATGGTGTTTCAGTGTGGACTTTACATGCTCTCTCGATGCTTGTGGAAGTTTTCTTCAAGTGTTGATAGATCAACTTCCAACTAAGAATAACTTTATTCACAATTTTTAGTCTTTAAACAAAAAGATTTAAAGTTCAACAATTTGCCTGAAATTAAAAAGTATCCTGATTTAAACTGTCAACATTTTTGACCAACAATTTGAACCATTCGATACTGAAAAATAAAATTAAATAAAATCAATAAATAATAATAAATTCAAATTGATCAGCAACATTAACGCAGGAGCATAATATATAAAACACTTTAACCTAGAAAACAAAAACGAACATAACAATTTATATTTTTTGTCAAAATGATGAAGTCCAGATTAATGGTGCAATGAGCACGTTTCGCAGTGCACAGCTTTTTGAAGCTGGCTTTAAAGCACGATACTGAACTCTCAGCTCCTGCTCAATGCTGAACTGGGACCTGCACTTATTTTTACAGCACCTGCGTCATCCAGCATGACAGAGACTGTGTCTGCTGCAGGTAGGATCGGTTCCTCTGCTATGATGTGGGGGTTTTTTGCACTGAGAAGTTTGGTACATCACCTTACATGATGCTAACAGAGCTCGCTGGTTTGCTGGAGTAGCATTCACAAAGCGGGATGGTTGTTGGCAATATTCGCTACGTTTTCGCTGAAAAACTCAAGCATTTCATCAGCTGTGATTGGGGTGAAATGTCTTGAAGTGACACTTTATTTATTTAGTTGGATTCATGCTGTCCGCTGCCAATGTTTTCAGACATGGTAAACACGGCGGTCTTTTCTCATTTCTCACTGCAGCAGAGTGAAGCCGAGTGCTACATTCGCTTCATCATACCTCTTCAACTTAGCTTTCGGGAGACTTTTGTTTCTCTCACTGTCTTCACTTCTCTCCACCTCTCTTTCCGCACCTGTTAATTTTTTTTTTTCATGGTGGGTTTAATAACTTCACTTCATATTTTACCATTGAGCTAATTCTCTCTGGACATACTCTGACAGTGAGGGAGCCACGACCACCTACTGTAGTGGATGTACAATTACACTTTATTCTAGTGCGGCAAAAAAAAACATGTTCCCTGAGGTCAGCCCCCCCACCCCCCCACCACCAACCCCATTGGCATCGCACCGCACCCCCCCTCAGGGGGCACACCCCACTATTTGAGAATCACTGCTCAAATTCGATGTTCAATAAGTGTATGAAATTACAATTAATGATTCATTTTTTCCTCTAAATATCCCTAGATTTCCGTGACTCCGGCAGTGTCCTCCCTCAAGAGCAGCTGCTGTGTTCGATCTGTCTGGATGTTTTCACTGATCCAGTCACCACTTCATGTGGACACAACTTCTGTAAGAGCTGCCTCACACAGTGCTGGGAGAAGAGTCCACACTGTCACTGTCCATTATGTAAAGAGGAATTCACCAAGAAACCTGAACTGAAGATTAATACAACACTGAGAGAGGTTGCGGATCACTTCAAGAAGAAAAGTTCTCCAGAAAAAACTGAGGTTCTCTGTGATGCTTGCACTGGAGATAAACTGAAGGCCCTGAAATCATGTCTGGATTGTGGTGCAAGTTTCTGTACAAATCATTTAGAGTTTCATGGTTATATTCCCAAACTTCAAAGACACAAACTAATAAACCCTGTGGAGAATCTGGAGGACTACAGATGCCAGAAACATGAGAGAGCTCTGGATCTGTTCTGTAGAGATGATCAGACATGTGTGTGTCAGTTCTGCACTGATGGAGACCACAAGAATCACAACACTGTTCCTATAGAGGAGGAGAGCAGACACAGGAAGGTGAGAAACACTGATTACATCAACTCTGGACATTGTTATAGAAAATGTAAACCATTTATCCAATGACTTATCAGGTTGGAAAATTTTGAGTCTAAAACACAATGACAATTAAAAGTAAATCATTTATAGAAAAATAAATAAATAAAAATAACAACTGTACTCTTTTTAAATCTAAAAAATTGTTTTACTGTATATATATCAAAGATTATATTAATTTATATTTTAATAAAACAGAAACATGAATTTAATGATGATGAGGTGAATTATTTCCTTCTGCTCTGATTTCAGACTCAGCTGGTGAAGACACAGACAAATGTGCAGCAGATGATTGAGGAGCGACTGAAGAAGATTAAAGAGATCAAACACTCAGTCGAGCTCAACACAGTGTGTACAACATGACATGAGTTTATATCTGCTGCATTCAGTCATTGCCTTTTTATTTTGGAGAAATTAGCAAATTGCTATGAAACAGTCGTTCACTATTCAGTGTTATATGGTGGAAGTGAAGTTTTGTTTCTCCTTTAGAGAGACACAGAGAAACAGAAAGCAGACAGTGTCGAGATCTTCACTGCTCTGATTCGCTCCATTGAGAGAAGTCAGGCTGAGCTGCTCCAGGTGATGGAGGAGAAGCAGAAAGCAGCAGAGCGGCAGGCTGAAGGACTTATTAAAGATCTGGAGCAGGAAATCACTGAGTTAAAGACGAGAGACACTGAGCTGGAGCAGCTCTCACACACTGAGGAACATCTCCACCACCTACAGGTCAGTGTTCCTCTCTCTCACTGACAATGCAGAACATTACAGAACATCACTCACCATGCTGAGGGATTTCTCCTCTCTCCTGCTCTACTGTAGATTTACTCCTCCGTGTGCCGCCCTCCACACACCAAGAACTGGACTGAGATCAGTATTAACACTCATCTGAATGGGGACACTGTGAGGACATCTCTGTGTCAGCTTCAGAAGAATCTCAATAAGAAACTCAGTGAGAAGTTAAAGGAAGCAGGTGAGAAACTTTCAGAATTCACTTTTTTCGGACGCGAGTGTAAAATGTGTTGTTTATAAACCATCTGAAATCTAATGAAAGTGATGTTTTGTTGTTTTTATTTTCCACAGAACTGAAGAGGATTCAGCAGTATGCAGGTACAGTGAGGTTTCTGATTTCTTCTCATATTAAAATGTACAGATCAGCATCACACCACTGCATCATCACACTTATTTTCATCTGTGGATCTCTCCAGATAAAAGGAAATATTAAAGTCTCTCATTATCCTCCTCGCTACAGATCCATGTCACTTCCTGTTTGGGTTTTACCTTCAAATTCTGGTTCCTTTCTGTGTTCACTGAATATTAAAACAGTCTTCACACTATAACCAACATCAACAAATTGTAAAAGTCACACAAAATTCCCAACAAATTGATTTCTGAGGAGCGGAACGAGCAAACCAATAAAGAATAAAATAAAAATAATCAAAGTGTTCAGATAACTTATTAATAACTCAGAGCAAATACTGAATGAATCATAATGAATATTAATGAAAGTTTTATTAGATATATAATGAGCTGTGTGCACTTTCTTTATGATCTCCGAATGTAAACCAATCACGTCACATTTCTCGGCAGGTAAAAACATTCAGGCACTGAATGTAGAGCCCGCGGAGCGATTTGAATAGTGTGTGTGTGTGTGTGTGTGTGTGTGTGTTGGGGGTAAGTGAAAATTTTGTGAGTCCATGCAGTCATTGAATGACTAGAGCATATTTCCCCTCAAGGAGACTATACATGTCTGATTTCAAGATGTGAGATGATGTGAAGCTCTCATCCCATCACTTGTGTTTGGAAAACGAGTCATGTGTGATGTTCTGATCTTCACCTTTCATACAAAGGCAGCCACTATATAACTATATACTTGGTGCATCAGCATTTACGGTACACAATGTACATGTAGGTTGTACTATTCTTGTACAAACTACACATTCTAAACATTTTTGAAATGTCAGTAGACAAACTTAAAACATTTCTTTGGGTTTACAAAAAGCGGGGGGCTTCAGCACCCACAGACCCCCCCCCCCACCCACACACACACACACACACACACACACACACACACACACACACACACACACACACACATGCACACACACACCCCGTTCTGCACACACACACACACCCCGTTCTGCAGCTCCTGGAATGAACATGTGTGTTCACATGAGTGAAAGTAAATAGCTGGAGTAAATAAATCACTCAATAAAGTTTCAGAAGGAAAACATTGGATATTTCGCATCTTTGACAGGCTCCGCCCATAAACTGTACAAATTTCCTCTTTTTACAGAATCATTTCAAAATCTTTCATTATTTAATCTTCTACAAATCCTCTTATAAATCTGAATGAATCTGATGCACTGATGATGATGATTTGATATTTTTTCTGCATCCTCACATCACTCACTGCGTGTTTCTCTCAGTGGATGTGACTCTGGATCCTGATACAGCTCAATCCAATCTCATCCTGTCTGCTGATGGAAAACACGTGACAGACGGAGACAAGCGACAGAATCTCCCTGATACACCACAGAGGTTTCATAACTGTCACTGTGTTCTGGGAAAGCAGAGTTTCTCCTCAGGGAGATTTTATTATGAGGTTCAGGTCAGCGGGAAAACTGCGTGGGTTTTAGGCGTCGCGAGTGAGAACATTAACAGGAAGGGGACGATTACACTGAGACCTCAGGATGGATTCTGGACTGTGTGGCTGTTGGATGAGAATCAGTATTGGGCTGGTGCTGATCCCCCTGTTCCCCTCAGACTGAGAGAGAAGGTGGAGAAGGTGGGGGTGTTTGTGGATTATGATGAGGGTCTGGTCTCCTTTTATGATGTGAAGTCCTGCTCTCATATCTATTCTTTCACTGCTCAGTCTTTCACTCACAAACTCTATCCATACTTCTGTCCTTATTTAAATCATGGAGGTAAAAATTCAGCCCCACTGATCATCACTCCTGTATTTAATACTGAATAAATTTACACATCACAGATTTTAATCATTTATTAAATGGTGAGAATAAAAAGAAATATTTGATTTTTCTGGTGAAGTTTCGAAATATATTTTCTTTTTTAAAGTGCTGAATAGTTTATTTTAATTCCTGGAGTTTGTGTTTTTACATCAAAAATCATTTTAATCCTGCAGTCTGATTTATATACATTCTGATTGTGGAACATTTTTACTACAAATTAAACAAATTGAATAAATTATATATTAGTAATATTTATGTACTGTACAGTAGGCCCTTGACTATTAGTGGTTTTGCATCCACTGTTTGAGGATTCGCTGACTGCCCAGCAACCAGCACGTGATTCAAATTCACCCTCCTTTCTCCTGATTGGTTGAGCTAATGTCCCGCCCCTTTTTCCTCATTCACACACAAGTTGTCAATGAGCCTCTTTTTTGTGTGTGTTTTAATTACAAGTTAAGCTCTATGATACCACTCAAACGCTGTGCGTCTTCTCTGGCTAAGCGATAGAAAACGCTGGATGTCTCTTCTGAAGAAATAAGACTTTCTCCTGAGAAACGACGGTTTTCTCTGAACTGTTGTATTAAAATCTTTTTCAATTATTATTCCAGTACAGTACATAAGTTCATGTTTATGCGTGAGATTTTATGTTCTGTAGCATATTTAACAAACGATACCAAAAGGATAAACTTTATGACAGTACTCTTCATGTCCTTTTTACGTTGAAGTTGGAGTGACATCTTCAAGATGGCGTTCCCCAGAGGGTGACGTCGCGGAGTTCTCTGAGTCAAATTGTTTCTTTGTTTGATTTAAATGTTTTATTTGTTGTTTTGTTTGTTCATGTTTTGCACTATGCTCGTCTATGACCGGTCGACTGTACTACAGCTATAAGATCAGAGTATCTTCGGACGTGTATGACTAAGCAGAGCTAACATGCTATTTGCAGAGCTAGCATGCTATTAGCAGAGCTCACATGCTATTAGCAGAGCTCACATGATACGGTTCATTTTAATTTGTTTTATTTGTTCATGTTTTGCACTATGCTCGCCTATGACCGCTTGATTCTACTACAGCTATAAGATTGGAGTATCTTCGGGGGTGTATAACTAAGCAGAGCTAGCATGCTATTAGCGGAGCTAACATGCTATTAGCAGAGCTCACATGCTATGGTTCGTTTTAATTTGTTTTATTTGTTGTTTTGTTTGTTCATGTTTTGTATGATGCTCGTCTACGACCGGTCGACTCTACTGCAGCTATAAGATCGGAGTATCTTCGTGCGTGTATAACTTAGCAGAGCTAACATGCAATGGAAGGCAGTGAGCCACATCCCAGCGAACAAAGAAGCCGAGGCGGGAAGGGGCCGACGACAACTCCGGTGCTTGGGATTGCAGGGGATGAAGGCCGTGTAGCCGGCTGGTATAATCGCCTTATCGGGTGGACTCTCCTCAAGCCATGATTCACAGAAACACAGTCCTGTAGATCCCACTGCGCTGCAATCTGAGCATGAAGCTCGTCCATCTTGTTTTACAGGGACTGAACATTTTCAAGCAGTATGGCCGGAAGTGCTAACCAAGCACCGGAGAATCTGAGAACTCCGCCTGGACTTAATGATAGCATAGCATAGCAGCTCTGAAGCTGCTCATAGCTGTAGTTGGGTCGACCAAGCATAGACGAGCATAGTGCAAAACATGAACAAACAAATAAAACAAATTAAAAGAAACAAACAAACAATTTGACTCTAAGAACTCCGCGACGTTGCCCTCTAGGCAGCGTCATCTTGGACACGTCACTCCTAGACGTCACTCCAAGTTCAATGTAAAAGTACTGTCTCTGTCTTCCTTTCGGCTTTTTCCTTTTTACTCGGGAGTCACCACAGCAAATCATCTGATTCGCACGTTTGATTTGGCAGAGGTTTTTACGTCGGATGCCCTTCCTGCCACAACCCTTTATAGTAAGGGACGGAAATACGCTGACGACTTTGCAGCTACTCTTTACGAAAGTCACCAATGGTTCTTTTACATGCCTCTCACCATAGACAGTGAGAGACATGGCCCGCCTTTGATAACCCAGTTAGCCGCACTGGGGCAAATAAAGTTTATCCTTTTGGTATCATTTGTTAAACATGCTACAGAACATAAAATCTCTCGCACAAATATTATAAGAATTAACTCAGGTACTGTACTGGAATAATAATTGAAACAGACTTTAAAACAAGTGCTTTACAACAGTATATACTGTATAATGTTTATATACTTTATTACTAAATATCACAGGACAAAATTTAAAAAATTTTCTTAATCATGACTACATTTTACTACATTAATACTGGATTAATGAGTAAGACTGTCTGTAGAATGTGTTTAAGAAGCATATTTTAGGGTATGTAAAAGATATAATAGTATTTTACTGCAGGCTGCTCATTCGTGCATGTGACGTCATACATAAAATATTCATAAAAATCATTGACAGTTCACACTGAGTTTTACTGCAGAATTTAATCTGATCAATAAAATGGGTGAAGTTCAGCTGTTGTTGGTGTGTGTGTGTGTGTGTGTTTAGATATAACTGAACAAAACTGGGGCAGTGGTGGTCTTGTGGTATAGGGCGCTGGATCGCTGATCCAAAGGTTAGGGGTTCGAGTCCCACTCTCCACAAGGTTGTCACTGTCCCCCCAGTGCAGCTAACTGGGTTATCAAAGGCCAGCCATGTCTCTCACTGTCTATGGTGTGAGGCGTGTAAAAGAACCATTGCTGACTTTCGACAAGAGTAGCTGCAAAGCCGTCGGCGTGTTTCCGCCCTGCGATGGCCTGGCGAGCTGTCCAGGGTGTACTCTGCCCTCGCCCGAAGTTGGCTGGGATGGGCGCCAGCCTCCCCGCGACCCTAATTAGGATGAAGCGGTTACAGAAAATGAACTGAACTGAACTGACCAAAACTGTTTTCCTTTTAATCATTTTAATTCTGCAGGCTATTTGATATACATTATGATTATGGAACATTTTCATGACAAATTAAATAAAATAAAATAATACAAATAAAATACATTTAATGTTAGTAAAAAACATTTACAGTTCACACTGAATTTTACTGAAGAATTTAATCTGATCAATAAAATGGATGAAGTTCAGCCGTTGTTGGTGTGTGTGTGTGTGTGTGTGTGTGTGTGTGTGTGTGTGTTTAGATAGAACTAAACAAAACTGTTTTCCTTCAAAGCTGTTCGAACACAAATACAATCACATTCATCTTTTATTTATTAATAAACATTACATCATTTATATATTTGCCGAACCACTTAATTCTATCGGGGTTGCAGGGGGCTTGGAGACTATCTCAGCCGACTCTGGGTGAAGGTGTGTCCACATTGAGCAGCTGCTCCAGATGAAAGTGCAGCGGTGTGAAAGCACAGTCAGTGTTTTATTAAACACAAACACCAGCAGCAGCTCAACATGGGAAATACAATACAGCCTTCAGTTACAGTTTAAAATCAACTGATTATAATCAACAATCTCTTCAGGATCATCACAGTCTCTTGTCCTTCAAGTGCAATCTGTCAATCATTCACACAACGAGTGGTCACATGATCATAAATGAGCAGCTGGTGTGTCCGTGATTTTTTGGCGTCCTTTCCCTGCTACTGGACGATCTGTCTCCTCCCACAGAGTGAGTCCGTCACAGGCACAGACCCGTTTGTGGTTCTGAAAGAGTCCTGCAGAACGAGCAATGATCCCACACGCCAACCTGAGAGAGGGAGGTGGGCGTGTCGTTTTTACTATTATAATTTACAGGAAACAAAAATTTTCATGAATTCTAAGGTTGAAATTTTAGAATTATTTTATTTGTGATTATTTTTATAATTGGTGGAATTTATTTCTACAAAACAATCATCTGCCGATAGAAAAAGAATATTTCAAGCCTAAAACAGTCCAGAAGGTTTAGAAATATTCTGTAAATGTCATTATTTGATGATAAGATAATTATAACAGTTTGAAATGCAGAATTAAATCGATCGGAGATGGAAAAGCGCGTCTCATCCTGATTGGTGTGAAATTACTCGTCACCTCTCGCCTGAGTTTCCTGTGATTTTGGACAGAGGGTCATTTCCTCTTCCCAGATCATCTTCTCCTGAATCCACCACCAGCGATCGACCGATCACGTCCCACACCTGTCCACAGAGACACACGGTGAGGGACAGGGCTATGAGACGCGGACAAAGTGCTGGAGAAGAT
The DNA here is from genome assembly GCA_024760905.1 of Plotosus lineatus. Lineage (NCBI taxonomy): Eukaryota > Metazoa > Chordata > Actinopteri > Siluriformes > Plotosidae > Plotosus > Plotosus lineatus. The sequence continues at coordinate 27,930,089 of CM045745.1, forward strand.
CTTCAGATGGAATAATTACAGAGAGAATAGGAAAGAATTTTCCCTGAACGATTCAAAAATATTTTTATGTGTTTTCTAAACCCACTGCAATTCAGCGATCCGATCATCTCCATCTGGAATCATTTCCACATTATTTATTCTTCACACTTTCAGCAGCTCCGTGTTTTATTAACACTTCACCCTCTCACAGTGATTTTCGGGTTCAAGGTGGAACACAAGTGCATTTTGAATTGAGATCTTTGTTCTGTGTGGACCTCGTTACTGCGTCCGTGGAGAAGCACCGAGTTACCTTCAGCTGTGAGTCCTCCAGTCTGAACGTGGCTCTGCCGTCTGTTCCTGCCTGCACGTTCCCCAAATCTCCAACATGCTGCCGAACACAAACACCTCCATTCAGTACACCGTCGGTCCCTCCCACACCATCCATATCAGACACTCAGACATTATATATAAAAGAGAGTGAGCGAGAGAGAGAGAGAGAGAGAGAGAGAGAGAGAGAGAGAGGTTGAGTAATGCAAATAATCTCAAAGCTACAATCTACATTTCCCTCTGATGTGAAAGGTGAAAGGTCACCTTAATAAAATAAAATAATAAAATAAAGAATGGAGGAGACAACTTCACTGGTGCACTACACAGGATCTGCCACTCAGTGTGCTGAAGTCCTCAATGACCAATACAAAGGTGGAGAGCTCTGATAATACCACTGCAGAACAAAAGAAACCTTTATAAGTGTAATAATTACATAACAATCAGCCTCATCAGTCATCAAAGCAAAGTCTTCCTGTTATCTACAACAGACTGAAGTTCTGGACAGAAGGTTCTCTTGCAGAAGAACAGGCTGGATTTATACCAAGCACCAATACTGTAGAACAAATATGAGGACTCCTGGAGAGAAGTACAGGAATCACCAGATGGAAGAGCACCAGGACTTCATTGAATTCAAGAAGGCCTTTGCTGGAGCGTGAGGAACAGCGCTGTGGATGAAACTTTGGAAACACATCTTTGGCAGTGGGATAAAAAACGATGGAAGAACTATACAGCAAAATCAGCAGTGCAGTATTAACCAGCAGCGACACCTTACAGTTGCTTCAAACAATAGTTGGATCTAAATGGGATGCATCCTCTCACCACATCTGTTTCACATCTTTCTGGGGAAATTATGATGGAAGCACTGGAAGGCTTTGAAGGTACCATCAAAAAAGTAGGAAGAATCATAAACTTGAGATTCGTTGATGACATCACCCTTTTCACAAGATAAAGAAGAGAATTAGGAAACACATCAAGACTGAAAAGCTAGAACATATGGAATGAAGTATGTTTAGAAAATAAACAAAATTATGTTTGCATTGAACAGACGGGACACCAGTGAAGATACAAATCAACGGATGCACAGTGGAGGAGGTCAAATCGTTCCAATACTTTGGCTGCACGGAGACAGGGGGTGTTCCATCAGAGTCAGAGGTCCAGAAAGGACTAGTGATGGTCACAGGGTAACTTGCGAAGCTGATAAACTGTGGAACACCCACAATATCTTCACATCCACTAAAGTGCAATACATGAAGTCACTGATCACCTCTACTGCACTTACATGGCTGTGATCACAGACTCTAAACAATAAGATTTAAAAAAGATTAACAAGTTTTGAAATGCGCTGCTTTCAGAGAGTCCGTGGAATTACTTGGAAGCAGAGAGTCACCAATGAAGCAGTGAGGATGTCATTGGAGAATATGAACCCTGATTTAAATTGACAGATGGAAGAAATTTCAATGGTTCTGCCATCTCGCTAAATGGACAGGAACTCTGGCATGGACAATCATGCAGGGTATTATGAAGGACGGCAGGCAAGGGGCCAACCCAAACATAGATGGCTGGCTGACATCACCAAGTCGACTGGAAAACCCATCATTAAAAACATGAGGACAGATGAAAACATCTGGTGCTGACATCACAGTGCTCCAACAGTCCTCAGACCTCAGGAAAAACCTGAACCTGAAAACTCTCCACGAGAGGACGCTTCTGTATAAGAGTTTTTATCCACGTTTGCCTTATCCAAAAAAAAATTAAAGAAGGTTATTAATCAGACTCCCCGCAGCAAGACAAACACAGACACATCAGTCAATTATCATAGTGAAGTTCACAGCATCAGTTTATCTCCAGTCCAGATGTACAGTCAGGTCTGATGTGCAGTCTGATGTGTAACCTTTGAGAGAAATGAGGGCCCAGAGGTGCCGAGGGTACATGTTGGTGATCTGATGACCATAAGCTTCTCCATGACAACAAAAGTGCGCTCGGGTGTCCACACACACACACACACGCGCACACACACACACACACACACACACACACACACACACACACACACACACACACACACACACGCGCGATTAACAAGTCAAAATATCACTATTTTTTCTCCACAATCAGATTCAACTGCGATTCAGATATCTGACCACATGGTGTCACTGTGAGATTAAAATTCATCCGTTCATTTTCTGAACCTTTAATCCAAATTTGGGTCGTGGCTGCTGGCGTCCATTTTAGCCTAGTTTGGGCAAGGGCAGGGCACACCCTGCACTGATCGACAGACCCGTAACATTAACTACTACTACTACTAATAATAATAATAATAATAGAAGAAGAAGAAAAGAAGAACAACTAAAGTCAGTTTGTGTATATTATACTTAAATATGCTATAAAAATACATCTGCTTGGTATTTCTCTTTTATTATTATTATTATTATTATTAGTTTCCTGTGCAGTGTGAATTACTGTATAAATACACATGAGCAGAGGCGGCACTTTATTGATGAGACACAAACTGCTCTGTGATATGTGGAACCGCCTTTTATCAGCCAGAACAAAATCAACCCGGAAGTGACGAAAGTGAAAGTGAACGAAAAGTCAGTTCGTCGGTGTGAAGAAGAAATCCATCTTTCTACATTAATTTCTGAACTGAGCTGCAGGAGAATTTCTCGGTCCCTGAAAAGAGGCAAGTAAACTAAAGGTGTGTATTTCAGTGAGTGTTTTATAGATCAGAGGTTTTATCAGTGTGTGATTTATCAGCATCAACTGCAAACATTAACAATATCACACAGAGACAGCATCTCTAACACACTGCACAAATACTCACCCTCAAATACTAACTGATTATAACAAGATTTATAAAAATTAATCATCAAAGATCAACAAAACTCTGTGTGTGTGTGTGTGTGTGTGTGTGTGTGTGTGTGTGTGTGTGCGTGTGTGTGTGTGTGTGTGTATCAGGAAGTGAGAAACTGTGAATGGTAGAGTTACTGAGCTCAGAGCTGTGAGGATGATCAGTGAAATCTGTGTTTATGAATCTAATGAAGATGAAATGTTGAGTGTAACAGATTAATGTGTTTCACCTCAAACTGTTACAGGTGTGAACTGAATGCTGTGATTTCTTACTGAAAAGATTAAAAACACAGGAGGAAGAAAATGGCTGAATCTTCATCATCAGTAAAGCACAGAAGAAGGAGGAGCATGGATGAACCAAGTCCAAGTAAGATCCACATAAACTACAGAAACTACAGAAACTCCTGCCATCCGTTTCTCTCCTTTGTTGTAATCTGTCGTCATTCTCTGTCGTGTCACTTGTAATTCTTCTCCTCTGAAATGATAAAATTGTTTTGGAACAAATTTGGCTGTAATGATCCTGAAGCTGTTCTGGCAGTGATGGGCTCTGTACTAAAAATACTACATCAGCTTCAAAACACTTTTTCTGATTATTATCTCAGAAATCACTGCACAGAGAGAAAAACTATCAGAATTAAAACTTACAGCAGAACAAAATCTACCTGAGGGGGAAAAAATGAACCACCATTCATAGAGATTTTTATATTTTCCATGATAGTTATATTTTAGAGGAATATTGTGATGGTATTCTCTGTCTGTAGGAACCCAATGAAAAGGCCACAGCTGGGCCAGTTTTTATTTAACAATCCAACAAAACTGGTGTAACCATCAACATACAGTTTCCAGTTCAATACAATTTGGTGAAAGGTCGTGTTGGATCCAGGTGAAAGATTCAGAACCTCAAGAACCTCAATTACATTATTATTATTATTATTATTATTATTATTATTATTATTATTATTATTATTATTTGTTTATTTATTTATTATTTTTTTTATTTTTTTCTTGGGGGCAGTGGTGGTCTAGTGGTATAGGGTGCTGGATCGCTGATCCAAAGGTTGGGGGTTCGAGTCCCACTCTCCACAAGGTTGTCACTGTCCCCCCCAGTGCAGCGAACTGGGTTATCAAAGGCGGGCCATGTCTCTCACTGTCTATGGTGAGAGGTTCATGTAAAAGAACCATTGCTGACTTTCGTAAAGAGTAGCTGCAAAGTCGTCAGTGTGTTTCTGTCTCTTGCTAAAAGGGTTGTGACAGGAAGGGCATCTGACGTAAAAACCTCTGCCAAATCAAATGTGCGAATCAGATGATTCACTGTGGCGACTCCCGAGTAAAAGAGAAAAAGCCGAAAGGAAGACATTATTATTATTATTATTATTATTATTGTTGTTGTTGTTGTTGTTGTTGTTGTTGTTCACTCATTTATTTGTTTTCGGAAGCACTTAATCCTAAATTGGGTTGAACAGAGGCTTGCGCCCATCTCAGCCGACTCTGGCCGAAGGCAGAGTACACCCTGGATAGCTCACCAGTCCATTGCAGGGCAGAAACACTCTGATGACGATGCATCCTACTCTTTATGAAAGTCAGCAATAGTTGATTATTCTCACCTCAGACAGTGAGGGGCATGGCCCGCTTTTGATAACCCAGTTAGCTAGCTTAGTTAGCTTTGATAACCTAGTTAGGGGACAGTGACAATCACTTGAGATTGGATTGTTGTTATTATTATTAGTAGTAGTAGTAAGAGTCACTTAGGTGAACCACTGAATCACAGTACTAGTGCAGCTGGGAGGCTGTGTCCAGCTCAGCCAATTCTGTTCAGCGGTGGGGTACACCATGAACAGCTCACTAGATCATCACAAGGCGACACACTCAAACATCGACACTTACAGTCACTTTAGAACAGCCAATTAGCTAAATGTACATTTCTTTGGACTTCAGGAGGAAACTGGAGAACCTGGAAGAAACTCACACAAATGTGGGGAGAACATGCAAACTCTACAGAGAAATAGCCTGGGACTCGAACCCAGGACCTTCTTGCTATAAGACAGATGTGCTAAACACGATATCCGATGCTGCTATTATTGTATTTATTTATTTATTTTATTAGATTTGTTGTTGTTGTTGTTGTTGTTGTTTATTGTTGTTGTTACTGAATAAATAATTTAGCACTAGTAGGATTGTGTCGTAATTACTGATCCACTTGAGTTTAGACTGCCTGATGGAGGCACGACATACTTTATTCATTCACTCATTTTTTCACTTCTTTTTGTGAGGCAGATGTTCTAACCACGATACATTTGAATGTTCAAAATTGGGGCAGCATGGTGGTGCTCGCATCCAAGCAATTAGCAGGTTTGTTTCATTTTAAGAATGTCCTGGCTTTCAGTCCAAGGCTTGGCGAAAGTGTTTCTGTGTGGACTTTACATGTTCTCTCGATGCTTGTGGAAGTTTTCTTCAAGTGTTCCAGTTTACTTCCAAAGTTCAGAGATGTGCACATTACTCTAATTCAGTGCTTCTCAATTATATTCTGTCACGCTCCCCCCAGAAAGAAGAACCCCCCCCCCCACACGCACACACACACACACACACACACACACATACACACACACTATAAATACAGTAGTTATTAACAATTTTTTAGTCTTTTGAAAAATTTTTCAAAGTGCATCAATTTGCCTGAAATTTAAAAAAAAAAAGTATCCTTATAAACTGTAAACATTTTTGACCAACAATTTGAACCATTCGATACTGAAAAATAAAATTAAATAAAATCAATAAATAATAATACATTCAAATTGAACAGTAATATTAACACAGGAGCACAATATATAAAACACTTTAACCTACAAAACAAAATGAATAAAACAATTTATTTTTTACTTTTGTCAAAATGATGAAGTCCAGATTAATGTTTATAATGAGCACATTTCGCAGTGCACAATACTGAACTCTCAGCTCCTGCTCAATGCTGAACTGGGACCTGGACTTTTTTTTGCAGCACCTGCGTCATCCAGCATGACCGAGCCATGTGTGCTGTGGGTAGGCGCAGTTTCTCTGCTATGTTGTGGGGGTTTTTTTGCACTGAGCAATTTGGTATGCCACCTTATATGATGCTAACAGAGCTCATTGGTTTGCTGGAGTAGCATTCACAAAGCGGAATGGTTGTTGGCAATATTCGCCACGTTTTTGCTGACAAACTCAAACAGTTCATCAGTGTGATTAGGGTGGAATGGCCTTAATTTATTTTTGTTTCATGCTGTCCGCTGCCAATGTTTTCAGACACAGTAAAAAACAGAGGTCTTTCCTCATTTCTCACTACAGCACAGTGAAGCCAAGTACTCCATCCGCTTCATCATACTTCTTCGACTTAACTTCCGGGAGACTTTTGTTTCTCTCACTGTCTTCACCTCTCTTGTCTCTCTTTCTGTCCCTGTTAAAAAAAAATTTTCATGGTGGGTTGAGTAACTTCACTTCATATTTTACCATTGAGCTAATTCGCTAATTCTGATAGTGAGGGAGCCACTACCACCTGCTGTAGTGGATGTACAATTACACTTTATTCTAGTACGGCAAAAAAAAATAAATGTATATCCCCTGGCATCACACGCGCCCCCCCTGAATCGCACCACCCCCTCCCTCGGCGGGGGGGGGGCACCCGCACGATCTGAGAATCACTACTCTAATTCGATGTTCAATGAGTGTGTGAAATTAATATTAATGATTCATTTTTTTCCTATAAATATCCCTAGATTTTCATGACTCCAGCAGTGTCCTCCCTCAAGAGCAGCTGCAGTGTTCGATCTGTCTGGATGTTTTCACTGATCCAGTCACCACTCCATGTGGACACAACTTCTGTAAGAGCTGCCTTACACAGTGCTGGGAGAAGAGTCCTCACTGTCACTGTCCATTATGTAAAGAGGAATTCACCAACAAACCTGAACTGAAGATTAATACAACACTGAGAGAGGTTGTGGATCACTTCAAAACGAAAGATTCTGCTGAAATACCTGAGGTTCTCTGTGACACCTGCACTGGAGAGAAGCTGAAGGCCCTGAAATCCTGTCTGGATTGTGGTGCAAGTTTGTGTAAAACCCATTTAGAGTTTCATAATAACATGCCCAAATTTAAGAAACACAAACTAATAAACCCGGTAGAGAATCTGGAGGACTACAGATGCCAGAAACATGAGAGAGCTCTGGATCTGTTCTGTAGAGATGATCAAATGTGTGTGTGTCAGTTCTGCACTGATGGAGACCACAAGAATCACAACACTGTTCCTATAGAGGAGGAGAGCAGAGACAGGAAGGTGAGAAACACTGATTACATCAACTCTGGACATTCTTATAGATAATGTAAATCATCAATCCAGTGATCCATCAGATTGGAAGGTTTTGAGTTTAAAACACAATAACAATTAAAAGTAAGTCCTTTATAGAAAAATAAATAATTAAAAATAACAGTTGTACTATTTTAAAAACTAAAAAATTGTTTTACTGTGTATATCAAAGATTATATTAAGTTCCATTGAAATAAAACAAAGACATGAATTTAATGTTGAATTATTTAATGTGAATTATTTCCCTTCTGCTCTGATCTCAGACTCAGCTGGTGAAAACACAGACAGATGTGCAGCAGATGATTGAGGAGAGACTGAAAAAGATGAAAGAGATCAAACACTCAGTCGAGCTCAGCACAGTGTGTACAACATGACATGAGTTTATATCTGCGATATTCAGTCATTTTCTTTTTATTTTGTAAAATTTATCAAATTGCAATGAAACAGTCGTTCACTATTCAGTGTTATATGATGGAAGTGAAGTTTTGTTTCTCCTTTAGAGAGACACAGAGAAACAGAAAGCAGACAGTGTCGAGATCTTCACTGCTCTAATTCGCTCCATTGAGAGAAGTCAGGCTGAGCTGCTCCAGGTGATGGAGGAAAAGCAGAAAGCAGCAGAGCGGCAGGCTGAAGAACTCATTAAAGATCTGGAGCAGGAAATCACTGAGTTAAAGATGAGAGACACTGAGCTGGAGCAGCTCTCACACACTGAGGACCATCTCCACCTCCTACAGGTCAGTGTTCCTCTCTCTCACTGACAATGCAGAACATCACAGAACATCACTCACCATGCTGAGGAATTTCTCCTCTCTCCTGCTCTACTGTAGATTTACTCCTCCGTGTGCCGACCTCCACACACCAAGAAATGGACTGAGATCAGTATTAACACTCCTCCGAATGGGGACGCTGTGAGGACAGCTCTGTCTCGGCTTCAGAAGAACCTCAATGAGAAACTCACTCAAACACTCAATGACAAGTTGAAGGAAGCAGGTGAGAAACTTTCAGAATTCACTTTTTTTTCAGACACGAGTGTAAAATCTGTTGTTTATAAACCATCTGATATCTAATGAAAGTGATGTTTTGTTGTTTTTAGTTTCCACAGAACTGAAGAGGATTCAGCAGTATGCAGGTACAGTGAGGTTTCTGATTTCTTCTCGTATTAAAATGTACAGATCAGCATCACACCACTGCATCATCACACTTATTTTCATCTGTGGATCTCTCCAGATAAAAGGAAATCTTAAAGTCTCTCATTATCCTCCTCAATACAGATCCATGTCACTTCCTGTTTGGGTTTTACCTTCAAATTTTGGTTCCTTTCTGTGTTCACTGAATATTAAAACAGCCTTCACACGATAACCAACATCAACAAATTGTAAAAGTCACACAAAATTCCCAACAAATTGATTTCTGAGGAGCGGAAAGAACGAACCAACAAAGAATAAAATAAAAATAATCAAAATGTTCTGATAACTAATGAAAAACCCAGAGGTAATACTGAATGAATAATAATGAATATTAATGAAGGTTTTAACAGATATATAATGAGTTGTGTGCGCTCTCTGTCTGATCCCCGAATTAAAACCAATCATGTCACGTTTCTCGGCAGGTAAAAATATTCAGGTAATGCAGTGCCCACGAAGCGATTTGAAGTGTGTGTGTGTGTGTGTGTGTGTGTGTGTGTGTGTGTGTGTGTGTGTGTGTGTTGGGGTGCAACTGAAAATTTTGTGAGTCCATGCAGTCAGTGAATACGAAGGCAGCCACTATATTACTATATGCTGGTGCATCGGCATTTATGGTGCACGATGTACATGTAGGTTAAACTCTGCTTGTACAAACTACGCATCTTAAATATTTTCTTGGACAAACTATGCAATTTAATTTTAATTTCAATAGTTCTGCAGCCGCTCGAATGAACAATTATTTTCCCAATTGTATTGTGTAACTCAGCGAGCACACCCATGTGGGGCCCACTTGGGTAAAAGGCGGGTCAGCTGGGCTTACACTTTTTGCTGCATTTATTTTAAGCTAGCCCTGTCATGATGAAATTCAAGTCGCTGGCTAAAGCCGAAACAGCATGTGGGCAGCATGCACAATCTGATCAATCCGCCATTAAATATTCAGCCTACCAGTAAATTAGCGGGAATAATAACAGTATTACGGGCAGGTCTATAGTATTGGCCTATAAGTTATTATTGACATGAAGCATGTTCCGCACATAACACCCTGTAGTGAGTCTTTGATCTATAATAGGCCCAGTCAGCATAGAGACATGGGGGCCATATGGGCCAAAATATGGGGCCCAGTTGGGCTACCCAGCTGGGCCCCAGAAGGTTTTGTCCATGGGTTCAATGTGGGCCCCATCTGGGTTTGCCCAGATGGGCTAAGATATGGGTCCATCACGGGTGATACATGGACTTGCCCAGGTGGGCTAAAGCATGGGTCCAATATGGGTAAAAAATGAGCTTCCACAGATGGGCTAAAATGTGGTCCCATATGGGCAACACATGGGAAAGCATGGGCCTTCTACCAAAACGGTTTCAATGCTGGGTCCTGCATGAGCTTTTCCTTTTACAGCAAGGTAATGGGTTCAACATTCCTGAGCTTTAATTCTAAATCTTTAATTCTAATAAATTATAAATGCTTCAATGTATTAATTATTTTAAATCAAGTTATACTTCTGGACTGGGTACAAAGTCACCGTTGACCATTTTGTGTGCTTTGTATTATTACCTTTTCGGGGGGCAATTGTGTTTTTGTTATTACAAAATAAATGTTATAAAATGGTCCATCGAGCTTTTTATTTGATTGTTTTACTTTGTTGGTTTGGAATGAGCACACTTGAAAGTAATGCCATTTTAAATGGTAAAAATTTCACGTAGCATTTAAACAGAGGATCTGGATCTGACCTAACAAGCTTCAAGCGAGACCCGTACTTTATTGTCTTACTTTCAGAAGAGCTCAGGAATGTTGGACCCATTACCTTGCTGTACAAGGAAAAGCTCATGCAGGACCCAGCATTTAAACCATTTTGGTACAAAGCCCATACGTTCCCATGCGTTGCCCATATGGGACCCACATTTTAGCCCATCTGGGCAAGCCCTTTTTTTTTTACCCATATAGGACTCATATTTTAGCCCATGTGTTGCCTGTGTGGGACCCATATTTTAGCCCATATGGGCTAGCCCAGATGTGGCCCACATAGAACCCATGGAAAAATCTTCTGGGGCCCAGATGGGTAGCCCAATTGGGCCCCATATTTTGGCCCATATGGCCCCCAGCTGGGCCCCATGTCTCTGTGCTGACTAAGAAATTCCGAAGATCCCACACAGAACTTTCTCCCGACATACAGAACTATTACACCACATACAGAACTTTCAAACCACATACAGAACTTTTACACCACAGACAGAACTTTGTCCCCATTTCCAGCTGTGTGTGATTACACAGGTCCTGCTGAGGATGATGATGGTTGCAGTCTGTGAGGGATTTTACTGCGTCGAACTTTTCCGTCTCATTGTTGTGTAACTCACCAAAATAAACTGTAATTGTAGATAATTTCACTTTGCATTCTCTACATGATGTCGTATAGATGAACAGCTGGAGTTCAGGCTGAGTGAAAATAAATAGTTCCACCATGTCCGATGTTCCTGTTGGTGTTCTCTGTGTGGATCATCTTTAATATTGTTCTGGTTTATGAGTCGCTCTCTGAAAAAAGTCTGATCACAAAATAACTGTTACTTTCAACATTTATCCTACAAATACCACAATTTTATACTGAATTATAATGGGATAAATATTCATATTTCATACAGAGACAATAATTTCAATACTCTGAATACAACCTTTAACTTTATTTATTTATTTTTGGACAGAAAATGAACTGAAGTGAAAATTAAGTGCTATAATTTCATTCCAGCAGATTTCAGGGACAATATTATATTTTCAGATTTTATTCCCTGAAGAGTGAGAGTCCTGTCCACCTATTTTCAGTTCTGCAGAAATGTTCACTTCTCATAACTGCAGCATATCGAGTTGAAGGATGTGCTGTAATATTACCACCTTTATTATTTATATTTATTTATATATTAAACTTTTAAATTTGTTTCCCTTTTAAACTGAGAATTTTTCACACGTAGCATTAATTCCAGATGTTTATCACTCGGGACTCTCACTGAACTTATTTTATTCATCAAGATAAAATTTAATCTCAAATGTTTTTCTCTCATGTTCTGTGATTTACAAACAGAAATAAATCACTCAATAAAGTTTCAGAAGGAAAACATTGGATATTTCTCATCTTTGACAGGCTCCGCCCATAAACTACAAGTTTCCTCTTTTTACAGAATCATTTCAAAATCTTTCATTATTTAATCTTCTACAAATCCTCTTATAAATCTGAATGAATCTGATCCACTGATGATGATGATGATGATGATGATTTGATATTTTTTCTGCATCCTCACATCACTCACTGTGTGTTTCTCTCAGTGGATGTGACTCTGGATCCTGATACAGCAAATCCCAAACTCATCCTGTCTGCTGATGGAAAACACGTGACAGACGGAGACAAGCGACAGAATCTCCCTGATACACCACAGAGGTTTAATTACTGTGCCGGTGTTCTGGGAAAGCAGAGTTTCTCCTCAGGGAGATTTTATTATGAGGTTCAGGTCAGCGGGAAAACTGCGTGGACATTAGGAGTCGCGAGCGAGAACATTAACAGGAACAGGTGGATTACACTGAAACCTCAGAATGGATATTGGACTGTGGCTCTGAGGAATGAGAATCAGTATTGGGCTTGTGTTGGTCCCGCTGTTCTCCTCAGACTGAGAGAGAAGGTGGAGCAGGTGGGGGTGTTTGTGGATTATGATGAGGGTCTGGTCTCCTTTTATGATGTGAAGTCCTGCTCTCATATCTATTCTTTCACTGCTCAGTCTTTCACTCACAAACTCTATCCATACTTCTGTCCTTATTTAAATGATGGAGGTAAATATTCAGCCCCACTGATCATCACTCCTGTATTTAATACTGAATAAATTTACACCTCACAGATTTTAATCATTTATTAAATGGTGAGAATTAAAAGAAATATTTGATTTTTCTGGTGAAGGTTAGAAATACATTTTCTCTTTGAAAGTGCTGTACAGTTTATTTTAATTCCTGGAGTTTGTGTTTTTACATTAAAAATCATTTTAATCCTGCAGGCTATTTGATATACATTATGATTGTGGAACATTTTCACGACAAATTCAATAAAATAAAAATAACACAAATAAAATAAATTTAATATTAGGAAAGAACATTTACAGTTCACACTGAGTTTTACTGAAGAATTTAATCTGATCAATAAAATGGATGAAGTTCAGCTGTTGTTGTTGGTGTGTGTGTGTGTGTGTGTGTGTGTGTTTAGATGTAACTGAACAAAACTGTTTTCCTTCAAAGCTGTTCGAACACACATACAATCACATTCATCTTTTATTTACGAATAAACATTACATCATTTATATATTTGCAGAACCACTTAATTCTATCGGGGTTGCAGGGGGCTTGGAGACTATCTCAGCCGACTCTGGGTGAAGGTGTGTCCACATTGAGCAGCTGCTCCAGATGATGAGGCTATGAGACGCGGACAAAGTGCTGGAGAAGATCTTCAGATGGAATAATTACAGAGAGAATAGGAAAGAATTTTCCCTGAACGATTCAAAAATATTTTTATGTGTTTTCTAAACCCACTGCAATTCAGCGATCCGATCATCTCCATCTGGAATCATTTCCACATTATTTATTCTTCACACTTTCAGCAGCTCCGTGTTTTATTAACACTTCACCCTCTCACAGTGATTTTCGGGTTAAAGGTGGAACACAAGTGCATTTTGAATTGAGATCTTTGTTCTGTGTGGACCTCGTTACTGCGTCCGTGGAGAAGCACCGAGTTACCTTCAGCTGTGAGTCCTCCAGTCTGAACGTGGCTCTGCCGTCTGTTCCTGCCTGCACGTTCCCCAAATCTCCAACATGCTGCCGAACACAAACACCTCCATTCAGTCCACCGTCCGGAACCCGACTGAAACCCGGCTTCGAAAAGCTGCGCACCGCGAAACCTGCTCATTATAGCCATTCATCTGGACTTAATCATTTTCACAATCATAATAATAATAATAATAATAATAATAATAATAATTGTGTTTTATTCATTTTTGTTTTGTAGGTTAAAGTGTTTTATATATTGTGCTCCTGAGTTAATATTGCTGATCAATTTGAATTTATTATTATATATTGATTTTATTTAATTTTATTTTTCAGTATTGAATGGTTCAAATTGTTGGTCAAAAATGTTGACAGTTTAAATAAGGAGACTTTTTTGCACCCGACCCACCACACCACCGACCACACTTACTGCTGAACTGATTCTCCCTGCTCGGGGACTGCAGGGGGCGCAACACAAAATAATTGAGAAGCACTGCTTTAAATCCTTACATACATCCATCTACAGAGAAAATATATATCAATATATATATGTGTGTGTGTGTGTGTGTGTGTGTGTGTGTGTGTGTGTGTGTGTGTGTTTTATGCCAAGGAATATTTTTTTAATTGTCCGAAGGTAAATAAATAAATAATACAGTAACAGTTTTTTCAGCAATCATGAGTGAGCTGTATAAATGATCATAAATCTTGGCTCAGACTTAAATTTCACTGAAGAAAAGAAAACGTACCCTTTGTGTGTCCTCCATGCTGCTTCCGAAATGGGTTGTAGTGCTCACCACAGCTGTGTGTGAATGAGAGAGAGAGAGAGAGAGAGAGAGTGGGAGAGAGAGAGAGAGAGAGCGGGAGGGAGGGAGGGATAGAGAGAAGAGAGAGCGAACGCGCGCGGAGGGAGGGAGAGAGAGAGAGCGCGCACGGAGGGAGGGAGGGAGAGAGAGAGCGGGAGAGAGAGCGGGAGGGAGGTAGGGAGGGAGGGAGAGAGAGAGCGGGAGGGAGGGAGGGAGGGAGAGAGAGAGCGGGAGGGAGGGAGGGATAGAGAGAGCGGGAGGGAGGGAGGGATAGAGAGAGTGGGAGGGAGGGAGAGAGAGAGAGCGGGAGGGAAGGGGAGAGAGAGAGAGAGAGAGCGGGAGGGAGGGGAGAGAGAGAGAGAGAGAGCAGGAGGGAGGGAGAGAGAGAGAGAGCGGGAGGGAGGGAGAGAGAGAGAGAGCGGGAGGGAGGGAGGGATAGAGAGAGAGCGGGAGGGAGGGAGGGATAGAGAGAGAGAGAGAGAAAGAAAGAGCGGAGGGAGGGAGGGAGGGAGGGATAGAGAGAGAGAGAAAGAGCGGGAGGGAGGGATAGAGAGAGAGAGAGAGCGGGAGGAGAGAGAGAGAGAGAGAGAGAGCGGGAGGGAGGGAGGGAGGGATAGAGAGAGAGAGAGAGCGGGAGGGAGAGGGAGAGGGAGGGAGGGAGGGAGGAGAGAGAGAGAGAGTGGGAGGGGAGGGAGGAGGGAGAGAGAGAGAGTGGGAGGGAGGGAGGGAGGGATAGAGAGAGAGAGCGGGAGGGATAGAGAGAGAGAGGGAGAGAGAGGTTGAGTAATGCTAATGGCTTCGAGTTACAATCCACATTCCCATTTTGATTTTCGTTTCCATACCTCAAGCAGTCACGTGTGACGTCTCCGAGTTCATGCACGTGAAGGACATGAGCACCAGGCTCTAACCCATCAATCGTCCCATCAATCAAACACCGATCCTCAGACAGCTGCAGAAACCGGACCACGCCCTGCACTGACTCCGTCCCACTCAGCATAGCAACGGCCGCGCCCAGACCTGAACCGTACATGTAAACAGATCGGGACCGAAGCAACAGTCATATTATTTGTTTGGAGCAGGCATGTCATTGGACAATTTAAAAATAAGTGACATTTAAGTATATAGTCACATGAATGAGCGCGCATAGCGCCTGAGGGGAGGGTCTTGATCAAAAGGCAACCACTGTGGCTAAAAATCTCTGGGAAAACTTTTTGGTTCACTACGGGTTCCCCGAACGCCTCCATAGTGACCAGGGGAGGGATTTTGAGTCACATGTGATTAAGGAACTGTGTGCTATTACTGGCATCAAAAAAGTGAGAACCAGTCCTTATCACCCGAGGGGTAACCCCGTAGAGCGATTCAATCACACCCTCCTTAGTATGTTAGGTACTCTGAAGGATGACCAAAAAGTTCATTGGCGTGATTTTGTCAAGCCTCTCACACACGCCTACAACTGTTCAAAGAGTGAGGTTACTGGGTTTTAGTCCTTATGAGTTGATGTTTGGCCGTAAGCCTAAGCTACCAGTTGACCTTGCCTTTGGGTTGCCCGTTACAGGGGACTCACCTGCATCCCATTCTCAGTATGTGCGCAGTCTAAAGGCTAAACTTCGAAGAAAGTTACCAAATTGCCCTTGAAAACTCCAAAAAAGTTGCAGAGCGCAATAAGAGCAGATTTGATAAGAAAGTCAGAGAATCCACTCTTGAAGCAGGAGATAGAGTTTTAGTCAAAAATGTCCGTTTGCGCAATAAACATAAACTTGCCGACAAATGGGAACACATGGTGTACCGTGTTGTCAAGAAAATGGAAAATGTTCCTGTGTATGTGGTTCGACCAGAGAGAGGTGATGGTCCAAGTAGAACTCTTCACCGAGACCTTTTACTTGCGTGTGGTGACCTCTCAGACATTGAGGATGAAGTTGAGACAAGACCAAAACCTCCACGTAGGCGCAGTACTAGACAAAGTCCTTCTGAACCACAGGACACAGATCTGTCAGAATCAGAAGAGGAGTATGAACCCATGCCAGGACAACCTTCAATCGAAACAGAGACATTCATTAAGATTTATGACAATAATCAAGACCAATCAAATGTACAAAACCAGACAACAAACTCGGATATTTCAAATGAACCACTCTCACTCAATAAGGATACCTCCTTGCACCCAACAGTTTCAGTCGAGACAGACACAGACGAGATGGACAATGAACAGGAAAATCAGAATGAGGCCGAACTACTCAATGAGGAATCACATTCAGATGTCATGGAAGGAGGAGATGATGAAAACCAAATACAAGGAGGACCAGACGTTAATATTGTGGACACAGAGCAAAATGGTGATGTGATTGACCAACAAACAGAACAGACAATTGAAACAACAAATGAAACTCGCAATGTGAGAAAATCTGAAAGATTAAAGCGAGCCCCAGGACGGTTTCATTACCCTCAATTGGGTCAACCTCTGATATCTTTTGCACAAAGGTTCTTGGATAACTTTAACCAAGCCCTAGAGTCATTTAGTAGCTATGAAAACCATCAGATCTATGATGTTTAAACAAACATTTAAGTACATGACGGGACTCATGCTTATTCAAGGGGGGAGGGTGTAACCCATATAAATACATGGTTACTAATTTTATTGGAAAAAAACCCTAATTTCCAACGCTCCCTGAAAGCACCATAGTTTCCTAGTCCCCTTGAACGCATCATAAGCACATGCTGCATGCACCGAGCTAAGCACAGCAAAGCATGCTGCAGAGCAGGACACACAGAGCACTCGACAAGCTACACAAGTGAGTCAAACGATCCAAAATGTGTTTAAGTGAACTTTTAACAAGTTTAACTAAGTTTATGTACTTTTCAGAGCCTTGTATGTGTTTTGTTCTCTCTCAATCAAACCGGGTGGAGTGTGTTTGTTTTCTTGGAAACTCCGGTGAGTCATTACAACATGAAGCTCGCTTAAAAACCTATGCTAACTTTACACATGGTGACTTTTACAACTGTGTGCACTATTTTTGTCTCTAAAAAGCTAAAACCAGTCGGAGTACACAACAAAGATTGTGCTGTGCACAAAATGAGCCTTACATTTTATTTTTCTAAATGTTTTTGTTGAAGCACTTTTGCTAATGCACTAAAGTAGTGCAGATAAGCACTTTTGTTTTGTATTACATTCCATTCAGTGCCTTTCATGCACTTTTGTCATTTCATTTATGTGTTATTTCATAGAAATAAGTTGTTAAAAACAATTAAGTTACAAACTTGAAATAATTTAATTTCATATGCCTTGAAAAAAGGGTTAAATAAATATTGTGGTTGTTGTTATGCTACATAGCAATACATTTTGAATTCATGGAAGTAAAACCAGTGTTAAAACAGCAGTGTAAAAGAATTTGAACATTTTGAGATCTCATTTTATTTAGAAACTACTGATAAGAAATATTTTATTCATTGTGTCTGTACTGCATGTACAGACTGGATTTTTAGTGGACCTGGATCTGATCTTGAAGCTGGTTTCGGACACGGATGGCGAGCTAAACCCAGTGAGAACTCTTGGAGGATCCAGAAGCAATGTGGCCAACTGCTCTCTGGATGCGAGAGTGGATCAACAGACCCAACCACTTCAAATCACAGGATCCCAGATAAGAACAAATAAAACACCTTTATCCTAAACGGATCACAATCCTGGAAAAGACCTCCCGAATTCACACAAATCAAACCTTAAGGGTTCGAACCTTAGAGACTCTAAGCCTATTTTTTATTTTTATTTTGTAAAGAGCGTTCTACAACATTGTTTGCACTGTTTCTTGTGCTATTGTAAATTGTAATAAATCTGCCGGCTGTTCAACTTTAAATCTCCACAATTCATTCTACTCCTCTAGAACCTAGCATATAATCTAGCACAGCTATATCAAGCTGGTGTTACATTGTCAATAAAGAATCAATATTCAGAGATGATCGGCATTTTCCCCCATTCAATTCAAATTGAAATTGGTTGGGTTAAAGTTAACATGGTTGAAAAAAAAGCATTCATTCATTCATTTTCTGAACCGCTTAATTCTAATTAGGGTCACAGGGAGGCTCGCACCCATCTCAGCTGACTCCGAGCGAGGGCAGCGTGTACCCTGGACAGCTTGCCAGGCCATCGCAGGGCCAACACTCACGCAACCATTCATACTCACACCTCGCTGTGATTAATTAACCAACTGTGTACGTTTTTGGAGTGTAGGAGGAAACCCATGCAAGCACGGGAGAACATGCAAACTCCACACAGAAACACCAAAACTGGGAATTGAACCCAGGACGTTCTTGCTCTGAGGAGGACATGCTAACCACTTTGTCACCATGGCACCTAAAAAAATAATATCTTGTAAATTTGTAAATTTTTATTTCTTTGGTGTGCTTTAGAGTAGATTTAATGGTACTCCCAAAGAGAACCTCATCATTTTCATCTCTGCTACCTCCAGCTCTGCCTCCTGTCTTTTCCTCAGTGCCACTGTTTCTAAACCATACAACATCACTGGCCTCAACACCATCTTGTACACTTTTCCTTTGCTGTGGAGGTTCTCCATGACAACAAAAGTCCACTTGAGTGTCTCGTACCTACACTCAAGTACAATAATACCGGGGTGTGACAGTCTCTGGACACACACACACATACCAACCTTGCACCCCCCACATACACACACATACACACACAAACCCATAAACAAACAAACACACACACACTATTCTTTTTTTCTTCTTTTCCTTTCGGCTTTTCCCTTCAGGGGTCGCCTCAGCGAATCATCTGCCTCCATCTCACGCGATTCTTTGCATCTTCTTCTCTTACACCAACTACCTTCATGTCCTCCTTCACGATATCCATGAATCGTCTCTTTGGTCTTCCTCTAGGCCTTCTGCCTGGTAGTTCCAACCTCAGTATCCTACGACCAATATACTCACTATCCCTCCTCTGTTAAGAAGGCAAAATATCACCCTTTTCCCTCCACAATCAGATATGCGAATCACGAGAAAGAATGACATACCGGATCGGTCGAGGCCCAGGTTAACAACGACCGCCATCAGTGCTGTTAACCAACAGGGTGCTGGTGGAAATTGAACTACTGTTGGTCGAAAACGTCGAAGAAGGAGAGGCGGGAGGTGTGTCTGTAGGCAGAGAGAGAAGAGGAAAGGCATGAGTCTAGGACCGAAAGTAGGGACTTTAAATGTTGGAACTATGGCCGGAAAAGGTAGAGAGCTGGCTGACATGATGCAGAGGAGGAAGGTGGACATACTGTGTGTTCAGGAGACCAGGTGGAACGGTAGCAAGGCTAGAAGCTTAGGAGCAAGGTTTAAGCTGTTCTTTCATGATGTGGATGGGAAGAGAAATGGAGTAGGAGTCATCTTGAAGTAGGGGTTTGTCAGGAATGTTCTGGAAGTAAAAAAAGAGTTGAGACTCATCACTCTGTCTGACAGTTAGAAATTGAAGACTCCATGTTGTTCAAGAGTTCAATGTTGTTAGTGCTTATGCCCCATAGGCAGGATGTGAGCGAGACGAGAAGAGGAGATTCTGGAGTGAGTTAGATGAAGTGATGCAGAGTACCCCCAGAGGTGAAAGAGTGGTCATTGAGGCAGACTTCAATGGACATGTTGGTGCAGGAAACAGAGGGGATTATGAAGTGATGGGCAGGTTTGGTATCCACCACAGGAACACAGAAGGACAGATGTTGGTAGATTTTGCAAAAACGATGGAAATGGCTGTGGTGAATACTTTCTTCCAGAAGAGACAATAGCATAGGGTGACTTATAAAAGTGGAGGTAGGAGCACACAGGTAGTTCTTGTGCAGGTGATGTCATTTGAAGGAAGTCAGTGACTGCAAATTAGTAGCGGGTGAGAGTGTTGCCAAACAGCATAGGATGGTGGTGTGCAGGATAATGCTGATGGTGAGGAAGGTAAAGAAGGCAAAGGTAGAGCAGAAGACAAAGTGGTGGAAGCTGAAAAAGGAAGAGTATCGGGTTGTCTTCAAGGAGGAGTTGAAATAGGCTTTGGGTAGTCAGGAAGTGCTTCCAGATGACCGGACAACTACAGCTAATGTGATCAGGGAGACAGGTAGGAGAACACTTGGTGTGTCATCTGGAAGGAAAGTTGATAAGGAGACTTAGTGGTGGAATGAGGAACTGCTGGAGTGTGTGCAAAGGAAGAGGTTTGCTAAGAAGAAGTGGGACATTGAGAGAACCGAAGAGAGTAAACAGGAGTACAGGGAGACACAGCGTAATGCGAAGGTAGCGGTGTCAAAAGCCAAACAAAGCGCGTATGATGACTTGTATGCTCAGTTGGAAAGTAAAGTGAGAGAACATGATTTATTCACGTTGGCACAGCAGAGAAATAGAGATGGGAAGGACATGCAGCAAGTTAGAGTGATTAAGGACAGAGAGGGAAATGTATTGACTGATGACAGAAGTGTGCTGGGAATATGGAAAGAGTACTTTGAAGAGCTGATGAATGAGGAAAATGCAAGAGAAAAAAAGAGTCGAAGAGGTGACCGTTGAGGACCAGGAAGTAGCAAAGATTAGTAAGGGTGAAGTGAGGAGGGAATTGAAGAGGATGAAGAATGGAAAGGCAGTTGGTCCTGATGACATACCGGTGGCAGTATGGAAGTGTCTAGGAGATGTAGCAGTAGATTTTCTCACAAGAACATTCAACAAGGTCTGAGAGAGTGAGAGGATGCCGGAGGAATGGAGAAGTGTGCTGGTGCCCATTTTTAAGAACAAGGGAGACGTGCAGAGTTGTGGCAACTATAGAGGGATAAAGTTGATGAGCCATACGATGAAGTTATGGGAAAGAATAGTGGAAGCTAGACTAAGGGCCGAGGTCAGCATTTGTGAACAACAGTTTGGTTTCATGCCAAGAAAGAGCAACACAGATGCAGTGTTTGCTTTGAGGATGTTAATGGAGAAGTACAGGGAAGGTCAGAAGGAGCTGCATTGTGCCTTTGTGGATCTGGAGAAAGCATATGACAGGGTGCCGAGAGAGGAACTGTGGTATTGCATGAGGAAGTCTGGAGTGGCAGAGAAGTATGTCCGAGTGGTGCAGGACATGTATGAGAGATGTAAGACAGTGGTGAGGTGTGCTGTCGGTGTGACAGAAGAGTTCAAGGTGGAGGTGAGTCTGCCTCAAGGGTCAGCTCTCAGCCCCTTCTTGTTTGCTATGGTGATGGACAGGCTGACAGACGAGGTTAGACAAGATTCTCCATGGACTATGACGTTTGCAAATGACATTGTGATCTGTAGTGAGAGCAGAGAACAAGTGCAGGAAAATCTAGAGAGGTGGAGGTATGCCCTGGAAAGGAGGGGAATGAAGGTTAGCCTCAGTAAGACAGAATACATGTGCATGCATGACAAGGATCCAAGAGGAACGGTGAGGTTACAGGGAGCAGAGATAAGGAAGGTGGAGGATTTTAAGTACTTAGGCTCAACAATCCAGAGCAATGGAGAGTGTGGGAAGGAGGTGAAGAAGCATATGCAGGCAGGTTGGAATGGTTGGAGAAAAGTGTGATGTGTGATAGGACGGTATCGGCAAGAATGAAAGGAAGAAAAGTGTACAAAACTGTGTTGAGGCCAGCGTTGTTGTATGGTTTAGAAACAGTGGCCCTGGGGAAAAGACAGGAGGCAGAGCTGGAAGTAGCAGAGATGAAAATGTTGAGGTTCTCTTTGGGAGTAACGAGGATGGATAGAATCAGGAATGAGCACATCAGAGGGACAGCACATGCAAGACGTTTTGGAAACAAAGTCAGAGAGGCCAGATTGAGATGGTTTGGACATGTGAGTATCTTGGTAATCGGATGCTGAGGCTGGAACTACCAGGCAGAAGGCCTAGAGGAAGACCAAAGAGACGATTCATGGATGTCCTAAAAGAGGACATGAAGGTAATTGGTTTAAGAGAAGATGCAAAAGATCACGTGAGATGGAGGCAGATGATTCGCTGAGGCGACCCCTGAAGGAATAGCCAAAAGGAAAAGAAGAAGAATCAGATTGAACTGCTTTCAGATATTTGACCACATGGTGTCACTGTGAGATTAACATTCATCCGTTCATTTTCTGAATCTATAATCCGAATTCGGGTCCTGGAGGCTGGCGCCCATGTCAGCCGTGTTTGGGCAAGGGCAGGGTACACCATGCACAGATCGCCAGACCCGTGACATTAATTACAACTCCTTACAACTAGTACTACTACTACTCATAATAATAATAATAATAATACTAGAAGAAGAAGAAAAAAAGAACAACAAACAACAACAATAGTAACATATCATTACATAAGTGCACATTATTATTTTCCTGTGCAGTGTGAATTACAGTATAAATACACATGAGCAGAGGCGGCACGTTCGGGATGAGACACAAACTGCTCTGTGATATGTGGAACCGCCTTTTATCAGCCAGAACAAAATCAACCCACAAGTGACAAAATTGAAAGTATAAGTCAGTTCGTCGGTGTGAAGAAGAAATCCATTTTTCTCCATTAATTTCTGAACTGAGCTGCAGGAGAATTTCTCGGTCCCTGAAAAGAGGCAAGTAAACTAAAGGTGTGTATTTCAGTGAGTGTTTTATAGATCAGAGGTTTTATCAGTGTGTGATTTATCAGCATCAACTGCAAACATTAACAATATCACACAGAGACAGCATCTCTAACACACTGCACAAATACTCACCCTCAAATACTCACTGATTATAACAAGATTTATAAAAATACAACTTTAATTATCAGAATAAAAGATTATTGTGTTTTATTATCTGTGCAGAAGATTTATAAACTCAGAACAAACTGATAGATTTACTGAGCTGAGAGAACAATCAGTGAGATCTGGGTTTATTTATTTAAAGAAAATAAAGATGTTGTTATTTATAACACAGTATTTCTTACTGTAAGGTTTTAGATAATTTTATGTCCATTTGTGATTTTTAAATTTATCTAAATACGTCTGGGTGAGTCATAAGATATTTTATGAGGTGTGACAATCAGAGATGAATGTAGTTTTACTGGTTTATATGAACCTCCACACTGCAGAGAGACAGAAAGAATGAAACAGAATAATCAGGAACACTTCATACTGATACACCACAAATGATGTGATTTCTACCTGGAAACTTTACAGAGGGTAACAAACTGTGTGTGTGTGTGTGTGTATCAGGAAGTGAGAAACTGAATGGTAGAGTTACTGAGCTCAGAGCTGTGAGGATGATCAGTGAAATCTGTGTTTATGAATCTAATGAAGATGAAATGTTGAGTGTAACAGATTAATGTGTTTCACCTCAAACTGTTACAGGTGTGAACTGAATGATGTGATTTCTTACTGAAAAGATTAAAAACACAGGAGGAAGAAAATGGCTGAATCTTCATCATCAGTAAAAGACAGAAGAAGGAACAGCATGGAGGATCCAGTTCCAAGTAAGATCCACATAAACTACATAAACTACAGAAACTCCTGCCATCCGTTTCTCTCCTTTGTTGTAATCTGTCGTCATTCTCTGTCGTGTCACTTGTAATTCTTCTCCTCTGAAATGATAAAATTGTTTGGGAACAAATTTGGCTGTAATGATCCTGAAGCTGTTCTGGCAGTGATGGGCTCTGTACTAAAAATACTACATCAGCTTCAAAACACTTTTTCTGATTATTATCTCAGAAATCACTGCACAGAGAGAAAAACTATCAGAGTTAAAACTTACAGCAGAACAAAATCTACCCGGGGCAGTGATGGCCTGGAGGTAAAGGTGCTGGATCACTGATCTTTAAGGTTGGGTGTTCGAGTCCCACTTCCCACAAGGTGGTCACTTTTCTTCCACAAGGGCGGAGGCTGCACAGGGTGCATGGAATGCAAAAATTGGGTTGTGTCAGGAAGGGCATCCAACATAAAAACCTCTGCCAAACCAAACATGCAAACCACAAATTTGTTGTGGTGACCCCTGAGAAAAAAATGGAAAAGCCAAATAGAAAAAAAGAAGTAAAAGAAAGTCCACCTGAATAAAAGAAAATGAACCACCCTTTGTGCAGATGTTTATATTTTCCCCTGATAGTTATATTTAAAAGGAATATTGTGATGGTACTCTCTGTCTGTAGGAACCCAATGAAGCCCACAGCTGGGCCAGTTTTTATTTAACAATCCAACAAAACTAGTGTAACCATCAGCATACAGTTTCCAGTTCAATACAATTTGGTGAAAGGTCGTGTTGGATCCAGGGGAAAGATTCAGAACCTCAAGAACCTCAATTACATTATTATTATTATTATTATTATTATTATTATTAATGTAATTGGTGAAGCACTTAATCCTACTTCTCGGGTTACTGGGAGGCTGTGTTTGTCTTAGCCTATTCTTTGCAAAGTTGGGGTACACCATAAACAGCTCACTGGACCATCACAGTGCGAAACACTCAAACATTGACACTTACAGTCAGTTTTGAACAGCCAATTAGCTTAATGTGCATTTCTCTGGACTTTGGGAGGAAACTGGAGAGCCTGGAAGAAACCAACACAAACGGGGAAGGACTTGCAAACTCCACAAATAAACGTCCAGAACCTTTTTGCTGTGAGGCAGATGTGCCAACTACTGCACCATCATGCTCCTCATTATTATTAGTTGATGTTGGTGTTGTTGAAGTAAGTCTGTTGGGCTTTTTACAACCGAGTGGCTCATCAGGTCGGTGCTTATCCCCAGGATGGGGATAACTCCTCCTGGATGGGGCGTTAGTCCATCGCAGGTTACCTACCCAGTATATTTTTACTGGAACCCATTTATACTGCTGGGTGAACAGAGGCACACTTTTGGTTGAGACCTTGCCCAGGGGATTTAGCACAGTGGGGGTCTAACTGGGATTCGAACACACAACCTCCTGATCATGAGCGCAGCACCCTAACCACGACACCATCTATTATTGAAGTAGTTTTGAATAAATAGCTTTGTACTAATTACTGATTCATTTTTAAGCTATTTAATCCAAGCTAGCAACATGGGAAATCTGGCTCCCATCTCAGCTGACTCTGGGTATGAACAGAGAACATCCTGAACAATTCGCCAGGCCATCGCAGGGCCAATGTACAGACAACCATTCACATTGATAATTGCATTCAAGAACGGTCAGTTAGCCAACTCTGCATATTTTTGTACTGTGAGAGTAGCCAGAGAAAACCCATTCAAACACAGAGAGAACTTGCAAACTCCACAATGAAACACCTTCGCCGAGGTTCAGACTCAAACCCATGACCTTCCTGCTGTGAGTCAGATGCGCTAACCACTACACCACTGTGCTACATTATTAAGTGATGGATTATACAATAAAATGGCTAGAATGTTCTGAATCATGATAGTGTTAACATTCCAGCCATGGGAATGTTCACCTCACTTTAACTTGTTGAGTTTGAGTCCAATGATTGCTGAGGTTGTTGCTGTGTGGACTTTACATGTTCTCTCAATGTTTGTGTGCTCATACAAGTGCTCCAGGTTCCTCCCACGGTCCAGCGTCATACACATTATGTGAAATAGCTGTTGCATGATTGGGTGAAATTATTGTGAATGATAAAATATTTTTCCTAAAAAAAAAAAACCTAGATTTTTGTGACTCCAGCAGCTTTCACCAAAGAGCAGCTGCTGTGTTCGATCTGTCTGGATGTTTTCACTGATCCAGTCACCACTCCGTGTGGACACAACTTCTGTAAGAGTTGCCTCACACAGTGCTGGGAGAAGAGTCCACACTGTCACTGTCCATTTTGTAAAGAGGAATTCACCAGGAAACATGAACTGAATATTAATACAACACTGAGAGAGGTTGCAGATCACTTCAAGAAGAAAAGTTCTCCTGAAAAACCTGAGGTTCTCTGTGACGCCTGCACTGGAGAGAAGCTGAAGGCCCTGAAATCATGTTTGGATTGTGGTGCAAGTTTGTGTAAAAGCCATTTTGAGTTTCATAATACCATGCCCAAACAGAAGAAACACAAACTAATAAACCCTGTGGAGAATCTGGAGGACTACAGATGCCAGAAACATGACAGAGCTCTGGATCTGTTCTGCAGAGATGAACAGACGTGTGTGTGTCAATTCTGCACTGAAGGAGAACACAACAATCACAACACTGTTCCTATAGAAGAGGAGAGCAGAGACAGGAAGGTGAGAAACACTGATTACATCAACTCTGGACATTCTTATAGACAATGTAATTCATTTATCGAGTAATCCATCAGAATGAAAAGTTGAGTTTAAAGTTGAGTTTAAAGTTGAGTTTAAATCACAAGAACAATTAAAAGTAAATAAGTTATAGAAAAATAAATAAATAAAAATAACAATCATAACTTTTTAAATTTAAAAGAAATGTTTCCGCATGTATATCAAAGATCATATTAAGTTATATTTCAATAAAACAGAGACATGAATTTAATGATGATGATGAGGTGAATTATTTCCCTTCTGCTCTGATCTCAGACTCAGCTGGTGAAAACACAGACAGATGTGCAGCAGATGATTTAGGAGCGACTGAAGAAGATTAAAGAGATCAAACACTCAGTCGAGCTCAGCACAGTGTGTACAACATGACATGAGTTTATATCTGCAACATTCAGTCATTTCCTTTTTATTTTGTAGAAATTATCAAATTGCGATGGAACATCCGTTCACTATTCAGTGTTATATGATGGAAGTGAAGTTTTGTTTCTCCTTTAGAGAGACACAAAGAAACAGAAAGCAGACAGTGTTGAGATCTTCACTGCTCTGATTCGCTCCATTGAGAGAAGTCAGGCTGAGCTGCTCCAGGTGATGGAGGAGAAGCAGAAAGCAGCAGAGCGGCAGGCTGAAGGACTCATTAAAGATCTGGAGCAGGAAATCACTGAGTTAAAGACGAGAGACACTGAGCTGGAGCAGCTCTCACACACTGAGGAACATATCCACCTCCTACAGGTCAGTGTTCCTCTTTCTCACTGACAATGCAGAACATCACTCACCATGCTGAGGGATTTCTCCTCTCCTGCTCTACTGTAGATTTACTCCTCCGTGTGCCGCCGTCCACACACCAAGAACTGGACTGAGATCAGTATTAACTCTGCTCCGAATGGGGACACTGTGAGGACAGCTCTATCTCGACTTCAGAAGAACCTCAATGAGAAACTCACTCAAACACTCAATGAGAAGTTAAAGGAAGCAGGTGAGAAACTTTCAGAATTCACTTTTTTCAGACACGAGTGTAAAATGTGTTGTTTATAAACCATCTGAAATCTAATGAAAGTGATGGGTTTTTTTTTTTTTAGTTTCCACAGAACTGAAGAGGATTCAGCAGTATGCAGGTACAGTGAGGTTTCTGATTTCTTCTCATATTAAAATGTCCAGATCAGCATCACACCACTGCATCATCACACTTATTTTCATCTGTGGATCTCTCCAGATAAAAGGAAATCTTAAAGTCTCTCATTATCCTCCTCACTACAGATCCATGTCACTTCCTGTTTGGGTTTTACCTTCAAATTTTGGTTCCTTTCTGTGTTCACTGAATATTAAAACAGCCTTCACACTATAACCAACATCAACAAATTGTAAAAGTCACACAAAATTCCCAACAAATTGATTTCTGAATTTCTGAGAAGCGGAAAAAACGAACCAACAAAGAATAAAATAAAAATAAAATAAATGTTCTGATAACTAATTAAAAACCCAGAACTAATACTGAATGAATAATAATGAATATTAATGTTGGTTTTAACAAATATATAATGAGCTGTGTGCGCTCTCTGTATGATCCCCGAATTTAAACCAATCACGTCACATTTCATTCAGGTACTGAGTAACACCCCCCCACACACACACACACACACACACACACACACACACACACACTCACACCGTTCTGTGGCTCCTGGAATGAACATGTGTGTTCACATGAGTGAGAATAAACAGCTGGAGTTCAGGCTGAGTGAAAATAAATAGATCCACCATGTCCGATGTTCCTGTTGGTGTTCTCTGTGTGGATCATCTTCAATATTGTTATGGTTTATGAGTCGCTCTCTGAAAAAAGCCTGATCACAAAATAACTGTTACTTTATACATTTATCCTACAAATACCACAATTTTATACTGAATTATAATGGAATAGATGTTCACATTTCATACAAAAACAATAATTACAATGCCCTGATAACAAATTTTAACTTTATTTATTTATTGTTGTACAGAAAATTACAGAAAATTAAGTGCTATAATTTATTTCAAGCAGATATCAGGGACAATATTATATTTTCAGATTTTATTCCTTAAAGAGTGAGAGTCCTGTCCACCTATTTTCAGTTCTGCAGAAATGTTCACGTCTCATAACTGCAGCATATCGAGTTGAAGGATGTGCTGTAATATTACCACCTTTATTATTTATATATATTTATATATTAAACTTTTAAAATTGTTACATTTCTGAACTGAGAATTTTTCACACGTAGCATTAATTCCAGATGTTTATCACTCGAGACTCTCACTGAACTTATTTTATGCATTAGGATCAAGTTTCTCCTCAAATGTTTATCTCTCATGATTTACAAACATAAATAAATCACTCAATAAAGTTTCAGAAGGAAAACATTGGATATTTCTCATCTTTCACAGGCTCCGCCCATAAACTGCACAAGTTTCTTCTTTTTACAGAATTATTTGAAAATCTTTCATTATTTAATCTTCTACAAATCCTCTTATAAATCTGAATGAATCTGATGCACTGATGATGATGATGATGATGTGATATTTTTTCTGCATCCTCACATCACTCACTGTGTGTTTCTCTCAGTGGATGTGACTCTGGATCCTGATACAGCTCAACCATATCTCATCCTGTCTGCTGATGGAAAACATGTGACACATGGAGACGAGGAACAGAATCTCCCTGATACGCGACAGAGGTTTAATACCTGTGTCTGTGTTCTGGGAAAGCAGAGTTTCTCCTCAGGGAGATTTTATTATGAGGTTCAGGTCAGCGGGAAAACTGGGTGGGATTTAGGAGTCGCGAGCGAGAACATTAACAGGAAGGGGAAGATTACAGTGAGTCCTCAGGATGGATTCTGGACTGTGAGTCTGTGGAATGAGAATCAGTATCAGGCTTGTGCTGGTCCCGCTGTTCCCCTCAGACTGAGAGAGAAGGTGGAGAAGGTGGGGGTGTTTGTGGATTATGATGAGGGTCTGGTCTCCTTTTATGATGTGAAGTCCTGCTCTCATATCTATTCTTTCACTGCTCAGTCTTTCACTCACAAACTCTATCCATACTTCTGTCCTTATTTAAATGATGGAGGTAAATATTCAGCCCCACTGATCATCACTCCTGTATTTAATACTGAATAAATTTACACCTCACAGATTTTAATCATTTATTAAATGGTGAGAATTAAAAGAAATATTAGATTTTTCTGGTGAAGGTTAGAAATACATTTTCCCTTTTAAAGTGCTGTATTTTAATTCCTGAAGTTTGCGTTTTTACATCAAAAATAATTTTAATCCTGCAGGCTATTTGATATGCATTATGATTGTGGAACATTTTCACGACAAATTAAATAAAATAAAAATAACACAAATAAAATAAATTTAATATTAGTAAAAAACATTTACAGTTCACACTGAGTTTTACTGAAGAATTTAATCTGATCAGTAAAATGGATGAAGTTCAGCTGTTGTTGGTGTGTGTGTGTGTGTGTGTTTGTGGATATAACTGAACAAAACTGTTTTCCTTCAAAGCTCTTCGAAGACAAATACAATCGCATTCATCTTTTATTTCGGAATAAACATTACATCATTTATATATTTGCAGAACCACTTAATTCTATCGGGGTTGCAGGGGGCTTGGGGACTATCTCAGCCGACTCTGGGTGAAGGTGTGTCCACATTGAGCAGCTGCTCCAGATGAAAGTGCAGCGGTGTGAAAGCACAGTCAGTGTTTTATTAAACACAAACACCAGCAGCAGCTCAACATGGGAAATACAACACAGCCTTCAGTTACAGTTTAAAATCAACTGATTATAATCAACAATCTCTTCAGGATCATCACAGTCTCTTGTCCTTCAAGTGCAATCTGTCAATCATTCACACAACGAGTGGTCACATGATCATAAATGAGCAGCTGGTGTGTCCGTGATTTTTTGGCGTCCTTTCCCTGCTACTGGACGATCTGTCTCCTCCTACAGAGTGAGTCCGTCACAGGCACAGACCTGTTTGTGGTTCTGAAAGAGTCCTGCAGAACGAGCAATGATCCCACACGCCAACCTGAGAGAGGGAGGTGGGCGTGTCGTTTTTACTATTATAATTTACAGGAAACCAAAATTTTCATAAATTCTAAGGTTGAAATTTCAGAATTATTTTATTTGTGATTATTTTTATAATTGTAGGCATTTATTTATACAAAACAATCGTCTTCCAATCGAAAAAGAATATTTCATGCCTAAAATAATCCAGAAGGTTGAGAAATATTCTGTAAATCTCATTGTTTGATGATAAGATAATTATAACAGTTAGAAATGCAGAATTAAATCGATCGGAGATGGAAAAGCGCGTCTCATCCTGATTGACAAAGATATATTATATGACATAGTGGCGCTGAGGAAAAGACAGGAGGCAGAGCTGGAGGTAGCAGAAATGAAAATGTTGAGGTTCTCTCTGGGAGGAACGAGGATGGATAGGATCAGGAATGAGCACATCAGAGAGACAGCACATGTAAGACGTTTTGGAGACAAAGTCAGAGAGGCTAGATTGAGATGGTTTGGACATGTACAGAGGAGAGATAGTGAGTATATTGGCAGTAGAATTCTGAGGTTGGCACTACCAGGCAGAAGGCCCAGAGGAAGACCAAAGAGACGATTCATGGATGTGGTGAAGGAGGACATGAAGGTCGTTGGTGTAAGAGAAGAAGATGCAAAAGGATAGGGTGAGATGAAGGCGGATGATTCGCTGTGGCGACCCCTGAAGGGAAAATCCGAAAGGAAAAGAAGAAGAAGAAGAAGAAGAAGAAGAAAAAGATGGAAAAGCTCGTCTCATCCTGATTGGTGTGAAATTACTCGTCACCTCTCGCCTGAGTTTCCTGTGATTTTGGACAGAGGGTCATTTCCTCTTCCCAGATCATCTTCTCCTGAATCCACCACCAGCGATCGACCGATCACGTCCCACACCTGTCCACAGAGACACACGGTGAGGGACAGGGCTATGAGACGCGGACAAAGTGCTGGAGAAGATCTTCAGATGGAATAATTACAGAGAGAATAGGAAAGAATTTTCCCTGAACGATTCAAAAATATTTTTATGTGTTTTCTAAACCCACTGCAATTCAGCGATCCGATCATCTCCATCTGGAATCATTTCCACATTATTTATTCTTCACACTTTCAGCAGCTCTGTGTTTTATTAACACTTCACCCTCTCACAGTGATTTTCGGGTTCAAGGTGGAACACAAGTGCATTTTGAATTGAGATCTTTGTTCTGTGTGGACCTCGTTACTGCGTCCGTGGAGAAGCACCGAGTTACCTTCAGCCGTGAGTCCTCCAGTCTGAACGTGGCTCTGCCGTCTGTTCCTGCCCGCACGTTCCCCAAATCTCCAACATGCTGCCGAACACAAACACCTCCATTCAGTACACCGTCGGTCCCTCCCACACCATCTACGTCAGACAGTCAGACATTATATATAAAAGAGAGCGCAAGAGAGAGAGAGACAGAGAGAGCGAGTTTGAGTTATGCAAATAATCTCAAAGCTACAATCTACATTTCCCTCGTATGTATACCAAGCACCCATACTGTAGAACAAATATGAGGATTCCTGGAGAGAAGTGCAGGTATCACCAGATGGAAGAGCACCATGACGTCATTGAATTCAAGAAGGCCTTTGCTGGAGTGTGGGGAAGAACAGTGCAGTATTAACCAGCAGCGACACCTTGCAGTTGCTTCAAACAATAGTTGGATCTAAAAGGGAAGCATCCTCTCACCACATCTGTTTCACATCTTTCTGGGCAAATTATGTTGGAAGCACTGGAAGGCTTTGAAGGTACCATCAAAAAAGGAGGAAGAATCATAAATTTGAGATTCGTTGATGACATCACCCTTTTCACAAGATAATGAAGAGAATTAGGAAACACAACTAGACTGAAAAGCTAGAAAATACAGAATGAAGTATTTTTCTTTCTTCTTTTCCTTTCGGCTGTTCCCTTCAGGGGTCGCCACAGCAAATGATCTACCTCCATCTCTCCCTATCCTCTGCATCTTCTACTCTTACTCCAACGACCTTCATGTCCGCCTTCATCACATCCATAAATCTTCTCTTTGGTCTTCCTCTGGGCCTTTTGCCTGGTAGTTCCAACCTCAGCATCCTACTACCAATATACTCACTATCCCTCCTCTGTACATGTCCAAACCATCTCAATCTAGCCTCTCTGACTTTGTCTCCAAAACATCTAACATGTGCTGTCCCTCTAATGTACTCATTTCTGATCCTATCCATCCTCGTTACTCCCAAGGAGAACCACAACATTTTCATCTCCGCTACCTCCAACTCTGACTCCTGTCTTTTCCCCAGGGCCACTGTTTCTAAACCATACAACATTGCTGGCCTCATCACCGTCTTGTACACTTTTCCCTTCATTCTTGCCGATACTCTCCTGTCACACATCACACTGGACACTTTTCTCCATCCATTCCAACCTACCTGCACGTGCTTCTTCACCTCTTTTCCACACTCTCCATTGCTCTGGATTGTTGAGCGTAAGTACTTAAAATCCTCCACCTTCTTTATCTCTGCCCCCTGTAACCTCAAACCTTTTGGGTCCTTGTCGTTCACACACATGTATTCCGTCTTACTGAGACTAACCTTCAATCCCTTCCTTTCCAGGGCATACCTCCACCTCTCGAGATTTTCCTCCACTTGTTCTCTGCTCTCACTACAGATCACGATGTCATCTGCAAACATCATAGTCCATGGAGATTCTTGTCTAACCTCATCTGTTAGCCTGTCCATCACCATAGCAAACAAGAAGGGGCTGAGAGCTAACCCTTGATGCAGTCCCACCTCCACCTTGAACTCTTATGTCACACCGACAGCACACCTCACCACTGTCTTACATCTCTCATACATGTCCTGCACCACTTTTAACCAACTTCACTCCAGACTTCCTCATACAATACCACAGTTCTTCTCTCGGCACCCTGTCATATGCTTTCTCCAGATCCACAAAGGCACAATGCAGCTCCTTCTGACCTTCTCTGTACTTCTCTATTAACATCCTCAAAGCAAACACTGCATCTGTGGTGCTCTTTCTTGGCATGAAACCAAACTGTTGTTCACAAATGCTGACCTCTGCCCTTAGTCTAGCTTCCACTATTCTTTCCCATAGCTTCATTGTATGGCTCATCAACTTTATCCCTCTGTAGTTGCCACAACTCTGTACATCTCCCTTGTTCTTAAAAATGGGCACAAGCACACTTCTCCTCCATTCCCCTGGCATCTGCTCACTTTCTAAGACCTTGTTTAATATTCTTGTCAGAAAATCTACTGCTACCTCCCCTAGACCCTTCCATACCTCAACTGGTATGTCAACCAGGCCAACTGCCTTTCCACTCTTCATCCTCTTCAATGCCCTCCTCACTTCTCCCTTACTAATCTTTGCTACTTCGTGCTCCTCAACGGTCACCCCTTCTACTCTTTTTTCTCTCTCATTTTCCTCATTCATCAGCTCTTCAAAGTACTCTTTCCATCTTCCCAGCACACTTCTGTCATCAGTCAATACATTTCCCTCTCTGTCCTTTATCACTCGAACTTGCTGCACGTCTTTCCCATCTCTATTTCTCTGCTGTGCGAACCTGTATAAATCATGACATAGTGATCTTTAGTGAGAGCAGAGACCAAGTGGAGGAAAATCTAGAGAGGTGGAGGTATGCCCTGGAAAGGAGGGGATTGAAGGTTAGTTGTTGTTACTGAAGTAGTTTTGAATAAATAGTTTATCACTAGTAGGTCTGCGTAGTAATTACTGATCCACTCGAGCTTCAATTGCCTGATGGAGGCACAACTTATTGTATTCATTCACTCATTTTCTAAGCTGTTTAATCTTAATTAGGGACGTGGGGAGGCTGCTGCTCATCTCAACCGACTGTGGGTGAGGGTGTAGAACACGTTGGACAGTGGAGTGGACAAGCTGGAGCGGCCTCACACCCAGGGGCGATTTGGAAAACCAATTGGCCTTCTGTGCATGTTTTTGGGCCTTTAGGGGCCGCCACAGCTAATTATCCGCCTCCATCTCACCCTGTCCTCTGCATCTTATTCTCTTACTCCAATGACCTTCATGTCTTCCTTCACCACATCCATGAATCGTCTCTTTGGTCTTCTTCTAGGCCTTCTGCCTGGTAGTTCCAACCTCAGCATCCTACTGCCAGTATACTCACTATCCCTCCTCCGTACATGTCCAAACCATCTCAATCTAGCCTCTCTGACTTTGTCTCCAAAACATCTTACGTGGGCTGTCCCTCTGATATACTCATTTCTGATCCTATCCATCCTCGTTACTCCCAGAGAGAATCTCAATATTTTCATCTCTGCTACCTCCATCTCTGCCTCCTGCCTTTTCCTCAGCGCCACTGTTTCTAAACCATACAACATCGCTGGCCTCAACACCATCTTGTACAATGAGTGTGTGAAATTATAACTCATGATTCATTTTTTCCTATAAATATCCCTAGATTTTCATGACTCCGGCAGTGTCCTCCCTCAAGAGCAGCTGCTGTGTTCGATCTGTCTGGATGTTTTCATGGATCCAGTCACCACTCCATGTGGACACAACTTCTGGAAGAGCTGCCTTACACAGTGCTGGGAGAAGAGTCCTCACTGTCACTGTCCATTATGTAAAGAGGAATTCACCAAGAAACCTGAACTGAAGATTAATACAACACTGAGAGAGGTTGCGGATCACTTCAAAACAAAAGGTTCTGCAGAAAAACCTGAGGTTCTCTGTGACACCTGCACTGGAGAGAAGCTGAAGGCCCTGAAATCCTGTCTGGATTGTGGTGCAAGTTTGTGTAAAACCCATTTAGAGTTTCATAATAACATGCCTAGATTTAAGAAACACAAACTAATAAACCCGGTGGAGAATCTGGAGGACTACAGATGCCAGAAACATGACAGAGCTCTGGATCTGTTCTGTAGAGATGATCAGATGTGTGTTTGTAAGTTCTGCACTGAAGTAGACCATAAGAATCACAACACTGTTCCTATAGTGGGGGAGAGCAGAGACAGGAAGGTGAGAAGCACTGATTAAAATCGACTATCGGCTTTCTTATAGAGAATGTAAATCATTTATCCAGTGACTTATCAGATTGGAAATTGAGTTTAAAACACAATTAAAAGTAAATAATTTATAGAAAAATAAAGGAATAAAAATCACAATTGTACTCTTTTTAAATCTAAAAAAATGTTTTACTGTGTATATCAAAGATTGTATTAAGTTATATTTAAATAAAACAGAGACATGAATTTAATGATGATGAGGTGAATTATTTCCTTTCTGTTCTGATCTCAGACTCAGCTGGTGAAAACACAGACAGATGTGCAGCAGATGATTGAAGAGCGACTGAAGAAGATTAAAGAGATCAAACACTCAGTCGAGCTCAGCACAGTGTGTTCAACATAACATGAGTTTTTATAGAAATGATCAAATCGCTGTGAAACAGTCGTTCACTATTCAGTGTTACATGATGGAAGTGAAGTTTTGTTTCTCCTTTAGAGAGACACAGAGAAACAGAAAGCAGACAGTGTTGAGATCTTCACTGCTCTGATTCGCTCCATTGAGAGAAGTCAGGCTGAGCTGCTCCAGGTGATGGAGGAGAAGCAGAAAGCGGCAGAGCGGCAGGCTGAAGGACTCATTAAAGATCTGGAGCAGGAATTCACTGAGTTAAACAGGAGAGACACTGAGCTGGAGCAGCTCTCACACACTGAGGAGCATCTCCATCTCCTACAGGTCAGTGTTCCTCTCTCTCACTGACACTGCAGAACATCACTCACCATGCTGAGGGATTTCTCCTCTCTCCTGCTCTACTGCAGATTTACTCCTCCGTGTTCCGCCGTCCACACACCAAGAACTGGACTGAGATCAGTATTAACACTCCTCTGAATGGGGACGCGCTGAGGACAGCTCTATCTCAGCTTCAGAAGAATCTCAATGAGAAACTCACTCAAACACTCAATGAGAAGATAAAGGAAGCAGGTGAGAAACTTTCAGAATTCACTTTTTTCAGACACGAGTGTAAAATGTGTTGTTTATAAACCATCTGAAATCTAATGAAAGTGATGTTTTGTTGTTTTTAGTTTCCACAGAACTGGAGAGGATTCAGCAGTATGCAGGTACAGTGATGTCAGGTTCTAAATCAACACAGACATCATAAAAAATTGCACACACTCATTGGGAGGAAGACACACAGAGTCAAGTTCATTCTCATATATGAGGAGAGCAGTCAGATTGACAGCCAATTACAAGTCTCCTCGCTGCTCTGGCTTGAAACCTGACTGAGAACCTCTTTTATTCCATCAGGGTGATTTCTAGTTCCACATGTCATATTGATTTCCTCAAGGGGAGGGGTGTATGTGAATCAGCATCATGACCTTCATCATTGTTCTATGCTTATCTACTTTGTCTAGTTTAGAATGTTCATTTCAGCTCTTTATCCAGCTGCAGTCAGGGAGTCATCCTGTTGTTGTGTGAGAACTTCAAGCTTGTTTCCACTTGGCTGCCTCCCATGGAGATAGAGATGTTTCTGCAAAATACCTCAACAAGCAGTTTCCAACATTTATACTTAGCGAGTAACAAAACAGGTTAGAGCTGTGATAATTCATATGTACAATTATTCCAACATTTCCCTCCTGTTTATCACAGCTCAAACAAAAGATATCATTTACTCACACTTTACACAGATTTTAGATTTGTAAATTCATTCATTTCATTCAAAACTGTTTACATGTAGACAGAAATGTCATCTTTCTTCGTAGCATTCAGGATCTTAAAACCCAGGGCAGTGACGATGAGTCGATTCAACATAGAACATAAACATGGAATACAACAACAACCACAGAGTGTAAAAAAGCTGCAAAAACTACACAGATTTTAATACAGATGATACAAGGCTACTATATTTTCCGAACACACTGAACCATGAGTCCCACATGGATGGATCTACCCCAGAATGTTCTTTCATCTTTTTAATTAAGAGCTTTTAGGCCTTCTATTGCTAGTGTTAGACTTCCATCTGATGCAGCGTTGTTTGGAATAAAAGTACAACATTGTTCCCCAAACATTGCGCATACACCTCCTTTCTCTGCTAATAACATGTCCAGTGCAGTGGATTTTGGAAAGCCATCAGTGACGTTGCTGCTAATTGACTATATACTGCTTTAAAACCTGTCTGTGTCCAATTACCATCTGTTGGTGGTGGATTTGAACCCAGCTGCTACTTGATCTACCAGTTCATATTCATCAGGAACCCCTCGTGGAACTCCTATAGCATCTATATAAGTGGGGTCACGTGAACCCTGCCACGTGGTATCTCTTTTATAATGATTTTTCCAGGCACCTGGTAATACACTATTTACCTTTTTATTAAAAAAGTGTTCTGCTGTTGTAGGGTATATTGATACTGGGAGTAACAAGGTAACGATAGCACATACACCAGTTTTATTACATGGCAACCTATCAAACAGCCTACTGTCTCCACACCACCACCATATGTCACTTCGTGATAAAGGGTTAAAACCAATATTCGTTGTATTCATGCTCGTGCACCATTCAGTGGCGTTTAAATTTCCTAGTATCTGACCTGTACCAGTCATGTTGATGCATGAAAAATTCCCTCTAACTACTACTTTAGAAAATATGTGTTTGTATTTTTCTGGTCCTGTGAGAGGATATACACTATCCCATGTCATGCAGCTATTAGTCGGAACTGTATTATTAAGTCTATTAGGCATTGCGGAGTTATTTCTGCTGGAATTATTCGTAATGTACAGGCAGTTATATTTTTCTTGGTATTATCAACTTTGATGAGAAAGGTCGAGGTTGTCTGAGGCGTAAATTGCAACATTGCTCTCCATTGGCTTGTGGCTGTATCTGAATAGCTTTTCCAGTCATACAGCAGATTATTATGATTCTCAAATCCATTTGATCTCTTTCCTGTAGCTTTTTCTTCTACACTGTTCTTCTTGGTCACCTCAGCATCAGTGACCACGAAGAGACTAGAGGCTCGTTGGTTTCTTCACTGGCTTTCGTGTCTACCTAGTCCTATTGATCTGAGTCCACACTATTACTAGGTTGAGCCTCAGCCTCGATTGGCCCTTCCGCTTTGATGATGCTTTTACAGTGTATTAGATGAATCCACATTCCTATTTCAGTTATTTTGATCGCAGTTGGGGCGGTCAGGAGAACTTGATATGTGCCTTCCCACTTGGCTGAATGCCAGTACTTTCTTTTTATGCTTCTGATTAGGCATTGTGTTTTGTGCAGATTAGACATGCTCTACTAAATTGTTTTGGCTCATAGATTAAAGCAATAGGCAGTTTATCTCTGGTCTACCTGTCTCACCATCCCTCCTTTTGAGACATGAGTTTTCCTGTGGCTCAATAATGCTGCCCATTTAAATCGGTTCTTTGGTAAGATTGGTTTGTTATTGGGACAGGTATAGAGTCCGTTTTTAATCTGTGCTCCTTTGTTTATCCAGGATGCGTTTTCACTTTCTGGGCTTTGTTCCTGCATGTCCTGTAAAACATCTCTGGGGACTTCAGTGTCATCTGACATCGTTAATACTTCAATTTCTCTTTCACCGGCTTCTTTTGCTTTTCTGTCTGCAAAGGCGTTTCCTTTGGATACATCATCACCATCTTTTTCTGTTGGCATGAGTGTTGCTGGGTTTAATGCTGTGCATCTCTCTAGTGTGATATGTGGCTGAGTTTACACAGGGACACATGAGGGGGTGTCCATTGTCTTCATAATGACACCAGCTGTTTAGGCAGAATTGCTGCTATTGTTACATTTCCCGTTTCATCACCATACATATAGGTGAGTGTTATTCTGGTTGGTGTGACTTTTTGCAATGCCCCTTCGTATTTTGGGTCGAGATCCGGACAAGGTCGGAACCACATTGTTCTGTGTAGATCATCTGGATTCATGGCTTCAGTTCCTGGAACTGTCAATGACTTCCCTATTCTCATTCGGGCATCTCCTGTTGCACAGGGTTGTTTATTTGCAATATTAAGGGTGTAATAATAAAACGGTTCTCCATGTCCTTGTAGGACCATCAGGCCTTTTTTCTCTAGTTTCTTCTTTTCTTTACCAGCATAAGTCCTTGTGTGGCTGATGGAATCATCCCTAAGCCCAATTTCAGCATTCCATCTCTGCCTAATAAATTTACTGGACCTTCGGGTATATATAGTATTGACAGATGGCATATT
Organism: Plotosus lineatus; assembly: GCA_024760905.1. Lineage (NCBI taxonomy): Eukaryota > Metazoa > Chordata > Actinopteri > Siluriformes > Plotosidae > Plotosus > Plotosus lineatus. The sequence goes on from CM045745.1 coordinate 27,969,789, forward strand.
GATCCTTCTGGATCTCTGTTTCACACTGGCTCGGAGATGTATACTTTACTGTGCAGGTCGTTTGCGACCCTGACCACCACAGTCTCATCACCATTTCTTAGTTCTGGTATTGGCTCATTGCAGGTGGTTCTACATGCACCTGTGTCACATAAAAGTGTCATTTATTTCCCATTTATTATTAGCCTTATTTCCGGTCGACAACTATCCAGTGTCAGTATTTCTTCTAAATCTAGATCAACTTCTTCTTTTTGGGCTGAAACCTTTATCTGTGTGGCAGGTTCAATGCGACCTGAAGAGGTAGAACTTTTACATGACATATATAGTCATGCTGAACTCTGGTTTTGTTTCTGTTCTGGACAATCTCTGCTGTAATGTCCTTTCTTGCCACATGCCCAGCATTCATACCCTACAGGTCTGTTAAATTCTTCTCTTCCTCTTCGTCTGCCTCGGCCTCTACCGCGGTCTCAGCCTCGCCCTCTGCCTCTAGTCCCCTGATAATATACTTCAGGGTCATCACAGTCCTTGAAGAAGGTTTCTACTCTTTTTGTTTTCTTCTTTTTGGTCACTTTATCTGCATGCATTGTCTGATCGGCATAATCCTCCAGCTGCATTACTCTTTCTTATGCTGCACCATGCAGACCATTTTTTAGGTGTATTGCAAATGTTTGGCCCCCTGTTGGCCTGTCGTCCACTTGTAATCGGAATGCTTTCTCGTATCTGATTCTGAACCTTCTTCCACTACTTGTCTCATCATCCTCTTTTCTATGGTACAGTACTTCGTGTTCTTCAATATCTTCTTTATTTTTCTCCTTAGTTTTCTCTTTTTCTTCTCTTTGTCTTTGCCTTTTTATCTTTTTCACTTGCTTTTTCTTTCTCTTGTTTTTGTTTCTTATCTTCCTTTTTCTTTCTTTTTCACTTGCTTTTTCTTTCTCTTGTTTTGGTTTCTTCTCTTCCTTTTTTCTTTCTTTTTCACTTGCTTTTTCTTTCTCTTGTTTTGTTTCTTCTCTTGTTTTTCATTTTTCTTTATTATTTTTACAGTTCCGCCTAATAGCTCCCTGTAATTCTATTAATCTTTTTACATTTAACTGTCCGTTGAATCCATACTTACTAACCCATAAATCTAAATATTTATTTCTATCAGGTGCCTGTTTTTCTACTGCTTTCCAATCTCCACATTCTAATTTATCTCTAGGTCTACTGTTTTTACCCCCCATTTTAACCCAATTTGGACCAGTGGTTTGTTGCACCTTGGGTGTCCTCACAATGGTTTATCTTGCTGCTGGACAATGATAAACTATTCCCGTGGTAACCCTCAAGCTTCTACCTTTTCAGACGGAGGGTTCTTGCCTCTGCATCCACAGGAACTCATTGTATTGATCCCACAGTTGTTGATATGAGGAAGTTAAACAAGGATTACGTCCTCCATTCACACACACACATTCATTCATCCACCGCCGTTCAGTTTATAGACAGGGGAGTCCGCCCTCCCTTTTCCTTTTTTTCATATTTTTATTTTATTTTAATTTTATTGTATTTATTTTTTACGCGGAATTTAACTGTCTCTCCGCAAACTTGTGTTGCTTTTATTAACCTGCCATTGTCTAGAATACCCAGGGTTTTGTTTATAGACAGGGGAGTCCGTCCCTCCCTTCTTTCCCTAATAAACCGAGCTCATTCACTTATTTGTTTGTTTTTTTTTTCACGGAATTTAACTGTCTCTTTATTTTTTAACCTTTGTTGCCGAGCTCATTCACTTCTGTTTTAAAAAGAAATTAACTCACCCCGTGTCTCCTCCTCGGCTTGCCGTCAACCCTTGGATCCCTGTGGACTGGTGGATCCTCCCGTCCCAAATAGGGTCTGATGTCAACTCACTCTTGAGTTGCCTTGGCCAAGGATTTCACCGGTGTCCACCACGTCAGCAGGAATCGTCGGGTATGTTGGCATCCGGCTCGAAGGACCAAGTTAACGTCGGGTTCTATATTCAACACAGACATCATAAAAACATGCACACACTCATTAGGAATAAGACACAGAGAGTCAAATTCATTCTCATATATGAGGAGAGCAGTCAGATTGACAGCCAATTACAAGTCTCCTCGCTGCTCTGGCTTGAAACCTGACTGAGAACCTCTTTTATTCCATCAGGGTGATTTCTAGTTCCACATGTCATATTGATTTCCTCAAGGGGAGGGGTGTATGTGAATCAGCATCATGACCTTCATCATTGTTCTACGCTTATCTACTTTGTCTAGTTTAGAATGTTCATTTCAGCTCTTTATCCAGCTGCAGTTAGGGAGTCATCCTGTTGTTGTGTGAGAACTTCAAGCTTGTTTCCACTTGGCTGCCTCCCATGGAGATAGAGATGTTTCTGCAAAATACCTCAACAAGCAGTTTCCAACATTTATACTTAGCGAGTAACAAAACAGGTTAAAGCTGTGATAATTTATACAATTATTCCAACAAGTGAGGTTTCTGATTTCTTCTCATATTAAAATGTACAGATCAGCATCACACCACTGCATCATCACACTTATTTTCATCTGTGGATCTCTCCAGATAAAAGGAAATCTGAAAGTCTCTCATTATCCTCCTCACTACAGATCCATGTCACTTCCTGTTTGGGTTTTACCTTCAAATTTTGTTTCCTTTCTGTGTTCACTGAATATTAAAACAGCCTTTACACTATAACCAACATCAACAAATTGTAAAAGTCACACAAAATTCCCAACAAATTGATTTCTGAGGAGCGGAAAGAACGAACCAACAAAGAATAAAATAAAAATAATCAGTGTTCAGATAACTTATTAATAAACCAGGAGTAATGCTGAATGAATAATAATGAATATTAATGAAGGTTTTAACAGATATATAATGAGCTGTGTGCGCTCTTCGTATGATCCTCGAATTTACACCAATCACGTCACATTTCTCGGCAGGTAAAAACATTTCAGGTAATGCAGTGCTTACCAAGCGATTTGAAAAGTGTGTGTGGCGGGGGGGGGGGGGGGGGGGCTCCTGGGATGAACATGTGTGTTCAGGCTGAGTGAAAATAAATAGATCCACCATGTCCGATGTTCCTGTTGGTGTTCTCTGTGTGGATCATCTTCAATATTGTTCTGGTTTATGAGTCGCTCTCTGAAAAAAGTCTGATCACAAAATAACTGTTACTTTATACATTTATCCTACAAATACCACAACTTTATACTGAATTATAATGGGATAGATGTTCACATTTCATACAAAAACAATAATTACAATGCCCTGATAACAAATTTTAACTTTATTTATTTATTGTTGTACAGAAAATTAAGTGCAATAATTTATTTCCAGCAGATTTCAGGGACAATATTATATTTTCAGATTTTATTCCCTAAAGAGTGAGAGTCCTGGACACATATTTTCAGTTCTGCAGAAATGTTCACTTCTCATAACTGCAGCATATCGAGTTGAAGGATGTGCTGTAATATTACCATCTGTATAATTTATATATATTTATATATTAAACTTTTAAAATTGTTTCCGTTTTAAACTGAGAATTTTTCACACGTAGCATTAATTCCAGATGTTTATCACTCGAGACTCTCACTGAACTTATTTTATCCATCAGGATCAAGTTTCCCCTCAAATGTTTTTCTCTCATGTTCTGTGATTTACAAACAGAAATAAATCACTCAATAAAGTTTCAGAAGGAAAACATTGGATATTTCTCATCTCTCACAGGCTCCGCCCATAAACTGTACAAGTTTCCTCTTTTTACAGAATCATTTCAAAATCTTTCATTATTTAATCTTCTACAAATTCTCTTACATCATCATCTCCACTGATGATGATGATGATGATGATGATGATGATTTGATATTTTTTCTGCATCCTCACATCACTCACTGTGTGTTTCTCTCAGTGGATGTGACTCTGGATCCTGATACAGCTTATCCCAAACTCATCCTGTCTGCTGATGGAAAACACGTGACACACGGAGACAAGCGACAGAATCTCCCTGATACACCACAGAGGTTTACTCGATATGGTATTGTTCTGGGAAAGCAGAGTTTCTCCTCAGGGAGATTTTATTATGAGGTTCAGGTCAGCGGGAAAACTGAGTGGGGTTTAGGAGTCGCGAGCGAGAACATTAACAGGAAGGGGGAGATTACACTGAAACCTCAGGATGGATTCTGGACTGTGAGTCTGTGGAATGAGAATCAGTATTGGGCTTATGCTGATCCCTCTGTTCCCCTCAGACTGAGAGAGAAGGTGGAGAAGGTGGGGGTGTTTGTGGATGATGATGAGGGTCTGGTCTCCTTTTATGATGTGAAGTCCTGCTCTCATATCTATTCTTTCACTGCTCAGTCTTTCACTCACAAACTCGATCCATACTTCAGTCCTGGTTTAAATGATGGAGGTAAAAATTCAGCCCCACTGATCATCACTCCTGTATTTAATACTGAATAAATTTACACCTCACAGATTTTAATCATTTATTAAATGGTGAGAATTAAAAGAAATATTTGATTTTTCTGGTGAAGGTTATAAATACATTTTCCCTTTTAAAGTGCTGTACAGTTTATTTTAATTCCTGGAGTTTGTATTTTTACATTAAAAATCATTTTAATCCTGCAGGCTATTTGATATACATTATGATTGTGGAACATTTTCACGACAAATTAAATAAAATAACACATAAAATAAATTTAATATTAGTAAAAAACATTTACAGTTCACACTGAGTTTTACTGAAGAATTTAATCAGATCAATAAAATGGATGAAGTTCAGCTGTTGTTGGTGTGTGTGTGTGTGTGTGTGTGTGTGGGGATAAGTGTGTGTGGATGTGTGTGTGTGTGTGTGTGTGTGTGTGTATTTAGATATAACTGAACAAAACTGTTTTCCTTCAAAACTGTTCGAACCAAATACAATCACATTAATCTTTTATTTACGAATAAACATTACATCATTTATATATTTGCAGAACCACTTAATTCTATGAGGGTTGCAGGGGGCTTGGAGACTATCTCAGCCGACTCTGGGTGAAGGTGTGTCCACATTGAGCAGCTGCTCCAGATGAAAGTGCAGCGGTGTGAAAGCACAGTCAGTGTTTTATTAAACACAAACACCAGCAGCAGCTCAACATGGGAAATACAATACAGCCTTCAGTTACAGTTTAAAATCAACTGATTATAATCAACAATCTCTTCAGGATCATCACAGTCTCTTGTCCTTCAAGTGCAATCTGTCAATCATTCACACAACGAGTGGTCACATGATCATAAATGAGCAGCTGGTGTGTCCGGGATTTTTTGGCGTCCTTTCCCTGCTACTGGACGATCTGTCTCCTCCCACAGAGTGAGTCCGTCACAGGCACAGACCCGTTTGTGGTTCTGAAAGAGTCCTGCAGAACGAGCAATGATCCCACACGCCAACCTGAGAGAGGGAGGTGGGCGTGTCGTTTTTACTATTATAATTTACAGGAAACCAAAATTTTCATAAATTCTAAGGTTGAAATTTTAGAATTATTTTATTTGTGATTATTTCTATAATTGGTGGAATTTATTTCTACAAAACAATCATCTGCCGATAGAAAAAGAATATTTCAAGCTTACAATAGTCCAGAAGGTTTAGAAATATTCTGTAAATGTCATTATTTGATGATAAGATAATTATAACAGTTTAGAAATGCAGAATTAAATCGATCGGAGATGGAAAAGCGCGTCTCATCCTGATTGGTGTGAAATTACTCGTCACCTCTCGCCTGAGTTTCCTGTGATTTTGGACAGAGGGTCATTTCCTCTTCCCAGATCATCTTCTCCTGAATCCACCACCAGCGATCGACCGATCACGTCCCACACCTGTCCACAGAGACACACGGTGAGGGACAGGGCTATGAGACGTGGACAAAGTGCTGGAGAAGATCTTCAGATGGAATAATTACAGAGAGAATAGGAAAGAATTTTCCCTGAACGATTCAAAAATATTTTTATGTGTTTTCTAAACCCACTGCAATTCAGCGATCCGATCATCTCCATCTGGAATCATTTCCACATTATTTATTCTTCACACTTTCAGCAGCTCCGTGTTTTATTAACACTTCACCCTCTCACAGTGATTTTCGGGTTAAAGGTGGAACACAAGTGCATTTTGAATTGAGATCTTTGTTCTGTGTGGACCTCGTTACTGCGTCCGTGGAGAAGCACCGAGTTACCTTCAGCTGTGAGTCCTCCAGTCTGAACGTGGCTCTGCCGTCTGTTCCTGCCTGCACATTCCCCAAATCTCCAACATGCTGCCGAACACAAACACCTCCATTCAGTACACCGTCCGGAACCCGACTTAAACCCGGCTTCGAAAAGCTGCGCACCGCGAAACCTGCTCATTATAGCCATTCATCTGGACTTAATCATTATCATAATAATCATAATAATAATCATAATAATAATAATAATAATAATAGTGTTTTATTTATTTTTGTTTTGTAGGTTAAAGTGTTTTATATATTGTGCTCCTGAGTTAATATTGCTGATCAATTTGAATTTATTATTATATATTGATTTTATTTAATTTTATTTTTCAGGATTGAATGGTTCAAATTGTTGGTCAAAAATGTTGACAGTTTAAATAAGGAGACTTTTTTGCACCCGACCCACCACACCACCGACCACACTTACTGCTGAACTGATTCTCCCTGCTCGGGGACTGCAGGGGGCGCAACACAAAATAATTGAGAAGCACTGCTTTAAATCCTTACATACATCCATCTACAGAGAAAATATATATCAATACATATGTGTGTGTGTGTGTGTGTGTGTGTGTGTGTGTGTTTTATGCCAAAGAATATTTTTTTAATTATCCGAAGGTAAATAAATAAAACAGTAACAGTTTTTTCAGCAATCATGAGTGATCTGTATAAATAATCATAAATCCCTCTTGGTTCAGACTTAAATTTCACTGAAAAAAGAAAACGTACCCTTTGTGTGTCCTGTGGGCCTCCATGCTGCTTCCGAAATGGGTTGTAGTGCTCACCACAGCTGTGTGTGAATAAGAGAGAGAGAGAGAGAGAGAGAGAGCGGGAGGGAGGGAGGGAGGGAGGGATAGAAAGAGAGCGGGAGGGAGGGAGGGATAGAGATAGAGAGAAAGAGAGGGAGAGAGAGAGAGGTTGAGTAATGCTAATGGCCTTCGAGCTACAATCCACATTCCCATTTTGATTTTCGTTTCCATACCTCAAGCAGTCACGTGTGACATCTCCGAGTTCATGCACGTGAAGGCCATGAGCACCAGGCTCTAACCCATCAATCGTCCCATCAATCAAACACCGATCCTCAGACAGCTGCAGAAACCGGACCACGCCCTGCACTGACCCCGTCCCACTCAGCATAGCAACGGCCGCGCCCAGACCTGAACCGTACATGTAAACAGATCGGGACTGAAGCAACAGTCATATTATTTGTTTGGAGCAGGCATGTCATTGCACAATTTAAAAATAAGTGAATCCCCATGTACACACATGAATGAGGGTGCTGAGCGCCCAAGGGGGAGGGTCTTGGGAGGGGCGTATCCCATGGATAAGAGTTTTTGCAATTTTTAGGTTTGAAATGGTGCAATTTGGTGAATATTTAGACTTAAAATTCCTAAAAACAGCTGGTATTAAATTGTTGTTTCAAAAACTTGTTGGTTAATCTTAACAAAATATAAATAACAAAAGTATATTTACATACTGATTTACATTATATTTCAGAAGTCAAATATCAAAGATAAAAAGTTATTGCACTTACAGTCAAAATAATTACATGACAGTATTGCATTAACATTAAATTCACCATTGGATTTAAACCGTAAATAATTATTGAATTTATAGTCCAACAATCATGAGATTTAAAAACGGGAAATGTTCACTCGGCACACACAGTCACCAAACAGACACGGCACGTGTGCCGGCGGTAAAAGGCTTGGAATCCGGCGTATCGAAAGAAACAAATGATGAAAATAATTCTGGCGTTGGCTGTAGTTGAGCGCAGAGGACGGACTTGGGTGATGGAGTCTTGAATGACGAAACTTTGTTGAAACGCGTTCCATGATCCGCCTTGGATGATTTTCCCGAAACGATCCGCGTTAGATGATTCCTCTGAAATGATTCTGCCTTAAACGATTCCCCTTTGATCAGTGGTCTCCAACATTTTTGCACCAAGGACCAGTTTAATGTATGAAAATGTTTCCGCAGACCGGTGAGAGTTTACTCTGTAGTCTTGTTTTGGTGGCCGTCACCGCAGAAAACTCCGCCTCACAAAGATATGTGGTTGGAAAATGAAGAAGGGCTTTTTCAGTGCTTCTGTGACCGGTGGTCGGGGACCCCTGCCTTAGATGGTCCGCCCCGAGCCGGCTGGCAACGAGTCTTTATAAAGCTTCCCTCAAGTTTGAAATAGTTGGAGCTTTGCATCAAATCAGATGTGCGCAGGGCACCGACTTCCTCAGGGGTAGCGGATTTAAGTGTAAACACCATCTTTGCTGGTTTCACAATTAAAATATCAAAACGAATCAATTTTATATTCAAGACTCAATGCCAAATGGTTTATATCCCGGACGATCCGACAATTTTGTTACGTGTGGAATTTAGAAGATGAAAATTGCCCCGTGAACCAGCAAAGCACGACAAGTCACAAATATATACAGTTCAATAATATCAACAAAGTAAGATAAAATAATACTGAAGAGCTGAACCGTCATCCGCCTCCCGCACCCTATTTTCCCCTTTTCTGTCAATAATTCTTGCTATTAATCATTTATTATAGATCTATAAATTCATGTAGATTTAAATCTTCTTCCACTTGAAACGTTGATCTACCATCACATAGAAAAATGGCGGACTGCATGTGTACATTCTAATGTGAGCACTCATTGGCTTACTGGAGCCTTACAACTGCGTCTCGACCAATCAAAATTACGCAACACAAATTATCAACCAATCATATTTAGTATCTCTGGCTCTATTTGTTTTACCAACTCAAGGCATGAAGCAAAGTCCTTTTGTTCAGCATTATTTTAAAACGGGGGAAAATGGGTACTCAGCACACAACCCCCCCCCCCCCCCCCCCCCCCCGCGAATCCGCGACCAAATAACATGCCTGTTCAAACCTTCACTGCACTCATTTACTCAGCATAACCTCATAATTCTACACTCATCTCTCTACTCTGACTCTACTCATGTTCCCTCCACCCAGACTCTACTTGTGCTCTATCTATGCTGACTCCACCACCTCTGACTCTACTCGCATTTCCTCCTTTATGACCAGGTGTTTGTGGTGTTTGAGGGATGAGAGCTGAACCTGGTTCTGATCCACCAATCCCCTTCAGCACCGCTCTTCTGCCTGTGTTCTCAATCAGACTCTGAACATCTCGAGTGGAAAGTGACGTCTCGACCAGAACCTGCTCCCGAGCCAAGTCCACCTCCACCAACTGCACACCTGCATAAACAGAGTAAACACGAATAATTATTTGTGAATAATTGTTTGATTGTTTATTCCAATGCATTATTCTAATGTTGTTCAAGTGACTCTGGGAGCTGCTAATTTCACCTTCATGCATCCTGTTTACGACTTGAATATTTAAGTTATAATTTATCTTATTGATCTTCTGAGAGAGAATAACTTTCTCATACACTCCGCGAAAGTAAATATTCTGTAGTTATACACGTGTTTAAAATAATCTGGATTAAAATGTACTTTTTACACCTTTGATCTCTCACCTGGTTTTGCCCCCAATTCTGAACAGAGGAAACACCTCTGTGTTCGATTGCACTGATTAAATGTGTGGAAGTGTGAAGAGATTTAAACTCAAATTTAATGAATGTTCCGAGTTGATGAACTCACCAGGCTGTTTCTCGAGTGCACCTTTAACAGCCTGCACACAGCTCTCACAGCTCATCTGTACCGCAAACTCCAACTGACAACACAGAGAAATCATAAAAGTTATTTTATTTATTCATCACTTTCAGATCTGTACAGAACATTTCCCTGTGTTCAGTATTTTTCCCGTTTAAATTCACACACATTTTGTGCTGCTACATCCGGGAACTGATACGAATGTCATTTGGGATCATACGTCATAACTGTACACAGAATATTGAAGGAAAAACAACAAGAACAATTACACACATAGACGGAGATGCATGGTGGAGCAGTGATAAGCCTCACTGCAAGAAGGTCCTGGGTTCACGTCCCAGGCTCGGTGAGGGAGTTTCTCTGTGGAGTTTGCAGGCTCTGCCTGTGTTTACTTGGGTTTCTTCTGGGTTCTCCAATTGTCAAGCACAGAGACACTCACATGAGACGAATTCGATATTCCCCGAGTGTTAACAGTGCCTGTGTGTTTGTGATGGATAAGTGAGCCATTCAGAGTGTGCCAGCCTTACAGCAACCCAAAACCGAGTTTGGAGACAGAATGAATAATTCAATGAATGAAATGGCCAATAGTTCCTATGAAGACTAATAAAACTTGACACTGTGTAAAACAGAGCGCTGGAAGGACTTTCCACAGAGAAAAGACACCGAGAGTCCAAAGTTTAAAGGTCGCTGGAGGAATTCCGGCTCCCTGTTGGAAATACAGTGGACTCTACACAGGGTGCAGAAAACACACAGTTCCAGTCAAAAGTTTTAGAACACACCCGTTTTCGCAGGTTTACTGAAATATAAGTACAGTAAAACCTCCGCTGACGAACGCTTAAGCTCACGAACTTTTCGCCTCAAGAACATTAAATTTGTGAGCATATAGTCTCTGCTGACGAACTAGTTTTCGTCGGACGAATCAAACCACGCGGTCGAACAGCGCCACGGTGGCGGCCACGAGAAGCTGACGCACACTCACGGCGTCACAGTTCGTCACCCCCTTTCTTTGAATGCAGAACTGGTTTGTGTTTGATAGACATTTTGGACCATATTGAGTGTACTTTTGCTATTATGGGACCGAAAAAGACCCCACCACAGGCGGAGATCATTGAAAAACACGAACGAGGTGTGCGTTTGTGTGACTCAGCGTCCCAGTACCAGTACGCTAAGGCTACCATTGCTCCCATCCTTAAGAACAGGGAAGCTATTAAGGGTGCGTGTGTGGCTAAGGGTGTTTCCAAACAGTAGGCGTTTCCAAACACTCCTTCCAAACAGTAAGTCCCTCCCTCCCTCCTCCTCCCACTCCATTCCATCAAGCCATCAACTACCATCACAAAGGTAAATAAAACCACTTTATTATACAGTACAGTTTATTTCTTTAATTACAATACAATAGCACATTTATTATACATAAAATAAGGTATATTTTTGTGTAGTTTTCAGGCTTATTTAGTAGAAAATTATGTTTTATGGGGACCTGCGAACAGATTATTCTCATTTTAATGGTTTCTTATGGAAAATAAATGTTCGGAAGACGAACTTTTCGCCTTACACACACTTTCTGGGAACCAATTATGTTCGTGAGCAGAGGTATCACTGTAGTTTAAATCCAGTGAATGGCCTGAAAAGGACCAAAGGTGAGCACTGTATCTAAACTACAAAGTTTTGACTGGGAGTGTATATTATATTTTCTTCTATGTTCTAACTTTGATGAAGAAATCGGGTTTCCTGTTCGGCTTTGCGGTTAACAGGAGTTCTTCCAGTCAGAACAAAATTGTTCCATGATGGAAATCAAATATTTTTTCTACAAGTTTCTACCCAACACTGTTCCAGAAGTTTCTATAAATATTTTGCATTTGTTGGCTGCTTTTGTCCCTTCTGTTCATTTCATCCCGAATCAGCCCGATGGGGTTAAGTCTGGAGACCACGCTGGGGCCATGCCATGATTCTTTTCTTCTCGGGTAGTTCTGACACACCCGTCACAGTTATTCCTTTTCAGGCCATTCACTGGACCGAACTGCTTATATTTCAATCACACTGAAAGCAATTTGTTTTTTTTTTTTAAAGACAGGTAGTGTGTGTCCGGAAGTCGGTGTTATTTAGGTTTCCAATTTAGAAGTGACAAATACATATATAGAATAATAAGCATGATTTAAAACAATAAAGTATTAAAGATTTAAAAAGAAGTGCAAAAATGAACAGTAATAATACATAGGTTAAAAATAATTTACATTAAAGTGACTCCCCGTATAGTTACAACATTCACTGACAGGATTCTGTATCTGTTGATAGAGATATTAGTAACTTCTAATTTTAAACTCACACACATACATACATACACTATATACTATATGTATGTATATTTGTAATTTTTCTCCTTAGACTTTTATATTTATGTCTACTTGATATGGTGCAACTGTTTGTGTCGCACACAATTTCCTCCGGAATTAATAAAATATTCAGATTCTAAGAAACCTCAAGAGTGAATTATTCCTGGACTGTAAACCTACAATAAATTTAAAAACTCACGTTAGCAACTCGATTTGTTTCCATTTCAGCAGACTTCTCTCTCATCCATACACACACTTCTCCTCACAAGTCAAAACAACAGACTTCCGCTTTTCAAAATACGAGTCCTCTTCCGCTTATTAAAAAAAGTCCTCCATCCTTGTCAATAAAGAATCAATATTCAGGGATGAGCGCAATTCCCCCCATTCAATTCAAATTGAAATTGGTTGGGCTAAAGTTAAAAGCATTTCTTCATTCATTTTCTGAACCACTTAATTCTAATTAGGGTCACAGGGAGGCTCGCGCCCATCTCAGCTGACTCCGAGCGAGGGCAGCATGTACCCTGGACAGCTTGCCAGGCCATCACAGGGCCAACACTCACGCAACCATTCATACTTACACCTTGCTGTGATTAATTAACCTACTGTGCATGTTTTTGGAGTGGAGGAGGAAACCCATGCAAGCACAAAAGAACATGCAAACTCCACACAGAAACACCAAAACTGGGAATCGAACCCAGGACCTTCTTGTTGTGAGGAGGACATCACTTTGTCACCATGGCACCTAAAAAAAGAATATCTCGTAAATTTGTACATTTTAATTTGTTTGATGTGCTTTAGAGTAGATCTCATGGTTCTCCTTGCTTTACACAAACGTTTACCAGACTGAATGCCCCGGTAGACACCTGCAGCCAAAGCACATTTTTTGCTGCATTATATTCAGTAAAGAACTTGAGCAAACACAAAGGCATATGTTTACTTATTCATGTAATATATGACTTAAACAAATAGCAGTATGGGGTATGCATGGTACCGGTATGTGCCCTTGCATAGGTCTAGGCATTTATTTAGGTTTACACCTATTTCCTGGAAATAAAAATCATCGCTCTTGTAATGACTATTAAGAGCTTTTTCTGTGGGTTGTATGTCCTCCCCATGATTTTATGGGTTTTCTCAAGTTACTCTGGTTTCCTCCCTCAGTACAAAGACATGCACATTAGGGTAATTGGCTCTCTATATACCTTACATTTACTAAACAAATACAACACAAGAGTTTTGTATCATGTTTATTAAAAATAGTCAATATGTATAAAATATACATGATATCTGGGCACTGAATTCTGTACAGCCCACATTGTTCATTGTGTGTGTGTGTGTGTGTGTGTGTGTGTGTGTGTGTGTGTGTGTGTGTGTTAGTGTCCCGGTTCTGTCTGTAAATGAGGAGGGAGGCTGAGGCCTTTCTCCTGAGCGTGAGATCTCCAGTGCTCATCATCTGACTCGTGAGTGAGGTACCGCTGACCCAGACGCTGCTCAAACTGACGTAGGTCACACCACAGCTGGAAGTTCTGTAGGCATATCGGTACATGCACGCACACACACACACACACACACACACACACACACACACACACACACACACACACACACAAACAGCAAGAGAGAGAGAGAGAGAGAAAACACATTTTAAAAAGTAGAGTAAATCAGTTATAATGTTCCTCTGAAGATATATCACCAAAAATGTACTCATCTGTTTCAAAAAATTAGTATCAGCTTTATATTTAAACTTTTCTCTTTTTTACCCTTCTGGTTATCCTTGTTTTTCTTTTCTTGGTTTCTTTCTTACTCCAGGGTTTGTAGACTTTTCCCTTGACTTTTTAAAACTTTCTTTCATGGTGAATTTGATATATAAATATAAATATATAAATATATAAATATAATATATAAATATATAAAATATAAAACTCTTCACAAGAGGGCGCTCCTGTGTAAGAGATGTCTGTGTTTGTTTCGTCAGCTTACAGTATCTTCTTGTTCCTTTCCTTTAGGCTTTTCCATTCAGGGGTCGCCACAGCGAATCATCTGCCTCCATCACACCCCATCCTCTGCATCTTCTACTCTTACTCCAAGGACCTTCATGTCCTCCTTCACCACATCCATAAATCTTCTCTTTGGTCTTCCTCTAGGCCTTCTGCCTGGTAGTTCCAACCTCAGCATCCTACTCCCAATATACTCACTGTATCCCTCCCATACCTCCACCAGTATGTCATCAAGACCAACTGCCTTTCCACTCTTCATCCTCTTCAATGCCCTCCTCACTTCACCCTTACTAATCTTTGCTACTTCCTGGTCCTCAACAGTCACCTCTTCTACTCTTTTTTCTCTCTCTCATTTTCCTCATTCATCAGCTCGTCAAAGTACTCTTTCCATCTTCCCAGCACACTTCTGTCATCAGTCAATACATTTCCCACTTTGTCCTTTATCACTCTAACTTGCTGCATGTCCTTCCCATCTCTATTTGTCTGCTGTGCCAACCTGTATTCATCATTTTCTCCCGCCTTACTGTTCATAAATCATACTATCATACAAGTCATCATACGCCCTCTGTTTGGCCTTTGACACTGCAACCTTCGAGATACGCTGTGTCTCCCTGTACTCCTGTTTACTCTCTTTGGTCCTCTCTATGTCCCACTTCTTCTTAGCTAACCTCTTCCTTTGTACACACTCCTGCACTTCCTCATTCCACCATCAAGTCTCCTTATCTACTTTCCTTCCAGAGGACACACCAAGTACTCTCCTACTTGTCTCCCTGTTGCTGTAACGAAATACGTATAGATAAATAAATAAATTGAGGAATTCTTCATCACCTCCCTCGCACCTCACAGATGTAATTCAAAACGCGCAGCAAATTTCTTGTTCAATACGTTCAACATGACCTGGAGGTGTGGAGGCTGAAGGTGCACTTTTATTTTAGTCATAATCGGTGTATGTGTATGTGTATGTAGATAAGTAGTATAACGTTAGCTTGGCCCAACTGCTCTGACTGATGGTATACATACATGGATATGTGTATATAATATAAATAAATACATATTCAACGTGATAAATGTTTATAATAACAATTAAACATTAAAAATAATGCATAATATAAATAAAATATAAATACACACAGATTCGTGCACGCACACACAGACGCGCGCACACATACACACACACACACACACACACACACACACACACACACACACATAGACACACAGATATGTGCACCTCACATAAAAATCATTTAAATTACATCATCTAATGACAACATCTGGAGGCTAAGGCTAGTTGCTGGGAGAGGTTATAGCGACATCTACAGGGGGTGGACAAAATAATGGAAATTTGCCTAACATTTTGGCATCATAATCTTTGAACATAATTTAAACAATCAAAACTTGCCATATGTTATTATTTTTTGTATAATAATTTTGTTATTTGATATGTTGATGTAAAATGAATGTTTTTTTCTCCTTTTTCAGATATTGAAAACATTAATCATGCCATTATGGGGTATGATTAATGTTTTCAATATCTGAAAAAGGAGAAAAAAATGCCCAAATGTTCGTTGTTTCAAGAGCTACTGTCTCAAAAGTAATGACTGCCTTTGAAAGAGAGGGAAAAACATCCTCAGCAAAGCACAAGTCCGCCATCGTCTCTAAAAGAGTTGGAGGTCAAAGAGTCAAGAGTTGGAGGTCAAAAGAGTCATTCTAACTGAAGAATGGCTTAAAATTCCTTTGGAAACAATTCACAAGTTGTATGAATCAATACATATGCCAAGTTTTGATTGTTTAAATTATGTTCAAAGATTATGATGCCAAAATGTTCGGTGTTTCCATTATTTTGTCCACCCTCTGTACAGGCTAAGGTAGTTGCTTGGGAGGACAGGGGAGGACTGGGTGCGGAATAGTGCTGACCTCTCACAGCAGGGTTTTGAAACAAACAGACCACCTGTGATTTATTTTAATATCAGTATTACTGAGATCTGTTCATTTTTTACAGGATGAAATCATTAGGAAAATTCCCCCAATCTTGTTTACTTCCTTTGATCAGACCGACTTTACTGCTTTACAGGATGAAAATCTGCTGTTACCTGGAGCCAGGGGTGTCCCATAGCTTTCCCCACAGTGAACCTGCGCCGCACCACCACCTGCAGCAGGTTATTAATCAGACTCACCGCTGAAACACAAACAAACACGTCAGTCAACATTCATAGTAAGGTTTACAGCATTAGTTTATCACCAGTCCAGATGTGCAGTCAGGTCCATCGTACGGTCTCACCTTCGAGAGAAATGAGGGCCCAGAGGTGCCGAGGGTACATGAAGGCCGCATTGGTGATCTGTTGGTGAATATCCTCGTCCTCGTTAAAGGGAAACGTGCCACTCAGGCTGACGTACAGGATCACCCCGACAGCCCACATGTCCAGAGAGCGATTATAACCGTGGCTGCTGATCACTTCAGGGGCCAAATATGCCGGGGTCCCCACCACTGAGCGGCGAAAAGACTTCTCACCAATGATCCGTGCAAAACCAAAATCACACAGTTTCACCTGAAATACAGATGTACACATCTGTTTCAGCTTATAGTGTATAGGATACACTGATACATAGTGTAATGATGCAGTGCTGTGATGCTCATTGTTCATTTTCTGTAACTTCTTAATCCTAATTAGGGTCGCGGGGAGGCTGCCGCCACCCAAATCCAACATCCAACCAACATGGCAGGGAAAAAATACACTGACGGGTATGCAGCTACTCTTGTCGAAAGCCAGTAATGTTTTTTTACACCTCACATCATAGACAGTGAGAGACATGGTCAGCCTTTGATAACCCAGTCAGCTACACTGGGGGGGCAGAGACAACCCATGGAGAGTGGGACTCAAACCCCCAACCTTAGGATCAGTGATCCAGCACCTTTACCTCCAAGTCACCTCTGCCTCATGTCCCACTGGATAGTATTACAGTAGGCCTTCGACATTCGCGGGGGTTTGGTTCCAAGCCCTCCCGCGAATCGAGATAATCCGCTAGTTCTGTACCCGGAAGTAAAACCCCATGTATCACGTCACATGCGTGAATGAGCAGCCGGAAGTAAAACGCTATGTATCTATTACATGCGCTAAAATATGCTTCTTAAACACATTCTGTAGACAGTCTTACTCATTAATACAGTATTAATGTCATAAAATATAGTCATTATTAAGAAAAACTTTTCAATTTTTACGCTTATTTTTATTGATGATAAAATATAAACATTATACAGCATATACTGTTGTAAAGCATTCGTTTTAAAGTCTTTTTCAATTATTATTCCAGTACAGTACCTAAGTTAATGTTTGTGCGTGAGATTTTATGTTCTGTAGCATGTTTAACAAATGACACCAAAAGGATAAACTTTATTACACTTCATGTCCTTTTACATTGAACTTGGAGTTACGTCTTGGAGTGACGTCTCCAAGATGGCGTTGCCTATAGGGCAACGTTGCGGAGTTCTCAGAGTCAAATTGTTTCTTTGTTCGTTTTAATTTTTGTTTGTTTATGTTTTGCGCTATGCTCGTCTATGATCGGTCGACCCTACTACAGCTATGAGCAGCTTCAGCTTCGGGCAACTCCAACTTCAATATAAAAGGACATGAAGAGTACTGTAATAAAGTTTATCCTTTTGGTATCGTTTGTTAAACATGCTTCAGAACATAAAATCATACGTATGAACATGAACTTAGGTACTGTACTAGAATAATAATTGAAAAAGATTTTTAATACAACAGTTCAGAGAAAACCGTCGTTTCTCACGAGAAAGTGTTATTTCTTCAGAAGAGACATCCACCGTTTCCTATCGCTTAGCCAGAGAAGACGCACAGCGTTTGAGTGGTATGATAGAGCTTAACTGGTAATTAAAACGCACACATAAAAAGAGGCTCATTGACAACTTGTGCGTGAATGAGAAAAAATGGGCGGGACATGAGCTCATCCAATCAGGAGAAAGGAGGACAGCCATTGGCTGAATTTGAATCACGTGCCGGTTGCTCAGCAGTCAGCAAATACTCAAACCGTGGGTGCAAAACCGCGAATAGTCAAGGGCCTACTGTATAATAATTAGGATGATGATGAGGAGGAGGAGGAGGAGCAGGAGGAGCAGAAGGAGGAGCAGGAGGAAGAGGATAATGATGATGAGAATAATAGCAACAACATGGAGAGGCATCAGTAATCAACACTAATGCCCCAAGAAAGTGTGAGAAGAAGCACACCTGAGGAAAAGGATCTGGAGACGCGAGCAGCACGTTCTCAGGTTTAAGGTCACAGTGAGCGATGTGTCTCATGTGCAGGTAGCGCAGAGCCTCCAAAATCTACAGCAACACCCAGATATCACCAAACATGCAACATCATGGGAGAAAAAACATCGGAGAGCATCAAGTGCCATTTCATCAAATACAATATCTGACTTTATTTTTTGTACTAATATTGAGAACACTGACCGTGTAACAGAGTTCAGGATTTTACTGCTTTAAAAATTCAACTACACGCACTTGAGGATAATAATAATAATAAGAAGAAGAAGAACAACAACAACTTTCATGGTTTCCATGACTACCTGCATAACCAGGAAGCGCGTGAGGCGTTCAGGGAGTCGGCCGTTCTCGTTGGACAGAATCATCTCCAGCATGTCGCTGTGGAGCTTCTCCATGACAACAAAAGTGCGCTCGGGTGTCTCGTACATACCTTCAAGTATAATAACACCGGGGTGTGACAGTCTCTAGACACACACACACACACACACACACACACACACACACACACACACACACACACACACACACACACACACACACACACACACACACACACACTGTATTAACAGGGCAATACATCAATAGTTTTCTAAACCCCAATCCCTCTGTAAACAACACACTCGTTTCCCCTACCTGCAGTATTGCCACCTCATTTTTGCTCTGTCTCTCCTGCTTGGCTGGAAAACGACTTTTATCAATGACCTTTATGGCTACTTGTCGACCCGTCTGCCTGTGAGTACCTAAAAGAACACACACACACACACACACACACACACACACACACACACACACACACACACACACACACACACACACCTCAGTACATGCCGGAATCCTGTTTTGTTGGTATATGTCTCACTGTAAAGCAAAACTTTACCTCCATACACCACTCCAAACTGTCCAGACCCCAAAACTTCATCCGAGAAAACCTGATAAAGCAAGCTAATATCCTGAGAAACACATAGGATACTGTTAACACACACACACACATACATGCACACACACACACACACACTCACACACACACACACACACACACACACACATGCACACACACACACACACACACACACACACACACACACACACACACACATATATAAACACACACAACACACACACACACACACACACACACACACACACACATTTATACACACGCACACAGACACGCACAAAGAGACAGACAAACACACACACACACACACACACACACACATATCGCTGTATGAGAATTAAACTTCACCTGGATTTCTTCACTGATGGGTTGATCATCTAACAAAAACAAATAGCAAAAAACATATCAATGAGCAATTAAGAAATATTTTTTATACTCACACACATGTATTCTGTTTTACTGAGGCTAACCTTCATTCCTCTCCTTTCCAGGGCATACCTCCACCTCTCTAGATTTTCTTGCACTTGTTCTCTGCTCTCACTACAGATCACAATGTCATCTGCAAACATCATAGTCCATGGAGATGCTTGTCTAACCTCGTCTGTCAGCCTGTCCATCACCATAGCAAACAAAAAGGGGCTCAGAGCTGACCCTTGATGCAGTCCCACCTCCACCTTGAACTCTTCTGTCACACCGAGGGCACACCTCACCACTGTCTTACATCTCTCATACATGTCCTGCACCACTCTAACATACTTCTCTGCTACTCCAGACTTCCTCATGCAATACCACAGTTCCTCTCTCGGCACCCTGTCATATGCTTTCTACAGATCCATATATATATATATATATATATATATATATATATATATATATACATACAGTATATATAAAAACAGTGCCTCGAGTCAGCAGTCAAAACTGCAGGTGAATAAATGGTCATGGAGCAAATGCCAAAATCACAAGCTTGACACGACCTGAGGTAGTGATACTAAGCATGAGCTCAAATGGACACTTAAACAAATCTAAGCTAAAGAAGAAATCAGGAGGTGAAAGGAAACAAACTGTCTCAGACACAAACAGAGACTTCCATCACGAGTTCCATCTGTAGACCACACATAAATCTATATCTACAAACTGGTAGCAATGTCACACACATCTCTTCGGTGCATGCTGTTGTAGAAAAATAATTATTAAACAATGCCATGTCCTACTTTTCAACTGTTTCTAGATCAAACAAGTTACTTCCTGTTAGCACTTGTACTCAAGTCACTTATAAACACTCCTTCGCCAGACTCTTCTTTTTTCTCTCTCACCCACAGTGAGTTACAGAGAAACCACACTCTACATCGTTCTCTGTCTTGTAGACTTGGAGTGACACTTTTTAACCATTATGAAGTGCAAATATGAATCCCTAACACTTACAGGCTTTATAAATGACACCACATCAACACATTTCTGGGCTTTTTTTAGTGAACTAAAAACAGCTCAAGTTAATGTTGAGAGTGAACAAGCTGTTGCTATAGAAACAGTAGCAACAGGATAAGTGCATTTATGTGAAGTTACAGCCAGAACATGAAATAAAACCTTCTGACCAATCAGATCTGAGAATTCAAGAGCGTTCTGGTTTCACGGATTAAATTATAATAATTACCGTTATCATATTATTATGGGATTCAGAGAGGATTGGGAATATTTGAAATAAATGGTGTGTGTGTGTGTGTGTGTGAGTGTGTGTGTCTGTGTGTGTGGGTGTGAGAGAGAGAGAGAGAGAGAGAGAGAGTGTATGAGAGCGAGAGACAGAGAGAGAGAGAGAGAGAGAGAGAGAGACACAGAGTGTATGAGAGCGAGAGAGAGAGACCTGCAGGCCCTGCTGTGCTGAGGCTGAAGCTATGTAAAGGCATGAGCGCGAGTCTGAAGGCTGACTCCCAGGCTGCTCCTTCCATGCTGGCGCACACGCAGTAGACCACAGAACTCGTAAGCAGCTCAAACGAGTGACTGGCCTCATCTGACTGCACAGGAACAGTGAGCTGAGACGGACCTCGTACCTGCAGTACTTCAGAAAGACGCAGCTCCTGTACCGAGTGGGGAAGGGTCATTAACAGTGCGTAAGAGATAATCAAAGTGAAACACACAATATTTACATTTTATATGAAGATCCCATACGAGATTAAAAATGTGTTTAAAAAAGGAGATGCACTTCAGACTGGTACAAATCAGGGCATGTCAGGGAGGGGGTGTGATCGGGGTAAGGTTATAGGAAAATGAATATTCTACACCATAATTTATTCGGTCGAGTGACGTTCCAAGGGGACCTACGTTTCTGATAACAGCATCCGAAGGTTTCAGTGTGCATCACTCCACTCACCAGTGCTCTCTACATCAAATCCCACCTCCTCTTTTAAAACCGTTTCTATATCAGTGTATGTGACATCATACACAGGCATGGCACATGATATTCTTCAGGAAAATAACTCTCGGCTTAAAATATAAGAGCGCCAGATGAAGATGACAAGGAAGAGGAGCTCAAATCAATGTGAGCTAGTGAACCGTATTGTTCTAACATGAATGTGGTGAGTTATTTAAAATCTATTTCTATTTACAGAGCAAAAATACAGTAAACAGAACATCTAGCCATGATTTAGTTGATATTATGTATATATTGTACTCTCAACTATAAAGTTATACTAAATATATAATAACAAAATATCCCAAAGTATATTATTCCCTCAATATCAAATCTGTTGATTATTTCGTGGTGACAGTAGTGGTAGTCGTATAAGTAAATGATAAACTACAGAAAGTTGATCATGATCACAAAGTAAACACTGATGGAGGGATCAGGACCCTGACGCATAGTGGTGGCGTCTTAAATCACTCTGAAAGGATTCATCTGATGATAATGACCAGCTCAGTGCTCATTACCCTGCTCAGTACACAGCTATTTACTAAAGAATTCAATAAATTTCCAAAATACAGTGGTACCTCACTTTACCAAAGTCTCACCAAACGAAAAATTCAGGTTACGAAATGCATTTTCCTAAAATTTTTGTCTCTGGATACGAAACAAGTTCACGTTTCAAAAGTGCTATCTTCAAAATTCAAACGTGCCATTCAAACATTCAAACACAACATTCAAACATTCAAACAATGCACGAACTGCTCTCCCATCAATGACCTTCAAACATCCCGCCCTGCTGGCCTCCCATTGGCTAGGAGGGATGACACAGCTACCTCCCAATGCCTATCTCCCAACATCCCACCCCGCTGGCATCCCACTGGCTAGGAGGGATGACGCAACTCCCTCCCATTGGCTATTATGGAGCTGCAGTTACCATGATGCTTTCGTGTAAAGGACAGAATTACTGTTGTTTTATGCTTTATTCCTTGACTCAGGCTTTTAACCTTCCATAAACATTTATAAGATTATAACTCTGCTAAGAAGACATGGTCAACACACGCGCGCACACACGTGTGCACACGCACGCGCACACACACACACACACACACACACACACACACGTGTGATTTCCGGTGCGAGTGAGAAGAAACGGGCTCGAGTGATATCGCAAAGGAATATGGCCAAACCCGTCTACCATCGGTACAATATTAAAGCAGAAGGTCTTACACTTGAATATAGGCCAGTCTACAAAGTTGTTCTCTTCTTTTCTTTTATTGTTTATTAATTTATACTATTTATGTATCTATTTATTTATTTACTTATATAATATATATGTATGTGTGTATATTTGTATTTGTATCTATTTTTGCGCTCCCTACTGATGGTACCTCAAGAGCCTGTAACAGTGAATTTCTCCATTGTGAGATTAATAAAGCGGTATCTTATCTTATCTTATCTTTAAAGGTATACTTTTATAATTTTTAAAGGGTTTAGGGGCAGTATTGGGGCCTTGGAACGAATCACATGTTTTACATTTAAAATGCGGTTCAATTTACGAAACATGCAGGTTACGAAAAAGGCGCTGGAACGGATTAATTTCGTAAAGTGAGGTACCACTGTGTTAGTTTTATTGACTTATAGCAATGATTTGTTATACTTATTAATGGCAGGACAGATCCCTGAGTGTTTTGAGGGGCACGGTGACATAGTGACTCACATATCCAAGAAGGTCCTGGGTTTAATTCCCAGATGCAGGTATTTCTGTGTGGAGTTGGTATGTTCTCCCTGTGCTTGCGTGGGTTTCCTCCCACAATCCGAAAACACACACATTAGGCTGACTGGCTGCTCCAAACTGAAAATAGTTATGAGTGTGAGTATGTGGGTGTGTAAGTGTTGCCCTGCAATGGTCTGGCGAGCTGATCATGGTATTCCCCGCCTTCGCTCAGAGTCGGAGGAGATAGACTCCAGCCCCTCATCAACCCCAGTGGGGTTACGTGATTTGAAAAATGACTGAGATGAGTGAGTGAATGCTTTGAGTGACCAATCAGAATTGGTGTGTGTTAAACAGGGGAATGGTGCAGTACCTTGTAGTACTTGCTGCTGTTCTCGTTCTGGTACAGTGTGATGCTTTTCCCATCCAGAATCCAGTAGTGCCTTTTCCTCTGAAAGACAGACCATATCGAGAACATGATTGAGGACTGCTCCATCTAAACAACGTTCCTTTTTCGCCAAATATCAAGAGTTTGCCTTGTGTGTCTCTAGGCCAGCGTATTCTCACCAGTGTATCTACATTGGTATGATGTAAGAGCCAGCCCTTCTTCAGTATCCCACTGGATCTCCTCTTACTCTGTTTAACTGACTGCACCACCCTCATCAACGGGATATTGCTGCTGAAACAGGGACTAACAGACAGACAGACAGACAGACAGACAGACAGACAGACAGACAGAGATGAATGGAGTGTATTTTTGGTATTGATGTACTGCATAAACATTAAATGCAATATTAATACAGAGTTCTGTACTACAGTCCATGAGGTTCTGTTACCCAATTGATTGTTGCTCTGTAGTCTCTGACTCCTCCCCCACACGAAGGCGCGTTTTAAAGGGATACTCTTCATAAATAGCGTTGACGGTTACCACAGCAATATCCTCCTCAGATTCAGGCTCCTGGTTTGAGTTGCTTTCTGTGAGAGATGGATGGGAAGACAGCACACACATAGCTTATGTCAGAAAGCATGTGATTTATCATGTTGTGTTACCTGAAAGTGTGTGGGGGCTTTGACTCAAAAAGTTTATTTTTACTATGATATGTATGAATGAGGTAAGGTACCCTGTACATGTTTCCCATAGAGGGTCTATACTGAGTACTGACTGTTACACAATCACAATTTAAAACAGCTGTTTATGTGGCATTTTAAAACAACATCCTCTGTGATGATCAGTAGTGGCTAAAGTAGATGTTGTGGGAAAACGGGCATTTTAGCCGACTTTGGAGCTCTGGTCTCACTTCAGAGCTTATGTTTCAGATAATCTTTTTTCCCCCCATAGGTCCCCAGATACTTTGCTTATTCAATCCAAATTTTAGGAAGATTCTAAAAAGTACTACAGTTTTACTACAGTATTTATTAATCTTCTTTTCCTTTTGGCTGTTCCCTTTTTCTCAGGGGTCACCACAGCGAATCTCTGATTCGCTTGTTTGATTTGGAATAAGTTTTGAAATCAGATGCCCTTCCTGACACAACCCTTTAGCAAAAAAAGGGGCTTTGCGGCCTACTGTTGTCGAAAGTCAGCAATGGTTCTTTTACATGATATTCTCACCATAGACAGTGAGACACATGGCCGGCCTTTGATAACCCAGTTAGCTGCACCACCAGTGACCACCAGTGACCACCCTGTGGAGAGTGGGACTCAAACCTCCAACCTCAGGATCAGTGATCTAGTCCCTTTTACCACCAGGCCACCACTGAACTTATTTATCTATCTACCAATACACACACACACACACACACACACACACACACACACATATATAGTCTTACATAGTCTTGCTCTGTGTGTGATTTTGTGTAATTTGGCAAACCTTCTCCATTGACCCGCTCCCCTTTACAGTCCGGTGGAACCTGAGGCTCACAGCGGCGATGACAGTTAAACTTGCAGTCTGCACAAAAGTGGACAACACAATTCGAATAAACACACCACACCCCTCACTTCTACATATAGACACTACCAGCTAATACTACATTCAGTTACCATGGAGACAAACGGATGTGAGAACATAAAACCTTTTCTCTGGATAATTTTTTTGATGATTGTGTTAATGAATATCCAAAGATTTCTGTAAACTATGCTTTCCAGTTTTACAAATTGTTTTCTTCAGGGTTCAGATTGTGTTTTCAGAAAAAGTCTATCGTTATGTGCATATCTCAAAGTACACGTACTGTCCACTTTATTAGGAACATTTCTCAAGTTGTAGTTATGTACATTTATTTAGTTGTCTAATCAGCCAGTCATGTGGCAGCAGCACAAAACCATAGAATCACACAGACATATATCAAAAGCTTCAGATCAGGGCTCAGCAACCTTTGCCATTCAAAGAGCCATTTGGACATTTTCCACAGTAAAGAAAACACTGGGAGCCACAAATCCTTTTTTTACATTTAAAATCAAATAACACAGCATATAATGTTTTTCTCCGTTTTGCTTCATGTTAATATAAAAACAATGTGTTGCATTGATTTAAACAACTGCAGAGACAATTAAATTACAATTCTGCTTGCAGAAAAAAACATTTACATTAAAAAAAAAAATCGCCAGCCTCCCTAAGACCCTAATTAGAATTAAGCCGTTCAGAAAATGAATGAATGTCTTCGAGTCCTTCTTGTATTTTTATAAAGAAAAAGAATATCTATCCCATGAAGCGAGGGATGGGATGCAGACAGATGTGTTAACGGGTTGGATAGTCTACCTCACCATCACTCTCTTAGTGAGATCTTCTTTTTCTTTATTCATTATATTAATTTTGTTTTGTCATAGTTTTAATTTACAAAAACGACAGCAACACAGAAAAGTATATGAAGACTTGTTTTAATAAGGAGCCTGCTCAACATTCTTTTAAATAATATTAATGCTTAATACTGCACTGACCGACCCATTCTCAGAGTGGAGACTGAACCACGCCCAGCCTTTTATTTTGTCACTGAGAGGAGAGTTATTTAATTGGAAGATTGCTATGCGTAAACCAAATCTCATCCACTGTCTCTTACTTCAGCTGTGCTTTCCGTTCCTGCATAACAAACCCCGGTGGCGGAAAAATCTCTATCGCCGCTCTACTGCTGGAACGGCGAGAACACTGCTTGCCATGAGCACAAGAGCTTGGAAAACCACCAACACAGCAGATCAAAAACACTGAGACTCTCAATGTAGCTGATTAATATAATGATAGCCATGTCCCCAAGAACACACACACAAATCACCCTACCTGCACCAAATAAATATCCGCCCACACTCGCGACTGTTAATTTTCATCTATGTAATTTTCAACCCTAAAAGAGCATTTTTGTGAGGTTACCCGCTGGGTACCTGTGGGTACCCGACCATTGCAGGACTCTCCCTGAGGCAGATTCTCACGTCATTCAGGTGAAAACTGGTTGAACTCTCTACCCCTGGGAGCTCGGGGTGTTTCCATTGTGAGTAAATAAGCAGCGTTTTCTTTTTGCGGTTGTTTTTGGTGATGCAGTGTTTTTTTGTGTATGAAGCACGAATTTTTAAAAGCCACGGCGCCACATCAGAGAGGTGAAAGAGCCACATGCGGCTCCGGAGCCGTGGGTTGCCAACCCCTGCTTCAGATAATCTCACATTAATATTACAGGTACAATCACCTTAAACAAATAACAATGTTTTTACTATGGCATATAAGCTAAAAGGTCAAAGTTTAGTGTCTTCTTTCTGAGTTACACTGGTTTAACTAGATGTTACGTAAGAAGGGGCACTAGGTATGTCAGAACTCAGATACAGATAGATTATCTCTGTGTAATCAGAGAAATGTTTGTCGCTCTCACCTGAGCACTGCAGACCTTGACGAAACAGACCCTTCAGTAGACGGTGACAGTGCTGGCACACTGTAGGCTTGGTATATGTGTGGATATGAAAGGTGTGTGGCACAAGTGGTCTGCCTCCTCTACCCCCATCACATACACCCAACCACACGGGTCTATCTGCCCACGACGGGGGCCGCGAGCGTGACGGCTTGGTGAGACTGATCTGGACAAAAGAAATAGACCTGTTATAGTCTGCAAATCACCAAAATAGAGGAGATCATTTTTCTTTTGAGCTGGAGAGACTTCAGGGGAGTTTTATTATACTGGAGGTGGTACCTCCTCCAGACTGCCTCCAGTGTGGTTGCTGAGAGATGTGGAACGTGGTCGTAAGGGTGGGAAGAGTGACAGGCTGGGGCCACATGGTCGGTACACACGTGAACAGTCATTAGGCAGCATCAGTGCACAGCGTTTATGAAAATCTAATCCACAACCTAGACAGGAAGAGAGAGAGAAGGCACTTTAAAATAATAGAACTTAATGAATCCCAGAATTCACCATACTAGCTATGTACAACCTATGGTAGCAAACCAAAGCATTTTGGTTTTTGTTTGGGTTGATGGTTTAGTTGATGTTAAGTTATTGATGTTATATGTCAGCATTATACAATTACCAGCAGCAGAGAGTAGTGACTGACACTTTACCACGGAACTCACTATGCAGAGCTTTCCATTTAATTCCCATGACAGTGTGTAGGTGGCAGTGAATGAGTGAGTTATTTTGGACACAGAGTGAATACATAAAATAAACACTGACAAAACCTGTCTATGTTGGTAAATGTTTTAACACAACACTGACTAGAATCATTGGAGTGAGTGAGTGTGTGTGTGTGTATCCTCGCATGTGTGTATGTATGTGTGTGTGTGTGTGTGTGTGTGTGTGTGTGTGTGTGTGTGTGTGTGTGTATGCATGTGTTTGTGTTTGTGTGTGTGTGTGTGTGTGTGTGTGTGCCTGTGTGTGCGTGCCTGTGTGTGTGTATGCGTGCGTGTGTGTGTGTGTGTGCATGTGTCTGCGTGTATGTGTATGGTTGTGTATGTGTGTGCGTATGTGCATGCGTGCATGTGTGTGTGTGTGTGTGTGTATAGGTGTGCATGCGTGTGTATGTATGCGTGTGAGTGTGTGTGTGTGAGTGTGTGTGTGTGTGTGTGTGTGTGTGCATGTGGGTGCGTGTGCACGTGTGCGTGTATGTATGCGTGTGTGTGTGTGTGTGTGTGTGTGTGTGTGTGTGTGTGTGTGTGTGTGTGTGCTTCAGAGAAAACATGTCAGGATGCTACCAT
This sequence comes from Plotosus lineatus, assembly GCA_024760905.1. Classification (NCBI taxonomy): domain Eukaryota; kingdom Metazoa; phylum Chordata; class Actinopteri; order Siluriformes; family Plotosidae; genus Plotosus; species Plotosus lineatus. Next base: position 27,998,432 of record CM045745.1, read on the forward strand.
AGCTGGATTCTAGCTCCCCCACTGACTGTGTTTTTTTGCTGCCTAAATTGAAAAAAAAATCAGACATGTACTACATTATTTTACTAAAATGACAGGAAAGTATTAGATTGTATAAGAATCTGTTTCAAGAAGGTGATAAAGAAAGAAAGAAAGAAGCCAGTTGCCTCAACAAGTCTATATATTTGCTACTGAGGTGTGATTTACTTATGAACTTAATATTATACTATTGCCACAGTGAATATAATAATAATAATAATAATAATAATAATAATAATAATAATAATAATAATAATAATAAATAGGTGTAAGTGTTCCCAATAAAGTAACTATACTTTATTTACTATGTAGGCTGTAAGTCAGATGTATAGGAAAATATGTGTGTGTTTGAGTGTTACCTTCACATTTTAGTCCCTGCCGGACGAGTCCCCAGAGCATCTCGCCACAGTGGTAACAAAAGGTAGGTGTGCGATAAGACTGGACCACTAAAGAGTGTGGGCGGAACTTCACCTCAGTCAGTGATGCAGAGGCTGAACGGGTCAAAAAGAGAGAGACAGCTTGAGATCTGATACAACGCTCCTCACAGTCAGGTCTGTATGGGGGTGGATGCATATTTGTCGTCATGTGTGCACTAACCGGCAAGTACCACCTCCACCAGGTCTCCGTTATGCAGGTAGTGTTGCTCTGTGATTCTGTGAAGTTGCTGCTCAGATGTGGGATCATGTCGGAAAAGCAGCAGCTTCTCACCAATACCTATTACGCTCCAATCAGGAGCCTTAACAACAAGAGAGAAGGATCAGCTTTCAAATTCACATCAATCTCAAGCACAAGTAACCTTCTGCAGGCTCAAAGACTTTATGCTATACATACATGTAGTCCCACAAGAGACGGTACATTTAGAGTCGACATGTGGGATACGCTGGTATTAGTCAGGTTTAGGAGCCTTCCTCGGACAGGTACACACACATATCATATCCAGAATACGGGTGTCAAATGTAATTTTTAAGGCAGTTTGTCGAACACGGTGTATAAGCAGCTGGCAACTTAGCCATTAGCCATTAGGTACAGTGTAAGTCTGTTGGGCTTTTGCACCCGAGCCTTCTGGCTCATCAGGGTTGAGCTTATCCCTGGTTTCTGTAGCATGATGTGACTCAGACTTCAACTCCTACTGCACGGGATGCAAGTCGATCGCAAGTTACTTTCCCAATATTATTACTTGTACCCATTTATACTGCTGGGTGGACAGAAGTACACTTGTTAAGACCCTGCCCAGGGATCTTTGCACAGATGGAGATCTATTGAAGTTTCAAGCCCAGGTCGACCTCCCTTCCCACTATACCACTGGTCCCACAGCTAGCTGTATTAGTTCAGTTCAGTTCATTTTCTGTAACCTTTTAATCCTAACTAGGGTCGCGGGGAGGCTGGCGCCCATCCCAACCAACTCCAGGCGAGGGCAGAGTATACCCTGGACAGCTCGCCAGGCCATCGCAGGGTGGAAATACGCCGACGGGTTTGCAGCCTAATCTTGTCGAACGTCAGCAATGGTTCTTTTACATGATCCTCTCATCATAGACAGTGGGAAACGTGGCCAGCCTTTGATAACCCAGTTAGCTGCACTGGGGGGGGGGACAGTGACAACCTTGTGGAGAGTGGGACTTGAACCCCCAACCTTTGGATCAGCGATCCAGCGCCCTATACCACTTGACCACCACTGCCCTTTAGCTGTATTATGTGGTATGATTTTTAACATTGATCCCAAGGTCGAGGATTCAAGCCCCAATGTCAACGATTGTCACTGTTGTCCTCCCAGTGCTGCTAACTAGGTTATCAACAGCCAGCCATGTCTCTCACTGTTTATCGTGAAACCATTGCTGACTTTCATCTGTTGAGCTGTCCAGGGTGTACTCTGCCCTCACCCAGAGTTGGCTGAGATGGGTGTCAGCCTCCCTACTACCCTAATTTAGTTTAAGCAGTTCAGAAACTGAATGAATGAAGGGCAACCTGAGACTCTATACGCAATTATTTCCACACTTTACACTCAGGTTTTTGAGGAGGTTAAGGTGTCGGACATTACTCAGGATGTTCCGAGTCTGTTGTGGCCAGCACTGTGCTATGCTGTTGCATGCTGGGGCAGCAGGCTGAAAGTCATAGACACAAACAGGCTGAGCAAACTGATCTACATGGCTGATTGCGTTTTTGTGGATGGAGCTGGACTCTCTGACAGTCGTGTCACAAAGGAGAATGTTGTCCAAAATAAAGATTATACTGATCAATACATCCCACCCACTTCACAACCTGCTGATCAGTCACAGGAGCCGTTCAGTAAGAGACTTATTCCACTGAACGACATGGGAAATCATTCCTACCTGTGAACATTAAGCTCTACAAAACCTTTCCATATAGCACCAACATCCACTGTTATATATTTATATTCTAATGTTTATCATATTAATAATACTGTACATATCCCTCACTAATTCCATTCATTCTCTACCTGTTTGTATACATATTAGTAACTTCTAATTTCACACCGAAATATATTTGTATATGTGGATTCCATTTGTGTACACTGATCCCTCGCTACTTTGTGCTTCAGTTTCTGCAGTTTCAGTGCATCGCGGGTTTTCCAAAAATATCCATCGAAAAATAAAAAAATAAGTAAATTAAGGAAAAATAGGGAAAGAGTTAAGGAAAATGCCACAAAACAAGACCAACTATACAAAAAACCCTCAAACAAACAAAAACAAAAAACAACCCAAATCTACTTACATCTTTATGTGATGTGCACAGCTGTGTGTGTGTGTGCACACGCAAGTCTATATGTGTGTGTATTTATATACATAATATATATACATATATATTATATACATATAACATTATATACATAATTTATATACATATGTGTGTGTATTCTGTGTATACATAATTTCCTCAAGGATCAATAAAGAATTCTGATTCTGATGAACACATACACATTTCTAAGAGTCCAAATATATACTACAGACAAAAATTCTGCTGATTGCTGTTCTTTATGTGCCATTAAAAGGACTCATTTAATTTTGTTGTTCAGTTATACCATAACAATAAAGGCCTCCTATTCTATTCTATTCTATTCTATTCTATTCTATTCTATTCTATTCTATTCTATTCTAATGGGCATGGTGATGTTGTAGTTATCAATCTGGTTTCAATAAAACATTAATAAACTAAATCAAGCAAACAATGGGTTTACAACTGGGGGGACAGTGACAACCTTGTGGAGAGTGGGACTTGAACCCCCAACCCTAGGATCAGCGATCCAGCACCCTTTACCACCAGGCCACCACCGCCCACTGGCCATTTCAGACGGTATGAGCTTAAATCACTGTAGCATATCTATGGATAATGTAACTGTATGTTAACTGCATTGTTAGCACCCCAGTGCAGCTAACTGGGTTATCATAGGCCGGCGATGTCTCTCACTGTCTATGGTGAGGCTGTAAAAGAACCATTGCTGACTTAGAAACAAAAGTAGGCTGAATAGCCATCATCATGTTTCTGCCCTGCGATGGCCTGGTGAGCTGTCCAGGGTGTACTCTGCTGCCCTCGCCCGGAATTGGCTGGGATGGGCGCCAGCCTTCCCGTGACTCTAATTAGGATTAAGCGGTTACAGAAAATGAATGAATGAATGAACATTGTTAGCATCTTTAATATTGCTGCACACTCTACATTTAATAAGAGCTTCTCAAGTTAATCATCAGCGTCCCAAATGTTTTCATGATCAGACAAGTAAAAGCTGTATTATGAGCTTGTTATTTTTAATGAATGGTGTTGAGACAGCGATGCTGTTTATGCTGTGTGTGTGTGTGTGTGTGTGTGTGTGTGTGTGTGTGTGTGTGTGTGTGTGTGTGTGTGGGGTGCCAAAGAGGAAAACACCAGATCATTTACTTTCGTTTTGTGAGACACAAATTATCTCACTCAACTCTATCATTTGCCACTACAATGTCTTCTCACACAATCAGGCACCCTATCAGATCTCAGATCTGGGTGCAAATAAGAGCACTGAGCCAGTTACACAGACAGATATAGAAACTTTTAGAGAAGGGAAATCAGATGGGTAAGATAAATTCCAGGCTTGAAGTTCTTCAGGTTACATAAAGAGGAGCTGAATGTAAAATCAGGTCAGAAGCTGCATGTACAGGGCTTGGGTGTGAGTAAACTGGAGGTGGAGATCACACAACCTCGGAAAGCAACAGGACTTTAAATGTCAGGGCCTGTTTTTGTGAATTTAAATAAGGAGGAAATGACTCAAAATGCTAAAGCGGGAGAAGGAGAGAGTTTAAAATTTTTTCAAAAATGGAGGAGGATTAACATCCTACGTTCCACTTGAGTCTCCAGAAATACGACCAAAACACGATAAAAATAAATTACCGGTAAGAGTACAGGGACGACAAACAGTGTGTGTTTGGTGATGCCAAAGGAGACTTGAGTAGGTGGGTGTGATTTTCTTTTTCTTTTGGTTTTGCCTTTTCATATTAGCCATACCTTGTGAAAAATAATTAATTACAGTCTGGGAAGCTAAGTGTTAAAATGCGGTCAGTTGTTTGCGGTCAAAGCAGTAATAACTGCTGTAGTGTGGTGAGACGGGGCTGGAGACACTTTCCATTAAAAAGATCTGCCCATACAAAAAAACAAAAAAAAAACAAAAGCACACCAGTCTCCTTTTTCCAGTCTCTATTTTGGTGCGTGGCCCAGAGATGGAACGTTAAGGGGATTGCTGTATTCACTTAAGCGACCGCTACCAAATATATATATTACATGTGGATGTGGGCCAAAAAAAAATATATACTGAAAAGATTTCAAAGGCTTAATTTTTATATTTTTTGAAGAATGAAAGTTGGAGATGAGCACACACAGGCTCATATTTCAGACTGAGCATTGTGAGCAGGTCAGCGCTTTTCTGGACCTCTCCAGTCTTGCTTCATGTTTAAAAATGAACGTAATGCTTTATCGGTTTCAGTGAACTCTGGACTGTCTAAGATACAAAACGTTCTCAGAAGAAAGAAAACATTACGGCGTGTACGAGACTTCAAGCATTATCGGTGCAGTATGTGCAATCTGCTGGGCAATTAATTGCATATGGACTGGCGCATAATATCACCCTGCAAACATGATGTGAACTCGCTGTACTGTATGTTCTGATCTCTAGCAGCTTTCAACACACAGAGATATATGAAGATTTACAGGAAGAGAAATGAGCCGACAACTACCTGTCACTACTGCACATGTCACATCAGAAATTTATTGTGTTCTGACAACCCAAGAGAAAATACATACAGTACAGGAAACGGAACATCAACAAGTAAGCATGGCATGTATCATGCAGCCGGGTAACAAAAGACAAAAGAAAGAAAATCATGGACGCAAATATGAAAACCGAAGCTGATGCCATGACAGCCGCTAAAAAACATTACAGTTTTCAGATCAGAGATATATTCTTCTTTTTTTCCTTTCGGCTGTTCCCTTTTTCTCAGGGGTCGCCACAGCGATTCATCTGCGTCCATCGGATGCCCTTCCTGACACACCTCTTTATCAGGGGGCGGAAACACGCCGAAAGTCAGCAATGGTTCTTTTACAGAACCTCTCACCAGAGACAGTGAGAGACACAGCCGGCCTTTGATAACCCAGTTAGCTGCACTGGCGGGGGGACAGTGGCAATCTTGTGGAGAGTGGGACTCGAACCCCCAACCTTAGGATCAGCGATCCAGCACCTTTTACCACCAGGCCACCACCGCCCTAGATCGGAAATATATTGACCGGGCTAAAATTCAAATTTCTGATTATGTCCATGAATGTACGCTGGACACGCTGGGTATCAGAAGGGCCATTGTGAGACTACCAAAGCTCTGACAGAGGACTGTAGCGTTTTCAGAAACATCCGAATGAAGACTGATTGTTCAGAAGCTTGCAAATCAGGCCCCGTTTCACAACGCCGTTGAATAAACTACTTATTAACCTTGTTTGCTCGGTCTGGACTGAGAAATCTCAACCCATGGCCGCACGATCACATGGTCTGCACTTAGACCTCAGGCTGAGACTTCTCTGTACAAACTAAGCCCTTGGGTGTTAAGTTATTTTTATCCACCATATAGAGAACCAATCAGATTGCCCACTTCCTGCGTAGTACATGCTAAAAAAGTGAGTACAGAAATTTGACCGAGATGGAAAATAATCAACATGGAGCCCCAACCTTCAACACAACAGGAACAGGAGGTTTTTCTTCTTGCTAACTCGGATAATTAGGAAAACTTAACCTTGGGTACTGGCATGGTTTTAGAGGAAACATGAAAGGGAGGGGCCGGGTTTTAAATTTTCAAACCCATTCACTCAGGATGTACCCGCCTTCACCGATTATCTTCAGTCTCCCCGTACCCCAAATAAAGGATAAAGGGTTTCAGATGATGACGAGACATTACGCTTTATTCAGGCTATTGCATGATGCAGCTGATTTAGAACATTACAAATTGATATTTTATTTAAAGCTCAACTTTATATAATTCATTCATTTATTCACTTTCTGTTTGTGGGGAGGCTGGCGCCGATCTCAGCCGAGGGCGAGTTACACCCTAGACAGCTTGCCAGGCCATCACAGGGCCAACACTCTCACAACCATTCCCACTCACACTCACACCTAGGGGTGATTTGGAACAGCCAATTAGCCTCATGTGCATGTTTTTGAAATGTGGGAAGAAACTGGAGTACACAGAGGAAACCCACGCAAATACGCGGAGAACATGCAAACTCGACACAAAAATGTCCAAGGCCTTCTTGCTGTGAGGCAGATGTGCTGACCACTACGGTATTATATGATTATTTTTTAATATAAAATGTGTAATACAAGTGTGAAGTCCATATCAGAACTTTGGTATAGCATCTGTCTTGTGTGTGTGTGTGTGTGTGTGTGTGTGTGTGTGTGTGTGTGTGTGACATGAAGATATATCTGTGGATGGAAAGTGAGCCACATATGCTCTAAACCACACAGCAGTCAGTCTGAGAGTAGCAGGCACACAGATCATGTATGACTGAGACTCTGTGTGTGTGTGTGTGTGTGTGTGTGTGTGTGTGTGTGTGTGTGTGTGTGGGGCAATCCCAATCCACTGTTACAAACAACAGGAACAATAAGATAATTCCCTGTCCAGACTATATTAATCCGAGTTTATGAGACTGAGTAAGCGAACAAATTCAGCTCTTTTGCTCGTCGATGTCACAGCGCTGTGCTGCACACTCGAGAGCCACATACATACACATCTCACAGGATGACGCGTCAGCATTATGAAAGGTTACACCACAGCACTGTTCGATCGTTGACTTTCAATGAACTCAGGTAACTAGTTCATGTCGTATAATAATAGTATTGACGGTTGTACCTGATGAAATTCAAATCTCAAGGTTATATTCTCACATTGATGAAGACCCTGCTGCTTAGATGAGGACACTGATCATACAAAAATAAATAAATAAATAAATACAATATGTCATTATATACTGTATATATTTCTATAGAAATTTCAGTTATCCTTGTGTGTATATATATATATATATATATATATATATATATATATATATATATATATATAAACAAAAATAAAAGGACAGGACAAAGACTTTCTATTGAAACTCCATTTATCACTACAGATTTGTTTCGAGGGGTGGTGAAACCATCCTCTCTCTTCAGGTGATTATAGAAGAATTCTTCTATAATTTAGAAGTCCTTTTATTTTTGTTATTTGCTCTACCAAAAAGTATTGAGCACTCTCCTACGGAAGGATCTACTCAGAAAATCCTCTATATATATATATATATATATATATATATATATATATATATATATATATATATATATATATATATATATATATATATATATATATAGAGAGAGAGAGAGAGAGAGAGTATAAGAGAAGCTGCAAAGCCGTCAGCGTGTTTTTGTCCCTTGCTAAAGGTTTGTGTCAGGAAGGGCATCCAACATAAAAACCTCTGCCAAATCAAACATGCGAATCCGATGAAGCAGAGTTAATCCGATTACTGGAGCCTATGTTAAAGACAGTGCATCTATCACTATAAGCACAGTGGAGGCCTAGTGGTAAAGGGCGCTGGATCGCTGATCCTATGGTTGAGGGTTCAAATACCACTCTCCACAAGGTTGTCACTGTCCCCCCAGTGCAACTAACTGGGTTATCAAAGGCCGGCCATGTGTCTCACTGTCTGTGGTGAGAGGTTCATGTAAAAGAACCATTGCTGACTTTCATAAAGAGGAGCTGCAAAGCCGTCAGCGTGTTTCTGTCCCTTGCTAAAAGGGTTGTGTCAGGAAGGGCATCCGACGTAAAAACCTATACCAAATCAAATGTGCGAATCAGATGATTCACTGTGGCGACCCCTGAGAAAGGAAAAAGGCCGAAAGGAAAAAAGAGAACGAGAGAGAGAGAGAGAATAAATTATGTAAAGTGCTGTGCATAGACGGGTTTAAATTGCAGTTCTGTTCAACATAGTTGGGTTTTTTTTTTATCCTGGTTATAAATGGTCTGTGTATAAAGCAGGATCATCTCCCCAGAAGAGAGCAGAGCATTTAAAAAGAAATCATGCTTCATTTAGACTTTGTGTCAAATCATGTGACTTAAATACAAGATGTATGTTTCTGCTCCACTCACTCATCTGCCAAACCGTTTACTGGTATTATTGTCAATTCTCTGAACTGACAGCGGGCAAGGAGGGGTACATCCTGAACAGTAAGCCAGACCTTCGCACAGTCAAACACAAACAAACAAACTCGCTCAGATGTGATTTGGAGCGGCCAATCGGCTGGATACACGTGTTTGGACTGTGGGAGGAAACTGGGGTACCTGGAGGAAACCCATGCAAGCACAGGGAGAGCATGCAAACTCTACAGAGAAACACCTGGGCCCGGGATTCAAACCCAGGACCTTCATGCTCTGAAGCTAACAACTACACCACTGTGCTCTCAAGCTTTCATTTCAATTTTACCTTATAGTCCTGCTTCAGTGAACTGTCTGAGAAACATCCTCATCTGACTGTAATAATAACAAAAAATGCACTGCAGTATTTGAGATTTTGAGCAACACGGCGGTATAATAGTTAGCAAGTCTGCCTCACTGCAAGAAAGTTCTGTGTTTGAGTCCTGAGCTCAGCGAGGGTCCTGTGGTTTCCTCCTGCAGTCCAAAGACATGCACATTAAACTTACAGACTGCTCAAAATTGCCGCTATGTGAAATGTGCGTGTGTTTGTGTGTGCGTGTGTGTTGACCTTGTGATGGACTAATGAGCTGTCCAGGGTGTACCCCAAATTCTCCCAGAGTCAGCAGGGTTCCCCAGGAGGACAAAATAGCTCCGGAAATGAATACGTATATCTATGTCTATGACACAAAGTCAAGCTGGGAACAATTACATTGAATTTGCTTCTTATATACGCGACTGTGAGAGAGTCTGACTGGGTGCACACTGTACAAGCAGAAGACAAACTCTAAAAAAAACCCTATATGCTCCGCCTTTTTAATTCCATGGCAGCTTTAACACATTCAATGGGAGGAAAAAGGATAATTTCCAAAAGAGTTGTTACCATACTGACCGATTTTTGTTGTGTGTACATACTATTATTATTATTATTATTATTTCTCCAAAAACTTTCCTCTTCTTACAAATCCACACTGTGTGATCAGTAATCTGACAGCAGGCGGTGTAGGATATCAGGTACGGCCGCATGGCAGCTGTAATATAAACGCCTTCTCTACACTGATCACAAGATTCTTGTCAAACAGCTGTTCGGCTCAACATACTTAGAGGAGACGTTTCCTGTTATAACCGCTCTGTGTATGTGGGCCAAAAGATACCCGTGAATGGCTAGATTCTCTCTCTCTCTCTCTCTCTCTCTCTCTCTCTCTCTCTGTCTGTGTGTGTGTCTCTCACTCTCTCTCTCTCTCTCTCTGTGTGTGTGTGTGTGTGTGTGTGTGTGTGTGTCTCTCTCTCTGTCTCTCTCTCTCTCTGTCGCTCTCTCTCTCTCTGTCGCTCTCTCTCTCTCTCTGTCTCTGTCTCTCTCTCGCTGTCGCTCTCTCTCTCTCTCTCTCTCTGTGTGTGTGTGTGTCTCTCTCTCTCTCTCTCTCTCTCTCTCTCTGTCGCTCTCTCTCTCTCTCTGTGTGTGTGTGTCTCTCTCTCTCTCTCTCTCTCTCTCTCTTTCTCTCTGTCGTTCTCTCTCCGTCTCTCTCTCTCTCTCTATGTCTCTGTCGCTCTGTCTTTCTCTCTCTCTGTCTGTCTGTCTGTCTGTCTCTCTCTCTCTCTCTCTCTCTGTCTCTCTCTCTCTCTTTCTCTCTCTCTGTCGCTCTGTCTCTCTCTCTCTCTGTGTCTCCCTCTTTCTCTCTCTCTCTCTCTCTCTCTCTCTCTGTCATGCTCTCTCTCTGTCTCTCTCTCTCTCTCTCTCTCTCTTTCTCTGTCACGCTCTCTCTCTGTATCTCTCTCGCTCGCTCGATCTCTCTCCCTCTCTCTCTCTCTCTCTCTCTCTCTCTCTCTCTCTCTCTCTCATGTAGCAGGCATATTACACTCTTTTGAACTTCTGGTCTACAGCATTATTATTACTCGAGTTCACATTCACAGTCTCCACCCCAGCTCTGAAATAGATAAATAAATCTGAAATCACAAACATTTCCCAACTGATTATTACACTCACGACTTCTTCCATGCATGGTTTCCTTTCAGAAAACTTTCAACATGTATACAAAGTGAACACTACAGAAACAACATATTCGAACAAGCCTGTTACTACAGTATAAATCAGCGATTGTACCGCTGCCAGCACGACTCTCATCGCGGCCTTTACGTAAAGCACGGTCACGGCCGAATGAGATTGCAGGTAACAGATGCAGGTTTTAGGACCGAAAGGTCTCCAGTGTGATTCCTGAATTGGTAGGACGAATGTGTGGCAGTGTGGGAAAGGTCCCTTTTCAACAAAACACCTAACAACGCCAACTACTCACCAGCGGCTGCAAAGTGAACAAACACATACTGCTGGCGTGTGGGCTCAGCTTGGATGGGTTACATTCAGAGCCTGATTTCCCTTTACAGTAAAATAATACAAAAAAGATCAGGAAAAATAATCTGTTCATTATTATTTAAGAACCAACAGGAGGATCGGGTTCCTGAAACGCAAAGGAGGGGCTTGAGTCACCCTGAAGGGGTTTATTTCACAATGCTCTCTGAACAATGTCCCACTTATATAAAATATAAAATAATTTGTTTAAAAATGATTTTACTGTCTCCACTAATGACACATTTCATAACAATGGGCTGTTATACTGAGTTATGCACTAAATAATGTACGTACTTAGCAAGAGTCTTTCATTAGGAAACATTGTAATGGACCAATCAGATTCGAGTATTAAAATATGCCATGCAATAATTAATCAACAACTTCTGACCAATCAGGACTGAGAAGAAAGAAAGTATTCCATTGTATGTAAATACAAAATGAGCACAATGTTGATTTGAATTATTAAAACAATAACAGGCTGGTATTGGAGATATTGCAGCGTGACACTTTCCTACCTTCTTCTCAATGATTTCTGCCGCTATCTTCTTGGCGCTTTTGAAACTCAGTCGGCCTTCGGTGACCGTGACCCTTTCTTTAAACAAACCCATTTGAAACTGGATGCAAATGGGCCCTTCAGGGGCCGATTCTATCCCCACAGACATCTGTGAAAAACAACCTTTAGAGAGAGAGAGAGAGAGACGAAAGATGATGACACTCAGGGTGAATCTGTAACAGTAGCTTAAGAACAGCCTCATATTTCTTTCATGCCTGGGTGTGGACTGTGTAAGACCACACAAGTTAAAAAGATGCTTGAATATCACATTAAATACACAAGAACGAACACCGTACAAGTGATCTGAGGTGGTTTTTTTTTTTTTTTTTCTTCTTCGTTTTGTACTCTGGGTGCAAATCGACAACCACAAGCAAAAGGAAATGACCTGACAATGAGCAACTCAAAGTGCTGAACATCGAGAGCGATGGAAATGGTAAAGGTGAGGAGAAGGTACTTACTGGAAATGCCAGAATCCAGAGAATCCTGCTCCACCCTGGCAGCCATTTTCTCACACCTTAGCAAGAGAGAAATAACAACCTTCTCAAGACCTTTTTGTTTTCTACTGCTTTCGCATGTCACACTGGTTTCCCTTTGTGAGTCGTACTTCACTAATGAGGTGCTGACAGAAGACAGGAAACTCAACCAACCAACCAACACACACATGCACACTCTCTCTCTCTCTCTCTCTTTCTCACACACACATTTTTGTATATCAGTGTTCTTATTTTTTTAAACATATGCATGACATCACAGGGTTATTTGGAATATTCCTTCACAAATTCTTTGACGACTTCTATTCTTCTTCTTCTCCTTTCGGCTTTTTCCCTTTTACTCAGGAGTCGCCACAGCGAATCATCTGATACGCACATTTGATTTGGCATAGGTTTTTTACGTCAGATGCCCTTCCTGTCACAACCCTTTTGCAAGGGCCAGAAACACACTGACGGTTTTGCAGCTACTCTTTACGAAAGTCAGCAATGGTTATTTTACATGCCTCTCACCATAGACAGTGAGAGACATGGTCCGCCTTTGATCACCCAGTTAGCTGCATTGGGGGGGACAGTGACAACCTTGTGGGGACTCGAACCCCCAATCTTAGGATCAGCGATCCTGCGCCCTATCCACTAAACCACCACTGCCCCTGACGACTTCTATTCCATGTAAGAATTAATGGATTCCACTTTTAACAACACAAAACAGCTGGATGCAGATGTGATGCAAATTGGTCCCTAATGAACAAGCAACAGGACACAGTGGCAAGGGAAAACTCCCTGAGACCTCAAGAGGAAAAGACTCTTTCATAGTTTTCCTTTAAACAGCAAAAAAGTAAGTCAACGTCTCTTCCTTCGACTGGTCCTGCTCGGAATCACTACAGTGGATCATCCTTCTCCATCTTGCTCTGTCCTTTTTGGGCTTCCTATTCTCCTCCCACCAGCCAGCTCCATCCTCAATATTCTTCTACCAATATATCAAACCCTTGATCCGTCCATACCCAAACCATCTCAATCTGGCCTCTCTCACTTTATATCCGAATGTTCCTACCTGTGCTGTTTCTCTAACATATTCATTTCTGATTCTGCGCATTCTTATCATCATCATCATCATCATCATCTTCTTCCGCTTAGTCCAGGGTCGGGTCGCGGAGGTAGCAACCTCAGCAAAGAGGTCCAGACGTCCCTCTCCCGAGCCACTTCCTCCAACTCTCCCGGGGGGGGACACCGAGGCGGTCCCAGACAAGCCAAGAGACATAGTCCCTCCAGCGTGTTCTAGGTCGACTCCAGGGTCTCTTCCCGGTTGGACATGCCGAAACACGACACCAGGGAGGCGTCCGGGGGGCATTCTGACCAGATGCCCGAGCCACCTCAACTGGCCCTTCTCAATGCGGAGGAGCAGCGGCTCTACTCCGAGCTCTCCCCGGATGGCGGAGCTTCTCACCTTATCTCTAAGGGAGAACCCCGCCACCCGGCGAAGGAAGCTCATTTCAGCCGCTTGTATCCATGACCTTGTTCTTTCGGTCATTACCCAAAGCTCGTGACCATAGGTGAGGGTTGGAACATAGATCGACTGGTAAATTGAGAGCTTTGCTTTACGGCTCAGCTCTTTCTTCACCACGACGGACCGGTACAGGCACCGCTTAACAGCAGAGGCTGCAGCGATCCGTCTGTCGATCTCTCGCTCCATCCTTCCCTCACTTGTAAACAAGACCCCAAGATACTTAAACTCCTCCACTTAGGGCAGGACCTCATTCCCGACCCGGAGGGTGCATTCCACCATTGTCCGACTGAGAACCATGGCCTCGGACTTGGAGGTACTGATCTTCATCCCGGCTGCTTCACACTCAGCTGCGAATCGCTCCAATGAGAGCTGGAGGGCCCGACTTGATGAAGCCAAAAGGACAACATCATCCGCAAAAAGCAGAGATGACATCCGATGGCCACCAAACCAGAACCCCTCATCGCCTCGACTGCGCCTAGAAATTCTGTCCATAAAAATTATGAACAGAATCGGTGACAAAGGACAGCCTTGGCGGACTCCAACTCCCACTGGAAACGAATCCGACCTGCTGTTACCAATACAGACCAAACTCTGGCTCCGGTGATACAGCGACCGAATAGCACGTAGCAACGGATCCGGAACGCCGTACTCTCGGAGCACGCCCCACAAGATCGTTTGAGGGACACGGTCGAAAGCCTTCTCCAAATCCACAAAGCACATGTGGAAAGATTGGGCAAACTCCCATGCCCCCTCCAGAATCCTGTGGAGCGTATAGAGTTGGTCAAGAGTGCTGCGGCCAAAACGAAAACCACATTGTTCCTCCTGAATCCGAGGTTCGACTATCGGTCGGATCCTCCTTTCTAGGACCCCTGCATAGACTTTCCCAGGTAGGCCGAGGAGTGTAATTCCCTGATAATTGGAACACACCCTCCGGTCCCCCTTCTTAAAAATTGGGACCACCCCCCCAGTTTGCTAATCCAGAGGTACAGCCCCTGATGACCACGCGATGTTGCAGAGACGTGTCAACCAAGACAGTCCTACAACATCCAGAGCCCTGAGATATTCCGGGCGGATCTCATCCAACCCCGGAGCTCGACCACCGAGGAGCTCTTTGACAACCTCAGTGACCTCCATTCCAGTGATGGGCGGACCCTCACCTGAACCCCCAGGGTCTTCCTCTTCCACGGAGGACGTGTTGGTGGGATTGAGGAGGTCCTCAAAGTATTCCCTCCACCTCTCAACAACATCCCCAGCCAAGGTAAGCAGCTCCCCACCGCCACTGTAAACAGTGTTTGTGAAGAACTGCTTCCCCTTCCTGAGGCGTCGGATGGTGGCCCAGAACCTTTTTGAGGCCAACCGATAATCACTCTCCAGGCCCTCACCGAACTCCTCCCACGCCCGAGATTTTGCATCTGCGACAGCCTCGGCTGCAGCACGTTTGGCCTGCCGGTACCCGTTTGCTGCCTCAGAAGTCCCACAGGCTAATAAAACCCGATAGGCCTCTTTCTTCAGCTAACTGGGTTATCAAAGGCGGGCCATGTCTCTCACTGTCTATGGTGAGAGGCATGTAAAAGAACCATTGCTGCTTTCGTAAAGAGTAGGCTGCAAAGCCGTCAGCGTGTTTTTGTCCCTTGCTAAAAGGGTGTGACAGGAAGGGCATCCGACATAAAAAAACCTCTGCCAAATCAAATGTGCGAATCAGATGATTCGCTGTGGCGACTCCCGAGTAAAAAGGGGAAAAAGCCGAAAGGAAGACAGACAGACGGGCCTCTTTCTTCAGCTGAACGGCCCCCTTCACCACAGGTGTCCACCACCGGGTTTGAGGATTACCGCCACGACAAGCACCAACGACCTTACAGCCACAGCTATGGGCTGCCGCCTCAGCAATGGAGGCACGAAACATGGCCCATTCGGATTCCATGTCCCCCGCCTCCTCCGGAACGTGGTTGTAGCTCTGCCGGAGGTGGGAGTTAAAGGCCTCTCGGACAGGGGACTCAGCCAAACGTTCCCAGCAGACCCTGATTACACGCTTGGGCCTGCCAGGTCTGGAAGGCAAACTCCCCCACCACCAAAGCCAACTCACCACCAGGTAGTGATCGGTAGACAGCTCAGCTCCTCTCTTCACCCGAGTCTCCAGAACATATGGTCGCAAGTCCGATGACACGACTACAAAGTCAATCATCGAACTGCGACCTAGGGTGTCCTGGTGCCAAGTGCACTTATGGACACCCTTATGTTCGAACATGGTGTTCGTGATAGACAAACTGTTACGAGCACAGAAGTCCAACAACGAAACACCATTCGGGTTCAGACTGGAGAGGCCGTACCTACCGATCACACCCTTCCAGGTCACACTATCGTTGCCCACATGGGCGTTGAAGTCTCCCAAGACAACGAGCAAGTCTCCTGAGGGAGCGTTCTCCAACACCCCCCCAAAGACTTCAAAAAGGGTGGGTACTCTGAACTGTCATTTGGTGCATAAGCACAAATAACAGTCAGGACCCGTCCCCCCACCCGAAGACGGAGGGAAGCTACCCTTTCGTCAACAGGGGAGAACCCCAACATTTGGGCACTGAGACAGGGGGCAACAAGAATACCCACACCGGCTCGCCGCCTCTCCCCATGAGCAACTCCAGAATAGAAAAAGGTCCAGCCTCTTTCGAGATGGATGGTTCCAGAGCCCAAGCTATGCGTTGAGGTGAGCCCGACTATATCTAGTCGGTATCTCTCCACCTCACGCACCAAATCAGGCTCCTTTCCCGCCAGAGAGGTGACATTCCATGTCCCGAGGGTCAGAGTAAGTAGCCGAGGATCGGTCAGACAGAACCCATGCCTTTGGCTGCCACCCAACTCACACTGCACCCGACCCCTAAAACTCCTCCCACGGGTGGTGGGTCCATGGGAGGGCGGACCCATGTCTCCTTTTCGGGCTAGGCCCGGCCAGGCTCCATGGGCATAAGCCCGACCACCAGGCACTCACCTTCGAGCCCCTCCCCTGGGCCTGGCTTCAGGAGGGAACCCCGGTGACCCACGTCCGGGCAAGGGAGACTGCTTCCTTCTTATCACTCAGAGAAAATCACAACATCTTCACTTCTACCACTTTCAGCTCCGCCTCCTGTTTCTTTTATTTGTCAGCGCTATCATCTCCAAACCATGTCTTCTCAATTTCATCTCCTCACTGTCTGCACTCTGTCCTCACTTCTCTATCATACTCTTATTTACCTTAAATGGTTGGCCCCAAGTATTGAAATGTTATATCACCTCTACTTTTTGTAGCTGCACTCTTCCCTCACTCTCCCTCTCGTTTAAACTCATACACTCAGTCTTACTCCTGCTGACTTTTGTTTCTCTTCTCTATAGTTGGTCCTGTACCTTCATTTCGTCAGCCTCAGCTTCACTCACTTCCTCCGCACACTACACATCACATTATAATCCGCAAACATTGCAGTTCATGGAGACTCTTGTCTGACCTCATCGTTACCTTCTCCATAGCAATTACAAACAATATAGGGCTCAGAGCCAACCCTTGATGCAATCCCACCTCCATCTTGAAACAGTCTTACACATAAACATACTTCTCTGCCACCTCTCACTTCCCCATACAGTACTACAACTCCTCTCTTGGTATGTTATCTTGGCAAACATTTTTTGCCACAGTCAGCATGATCACGAATCCACCGAGTTCCCTCAAGATTCTCCCAGCTCCACCAGGTTCCCCACTTCCCTATCAGTACCACAACTCCTCTCGGCACTTTATCTTGGTAAACATTTTGCCACAATCAGCACGATCACAAATCCACCAAATTCCCCACTTCCCCATAGTACCACAACTCCTCTCTAGGCATGTTATCTTGAGTTATTTTCAAGTCCACAGACATTCAGTGCAATTGATTATGACTTTCCCTGAGCGACTATATAAAAATTCTTAAAGCGTATATGGAATATGTGGTGCTTTTTCATTTGATGAAACCCTACTGTTGTCCTCCGAATATCATCTCCGCCTGGACTCCACTACTCTTTCACAAAACTTTGTGGTGTGACTTACCACGAATGGGTTCATGCTGGGGTCCGATGTTTGTGGTATTCACGACTTGAGAGAACCTTGATGTGTCATAGAGTGGCCTGGTGGTATAGGGCACTGGATCGCTGAACCTAAGGATGGGGGTTCAAGTCCCACTCTCCACAAGGTTGTCATTGTCCTCCCAGTGCAGCTAACTGGGTGATCAAAGGTCTCTCACTGTCTATGGTGAGAGGTTCATGTAAAAGAACCATTGCTGACTTTCGACAAGAGTAGTTGCAAAGCTGTCAGTGTGTTTCCGCCCTGCGATGCTCTGCCCTCGTCCGAAGTCGGCTGGGATGGGTGCCAGCCTCCTCACGACCCTGATTAGGATTACGCGGTTACAGAAATGAAATGATGTGCCATTGTAAGAGATCTTCATGAACTTGGAATATGATTTCTTCAACTTTAATCCCTTAGGTGCACCAACCTCTTTATACCCCAGGCATGCTATGAGCATGCTCAAATCATGGCGCTTCAGTCTTTTTTTTTTTTTTAATTGCAGAGGATCACAGATATTGTGCACTAATGTAAACCCAGAGTAATCAACTTTCTGCCTCGGTAACTACTGCAGCTCTGTAGATCTCCATTGTTCTCTATGATTGATATAATTTGATAACCGCAGCATTATTCTTCTATAACTGAACAACAGTGTTTAAGTGATGTTTAAGGGATGGGAACTACAGTATGTAGAAACTCTAAGTTGAAACAGAGCATTGGGATGAATCAGGAACAGATCCAGAAAGCATAATGACCCTCAGCTGTTGATTTTTTTTTTTACAATTACAAAAAACCCCAAACAAACAAAAAGCGTATCAAATTGGTTTGAAAAGTGAAAGGTTTTTATTTCTTTTGAATATTTTACATCAGCTTTACCTATGCACAGGTCAGCCACCCCGTTTCCCACCACATTAATCTCACACAAACACATTCTATAGTGTAGGAAAAGCTGCACATTGCAGATAAGCTGAAGTTGGGTCTGTAGCGTGATAAAGACATTCTGGGCCTGTGACATCACTGGCTCTCAGGTGAACTTGTGATCCACCTGCATTCAACAATATGGCTGCAGTCAATTGTGATCATAATCATTACTACATGAACATTTGTGATACAAAAACCACGGTATAGGGCTGCATGGGTTGTACTTCGACTTTTCAGATTAAATAGAACTGCATACAGTTTATGTGAGCTCAGCTAATTAGCAAATGCTAGAAGATTTAATTTGAGACTAACTGTGCTTGAGTAATTGAAAACTGACTTATTAGATACTGATTAACTGGAGTGTCATAGAAATGTAGTTTAATGTTATCTGTTAATAAATAAATTGCTTTTAGCTTAGTATTTTGATTTGTGACATCACTAGTGAATAGAATAATTTTATTCATAAAATAGGACAGAGGTCACAGCTGAAGTCAAGGGCTGCCAGTCGTGCAGCACTGGATCACACATCAAGTACATCAAGTATTGCTGTTAGTGTTGTGATGATTCTGTAGTAACGTGATCATAATATGGCAATTAATATTTAATATGCAGCCTTACTGTAGTTAATCTTTACTGTACTAACTCAGCCAGGACAGTGCACTAATCAAAATAAATCATGAATCTCAGACTCACAATATAATCGTATGTTTAAATTGAGTGGGTGGGGTTAAAGCTTCTCTTGCAGTCTAAATGCACTTGAGCACAATAATAGTTTTGCGGACCTGCCTGAGCGAAACACTTACAATTACAAAACAATACAGAATCCACATGTGAAGATACAACAGTGAATTTAAAGTTTCCAAAGCTGACAATCTTTTTGCATCACAGCAGTCTTTCCATTCTCTGTCCCGCATTCCTGCAACTTCACATTTACTTAGTCCTTCATCCACCAAAACGCCAAAGTCAACCTTCTCTCTCTCTTTCTACCTTTGATGCCTAGTCTAAATTTCCAGAAACACCACTCGATATGACTACAATTCACCAGACTGAGGGCTGTTTAAAGGAACAGCTTAAAATTTATCTCGGTGACTTCTGCTCACTGTGAGGAAATCAGCACCAGGTAGCCCGTTCATCCACCTCTGTTCTGAGGTTACTACTAATACTACTAATACTAATAATAATAATACAAATATCTAATAGTGTTCCCAAAGGTGAGGAGGAAGAAATCAGTTCCTCTGTAGAAAACGTTACTGTGGGGAGGGAACGAGAAAAAAAAATATCACTGACACTGGAGACTCCTTCCGTAAAATGTTAAATAAACGTCTCCTTAAAAGAAGGTGCATCATATCTATCAATTATTTACTAGCTTTAGATTAGGTAGACGACTGGCTATACAACTTGTTCACTGTGGAAATAATAACAATTACAGTAGTACTCATGTAATTCCTTTGATTTGAATAATAACCAAAAGTTCTCTCTCACAAACTAATCGGCTGAACCACTTTATACTACCAGGGTAGCGGGAAGGCTGTGTCTATATCGGTCGACACTTGGTGAAGATGAAGTACACTATGAACCCAGACCATCACCACACACACACAAAATCATTCACCCTTACACCTAGAGTATAGGTGCACATAGGCCCAGTGAGCATGTCACTGTGAGAGGAAACCAAATGGACTCCTCAATGCAAACTCCACACAGAAACACCCGGGAGTCAAACCCAGGACCTTCCTGCTGCACGGCGCAGGTGCTAAATACTATGCCATCATGCCGCCCTTATAGCCAAAAGTACCAAAAAATTCTCAAGCAATGTGGAATATAATTATATACTGTACGCCACATGTTGCTGTAAGGGGCAGGGCAATGTTTAGTTGAGGGTTGAGAAAATTTCAGGTCAAAAAAATTAAATTGGCCATGCAGCACAAATATCTTTAAATTTATATGAATACACTCGAATATTAAAAAAAGATTACAAACTGCACCTTTAATTTAAAAAAAAATTCTACTTTCTGCAAACCTGTTCACAAATCCACGGCTCAAGTGACACATCGAGTATGATTATAGTGCTGCGCGCCTGACAGCCACACGTACAGTATAACAGTACACAAGCCAGTGGTGTAGAACGTTTTTGTTTCAGCTCACACACAACTTCTAAATAATGAATGTGATTTGTTCTAATCAGAATGTTCTCACTATTCGGAACAAATTATCTCAACCAATCACAAATTCACAGATGCTCGATAGTGCTGGATGCTAAACTTTAACCCGCAATTAGCCACACGTGTTTACACACAACATTTAGACTCTTTCACATGATTCAGTCCATGAAAAATTAAAGAATAACAAAAATAATAAACTAAAAAAATAACCCGGCAAAAAACATGATTATCAGGATTAACGTCATCCTTCACAGCATAACGAGCAGCTAGAGTACGACCTCGATTCACATAGCAGTTCACACAAGCAACAAAACCCAGTGTTTTGCTAATACTTCATTTTTCAGTAGTAGGTTTCCTTCTCTGTAGAGATTCACCGACTTCCTACTATGTAAACAAAAACCATGTGCAGTATTTACAAAGAGAGGAAACAACAGGTTCAATAAGTTAAAAATGTATATACAAGGGAAAGAAAAGGCAAAAGTGAGGCTGTAACTTTACGCTAATCACAACATACATGTTCAAGTTCGTACCAATCTCGAGTGTGAGTTTCGGGTGTGTAGAATTCCATTAGCCTCCATGTTTCTAGTCAAGTCCATGACATTCAAATTATCATTAATAATTAAAGTTAATGCTTACGGTTACATTTATTATGGTTCCTTATATGGTGTGGATTTTTTTTTTTTAATTATTTATTTAAACCATGCCATGTCTGAGATGCGATTACATGTATCGAATGTACACACACATCCAGTGTAGTAAGCAGCATGCTGGGTTGTATTAACCATGTGGTTGGATTTTCAGGAAAACAGGCAGGCTGTGGTCAGGACAGAATGTAGCGCAGCACAAATGCCAGTGTGCGTTGCGTGTTGAAGTGGGACTCTATCCCTGCCTACCTGTTGCGTGGAAATAGTCTGATCAGCACGGTTTCACAAAGCAAAGCAGACACAGCTGTTCGGTTGAGCACTAGCTGCCAAAATAAAGACTACTGAATATGTTGGAGGATGAAAATGACATAACAGTGTAGTTCTGATTTGAAACCACGAGGCAAACCTGTCTGCTTTGCTCCACCCTCTTTAATCTTTAATACCTCAATCACCCTCTCTCTAACTCTCTCTCTAACCAATCAGAGAACTTCGTCTTGAGAGGTCCACGTTGCTGGTGCTGAGTCCTCTACATTCCGATAAACCACCGTTCACATCCTGAAAACACAAAATATAGATGATATATGTGAAACACTGAAAGATTGTGTGTGTGTGTCCATCTGTCCATCCACATGCTCACCTGTGAGGTCTCCTCTACACTCTTATTGAGGAAATTCAAAGAGCTCGCTCTTTTCATCCTTAAAATACAAAGCATGTGCACATCAAGATTAAGAAACTAATAGGAATCATTGTGAGTCAACCACTACTGCTGGACTCATTCATCCTCACCCTGGGTTAAGCAGTTCCTGTGGGACGCTGCCCTGCAGTTTCTTCACCAGCATCTCACTACTGCGCCGCAGAACATCCCGGAGCTTCCCGATGGAGGCGCTGCGCCGCAGGGAGCCGCTCCCGTCCTGCAGGGGGCAGTAAAGCACAGACACACCGCTCTAATCTCTATCTGAAATCTTTCTATGAAGTCATGTTTTATACAAATCCATCAATTCTACATCCAGGAGGATTTTTTTTCTCCACGTTTTATACACTTGCAAGGAAATGCTATAAAGCAAACAAAAAAAGTAAGGAAATCTTTTAGTTAAAAGTATGACACCACACCATCCGCAGAATGATATAAGTATATAAATATGCAAATATATGTAGACTAAGGAATTTCAAAAAGTCAGTACTACACTGTTTAGATTCCTGCTCTAATATCTCCAGGATATTTTATTTATTTTGCTTCTCTTATGTTTTATATACAAATGAGAAACTAGGCTATTATAATACAGCCAGAACATAAAAGATAACATGTACTGTACAAACCCCGCTCCACTCAGACTCATCTCCCTCAGAGTCACAAGGGCCTCCAGATCCATTCAGCCCCTCCCTACTGTGCCGCTTATCTCCACCTGGGGTGCCATCCTTCAGCAGCTCCACCACCTTACTCTGGTTAATAGCATCAATGCCCTATAGTGTATTATTATTATTATTAAGTTGTACATTGATAAAATGTTATGGTATAAATTAACGTAAGAAGATCCAATGTACATGCATGTGGTACCTGTTTGCGGTTCTTTGAAGCACACGCTTCCAGCGTCTCAGCGGCCTCCAGCTTGCCCTGTCGGCGATAGAGCGCCCCCAGACTTCTTAATGTGTTAGTGACTGTAGGACTGTCCACTTTGCAGGCCTTGTACCAGCTGCCGTACTCACCATAGGGACCAGAGTCCTTCTTCTTCTCCTTTTATATAAATACAAACAAACAGCGTGATCCAGCTGAAGTCATGAGTATGTCAAATGTATAAAGGTGAAGTTTAAAACAGTCCCTCCGAACAGCAATCAATTACAGCAGGGGTGCTCAATCCTGCTCCTGGAGATCTACCTTCCAGATGACTTTATCTCCAACCCTGATGTGGCCCATGTGACATGTAATATCCAGTCAGGTCTTGATTAGATGATTGGATGGTTAGATGGGCATGATTAGTGTTGGAGCGAATGCCTTCTGGAAGGTAGATCTCCAGGAGCAGGATTGAGCACCCCTGAATTACAGGCTCCTAAATTAAACCATATCATATAAGACAGTGGTCCCCAACCTTTCTATCACCACGGACTGGTCATTGCTTGACAATTTTACCCCCCACCGGTCATTTTCAAAATAAAAGTTTTTTCATAAATAAAAGATCGTTCAGACTCAGATAATAAATAAGAAAGAAAAAAATAAATAATTATTTCTTATGCGGCCCGGTACCAAATAATCCACAGACCGGTACCGGTCCGCAGCCCATGGGTTGGGGACCACTGACAAGACACAGTGGTAAACTTGCTTCATACTGAGGCCTGAGGGCAGTGGTGTGGCTTAGCGATTAACGCGATCCATTACAAGATCAGAAGGTCAGCGGTTCAATCCCCACGATCACCACTGTTGGGCTCTTGAGCAAGGCCCTTAACCCTCAATTGCTCAGTTGTATTAAAATAAGCATTTTGAGTCACCCTGAATAAGAGCGTCTGCTAAATGCTGTAAATATAAATATCTTTACTTTCTGTGGCCTGAGGCAATGGGTTTTATATTCAGAGTGGTGGAGGACCTGTTCACCTCACCTTACTCTCTTCTCTTTCTTCAGCATGCATCCATATGGGTTTGTTATCACCTAGAAAAAAATTTAAAAATTACAAAAACAAATTAATTTTTAATTATACACATTATTCACACCATCACGGCATCCAGAGAAAGAACCAAAGACCTACAAGATTATTATGATATTCTGTTTAATATAAGCAACCCACACACATAGCTGTGCGCACTAACCTACCAAACATCATGCGTTTATATGTGTGCGTGTTTGAAAACAGAAAGCCTTTAGGTCCATGTGTTAGTACGGTCATCATGTGTGCGTATGTCTGCAGATGACTGTATAAAATAGGGGTCAGATCATTGAGTACTAACTGGTTTTCAGGTTTGTCATGTGACCAGAAGGTGGTTTAAGTGCGTTTGTGAGTTAAAGTGTGCGGGATTAAGTTCACACCGCTGTAAACTAAGAAAGGAACGCCAGGTTTGCTTACTGTTAACAGAGCCGAACTGCTTCTCGTGAGCACGGGTCAGGATCTCTTTGTACAGAGCCTCGGCGTCTTTAAACTTGCCCTGTTTCAGGTAGCAGGTGGCCTGATAAGTAAAGAGCAAAAACTATTGAACTATTTTATTCTCCAATACTACATCACCAAGAAAATGCAACCCTGCTGTAGCAAAAAAAAAAAAAAAAAAAAAAAAAAAAAAAGGTTTACCAGGTTAAAATATAACCAGTGACTTGGGAATGGGATGGGAATCATGACACCTACAGTAGAAATATCATGTGATCTCACCAGGTTGTTTTTGGTTTTCGCCACATTGGGGTCATCAGCCCCTAGCTGGCTCTCATAGATCTCAAGCGCACGGCTGTAATAGTACACCACCTCCTCGTACTTTCCCTGGTTTTGGCAAAGCAGTGCCAGGTTATTCAGCTGTTTCGCTACATCAGGGTGGAACATCCCCAAAACCTACAAACATAAACAAAGACATGTTAGTTTGCATCACTTTCTAAATCATTTACTGACAGTTGTCTCTCAGCTTCCGGAACCAACTGAAACATCTTCGAGATTTGTTACATTGTCAGGGTCAACTTGGAGCGGTTTTGGAGCCTATCTCAGGAATACTAGGCTCAGAATGGGATATACACCACAAATGTGACACCAGTCATTTATAACAGGGGTCCCCAACCACCGGGCCATGGCTCAATTGGTACCGGTCCACAGAAATAATAATTATTTATTTCCGTTTTATTTATTATCGGAGTCTGAACGATCTTTATTTTTGAAAAAATAATAATTAGTTCTAGTGGGACTCTGCACAAAAAAAACCCTTCTATGATATCTTCAACAAAACGTGTAATTGAATATAGGCAGCCGAAACTGCAGTGTGTACATAGCCAGCCTTTTATATTCATATTTGCTCTATTTGATTGATTTATAAGGAATAAAACTTGTATTTTTAAAGAGTGTACATTTTACAGTACCATCACTCACTTATTTTTCAAAACACTTCAAGTTTACCAGTGTTGGTCATCCTTACAATATAATTTCTGCATATGTAATACATTTAAGTGACACAGACGTTTATTTAAACGTGAATAAGCAAATAAATCGGGGATTTTATCCAGTAGATTACTCGCCGTGTACTGGAGCGTGCGGCTCAGTGTTCTTCCCCCCGGAAGTAGTGACGTGAATGTGTTGGGCAGTGTTGATGTCTCTTGTGAAGACAAACTTGTGACTCTGAAGACGTAAGTGCTGCCAACGATGGGCGTGACGTTAAGTCCAAAATGGCTTACGCAGCGAACGTTCTGCCAACTCGACGTTGCTGTCGTCAGTTAGTTTAGAAGGAAAAAAAATAAATGTTGTCCATGATTTCGGAGTTTGTTGTTTGTGTAGCTCACAACTGAACAATAACGTACAACACTATACAGGTCGGTAACATAGCGCAGCAAACCCAACGAATTTACGTCACTACCCCACTGGAACAGCCAATGAGAAAGGATGTCTCTGAGCATGCCTTGAGCTGTAACACTTGCACACATGAGGAGACTAGAGCCTATCTCAACTGACATTTGGCAAAGGCAGGGTACACCTTGAACGGCTTTTATTGCTTCCAATTAATATAGTTATAATTTGTACACCTGGTTTTTTTGTTTGTTTGTTTTTTTACTCTGCTAGCGTTTGCCCGCAATTCTGCTTTTAGTCACTGTGGGCCATATAAGTATTAAATAATATTTGGATCATGCTTCATACTTTTATCTGACTGCAATTACAAAAACAATGATATAATTGTGTAATCTATGTGACGCCGCACCTTCTCCCTGATCTCCAGCGCTCTCTTGCACAGAGGTTCAGCTTCCTTGTACTTGCCCCTCTTTCCGTACAGCACAGCCAGGTTGTTAAGAGTCGCAGCTACGGCATGGTGATCCTTCCCCAGAGTCTTCTCTCGGATTGCCAGTGCGTCATTCAGAAGATGAGCTGCCTCTTTGTACTTATTCTGATCCCTACACAGAGGAAGGGTTGGTTTTTTGTTTTGTTTTTACACTAGTTTTGTTTTTACTGATAACGAAACATGTTTTTCCATGACACGTAACGATCTTTGTTGTCCTGACCTGTAGACGAGAGCAAGGATGTTGAGCATGGTGGCAACGTCAGGGTGGTCGTGACCTGAGGTCTTCTCCAGGTCCTCCAGGGCTTGTTTGCAGAGTGGCACAGCAACCTCGTACCTTCCCTGAGAGGCGTACTGAATCACCAGGTTGTGCAGAGTCCTGAGCCTAGCTGGGATCTCATATCCACCCTGCTGTGCTGCTACCTCGCCCCGACGCTGGGCTGAAACGAAGCAAAAATCATTACAATAACGCATCATTAATAATTACAACATAGCGGTTTTCCTCAGCACCACTCCCATTCTCACCTGGTGCATGATCATCATCATTAGGGAACAGATCATCCAGAATATCCTTTTCCTTTTCTCCGGTTTTCTCCTCTGAGGGTGCGGTGTCGTCGTCGAACTTGCGGATCTGGTTCATGAACTCGAGGTGCTTTTTCTCTTCTTCGAGTTGCGCCACATTCTGCTCGCTCTTCTGCAGCTTGTGCTGGGTGCTAGCCAGTTCATCTCGCAACCACTGGTTCTCCTGGCACAGACGCCGCACCTGAGCTCGCAGTTTCTGCTTCTCTGACTCCACTGCACTCAGGTGACCAGACAGTGCGATGATCACCTGCAGGGAATAAAAGTGCTGACTCCTACTTCTGTATATTACATAACACTGAATAAAACAATGTTAAAAAAGTGAGAGAAAAAACGAAGTTTTGTTTTTTTCCAAGCTGCTCCTTTAAGAAGCAAAACATGGTAATCCAATTAGAATAATTGCTGGCTGAGTTTAGAGAGTTTATTAGAGGCACTGCATGCTTCACATCACTCCTGTTGAATTAACTGCCTATCAGAGAGAACGAGGCCGAGAGAGAGAGAGACAGACAGACAGAGAGAGAGAGAGAGAAAGACAGATTACCTGCGCCTCCCCAAGGCCCAGTTCAATGGCCTCCAGGCTCTTTCGAAGGACACCCGATTTTTCCTGTGCAGCAGGAGGTGGAGTACAATCTAGCAGCGAGTTGAGGAGCTGAGCATGCTCGCCCCGCAGCGTCTCCAGCCCTTGCATCACCGCCTTTGTGTTCAGAACAATCTCATCCTGACTCAGCCTCTCCAAAGCCTCCTCCCTTGGATACACCATAGTGGACATGGCCCGAGAGCACTCCTCTTACTATCACAAACAGCTGCTGGAACAACAAGAAAAAGAGACAAGTTGAAGCTATAAATTTATATCACCTAAAGAAAACAAATAGCCAAACAAAACACTTCACTGCAGAAGCCTTGAGCATTTTACCAATAACCTGAGCATCTCTCTTTTTTTCTAATGCTTATTAAATTAATTCCTATGACTTTCATATCAGATTTCCCAGCACAGATCCGGCAATTCAATTCCGGGTTCTCTGGGGAACATCCTTTTAAATTGAAAATAAATGTTTGTGAATGTAATGAACCATAATGAAATTCCGGGCCTGTTCACATCAAGCATTTTAAAGCATGAACAATGGGAAAAAAATTAAACCGGAAAGCTGTATCCAAAACCGTGGAACACAAACAATGGATGTCAGGAGTCCATTAAGTGGTGTGTTTCATCATCGCCATCATCTGTCTCCTCACTGACTGATTACAGCACTTCTGTATCAATATCCGTGTTTGGTGGATCGAAAAACACTCTCAGTGGATATGTGACCACCATGAGGCTGACATCAGGGAGAATGCACGCAGTCAGACTCAGCTCTTGGCTCTCTCATCTCACTCTATAGATGAGTAGAAGTACAATGCTGTGCATGCAAGTATTATTTTGCTGTGAACTGTGAGGCAAACGTCCTCAACCCTGAGATCCTAAGTAAGCAGAATTTCTAAAGTAAAATGGTGCATTTCCCTCTGCGGCCTCTAGTGGTCTCCCTCCTTCCTCCTGCCTCCATCTCCACACCCTGCAATGCAGCAAGATGCTGAACCGCAATCAAACAACGTTTTATACATCACATTGTTCTCTGATCTATATTTAAACTTGTAAATTCAAAGCAAAGGTGATCCTTTGGTAGGAGAAATATGGGGGGGAAATGATCAGAGATGCTGTCTCATATACAGAGGAGACATGAAGGTGACCTGGGAGCATTAGGCCAGAGTCAGAAACAAAACAGTCATATAATAAGCGTCAGCATCACTAATTAAGTAATTTACTGAGGTAAAAATGTACAAAATGAGTATCATCTCTGCATTACATAGAAATTCAAAGATATCATTGGGAATATAAGATGCGTATGGAAACTTAATCAGTTAACCTTTAACACCAATCTGCTTCATTGCATCAAATATATGAATATTAATGTGTTTTATCAGTGAAAAGTACTTCATATTTATATATTTACAAGCAAAATATCCTATTCGAAAAGGATACCAAGAGAAAATCGACTGACCTCCGAGCTAGCTGTTTTTAGCATTAAATGCTAAGCATTTCGACATCATACAAGAGCATCATCAAATAATAACAGGTTTAGTCAGATGTTAACAAACACTATTGTTTACTCGTGTATTTACCTTCTTTGTTTACACGTAGGACTTTCCTCGAGGTTGGAAGTAGTGTTTGAGATTAAGCTTGTATATAAAAAAAAATCTCGTTTCAAACCAAATTCCGAGTAAATCTTACAGAATGTATGGGAAAGCAGTGCTTTCCAGCTCAAGCATCCTACAATCCCCTGACTGAGAAATCACCTGACCGCTCGCGCGGTACCGTTTGGTTGTTATTGTTGTAGTTTGCTCAGCACACAATGGGTAAAGTTTCGTCCCTGACCCCACAACACTTCCCCCCGTCCATTCTCGAAGGCGTTTTCTACAACAAATAAATAAATAAATAAATAAATTACACTACGTATTCAGCACAGGAGCTTTGGGAGAGTTTTCGTGACTGACAGCCGCAAACTGAAAATGGCTGTTTGTGCCAAGCGGCTCCCAGAATCCATCACGGTGTGATGTCATCGTCCCGCGCGCTCGCCCCCTCCTCCTCCCTCATTGCTCCCCTCATTTAAACACCCACTGTGTTTTCCCTCACAATGAAGCTCACTTCACATTTGGATGTTTCCTCTCAAGACTATGCCAGACTTCCTAGAAAATGTGTCCCTATAATCCCAAAATTATTACATTTCCCCATTTTTAACAATTAATAATATGCTAACATAAACAATATCACGAAACTTTTATCAACAGATGAGGTTTGGTTGTTGTTGATGAACATCCCATTGCTGACGTAATTATAACAACCTTCATTCTTCTGGGAAAGTTCTCTGTTACTGTTTAGAGCAGGGGTCACCAACCTTTCTGAAACTGAGAGCTACTTCTTGGGTACCAATTAATGCAAAGGGCTACCAGGACCATACACACTTCTGAAATAACTAATTTGCTCAATTTATCAATAATTTTATGGTGTTTATCATTCATAATTAATTATATTCATCTGTCTGAAGATATTGATTTGATTTTTTAAAACATAGCAAAAAAAAAATTAGATGCAGGATGCAGCTCAATGGGGAGTGGCACTATGGAGCCACGGGCCTGTTCTTAAAATAGCAGTGAACCTCATGTTGATCTCATGTTGATCTTGCAGGCGACCTGGTGCCCACGGGCACCATGTTGTTGACTCCTGGTTTAGCGAGTGGGAATCAAACAATAACGTGGGCACTAATGGATGTCAAGCTTGGTCTGGAGAGCAGTTAGCATTCCAGCTCATCCTATCACAAACATTCATTCATTCATTTTCTGAATCACTTAATCCTAATTAGGGTCAAGGGGAGGCTGGCGTCCGTATCAGCTGACTCTGGGCGAGGGCAGAGTTTCCCCTGGACAGCTCGCCCAGGGCAGTGGTGGTCTAGTGCTATAAGGCGCCGGATCGCTGATCCAAAGGTTGGGGATTCGAGTCCCACTCTCCACAAGGTTGTCACTGCCCCCCCCCCCCAGCTAACTGCAGCTAACTGGGTTATCAAAG
This sequence comes from Plotosus lineatus, assembly GCA_024760905.1. Taxonomy (NCBI): domain Eukaryota; kingdom Metazoa; phylum Chordata; class Actinopteri; order Siluriformes; family Plotosidae; genus Plotosus; species Plotosus lineatus. The sequence continues at coordinate 28,028,953 of CM045745.1, forward strand.
GCTGGCCATGTCTCTCACTGTCTATGGTGTGAGGCATGTAAAAGAACCATTGCTGACTTTCGACAAGAGTAGGCTGCAAAGCCGTCGGCGTGTTTACGCCCTGCGATGGCCTGGCGAGCTGTCCAGGGTGTACTCTGCCCTCGCCCTGAGTTGGCTGGGATGGGCACCAGCCTCCCCGTGACCCTAATTATGATGAAGCGGTTACAGAAAATGAACTGAACTGAGCTCGCCCAGGGCCATCATAGGGCAAAAACTCACTGACTGCTATGCAGGCTACTTTTGATGAAAGTCAGCAATGGTTCTTTTACATCCCTCCACCATAGACAGTGAGAGACCTGGGCAGCGTTTCATAACCCGGTTAGCTGTACTGGAGGGACAGCATTGACAGAGGCACTTGAATCCCCAACCTTTGGGAACGGTAATGCACCACTTTACCACCACTTCCCCTTATTAAAGAGGCACATTCACTTCCCTATATCATTATAGGTAAAGTCTGTCGGGTTTTTACACTCGAACCTAGTGGCTCATCAGGCCGGTGATTATCCCCGGTTTCCATAGCGTGAAGCGACTAGGAGTTCAACTCCTCCTGGATGGGACGCTGGTCCATCGCAGGTTACCTTCCCAGTATATTTTACTGGTACCCCTTTATACTGCTGGGTGAACAGAGGCACACTTGTGGTTGAGACCTTGCCCAGGGGTCTTAGCACAGTGGGGGTCTAACTGGGATTTGAACACACAACCTTCCAATCATGAGTGCAGCACCATAATTACTACACCACCGGCCCCACATCATTATATTACTGTATATATCTTCCCTGTAACTCTGTATTAAATAACCATGAAATATAGTGTTATCTCTTGGAAATTAAATGGAATCAACTACGAGGTCTTTCTGAAACCATTTGCTTACTCTTGTGCATGAGTGTAAATGACCCTTATTGCACCGGGCCTGATGACATTAGTAAAGATTGCCATCTTAAGGCGAGCGTGTTGTTTACGACGCAAGTGATCCACACTTATTTTCAGGTGTTTATTTAGCCTTCAGGAAAGCAAAAGAATACAGTCATTCACCCAAAATAAGTTGTTTCGAAAGAAAAATCTCAGACACATCTACCAGCCTCTAGCTCTCATTGGATCCCCAAAGTTCCTCTGTGGTCCAATAAGAACCCTCCTTTTATACCTTCAAGTTCACCATCTATTCAGTTTGCCACCATTATTTTCTGGCATTACACTCACTGAGATTATTTACTTTATGCATATCTAGTGCCCATTCCACATTGGTCTATCATGGCATCATGCCTCAACTTAACCCAGCAGATCTCAACATAC
>CM045745.1:28035281-28047781 GCA_024760905.1 Plotosus lineatus
CGCAGTTCAGCGCTCGTGCCCCCGCATACTCGCGGATTGGCGAAAAACCCGGAAGTAACTGGCACGTGATTCAAATTTAGCCAGTGGCCAGGAGCTTTTGTTTCTCCCTCCTGCTGATTGTTTTGATTGTTTTGTTTCTCCCTCCTGCTGATTGGTTGCAGATGATGTGTACACCTCTTTTTTTCTCCTTCGCTCACGTTATGAACGCAATTGCCTGAATTGTGATGTTATTTCATGCGTTTTTAATGATTATTTAATCCCTATGATGTCACTCAAATGCCCTGCATCTTCTCTAGCTTCTGGTAAGGAGCCTAAGGGCTTTATTAATTCATAAATATTATCACAGTACAAAATTAAAAAGTTTTTATTAATCATTACTAAATTGTACTACATTATTATTGTATTAATGAGTAAGACTGTCTATAGAATGTGTTTAAGAAGCATATTTTAGCGTATGGAATATAATGCATAGGGTTTTAAAACTGCGTCAATAAGTCGCAGATTTTCATGATCCGCGGGAAGGGCTGGAACCGAACCATCACAAACAAAACGAGGGCCTACTGTATCACAAACTTTCCAACATGAACAACATACAACTAGCTTGCTAACTAGCTAATACTGATGTAGTGGAAACACAACCCAGGAACCAATTAGTTCTGTGACTGTATAATTCGCGTTCAAGACAGGACTGCTGAAGGAACTGTGCAGTTGTAGTTCAGGAGTGATCCGGAGTGCTTCGCTTAATTGAAAAAGCCAGCTTTAGACAGACGGTGTGAATTTAGGCAGTGTTGTCAATGAAACTGAATTATCAAGGATTGTCCTGAATTCAGTTTCAAGTTTCAGATATTTAACCGCCATTAAAAAAAGGAAAAGTATAATACTACAGCCGTATCAAGTAACTTGCCATAATGATTTCACATATCAGGGGGTGTTTTAAGCATTTAAAAAAAAAAAAAAAAAAAAAAGTGATAACCAGACGATAAAATATACCTAAAATTCTACTGCAGAAAGGAGAATATTAATCCATTTTTAAAAAACTATGTAACACTCTGTTCCTCTCTAACAATATTTAAACCATAATTAATCCTACATTACATTTGTTCCACATTATTTGCACCAATGAGGCATGAACAGTATTGAGTACCACGCCTTTAAATAACACTATTAAACAGATCTCTGCTCTGATGGATAATCGCAGGCAACAGCATCCTTTCATCCAACTTTATACATTGGGATAAACAGATGTGATCCCTCCTTCACTTCAAGCTCCATCTTCCATTTTCGAATGAATACCCCGTAGACGTTCATGATGAAGAGTCACATGGTGTGTGAGTAGGAGAGTGTGGAGTATCCCATTAAATAACCGGGACAGCATGGTGACTGGCAATGATCATGTCGATGCATCATTTTTTTAAAGGGGTCAGTCCACCTCCATCGTTGTGCTTCAGCAGTGAATGCGTGATATGTTTGTGTGTTCATGGAAATGCATAGCTTTCAATACCCAGCAGGGATCCAGCCCATCTACTCTAAAATATGATCAAAATCTGCTGGAGACGCTCAAAAGAGTCGCGCTGGTCAAATGATAGCTTCGATCATGATGTAAATTAGCTTCAATTCTCACTTCCACGAATCAGATACGTTATATGAGATGTGACACATTTTGCTCCTGATGCAGCGTTAAAACAGAAGATAAATAAAATGCTGGTCATTGCCACGGTAACCATGCTGCCTTTCTGTGACACTTTAACATTCGCTAAGGTTTCTATGACGGTTTACATTCGGATTGGCCAGTGTGATCTTTGGAGAAATGGCTCATTTAAAAAAAAATAAATAAAATAAAATAAAATAAAAAAAAACCTATTTGAGCTACATGTTCTAAAAAGGCCACTTTTGTAATTACTCCTATAAACCGAAAACTCAACAGCCTACTGTATGTACAAAATAAGTGAAAATTCACAGAGTCCATGAACACAGCAACCACTTCACTGCTAATCCTAAGCTTCGAGACTGAACTGATGTGAAAAAGGCATAACTGTAAGTGGATAACTGTGGCTGCGTGTCTCGCACAGCTGAACACATGCACAAGTACATAAGTTGCATAATAGCACTAATCATCCTAGTGGATTGTGGGTGTTGGAGATAAATACATGCAGATCGCACGTTTACACCGTTTACTGCTTCTGTCAGAATTCTGATATCATATTATCAGGGCCAATCATTTAGGTCAAAGGTCATGTGAGGGGGGGGTCATATTTTGCATTTCTCTATTTTCGTCATGCTCTGTAACAGGTATATGATTGGTGGCAGACTGGTGGCGTCTGCCGTTTTGTGCTCGTCCCATACAACTGGTGCTTGAGGACCTTTCTGAAATTAAAAGTGACTAGCGCCATATAAAAAGTCCATCTGAGCCACTCCCACACGTCCCACACGCGAGCGCACACACCTCCTCGCTAAAAGGATATGAACATTTAGGCAAGTTTCCTCCGTCAGCCCTACTACAGCTGTGTGCAATGGAGTGACTGCTGCAGTGGGGTGAAGGGGCAGAGCTAGAGGGGATGTGGGCGGTTCCTAAGATGGTGGTTTACTGTAACCAAACAGTCCAACCGGGAGGTACTTCACATGCGTCGGCCACTGAGCCGCGAGCTGGAAGAATTTCACGTCGTTCCATTCCACACCGTCAATGGACACTGAGAGAGAGAGAGAGAGAGAGAGAGAGAGAGAGAATGTGATTATTGTGAGGATAAAAAGGAAAGCACAGAACAAGAAACATGGGGAAACGTAAGAAATTAAAGGAAATGTAGAAAATATGCTGAATATAAAAATGAAATAAAATAAATTGTGCAAATAAAGAAAAATGGAAGGGCAGTGGTGGCCTGGTGGTAAAGGTACTGGACCACTGATCATAAGGTTGGGGGTTCAAGTCCCACTCTCCACGGATTGTCACTGTCTGGGTGCACTAACTGGGTTATCATAGGCCGGCCATGTCTCTCACTGTCTATGGTGTGAGGTTCTTATAAACGAATCACTGCTGACTTTCATCAAGAGGAGCTGCAAAGCCGTCAGAATGTTTCCGCCCTGCGATGGCCTGGCGAGCTATCCAGGGTGTACTCTGCCCTCGCCTGGAGTCGGCTGGGATAGCTGCCCGCCTCCCCGCGTCCATAATTAGGATTAAGTGGTTACAGAACATGAACGATGAGAAAAACAAGGAAGAAAACAAGAAAAAAGAAGAAGAAAACGAGGGACTAAAAAGAATAAAGAAACAATAGAGGAACCAGGAAGAAATTAAAAGGATAAATAGATCAATAAGTAACTAGATAGACAGCCAGGTAAATAAACAGATAGAAAAGGGAAACTTCAGATAAAGAAAGCAAATGACTCCCAGAAGGAGAATTGCATGGCATCTGTGCAATAAGATGAAATATGAGGAAAAAAAATGGTAATTAGTGAAAAACTTTTGGGAAATGTAAGCATTGCATGTGCACATTAAACTAATATCTTAAAAATGAGGTCAATCAAATTGGTCTGAAACTCGTCTGGGTGCATCTCCATCCTCAACCGAGTGAGGGTGGGACAACTGTTTCGAGAAATCGAGGGGAAACCCATTTTTTCACAAAGAAAGGCTACCGTGACCTTGACACTAAGCTCAAGGTCATGGTAATCGAAGTTGATCTGCAGCTCATCTGGGTGCATCTCCACACACTGGGGTGAGGGTCGGCCAATCATGGAAACCATTGTTGTCCATGAGGCCACAAACATGATTACATAACACATCCCATTTACAACGGGTGTGAAATAAACAGAGTCGGTGCACTAAACAAAAATAAACAGAAAAAATAGAGAATAAACAATAAGTGAGAAATAACCAGGCAAAAAGAAAAGGAAAAAAGGTGAGGTTTGTCTCGCTTTTCAGGGAAACACTCAATTTATTCTGGAATGTTCTGTGTGTGATTTATTGTGTGATTCCGCAGTGTTTGTTCACAGTGAGGCGCAGGACAGCAGATGTTATACACAACTGTAATAATGTCCCAACAGCTGATATAGGAAATGCCCATGTGTGTGTGTGTGTGTGTGTGTGTAGGCGTGCTGTACCTTTCAGGATGGTCTGCTGCTGCTTGGCAGAACAGATGAGACGACTGATGCCTTCGATCACCTGACTCTTCGAGTCCACCTCCTTCTCTTTCGGCTTCTTACCCAGGAATATGGTTGGCACTGCAGAGGTGAAGAAAGAATCTGACAATGTATTAAAAGCTTAAAAATCAAAGGTGCCAGTGATGTCCGTGTCTATCACACATCTCTCACCTTTCTTGTTCTTCTCTTTGGTGACCACCATCATGGACATGGTGTTGACAGGTGCGTGGGGTTCGGTGGCGCTGGCTCCAGGTAGACGGCTGACCTGCAAGGACCTGAAAGCACTCTTCAGGGTATTCTTACAGCCTGTGTCTCTCCTCTCGCCCTCACGCCGCTTCTCAGCCAGAGACGCCAACCAGTAGTCCACCTGAAGACCGATAGCATCCACCCCGGGAGACATGCTGGGGCTCCTGGGATGGAGACGTAGAGGGACATGGACAGTTTAACACTGTGGGGGTTTGTCTAATAACATGCAACAATGACACGTCAACAATTAAATTAATAAACTCGAAAGGTACAAGCACTACAATTCAGCCTCAAGAATTTAACGTAAAACAACATGTACCTGTCGGGAGCCTGCGCTGTACATGTATATCAACAAGGCGCGTGAATATTAAGCCAGACATCACAAGTTTGAATCTGGTTTAATGCCACTGCTATCTGTGGTCGAGAGTCCATGGGAGGAATGGCATGCCCTCATTTCTCTGTCACTCACAGCGATTGCCAGCCAATCATGGGTATCTGTGAGCTCATTCATATGAAGGTGCAGATAGCGCTTTCCCTCCAAGTGTGTTAGACCGTTCCCAAATACACATACGCCGCAATTCAAAAAGAGGCGGGTGGCTAGCATTGCATGTCACAAAGGGAGCTTGTGCATGCTTTTGCCCTTCCCCGATTGGTTGTGATTGTGTGATAGGGAAGGTAATACCTGATGGGTGGGACTCGGACACAACAAGGAGTAGGGAGGAAAATGGGGGATGGGTCTCCAAAAAAAAAAAAAAAAAAAAAAAAGTGCAGTCAATGATTACAGAGAATACAATCTTCTTGTCAGTGCTCCTTCAGTGCACCAAAAAAAATAAAATAATGTATTCTCATTCCCTGGGCAACAACACAAACACCACGAAATAAACAACACTCTCATCATCTCTACAGGTCGTCATCAACCAGGTGGTGTTTGTGCTGTGCACATGCACAAATGCTCCCTGCTGCTCATTGGTCGGATTAGTGTTATGTGGCTCACTCTGATCCACTTTCCCGTGTTCCTAGATAGAAAGTCAGACCTCAGTGTGAACACCACACTTTTTTAGCACTCCCACAGGACATGTGATTGGATATAAATTTTGACCGAATTTGACAGTAAGTATGTTGGATTAGAATCAGTGACGGCTCCTTTTAAGCTCTGAACAAGTTACTGATGTGAGCAGGATGATGACGTTACCGCCACACACTAAATCATTCATTTGATTTGCCGCCTTCTTAGTCTTGAAAGAAAAATCAGGACTGACTCATTGAGAATTTATGTAATTTACTGGCACAGGCAAGAACAGCGGTAACACACCGAATCCCTCAACTTTATACAAATAGAAAGTGAAAGGATTTGCCAACCACCAATATTTTTACAAGCTGGGAATCTTCTTCAGGTTTTATACATTTGTTTCCATTTTCAGAATTCTGCAGATGTAATTTCAACACAAAATGGTGAGAACCGATATCCGCCTTCTTCTGCATACATAAGCTCACCGATGACTATGACTGGCTAGTGCCACAGTGATTGACAGGAAAGAAAGCGCCCACATACCCAACTTCACTGTCTTGGACTGCCGGCTACAGGCATGCGTGATCTTTCTCTGACTTGAACTTCTGGTGTGTGTGTCACACTACGTGAGTGCCATTTGTTTTATTTTATTTTTGGATTTTATATTAAATATATCAGGATGTAAAATGAAAGAAATTATGTTGGAGAACACAGGACTGCAAAGCAATATGAATATATCCATCCCTACACAGCACACACTCACATCTGTACAGCTAAAACAGCACCCATAGAAGGTGAGGAAGGGGGTGTGGCCATCTCTTTAAGACTTCCGGGAGAGCTGTGAGTGGGTGGAGAAGTAGAAGGTACGGCCAGGTTCATGGACACGCCCTCGTCAGCGTCACCTGAAAGCAATAATACAGAAAACACTCAATCTTCAAACGATCTCGGTTTCTTAGTAACACTCGGAGGAGGTAATAAAACCATAAAGACGAACCTGTAGACGACTGTCCTGGTTCAATCAGCCCCACTTTTACAACCTGGAAACACACTTCTGAGTCAACAACACCATCTGATTCAGACACTGTACATTATAATTTTATCAGTTGTGCATGGGTAGCGACTACTTACCCCTATAAAAGGGATAAACTTCTGATAGGAATCCTCCTCCCGCCTGACACACACACAAGTAATGCAGACAAGTCACATGAGTCCATAAAAACATTTAAACAATCATCACTGATACTGGCAATAAAACACTAAAATCACTAATTTGCTGTAGTGAGAAAGTAAACATTTTTTTTAGATAATAAAGCTGTCATATTATTATTACAGTCAGCCTTCTACTTATGAAATTAATCCGTTCCGAAGCTTTTTTTGTTGTACTGTGGAGGTTTCGTAAGTAAAGGTGCATTTTACATGTAAAACATGTAATTCGTTCCAAGGCTCCCAACACTACCCCATAAACCCTTGAAAAATGATAAAAGTACACCGATTTTATATGAAATATGTGTTAAAAGTAAAAGAAAATTATTTATTAAACCATTTAAACATTTTATTAACATATTAAACCATTTTATTAACACATTTATTAATTAAACCATTATTAAACATTTTTTATTAACACACACACACACACAACACTGTCTCTCTCTCTCTGTCTCTCTCTCTGTCTCTCTCTCTCTCTCTCACACACACACACACACACACACACACACACACAAAACTCTCTCTTTCTCTGTGGTGTTTTGCCGAATGCGGGCTCCGCCCACACGCAGCCCAGAGCTGACGGAGAAATTGTATTTAAATGTTTAAATGGACGGGATGTTGTATTGAAAGCGGAATTACAGTAACTGTTTGAAAGATCACCGGTCCTGATTCAATATTAACTTGCTCCCTTGCGAGATCGGACGTCTTGTCCCACGGAGCACTGTTTTCATGCCTCCTTCTGCTTCAATATCGTTCCGACAAAATCGCCTCCGTCACTGTATTTCCGCTTTTCTGTATTTTCCGGGTCCATGATGGATAACGAAATATAACACTGCAATTGTCAATCTCAAAATAAACTCTCGAGCCAACATTCCTGTTCAACTCTCCTCTGTCACGCCTGTGACAAACAGAAAGTATGGGTACAGGACGTATGGGTACAGTTCAGCTGCCTTCTGGCCAATGGAGGCCAGCGGGGCGGGATGTTGGGAGACAGTTAATGAGAGAGCAACTTGCGCATTCTTTGACTTTTTGAATGGCGCATTTGGCGCTTTTCGTAAGAAGAGGTTGTTTTTGTAAAAAGAGGACGAAAATTTAGGAAAATGTTTTTCGTAACCTGGATTTTTCGTATTCAGAGGCTTTCATAAATAGAAGGCCGACTGTATTATTACTGTTATTATTATTATTATTATTATTATTGTAATAGTGGTAAAAGTGTAAATAGTATATTAGAGGTGCATTGAGGTTTCACTCACGTTCTGTGTTTGCAGGTCAGCATGGCTTCAGCGACGGGGAGCTGATGGGTGAGAGAAGCCCCACTGATGTACTGAGCGATACGACCTGCTACATCCAACACATCTACACCCCCACACACACATACAAGCAAATTAAAACCCCAGCTGTCCTTTACTTCTGTCACACTGGCACTCTCCTACCACCTTTACTCTCGATCACAGTACATTATCCACCATGACATTGTTTCAACAGAACGGTTATGTCCATCCAGAGTCGGGCTCATTTGTAACTGGTATCTTGAATTGATGGCATTGGGTGGGTGGGGGTCAAATACCTCCATAACACCTTCTCCAAACCCATCCCAAAGGTTTTCAATGGTGTGAAGGTCAGGACTGTGTTTTGTCAGTTCATGTGTGAAAAAGACTCCCCATGCTCCCTGAACCACTCTCACTGTACGAGCCTCGAAATTTATATCTGCACCATCAGGGAAGAAAAAAGTCGATTAATGGTATAACTTGTTCATGAAAAAGGCCCGGGCTTGGTGATGGCATTTTCTCTGGGTGCTCTGGTTGCCTCACACATTCCAAAAACACGAACATTAGGCTAACTGGATGTTCCCAGCGACCTTACCAGGATCAAGCAGGTTTGGAAAATGTGTGTGTGTGTGTGTGTGTGTGTGTGTGTGTGTGTGTGATGTGCTTCCCATGGTGTGTATACTCGTGTTAGTTTCCCCGTGTCTCCCAGTTCCCCTGCGCTCCCTTGTCAAACTGACCCTGACCTTATATATTTCAGTTCAGTTCAGTTCATTTTCTGTAACCGCTTCATCCTAATTCGGGTCGCGGGGAGGCTGGTGCCCATCCCAGCCAACTCAGCTCGAGGGCAGAGTACACCCTGGACAGCTCGCCAGGCCACCGCAGAGCAGAAACACGCTGACGGCTTTGCAGCCTACTCTTGTTGAAAGTCAGCAATGGTTCTTTTACATGCCTCTCACCATAGACAGCGAGAGACATGGCCGGCCTTTGATAACCCAGTTAGCTGCACTAGGGGGAGACAGTGACAACCTTGTGGAGAGTGGGACTCGAACCCCCAACCTTTGGATCAGCAATCCGGCACCTTATACCACTAGACCACCACTGCCCCTATGTTATATATTTCACTGCCCCTAATATTATATATTTCATCTGGGGTTTTTTTTTTGGGTTTTTTCCCGAGAACATCTAACAGTCCTTAACTATACGCAATTACAATACTGTAACTCTATTGATACATTTTCTGAAATGTCAATTATTTCTACAGATTTGGACACTTGATAAATGATAACTGGTGATGTTAATCTTCCCAATGACCTTCCTTTGATTTTCATGTTCAACATATCACAGCACGTACCGAGACCGACTCGTCAACATGGGATTTGATTATAAACTGCAGGCTCAGGGTCCTTACAGTCAATGTCATGTACTGTCAGAGCTTGTTTGCAGAACTCTAGACTGTCAGGAAATGGAGCAATAATGATAATCATAATACTAATGTTCTATTTATGGAATTCATGTGGACAGATTCTATACATGATCATCATTATCAGTTTCCCTTCTCGGTATCTTTATTGCTATCACATCTAACAAGGTTAAAACGGTTTCTGCTGTACAGGAAGCGTATGATGCAATATCCCAGTAGTGGCTGAAAGGCTGGATACAAAAAGTGTACAAAAATAAAGCACGGGTTCATTATGACATTTTAATAAAAAAAAATTCAGGCGAGACGGTCTCATTTCACTAATATCATTAAAGGGAACATGAACAACATCCGTAGTCTTTCTGCTGTTGTGAATATGTTAAAGGGGCCGTGTCATAGTTATTTAAAGAAAATAACCTAAATATTATGAATGGTTTTATTAAATGAGACGGGGACCGGCGTTATAGTGGTTAGAATGCTAATGGGCTTATGATCGGCAGTGGTGACCTGGTGGTATAAGGTGCTGGATCACTGATCCCAAGGTTTTTTTTTTCAAGATGGCGCAAGGTGACCTGCAGCCAGTTACAAGAGCTCTTCAGTTTATTTTCCTTTTTTTTCTCTTTTCTATTGTATATAGGCGTGTTTCTTTATCTTTTTTCGAATTTTCTTTGTCTTTCTTCAATCCTGCATTTGGGAAACCTACTTTCATGATGCTTTTGTTTTTCTGTGCACTTTTACTTTCACTTTTTGGATCGGCGTCTTTTCTACCGCAGGTCGTTCATTCCCACCGCTGTCAGACTGTACCACGCCACTTTGTAACTGTCTGTGAAAATACCGGTTATGTGCAATAAAAACCCCGTGCACTTTAATCAACCACATCTACCCCACTGACTGTGAACCATATCAACCCATCTACTCTGCACTCAGATACATATACACTTGAATATCGGCCAGTCTACAAAGTTGTTCCCTTCTTTTCTTTTTATTGTATATTATTTTATACTATTTATGTATCTATTTATGTATTTACTTATATAATATATATGTATGCTTGTATATGTATCTATTTTTGCACCCCCTACTGATGGTACCTCAAGAGCCTGTAACAGTGAATTTCTCCATTGTGAGATTAATAAAGCTGTATCTTATGTTATCTTATCGAAGGCCGGTCATGTCTCTCACTGTCTCTGCTGTAAGGCATGTAAAAGCACCATTGCTGACTTTCGACAAGAGTAGGCTGCATAGCCGTTAGCCTGGTTTGCCCTGTGATGGCCTGGTGAGCTGTCCAGGGTGTACTCTCCCTTAACCCGGCGTACCATAAAGTAATCTATAGTATGAACCCTATTGTCTCTTGAGACAGAAGGACGCCAACAACAACAGAGCTTATGATCAAGAAGTGAAGGGTTCGTATCCCAGTTAGATCCACCATGCCAATAACTCCTGGGCAGGGTCTTAACCACAAGTGTGCCTCTGGCCACCCAGCAGTAGTAAAAAAAAAAAAAAAAAGTAAAGTCTGTTGGGTTTTTACACCTGAGCCTAGTGGCTCATCAGGCTGGTGCTTATCCCCGGTTTCTGTAGCGTGAAGCGACCAGGAGTTCAACTCCTCCTGGATGGGACGCGAGTCCATCGCAGGTTACCTTCCCAGTATATTTTTTACTGGTACCCATTTATACTGCTGGGTGAACAGAGGCAACCCCCCCTCTCCCCGCTTCCCAAAGTTTCATTCAGGGTTTTCCGGTTTCCTTATCCAGTCTAAAGACATGCACAATAGGTCAACCGGCTACTCGCATGGGTGTGAATAGTAGTTTAAATGGTGTACTGTGTCTGTGCTAGCAATGCGATAGACTGGCAACCTGCTTCAACAGTGACGGGGACAGGGGTTGTGTAGAGGATAAGGTGGTAGATTACTGATCCGAACCGTTAAGCGGTTTAATCCTCTCTATCACCACTGTTGGGCCCTTAAGCAAGGCCCTTAACCGTGAACTGCTCAGTTGTGTAAAAAGTGATAATTGTAAGTCACATTGGAGAACAGCGTCTGCCAAATGCTGTAAATGTAAAAGTTTAAGTTGTAACCCCATCTCACCCAAAGTCAGCGGTGATTGGCCCTGGGTTCCTCATGACCTTGACATATAAATGGTACAGATAAGTGATGGCATCTCTGCTGAAGAAATAATGCTAATCTTGAGCCATCTAATTTCTGTCTGGCCACAAGTTAACTTAAAAGCATTTTTGCAAATTATGCAAGCAATGCTTCTTTCAGGCTTTTTCCCAGCATCACTAGAGTGCTGTTATCAAACCTACTATCAAACAGAATCCCAGGTGCCTCCACACTTAACAACTATAGACTTTCAATCAGGCTTTCAATAACATCATAGTACTGAAAGAGTTCTCTCAAGGTATTAAATGACATTCATCTGAATGTAGACTCAAATAAAATAACTGCCTCGGTACTGCTAGAACTCTGTGCAGCCTTTGATGCTGTCAATCAAAAAATACTACTCAACAGATTAGAAACCAGGGCTCAGGCTCTCAGAAAATGGCCTCAAGTGGTTCACAACATACTTAGACAAATGGGAAAAATTACTTTTTCCTCTATCGGCACCCCTGAATCTGAGGAATTCTTAATGTTGTATGGAGTCCCACAAGGATCTGGTCTTGGACTGCTTTTGTTTAACTTGTACATTGGCCAAATTCTCCAAGGGTACAAGATGGCGTTTCATAGCTACACAGTCAACCCCTGAATCTGAGGAATTCTTAATGTTGTATGGAGTCCCACAAGGATCTGGTCTTGGACTGCTTTTGTTTAACTTGTACATTCGCCAAATTCTCCAAGGGTACAAGATGGCGTTTCATAGCTACACAGTCAACACTCTGAGATTTGAGTCTCAGGTTGAACATTTTGAGCAAATGGATTTTTTGTTCCTCATTGTATCTATGCCTTAACAAAGTCAACAGCTACATACAACACAACCGCCATTATAAAGTACATCACTGTACAATGTTTAGCCATTCAACAGCTTGCTCTCAGTCCATACTGCCTAAGGCACGTACTGGTGTATCTTATATGCTTCCGCAAAAAGTTATGTCATTTTTGTGGTGTAAATAAATGTACGTTAAAGGTTATTTTGAGGTCAGTAAGTAGTCATAGGTGGTATAAATAGAGTAGATTGTACCCTGGGGTACAAAAATTACATCTTTATTTCTCTGTGTCAGGAAAAGGTGGAAC
>CM045745.1:28052781-28060281 GCA_024760905.1 Plotosus lineatus
AACAGCCTCAAACTCCATCAGGGCTGAACTCATTCATCTCTATTAATGGACGGACGTGGGAGGGGAACAGATCTGGGCCAGGCGTGTGGGTTACAGACTGTGTTTACACACTGGCAGGATTCTGTGTTTAGATCAGCTGTTCGACTGAATCGGTAATAAAGCAGGTCGGTGTGTTTGGGCTGACGCAGCTACAGACTGATTACACAGATTTATACTGGCAGAGATTTGGGTTGATTACAGTGATTCTAGTAATGATGGTGTGTGCAGGAGCTCCAGTGCCAAAACCTGCTATTTTCATCTCCACCAGGGGGCAGTTTTACTCCCTCGTCATCTGCGTATGTGTCCGTTTCTGTGTTTACACTGTACATCCTCACTGTTCGGTTCCTTTGGTCCCACAGGCCTGTCAGTATAATATAAATGGTCGTGTTTGTGTGTCTATAAACAGTAGCGCCATCTGTTTTAACTCCTCAGTTATCCATAATAAAACATCATAATGGAAATAAATGTAATCTCAGGGCCTTTGACCATGGGGTAGCGGTTGCTGCCGGATGAGCCGGTTGGAGTGGTTTAGAAACTTCTGATCTCCTGGGACTTCAACACATAACATCCTCTATCATCTACAGAGAATAGTGGACAACACTTCCAAAATCTAGAGCAGCACTCATAGGGTACACGGGACCGCCACCATGCAGGCTGGATAATGTAGCGGACAGAGCCTACATGGGTACTGGTTCTTATTACCTACACGTTCATCTTACCACATGTTCTATGATGTGTGGACATGAATAAATTTGAGAGAAAAACTTGCTTGAAGGATTTACACGAAGGCTCAGTTGGGGTTTAACCATTGAAGGTCACTCGAGGTCAAAGGTAACTGTCCATCAACACTCATTTTCTATATCTCCAAAACTTTGTGACCTTGATCTGACCCTCACCTTTTACATGGACATTCCAAAATAAAATGACCTTTGGGGCTCAGGTAAGGCGGTGTCTATGCCCAGTTTGGGAAAAATTTGTGCCCCGGTGTGGCCAGGATTTTTTTCACAGTCAAATTCACAAACAAAAAGTTTTGGCTGGAAATAAAAAAAAAAACAACAACAACAACAACAACAAAAACAACAACAACAATCATGATACAGATTAGAGACAGGAAGGCTATGAAAGTGACTCAACGAGCTACTCTACAACCGTGATGAGCAAAAAACATCTCAGAACACACAGCACATCAAACTGTAGTATCTGTTGTTGATGGACAGGAGCAAAACCCAATCATGAGGCCCTCCTGCCGTAGCCGAACTAGCTCAGGGTGCTTTTCAAATCTCTTTGTTTGTAAAGAGTGGTGACCTGGTGGTAAAGGTGCTAGATCACTGATCTTACGGTTGGGGGTTCAAGCCCCAATCTCCACGGGTTGTTACTGCCCCCCCCCCCCCGTGCCGCTAACTGGGTTCTCAAAGGCCAGCCATGTCTCTCACTGTCTATGGTGTGAGGTTGATGTAAAAGAACCATTGCTGACTTTCATTAGAGAACACTGCATAGCTGTCAGCATGTTTCTGCCCTGTCGTGGCCTGGTGAACTGTCCAGGGTGTACTCTGCCCTCGCCCAGAGTTGGCTGGGATTGGCGCTAGCCTCCCTGCGACCCTAATTACAATTAATGGTTACAGAAAATGAATGAATGTAAAGAGTGTTTATTACTTTCACATCAGGGGCTGAACGGCACGGTGGCGCAGTGGTCCACACGTCCACCTCACAGCAAGAAGGCTTGAGTGCGAGTCCCAGCTCAGGTGTTTCTGTGTGGACTGTGCATGTTCTCCCAGTGCTTGTGTGGGTTTCCTCCGGGATACTCCGGTTTCCTCCCACAGTCCAAAAACATGCACAGTCGCCTAATTGGCTGCACCAAAAAAAATCACTACGTCTGAGTGTTAGCTCTGTGATGGCCTGTCCAGCTGTCCAGGGTGTCCTTCACCCTTGCCCAGAGTTGACCGAGATGGAGACCTGCCTCCCCACAACCCTAATTAATTATGTGTGGTGTAAAAAAAAAAAAACTGACGCAAGGCTCATGTGACACTTGCTGTCACTCATACTTGCTATCATCTACGATCTTAAATTTAACGTATTAACAGGAAATAATCAAATAAAATACAACAGTATCAGAGTTTTCACATAAACTAAAGAAAGGGAATGTATTGACTCCTAAATCCCGGCACAGGGTCATAATGTGCTCACTTCAGAGCACTCGCACAAAAATCTCTACACGGATTAGGACTGTCCACTCGCACCGGTCGGATACGCTCAAGCAGGACTCTCGGGTCATTAGGAAACAGTTCATCGTTCTGAAGGATAAACACTGCGCGTCGGGACACTGCGTTTAGAGCTTACGCTGCTCTGAGATGCAACCAGCTGTCACACAGCCTCAGACGTGGCGTGATATTAAACAGAAGGAGTTCAAGACCTTTATAGCGATTTGAAATCTCAGGCACTTCACTGCACTTTTATTACTCTACGGTTAGCAACACTTCCTTCAGAAATATCTCCCTCACTACTCCTTACACTGCATCCCTCTCTTTTTATTTTATCTACTGCACATTAACGTCTCTTTATTTCCCTCCTTTCATTCATCTTTACTCACTCACTCACTCGCTGAATTGCTTAATCCTACCCGGGTCGCAGGGAGGCTGGACTCTGGCGAGTCTCAGGCGACACTGGGTAAAGGTAGAGCACACCTTGAACACCTTGCCGGACTTTTATAGGGTCACCAACACACAACCGGTCGCACTCATACCTGGGGGCGTATCTTTGAACTGCAGGAGGAAACTGGATTACCCAGAGGAAACCCACTGCAATATCCAAGCCTAGGACT
This sequence comes from Plotosus lineatus, assembly GCA_024760905.1. NCBI lineage: Eukaryota > Metazoa > Chordata > Actinopteri > Siluriformes > Plotosidae > Plotosus > Plotosus lineatus. The sequence continues at coordinate 28,055,639 of CM045745.1, forward strand.
CGAACCAGCGTGCCAACCACCATGTGTGACTGTATGAACATTCTGAATGCATCAACATCTTACGTAGATGAGACGTGACTGCATGACTTGACTTTGCCAAACTTGTAAACACCGAGACCAGCGGTAAGGTAAACAGAAAGGCGATCAAAATAAATGTCATCATTGGTCACATGATCGAATCATTTCACCACCCAAGGCACTCAGATTAGAATTATAAAATCTAATCTGAATTTAAACTCGAGCTTTTAAGTAGCACAACAGTAAAGGGTTCGAGCCATCATCTCGAGAAGAAGATATTTGAATCCAGGGTGACAGTATTGAGCCCAAGAGAAGCCTGCGGGGGAGGGGGGGGGCGCACACGATATGACAACAGACATTATTTTATACGGTACAATAATATTATATTCAATTAGATTATTATTGCTCTTTTATTTTATTTTTTTTTTTAGAAAAAAGGAGCCTATGTGTGTGTGTGTGTGTGTGTGTGTGTGTGTGTGTGTGTGTGTGTGTGTGTGTGTGAGAGAGAGAGAGAGAGAGAGAGAGAGAGAGACCTGAGTTTCGGCTTTGGGGTGCTCAGGATGCTGTCCGTCTCCTCCATCTCTGGGCCACTGTCACTCGGGTTATACATCTCCAGACTGTCATAGAGCTCATCGAGGTCCTCCTCCACCTCCTGGATCTGCTCTCGTGAGACATGCTCCAACCCGAAACCGACCTAGACACAGAATCCAACACACACACACACACACACAGTCAGCATGCAGCTGAAAGAACCTCAGCACCTTTCACTCACTCACGGTTGTCAAATCAGGCATTCGGGGTCCGGTTGTGAGCGTGGCAATGTGATAAAAGGTGCAAGAAAAGAAAAAACAACAACATCATCAACAACACACACAATTTAAGTAAACATTGAACTAAAAAACAAATTTTTGCTTCTGCATTTATGGAATAAGAAAAGAAAAAACACGCGAGTAAATCGTAGCATGCTGATCGCACTAATACACGAGGAATTTATGAATGACAAAATCTACGCGCATTAGCAGTCTTCCGTCTGAGTTACATCACACTACACTTCACCGCTAATCCTGAGCACCATTAACTTGCTTAACTGTTATAAAATCAAGCTATCACGACCATACTGCATTACATCATCATATCCTCGTGCATTATTTACTATCATGTTGCTGTATCACAGTGAGTCGAATCACACCAGGCCGAACTGCATCGCAGCGGGGTGAGTTTTAAACCCACCCTGTATGGCGAGATGTGTATCGTATCGCCTCAGTAATGGAGAGGAAGATCCTTAATGAGCTTGGTTAGGGCCCTCCATACGGTCTAACGAATCTTTATCTTGTTTACATCTCCATGTAATATGTTCCATATTGAACAGGCAGTAAACAAAACAATTCCCTTCCGTCGTTATGCTGCAGTGGTATGTCAGACATTTTTCACTCCATATCAAACACTGTGGATTAAAAATATAAGCGTGTTTCCTTTTCTACAGCACAATAATCATTTGGTACTCGTACCTATAGCCGTGTTTTTGAGATATACGCTAACAACACAGAGTGAATCAATTTGACAATAATAAAAAAACAACCTTAATTCTCATCATCTATAATCATCAACCCAACTTATCATGAAGGTGTCTCTTCGCAAGTCAGTTTGTTTTATCTCTTATTATCAGGTCCTTCTGGCTGAAAACAAAAGTTTCCTGGCAAAACATTTACAGCATTTAGCAGACACACCCTTATCCAGAGTGACATCTGTTTATCTTTTTTTAATACACCTGAGCAGTTGAGAATTAAGAACTTTACTCAATGGCCCAGTATTTTTGGTACTGTGCGCTTTATTGTTCACAGGGAAGGCACTAGAGCACGGGGAAATCGTAGTCACGATTAGAGATGCGGAGAAACGCAGAAATCAAACTACAGCGGGAAATGGTGGAGCACGGAACTGAGAGCCAGAGAGATCACAGGGAAGGGGGACAATCTTCTAGCACCGGAAAGAGAGCTGATAGTCTTTATAGCCTGTGATTAAGTGGAATTAGATGTGTGTGTTTAGCATTCCACCCGCGTGTAACAGCCACGCCCCTCTCCAACGCGCATTTCAATACAACTCTTTTGTGAGAAATCATAACCCACTTAAATAAAAATAACAGTGCAGTTAAAGCATAAGAACAATAAGGATAACAATTTTAACCTTTGTGGTGGTGAGCAGTTGGCATACGTAAATGTTGGAGAGGAAGAGAAGAAGCGTATCCCCTTCCATAACAGAGAGGGAGAGAGCAAGCGAATTCCATTCCATAACAGAGAGGGAGAGAGCAAGTGGATTCCTTTATATAACAGCTTCAGGTAAATAAGCTAAAGGTGTTTTTTTCTCTTGCTACTCACTTTGGCATGGATGACTCTTCTTCAGGATGTTCCTTTCTTTTCTTGAAGAACATTTCTAGCGTGGCTTGTTTCTGCCTTCTTTTCAAAACCTCACGGAAGTGGTTCATGACCTCATCATTAAAGGTGTTCACAGTGCTGCTAGCACGTTAGCTTAGCTTCCGAGCTTTAGCTTAGCTTTAGTGCTTTCGTGCTAGCTTTAGCTTTATGAGGGTGATACGTACATAGTACTGTATCAACAGCTTCCAGACTTCCCCAGAACAGTGTGCTTTATCAGCGTGATACAGAGTGTCAACAACTGCTGGACTTCCGAAAGTCGAGCACTTTTCCTTCCTCTCAGTCTGTTTTTTTTATCGCGCATTTCTCGAGTTTGACTTCCGGTTTTTGTTTGGTTTCTGGGACGAAAAAAATGTTTTGTTCGGATTCCGATTTGTTCGAACTCTAGAGCGTTCGGATTCCGAGGCGCCACTGTATTTGTTTTCACTATGTAAAGCTGTTTTGCTACAATGTCAGTTAATAAAACTGCATTAAATTATTCATCTGTTTCAGTTTTGTGTATGTTTATAACAACAAGACCTCATGAGCACAGGAGGGAATGACTATCCTGTGTGAGTGTAATAACTAGGCAGCACAACACTGATTCGTAGAAAGTGAAAAAGACTCGGGACGAGGGCGGGGTACACCTGGAACAACTTGCCAGGCCATTGCATGGCCAACCCCCACACAACCATTCATATTAACGCTTACACCTAGACTGTGGGTGGAAAACCAGAATACCCTGAGGAAACCCACACAACCACAAGGAGAACATGTAAACTCCGCAGAGAAACACTTTAGTCCGGAAATCCAACCGAGAACCTTCCTGCTGTAAGGCAGAAGTGTGAACCACTGCGCCACTGTGGCATCCTTCAATTAAAATTATGATGGCAGTATTTACTAATATGACTGGGCCCAGTAAAGGGGTCATTTACACTCATGTATAGGAGTAAGCAACTGTTTCAAAAGACATCATGTCCGAGTCCATTTTATTCAAGAGATAACATGGTTATAATATTTCAGTTCTTAATAAACCTAGTAAGGGAATTGGCCCTTTAAGAAGACAGAACTCCAAGTTATACAACAAACTGCATGTAGAAGGAACATAACAGAATGAGCATCGACAGACAGAAACATCACCTCGTCAGAAACTTTAAACCTCTTCAGTAGGGCCACAAATTTCTGCTTGATGTTGGGTTGCTGCAAAAGAAAAACAGAGTTCGCTCAAAATGCACATGTGCCCACAAAAAACAAACACACACACACACACACACACACACACACACACACACAATAATGACCACAATGCTGGGTTACAATTACTGGAATTCAAATGAGCAGGTTTTAATTCATACAGAAGTAATAAGTGATGAGAAAACGGAAAGAAAGAGATCCATTTACAAACTCTGCACATACACCGCCCACTGCGCGCGCGCGTGTGTGTGTGTGTGTGTGTGTGTGTGTGCACGTGTGTACCAAATGGAGTTCAGCCACCCATTTATATCTATTAGAGATGATAAACTCTGCCACATAGTGATGCATTATCCTGCCTTATCATGATGGATGGTGGCCGTGTGTGTGTGTGTGTGTGGGGGTGTGTCTGTGTGTGTGTGTGTGTGTGTGGGGGTGCAGCACTGTTCAGTGATTTTTTTTTTTTTAAATTACAAAGCAGCAAAAAGTATCTATACATTTTCAACACAGATGAGATTATGTAGATTATAGAAAGGGAAGATTTGCTTTAATTTAAATCAAAAACGTAAATGTGTGTGTGTGTGTGTCTGCATGTGTCAGTAGTGTAATGACAATCACACCAGGACTTCTTCACAGGAAGGTCAATAAATAACCCAGTCAGACTATATAATTAAAAACACACATATAGCTACTCACAACATAAATAGATACACCGGAGACTCAATTTTGTGTGTGTGTGTGTGTGTGTGTGTGTGTGTGTGTGTGTGTATGTGTGTGTGTGTGTGTGTGTGTGTGTATGTGTGTGTGTGTGTGTGTGCGTGCATGCACATGTGTGTACTTACTCGAGTGATGGAAGCGCCAGATGTCAGTTTACGTCGAGGCTTCTTCTTTCTCACCTCATCATCATCATCATACAGATACTGCAAACAGAAAACACACAAAAAGACTGCTGAACACACATACCTGCTACACACACACACACACACACACACACATGCGTGGGAAGATACACTAATCCCTTCTTATGCA
>CM045745.1:28067781-28095281 GCA_024760905.1 Plotosus lineatus
CACACACACACACACACACACACACACACACACGGAGGGGGCGTTAATGGAAAGCTCTGAAACAATGGATTATATCTCAATCGGTTATAAAGTCATTACTCCATAGTCAGTCATAACCCGCGTCTGGCCTCAGGGACGAGCCCCATAAATGTATTCACAATTTGTGATCTCAGAGGATGAGTCGCTGTAAATCGAAAGCCACCGTCTCCTACAGCAGTGACAATGTTTTTTCCTGTGTGTCATCACACCCAAGTGTGTGTGTGTGTGTGGGGGGGGGGGGGGTGAAAATAGCTTGTGCTACTGCTTTGATTGTTCACCACCACCTCTGAATCATGAGGGAGATGAGCGTGTTTATGTTGACGCTTGGATTGATTTATCAATTCAATATCAGGGCAATCACGAGCGGGATAAATCGCTTTAGGGCAATTTGATCATTAGACACAAACGCACTAGACTTCCTTACTATACTCTCAGACAGACGGAGACACAGACAGACAGACAGACAGACAGACAGACAGACAGACAGACAGTTCCAGGATTGGATGGAGAAGAAAATCGTGAGCACCTGACTCACCCATCCTTATACTATATTTAACAGAAACAGAACCGTTTGCATTGTGCAACTACAGAAGTGATGCCAGTGTACTCAGTGTTTTAGGCTTTATGTACTTTTCACTTCAGGGCTCCCCAAACTGTTTCCTGTGAGGGCCACAAAACTTTTCCTTCCTCTGATGGGGGCCGAGGTCAGTTTGTAACAGAAGAAGTGTGACGATCGCAGGGCTGCCTAAAAATAAACATTTATTGTTTTCCAGTAAGCCATGCATAACCAAATATTAATAATCCTTTCCGGGACTTTCATAGAAAAAAATCAGGAAATAAAAAAAAAACAAAAAAAAAAACGCTATTTGCTATCAGTTGAGGAACCCGAAAGCTGCCTGAACAAACGACTGGTTCAGCCGAGTCTGGCGTACAAATGTATTCTCCTGAGCTGACTTTTTAGCTTTGAGGTTTGTCTACTCACATTTGTCCTTGCAAGCGATCATACTCGTCTTTGTGACGGAATTCAGCGTGTCGGCGCAGGTTGTATTCTTTGAATATCACCACCGCCTCTTGACAGATGAAACAAACAACCTTTTATTTGCATTGAACAAAAAAAAATAATTGTTTGTCCACTGCAGGTTAAATATCCTGCATTCTGAATCAATTTTTCTCTTCCAGAACCTTTTCACCATTATTCTGTTCTATTTGACAGGGGAGAGTCTCGGATTTTTGTTTCGGGGGGGTTCAGATAGGGGCACAGACGGCAAAAGTGTGGAATAGAATGTCATGTTCTAGGTGTGGATTAGTCTTGATTGCGTGGCCAGACTAAAAAAAAAAAAAATCTTAATGCGTCTCTGGTATTGTCCAGGGGGCCAGACCAAATGTGGAGGTGGGCCGTATCCGGCCCGCGGGCCGTAGTTTGGGGACCATACAAAAAAAAAAGATGAAGGATGAAACTTTGAGTGCTTTTAAAATGTGTAGTACAGTAACTGAATCAGAACCAGAGTTGGCTCTTTGTGTTCCTTCATTGAAATGAATCAACAAGCAAAACACCCCCTGACATGGTTCTTTCTGAGAAGGGCGTAGAGTTGAAAAATGTCTCATCCTTTCCCGTAAATCAGAATCTGCTCAGAAAACATATAATCCCCTCCAAAAAGGTAAAATTAGTTACACATGTGACTACTTTGATTTTCACATTATGTCTCTGGCATCCAGCATTTATACTTTCACTTTCTTTTCGTCAATCCAAATCTCTAGAACACAACCGTCTCGCACTTCTGCAGCACTGTCCTTTATGCCTCTCTCTTCAGTTATGCAGCTCATATCTACAGAAAAAAATCGCACACTATCCGAACAGGCTCGACTGAACTCGACATATCTGTGATGCACTCGGATCTGGTGGCACAGGTGGTAATACCAATAATTCCATTTTCTGTTTGAAATTCAGAACTCCGGCTGCACAATTGTTCATCAGGTCATCTGATACATGACTGCCAAGACCTGCGCAATTCTAATCAATAATAACGAAGCAGGAGAACTTTCAGTCAACTGTCCATAACAACACCAACAAGAAGAAGGTGACGATAAAATGTTGACGGCAGATGCCTCCAGAGTAAAAATCCCGTAGAATGTTTAATTCATGGTGGCAAGATAGCAGTGGCTAACACGCCCACCTCATAGCAAGAGAACCTGGGTATGAATCCCACCCTCGGGTGTTTATGTGTGGCGTTTGCATGCTCTCTCTGTGCTCACGTGAGTTTCCTCGGGGTACGCCGGTTTCCTTCCACAGTCCAAAAACATGTACAGTTGGATAAATGGCTGTTCCAAGTCATCCTTAGATGCGAGAGTGAGTGCGGATGGGTGTGTGTTGCCCTGCAATGGCCTGGCGAGCTATTCAGGGTGTACCTCATCTTCAGCCTCAGAGTCCCCCGAAATGGGCGCCAACCTCCCAGCGCCCCTATTTAGGATTACGTGGCTTATAAAATAAATGACTGAATATTTAGTTCATTTCCTGTCTGTGGGTGGATTCAGGATTGAATTGCTTCCTCGTGCCATGCAAGTATGAAACTGTTCTTCAGTTCAGCGCCAAAGAGGAACAAGAAACACTAGTGATGAATTTAAACACCAACACCAATAGGAACAGCATCATCTGCTGAGCTAACAAAAAAATCAGGATTGTCAGGCCACTGGGCTAAATTCAGTCACTAGTGTTCTCTCGTACTCTGGACAAGGAGGCGACCAAAGCAGGCTGCACCTGGAATGAAATAGAGAAGCGGGCCCGATATAGAAGGAGACGGTGTGAGGTTTCCTTGGACCCATTATGCTCCACAGGGAATGAAAAGGGATAAGAAGAACGTTCTCTCATGGTTCATTACAGACCGGTGTTCACTCTCTGTATCCAACTAATAATAATAATAATAATAATAATAATACAGACACTCCCCGACTTACGTTTTTAATTGGTTCCGGACGGCCGGCGTAAATTGTTACAGCGACGTATGACGTATGATGTGTGACATATAACGTTCATACTGTACTATACATCCATAAATACCATTACAGTATCTCATAAAACACCCCTAAATCAATTATTATGAACATAACATTGTAAAATAATATCAAATATATCAAATAATATCAACATTAATTTCAAATAAGTCACTTATTTATACCGAGTCACTTTACATGAAGCTTAAAACAGCCAATCAACGCTTATAATATGTGAGGCGCTCAAAACCAAAAGTAGTGTACTTGTGAAAGTAGTGTACTTGCTGTGGGTTATCCAGACTTCCGGTCTTTCAAGTGCACAAGGGTGATGTTGAACTTGTTTAGAACACAGCCTGCACTGATGTGAATCCCAGCAAAGCGGAGAGTTCTTTCTTTTGTGTAAGTAAGTAAACTTTATTCAAGAGATGCATACAAAGAACAAGTACAAACCCTAATGAATATTAATATAAAAATAAGTATACACTCTTAAGATTCTGCTAAAAGATAATAAATATAAAGATTGTGCTGATTTGAGCAGATAGTTAATTATCTCTGTGTATGGTACTTGCACCCATGCTAGTAGGCTTACACTTCTGACCAACCAGATTTGCTTAGGGTTACAAAAGTCCGCAAAACAGTGTAAACACAAAGATGACGTCTGAACACAAGGGTAACACGATATAACTGATATATACTCAGGCTGTAGTTTGTAAACAATGAATGCAGGGTCATGACATCAGCGTACTACGTAGGTAAGTCTAAACTCAAAATTTGACTTTTTTTGAGAAAAAAACGTAAAAGCGAAAAAACGTAAAACGGATAAAAAACGTAAAACGGATGAACGTAAGTCGGGGAGCGTTTGTAATATCATCTCTTATTAATTAGAAGGCTCTGTTATTATTTAGGAATAAAATAGTGAGCTAAAGTGAGAGCATTGAGCTCCGTTATACCGTTATGATAAAATGAAGTAAATGAACATCGTGTCAGCTGTTTTTGGTTCAAAGGTCAATAAGAAGCAGAGAAATGAAGGCTGGCTGATCATCTCTATTGTCTCCAGAGAACACTGACCGAGTTTTATGTATGTCACAATTATTACTAAAACAGTCCACATACATTTTAATAAGATGAACAATCTTTCATTCCATCGATCAATATCTGTTAAATTCCCTCAGTAAAATTCTTGAAAACCAGTATAGTGTGTGTGTGTGTGTGTGTGTGTGTGTGTGTGTGTGTATGTATACAGGGATCCCTCACTACTTCGCTCTTCAATTCATGCGGCTTCAGTGCATCGCTGTTTTTAAAGAAATAAATCGATATATATTCATCGAATTAAAAAATAAGGACATTAATGAAGAATGGGGGAAAAGTTTAGGAAAATGTCAAAAACAAGGCCAATTATGCAAAAAAAAAAAAATCCCTCAACAAACAGAAAACAAAAAACAACCCAACACACAACTGCAAAAACATAAATTAAAAAAAAACAACCACGCACATCTGCATTCACACGCGCGCGTATATATGTGTGTCGTCTTCTTCTCATGCAATACCATCTGTATGTGTGTGTGTATTTATATTTTATTTACATCTTGTGCATTATTTTTGAATGTTTAATTATTATTATAAGCATTTATAGCATTGCATAGGTATTTATTGATATTATATACACATACATGTACGTATACGTTGGTGGGTTGGGGGGTGGGGGGGTGATCCTACTTCGTGGATTTCGATGGTCGCGTGGGGATCTCGGTCCCAGTTAACCGCGGAAAGTGAAGAGAGGGCTCCCTGTATGAAACAGCTGCAGTGTGTCAGACTGGGTGTGTCATTGCTACTTTCACACCACCTGTTTCTAATGTGTGTGTAAACATCCAGATGACGATGCAGTATGTGATGTACTTATCCTGCACACACAAGCATGCATGCAGACACACACACACACACACACACACACACACACACACACGCCTCATAAATTACTCTGGGCAAGTTTCACCTTGTCATGAGGAACACATGCTTATGTTCGACACTGACATTTACAGACACAGACTCAGAGACACAACCCACATGCACGTGCAACTACATTCCATCAACGACCTTGAGAAAAGGTCACAACATCAGCAGACATAACAAGTCAATGTGCTTCAAAAAATAAAGCAGCACTATTAATGCAAGCACTTCATTTCCTTAACAGACGCTAGCACGCTTATACACACACACACACACACACACACACACACACACACACACACACACACACACACACACACACACATTGATTAATTGTCACAGTAACTGCTTCAACTCTGCAGTGTGAAACAACAATATCCAATCCTCCATAATCCCTCGCTCCATTCATATAACCTCACTGTGAACACACATACACACACACACACACACAGGTGTGTGTGTGTGTGTGTGTGTGTGTGTGTGTGTGTGTGTGTGTGTGTGTGTGTGAGAGAGAGAGAGAGACAGAGAGAGAGAGAGAGAGAGAGAGATACTGCCATGAATTGCACAAATGTGTGGATCCAGTTGATCACTCTCTTTCATTGCCCACATTAAACACAGACAGAGGGCTGATATAGGGGCAAACCGGTTATGTTACTTGGTTACGGTCAGCGGGAATATATTTATCCCTGCTGGCACTATCGGGGCAAAAACAGATGGATGCACCACTGTGAAGAAAGGGTTTCATCCTATGAAGGACAATGTTCCATCCTGGCGGGTGTGTTCTCTCTGTGGTTGACGCCACTCCCACCTACAGAGCACGAGGGATCACTGACCGATCTGAAAATCATATAACTCCCCTGCTATAAAAATCAGTACGTTTGGTAAATCTGAAACCGAACGGTACTTCCATGGAAGTTTCTTCTGTGGAAGATCTCAGATGGCGTTTTTATCATCTAACCACAAATAACTGAGGATACGGTGCTCATCGTCACTCTGGTATGGTTCCAGAACCTGGCACGGTCTGTGCCAAAAAACCCACTAAAGCTGTTCTGGCAACCTATCATCTTATTAAGTGACTCTGTTACCACCAGCTGTGGCGTTAAATGCGCCAAAGTCAACTGTGAAAGGAGTAACCCTGCATGCTGTAAAAAAAAAACAACAACTGTAAAAATCTCTCTGAATTTCCAACCTCCGACTAGAAAAAATAAAGAGAACCTGGTTTAAATCGGAATTCCTATCCAAGATTCTGGAAACACTGCCTCGACCCGAAATTCAGCAACACTGGTTTAAAATTACGCCTGGGTTTCTGTACATGTGACTCAAACTAACATCAAATCAAAAAAAAAGAAAGGAGGGAAGAATTGCAGCAGGTCTCATTTCACCAGTGGGTCTCTGTTTACACCGAATATGTTCGGCTTTGTGGCTGGTACCACAACCACACGTATAAACAGAATCCTGAGTGGTGGCTGTCATGGGGCTACCGAAATATTTACTTCACCAGCATTCGCACAATCATGTCGTTGCTATAACAACCGACTCGTGACTTGTTTCCCATTTACTCCATTCCTTCTGGTCCAGATTCTACAACAGTTCTAAATACCTTAAAGAAACAAATCAGTCTGGATTATTTATGTGTTGTATTCTTTCGCCTTTAACGAACAGAATGGTCTGTTTAACATCTGGATCCAGAAACCTGCAAACAACCAGACAAGCTGACGTACAACAACACACACAGGAACCATTTGCCCCGGATGTCAGAGCTGTTCATCTCAATTTAGTCAAAGACACCTGACAAGGGAATGAGGAGACTGTGTGTGTGTGTGTGTGTGTGTGTGTGTGTGTGTGTGTGTGTGTGTGTGTGTGTGTGTGTGTGTGTGTGTGTGTGTGTGCAATAGAAATTAAGATGCAGCTCACACACTCTCTGAGACAGAGTGAAGCAGTCAGACTGGATCAGTCGACTATAACCCATAATCTCTCTCTCTCTCTCTCTCTCTCTCTCTCTCTCTCTCTCTGTCTCTCTCTCTCTCTCTCTCTCTCTCTCTGTTGCACACACACAGTGAGATGAGCTTCATTAGTATGCATGTTTGCTTGCTTGATAATTCTCAGACTGCTGTCTGCTCTTGCATGTACCTCAGTGTGCACACTTGCGTGCATGTGTGTGTGTGTGTGTGTGTGTGTGTGTGTGTGTGTGTGTGTGTGTGTGTTTGTGTCATATTTGTTTCTCAGCTCCATTTTGATCATTTCTATTGATTTGCCTGTTTTGTCCAGAAAATAGTTGATCACTAAGGCATGAAACGCAAGCACGTACACATCGCTCATTGAAGCAGCATTACAAATACGAGCAGGTGAGACCACAGCCCTTCAGAGGATGACTCAGTTCTAGGTGCACCAGCAGCAGCAGCAGCAGCAAGTGGAACTCATTCCTTGTGCTGTCACAAATTGATTTGAGATGAACCTCCGTGCTGGTGGTGGTGCATTATTTACTGGCCTGTCTCAGTTAGGGGAATAATTCTGGCTCAGGAGGAAGTATGGCGGTATAGAAAAATACAGGATAGGATGTATGCATGTATTTTAAAAAATGCCTGGCAAGCTGCCCAGTGTGTACCCTGCCCTCACCCAGGCTCGAGTGAGATGGGCTCACGTCTCTCCGTGACCATAATTAGGATTAGGCGGTTCAGAAAATGAATGAATTTTATATACACACATACAAAAAACATTAATATTTTGTATACAGTATACTACAATATAACAGTGCAATCGGATTGGTCCTCTATATAGGAATTAAAAAACATTATCCATAGTGGATAATGCTTGAATCAAAACAATGGGCACTCACAGATTGACGACCATTTGGGGCAGGGAGCCTCATTGTCCCTTTAAAACAGACGCACTTATAAAAATCTAACTTACAGAATGCAGTTTGTTTACATTTCCATACGGTATATTCTATACTCTGAATGAGTTTAAAAAGATGCCTTTATTTAGAAAGTGCTTGTGTTCTGCATGCTGAGTACACAGAGCTCACCTAACCTGCCTGTGTAATGGTTAAAAACTGTAAAAAAAAAAAAAAAAAAAAAAAAAAAAATCAAGTGTGAAATGCTTATTATAATTTTCTTTCCATGTTCCTATTCGGAATACAGGAAGATGGAGGTCAATGAAAAGTACCAATCAGATCACACCACCCATGTGTAGTATTCCAATACAGGATTCTTATCCCATATACGAATAGAATAAGTCTATATAGACCAGGATATAATTATTTTAATTGACAATTGCAAAACAAGCATTCATTCAAAGAGCACTTCCTGTGCGTGCAAAACGGGGGCCAGGGCTGGTTTCAGAAGCACTTGGCCCAGTTTCATTCCTGCCAAGGACACGCCCTCACTGATTTCCTGTCACGACTTAAAATGTACATCACCCACGTCATGAGTAGCCCTTTGGTCCAAGTGGGATGATTTTTCAGCAGGAGCACACTTACCCTTGGCAGCAAGAACAATAGAAATCCTCCTGCTTTCCAGTAAAGAGGCCCTGATGATGACCTCACTCTCGCTCATCAGTGCAATCAACCATTCTGTCTTTCTGCCTTCTGAACTCACAGTCGCACTAACCAACCAAATAAAACCTAAACTTCGAAATGATTCAATTTCAGATTTCTGGACACACAAGTATTTTCTATCTTCCCTTCCACTACTTTTCACAGTTTGGAAAATAACAATTGCGTCACACTGCAGTTCTACTGAATCAGTGCTGACTTCATCCCTCGGGTCTCCAAAAGCTCATCTAATAAATGTCACTTGGGCTGATAAAGTCATGGACTGAGGCTCAAGATGGCAACTGAGATTCCTCAAAAAAAAAGAAACAGTGAGGACAAGTATACATGAGCATCCTAAAAACAACACTGAAACAGAGCCCAGGGCAACTGCTCAGCCTGCTGGGTTGTTAGCAATGACATACACTCCTTTTAACTCGGCTAAATTAGTCACAGTTTTGGGCAATAACCTTTTAATTTAAATTCCTAGGGGGAAAGGGAACAGCTGACAGTTTACTCAATAAAAATAAACATCTCCGTGGTTCTACACAAGACAGGAAACCATTTATGATGAGAGAGCTGTTTGATGCACTGTAGATTACCAAATCTCTAAGATTAATTTGGAGAAAGGCAAGCCTTCCAAACTCTTCTGTAACACAAAGATGAGGAGGAAAACCCAGTACACAACACCTACCCACTGATTTTGGTATACTTAGTTCATGTTCTAACAAAACAGTATAAGAATATATTCACTGATTGTGACTTTAAAGCACCTCTGTAGGTTGTTCTGGATAATAGCGTATTGATAAATGCTGTAAATGTAAATGTACCTTTTCAATATCAGGTGGTTTATGCTTATATTTTCAAAACTAAAATCCATTTAACGATTTGCTGTAGCTAGTTTGATACAAATGCCATTGTACACTTACAAGTATGTGGAATGACGAGAATAGGATGTGAATTCCTTTGTTCATACAAGGCAAAGTTATGGCAAAAATAACTGTATACAGGTATTAAACAAACAAAGCAAAAAGAATCTAGTTATGCTCTAAATGAAAGAAAATAAAATTAGACTCATCTACACACGAACTGACGTTCATAAATATCATCCAAACATCGGTTCCTTTATAAGAACGAATGATTATACACCGTCATTTGTGTACAAATGCAAACGGGGCAGTGGTGGTCTAGTGGTATAGGGCGCTGGATCGCTGATCCAAAGGTTGGGGGTTCAAGTCCCACTCTCCACAAGGTTGTCACTGTCCCCCCCAGTGCAACTAACTGGGTTATCAAAGGCGGGCCATGTGTCTCACTGTCTATGGTGAGAGGTTCATGTAAAAGAACCATTGCTGACTTTCGTAAAGAGTAGGCGGCAAAGTCGTCAGAGTGTTTCTGTCCCTTGCTAAAAAGGGTTGTGACAGGAAGGGCATCTGACGTAAAAACCTCTGCCAAATCAAACATACGAATCAGATGATTTGCTGTGGCGACTCCCGAGTAAAAGGGAAAAAGCCGAAAGGAAGACAGACATTTATTCAAATGCAAATTACTTCCGTATTGACTGATCCATACACACGTGAATCATATGCAACTTTCTGCAGTACAATGTCACCACACTGTGTGCAGATTTACTACTTTATTTCTTCACAAAAAGTTAGTAATAACAAAAGGATGTTTTGATGTCCAAAGACATATACAACGTATGCAAGTTTGTACTTTTGAGTTTAATTTATGTTTATGTAAATCCTCTCTTTCACAAAAATAGATGCTTTCCAAGCTCTTCAACACCTCGTTCCAGCTCCAAGGTCTTGAAATGGCAATCACTTTGGAAGAAAATGGAGTATGGTATTCTGCAGGATTAGGCATCTCATTAAGCCGTCACTCATCTCGCCACATCCTGTAAGAGGCTGACGTTTTTCTTCATCACGCCGGCTGACGGATAGTGTCAGAAAATTATCTGTGCAGCAAATTAGCTTTGATAATGTTATAGCGTACGTGATTTAAATAATAAACAAGGAATGTGCATAAAGGGTGTGCAATGTACATACAGTAATACGACTGACTTCCCTTTAGCTTCGCAGTTCAATACATGCTGACTCTGGGCAAGGGCTGGGTACACCCTGGACAGCTAGCCAAGCTATCGCAGGGCTGACACTCACACAAACATTCATACTCACACTCATACCTAGGGTAATTTGGAATAGCCAATTAACCTACTGTGCATGTTTTTGGGACAGTGGGGGAAAAAAAAAAATTACTCAGAGGAAACCCACACAAGCACTGGGAAAACCTGCAAACTCCACACAACAACGCCCAAGCTGGGAATCGAACAGAGGACCTTCTTGCTGTGAGGCAGGCGTGCTAACCACTACACCACTGCGCGTCTCTACATAAAAGTTGTTTCATCTCCATTGTGCCAGTTACATACACAAACACTACAGACCAAATATTTCAAACTCTTCAAATTTTAATATGTGCATTTAATATCGACTGTATTTTCCTACAACAGCATGTCGTTCATTCCATATAATATCAATTCCTTGATACCGCCACAAAGGACTCTATGTTTTACCTATGACATGTGTATATATTTGTTAGCAAGTTTCAGCAAAAATCTATATGAGGATTTTCATATCTTTGGACAAGGCCGACTCCAGTAGATTTTGGATATGATCCAAGTCAAATTCAGGACTTTTTTAAAGGATTATTTTGAAATGTTGGTTCGTATGAGGGAAATGCTGAGCTCGGTGGAGGTTCGAGCTATTGTGCTCATTTCTTAAATTGAAGTAGGTCCCACAGTACTGTGAATGTGTTCAACTCATTAAAAACTAAACGGCTGGGATTGGTAAAGAAAATGTTGACTCTTCGTGTATTACTTTAACCATACAGAATATTCTGAAAAACAAAAAACTTCCTCCGTTTTTTTGCTGATGATGAAAAATACTGAACGTGAAAAACACAAATAGGATAAAATGAGTGCTGTACACGCGACTATGTTGAATGACATTCATTCACTCTGAAGATGCTTTTATCCGAAGAGACTTGCAAACGAGGCAGAACTCAATCCAGGAGTCAAGCTGTTCAAGGAACTGAGAGCATAAAAACCACTACAGGATGGAAGTTCTACTAAATAGGGATTTAGTAAGTATTTGTGCTCCGAAAGAGTACAAACAGCCAGTCAATCTTTAAGATCTAAAAGAAATGACACAAACACATATTCGTCCAGGCCAGGTCACAGAAAACTACGTAGCCGATAAATATACATTCAAAACTTAAGCTGCAAACATTATAAAATAATAACTAAAACAATCTAATTTATTTACTTTATTAATCATATATTTAATTTATTTATGGCATTTTGCAAATGATTTATCAAGAGCTACCTATATAAGTGCTTTGAAATTACCATCAGTGGGTGCATCCTGACATCGGTCCACTTAGACACATAATAAGTACGTATATAGTGTCAGTCAAAACTCCGTGGGTAGGGTGTTTTTTCTTAAATAAATAAACATAAGGATAGATACTACTGCAAATAATTCCATAAATAGTATGAGGGTGCAGGTCCATTTTTGGTTTTGTAAGTAAGCATTAGTGCTTTAAATCTGATGCAAGCAGCCACAGGAAGCCAGTGAAGAGTGAGTAGTGGCAGGGTGCTCTGGGAGAACATGCAAAGGTTAAAATCAAAGCTACAGAGATTGAATGGCGCTCAGACGCAGACCTGACGGCAAGCATGCAGTCAGACTTTTGGATGTAATCATTTCATTTGTAAAGTCACAATATTGTTCTTTCTTCCTTTCGGCTTTTTCCCTTTTCTCGGGAGTCGCCACAGCGAATCATCTGATTCGCACATTTGATTTTGGCATAGGATTTAACGTCGGATGCCCTTCCTGTCACAACCCTTTTAGCAAGGGACAGAAACACCCTGATGGCTTTGCAGCCTACTCTTTACGAAAGTCAGCAATGGTTCTTTTACATGCCTCTCACCATAGACAGTGAGAGACATGGCCCGCCTTTGATAACCCAGTTAGCTGCACTTGGGGGACAGTGACAACCCTGTGGGGACTCGAACCCCCAACCTTAGGATCAGCGATCCTGCGCCCTATCCACTAGACCACCACTGCCCCTGTAAAGTCACAATATTGTAACATCCATAATATATAATCATAATATCATAATATATAATCTCAGATGCTAGCAGGATGGTGAAAGATATCAGAACAAAATAACAATAAGGACAAATCTGTCGACCAAGATGACCGTCTTGAGATCATGCGTCATGTATTGTAATATTGATGTTCAGATATGGTGATATTAATATATATAATATAATATCAAATCGCTCAGCTGTACTGCCCTTTGAACCATCTTTCATACAGAGAGTGTGAGGAAGGGAAATTAGCACAAGGGATTGAAGGTGACATTCACAGCCAGACAGACGGCAATGAACACGCATCGGTGCGCACGTGCGTATATCTGTGTGTGTGTGTGTGTGTGTGTTTCATTTTACGCTCTCATTTCATTTTAAGATGGAAATCAAAGATTTGGCAATTTGGTGCGCCACACTGTGACAACAAAAGGGCTATTGGCAGTGCACCGCGAGAAGGTGCGTCTGTGTATCTGTTTGTTTGTTCAACTCATTACTGTACAATGTCACACTATTCATCATATCCCTGTCTGAGTTTGTGTCTGTGTGCGTCTGAGTGTAAAACTGCATTAATATGTCTTTCCGAATTATAATTGCCCATACTCTAATTGAGACGTTTTTCAGACGGAAAGATTTTCGTCTCTCTCTTTGTGTCTGCATGGTTTCAGTTCTTTGTCTGAGAAAAAGCAGTCAGGGAAAGACTCCTAGACAGCACATAAAAGGAAATCCTCTCATTCTTTTTCTGTGTGCGTTTAATAGCGGTCTCCCTCCATCCAATTCCAATAAACCGATCTCCTCCCTCGTCTAACCTTTCTCGGCTTGTCTTTCCCCACAATCCGTCTCCATCACTCTCTCCTGCTGGGTTTTGTTTCCCTGGATATGCTGTGGTCTCTCGCTCTGTCTCTCCCACGCATGCCACTCATGTTTGTTTAAGAGAAAACCTACTTCCTGTTCTCTCTCTCGGCTCAGAATGTCTGCGTGTGTGAGTGATGGTGAGGAGTACGAATTGCACCATCGTACACACTTACATTACTAATACGATCTCCCACTCAAATACGCACAAGCGACTGTGTGACATCTGTGCATGTGACTGTTCTATCATGAGGACCATGTGGCACGTGTGTTGAAATGGATTTCCAAAAAAAAAAAGACATTTGGATTCTAATAGAACTATATTAATTAAAGAATAAACTCTTACATTGATGTTTTATATAAAAATCCAATTTGCTTTTAAAAAAATGAGAACAAATAAAGAAAGCAACACTTTCTGACCAATCAGAATTGAGATATGAAAAGCGTTGTTGTGGTACAAGTAAGCTGAGCTGAAAGAGAAGTGGAAAAACCCTTAAAAGTAAATAATTATTATTAGAGAAAGTGTATGATGCATGAACAAAGGTCACATAATTCCAAGTGTCACATGATCTTCGATGTTAGTGTGTTGACAGTCTGGTTTTGTCTTTGGTCCACAATTAAATATTTGTGTGTACAGTATAAACTCGACATTCTTGTGTTTAAAACACAACAGCTTGAATTTACTGCCGTGTACATAACTGAACGCTTCCTTGCGTTGCAGAGCATTGTGGGTAGGACCAAGATGTACAGGTGTACAGTACAATTACTGCTGCTTTTCAAAAACAACAAAACATTTGTGTTCATTTTAAGAACAACTGAAAAGGAACCAAACCGGCATCACATATTTAGGGTAGCATCACATACAGGGATCCCTCACTTTCCACGGTTAATGGGGAAGGACCCCCCCAGCCCCTCCTCCAACGACGACCGCCGATTTCCATGAAGTAGGATCAACCCCCCCTGATTGACATATATGTACATGTATATGTGTATATAATATCAATAATTGCTTATAATAACAATTACAGATTCAAAAATAATGCATAAGACACACACACACACACACACACACACACACACACAGACACACACACACACACACACACACACACACACACATAGATGTGCATGTCACATAAAAACGTAAGTAGTTTTGTTGGGGGGTTTTGGGTTGTTTTTTTGCATAATTGGCCTTGTTTTGTGGCCTTGCTTTGTGTTTTCCTTAACTTTTTCCCCAATTTTCCTTAATTTCCTTATTTTTTATTTTTCACTGAATATTTTCGAAAAACCCGCGATGCACTGAAGCCGTGGGAACTGAAGCACGAAGTAGCGAGGGATCACGTATACACTCACCCGTTGTGCACAACCAAAAAATTATGACTATTACAACCACATTGTTATCACCAATATTTGTGAGTCGGGTTTATCTGTGAACAAAATCTAGCCACGTCCTGTGCATGAATATTCACCAACATTAATCTACCCGAGTTTCACAAATTAATTAATTTTAGAAAGTCAAGGTCAAAATAAGGTCAGAATATTTTGAACACATTCCAGTGTTGGAAATGAATTTGCTGATCACTAAAACAAAATAACATAGACCAATCCATAACAGAAGGACAGTGAGAAAGCCACACACAACTACCTCTGACCTTGGAATATCAAAGTCACATGATTTAAGGCACCAATAACTTCAGAGTAAGTGCCAATAGACATACTGTTACTATGGAAACTCTGACACATATCATCAAAAGCACACATGGGTAACTAAAACCAGGAGCCATGCAGGTTCATTTCGCTCCATTATCCATGCTGCCTGATGGAGGTACTAGTGTCATGGCTCAGCACTTCAGGCTCTGGATTACTCATCTGAAAGTTGGTGGTTCAAGCCTCACCAAGTCCCACCAACCTGCCACTGATGTGTCCTTGAGCAAAGGCCCGTAATCCTCAAGTGCTCAGCCGTATATATAAAAGATAAATGCAAGTCACTCTGGAGAAGAGTGTCTGTAAAATGCTGTAAATATGACTGCACCTCAACTTTGATTAATTTTAAAGCCTTGGGCATTTTGATTCATTACGTTTATTCCTCAAACCATCTTGCCCCGATTCTCTTGCAGTTAAAAGCATAAAAACTTTAACTCGTCTGTCTTCAACCCAAACATGGTGCGTGTCCACAGCTTATGAAAAGACCATTAAAATAATGAAGGATTTTGGTAAATCAAAGTCTTCGGGCTCAGTGATTCCACATTAAAAGATTTATTACACTTCATTCCATGGCTCTGAACATCTAACCTATCCCATCCATCCATGATGGACTGAACTCTTTTTTTTTTTTTTTTTTGCACTTTCCATGCATAAATGCATCACAGCTTTTCAAACGGCCGTTTCTTGAAAACCGCGACTCTGTTCGAACTGTAACCCCGTGTGTTGATTCATCGTCTTGCTCCTTTGGTAGATTTCTAATGACTGGATTATCTGAGAAAATGACTAACAATAGCCAATCAGCTTTCAGCAGGGTTAGTACAGTACTGGGCTTCGATCAAAATATCTGGAACGGACAACCTTCTATGAATTCCTTTTATTTTTCTATAACGTGGCTTGGAGCTTGGATTCCATGTGGATCTATACTTGTGGCTATTTCCATACATATTTAATAACACTGCAGGCATTTTCTGATCAATCGCAGCAGTGGGGTAGACAGAATTGCACCAAATACACACAGCGGTGTTTTAGATATCCCTGATATTTTATGACCGTTTGATTGACAGTATTCTCACCCATCAGGATTTGATTATCTTGTAAACATGAACACGGGATACAATGCAGTTAATCATGAAGGAGCGCTCGGCTCTGGGCGTGTGGTGCATGTCAGAGTGAACTAAAGGAACACTTGATCTTCACTCCCCAGCTGCTCTTTGCATCCTGAACATTTAAACGGTTCTAACTGTCAACAGCATGCTTCAGAATAATAATACAGGGATCCCTCGCTACTTCGCGCTTCAATGCATGCGGCTTCAGTGCATTGCGTTTTTTTAAATATTCATCGAATTAAAAAATAAGGAAATTAAGGAAGATTAGGGGGAAAGTTAAGGAAAATAATGCAAAACAAGGCCAATTATGCAAAAAACAACAACACAAAAACAAACAAAAACAACCCAAAACCTCCCATCAAAACTACTTACATTTTTATGTGAGGTGCGCATCTGTGTGCGCGCGTCTGTATGTGTGTGTATTTATATTTTATTTACAAGTTATGCATTATTTTTGAATGTTTAATTGTTATTATAAGCATTTATAGCATTGAATATGTATTTATTGATATTATATACACATATACATGTGCGTATACGTCAGTCGAGGGGAGGGGTTGATCCTACTTCATGGAATTCGGCGGTCGTGGGGGGGGGGTCTCAGTTCCAATTAACCGCGGAAAGTGAGGGATTCCTGTATACTATACATTCAACATTTACTGCTGCCCTGCGATGGATTGGTGAGTTGTTCAGGGTGTAATACTGCCTTTGCCACGTGTTAACTGACATAGGCTCCAGACTCTCCACCCTGAAAGGATTAAGTGTTCTGGCAAACGTGTCACATATATTATTGTAAGATTCCTATCTAATTTTGATATACTGTATTGATCCCGAAAGAGGAATTATTTCATCTGTGTTTAAAAGATCCAAAGAGAGCATGCACACACACACACACACACACACACACACACACACACGGAGCATTGGGGTGCCTAGAGAGCAGTTGGGGGTTAGGTGCCTTGCTCAAGGGCACTTCAGCTATTTATGTGGAGGAAGGGAGGGTGCTGTTCACCCCCCCACCACCACAATCCAGAATCGAACCAGCAATCTTTCGGTCCCAAAGCCACCTTTCTAACCACTAGGCTACAGCTGCCCCATATATAGCGATACAGAGATCCCTCACTTTCCGCGGTAAATTGGGACCGAGATCCCCACACGACCATCGAAATCCACGAAGTAGGATCAACCCCCAACCCCGCCTCCCCTGACTGACGTATACATACATGTCCATGTGTATATAATATCAATAAATACATATTCAAAGCTATAAATACTTATAATAACAATTAAACATTAAAAAAATAACAAGATGTAAATAAAATATAAATACACACACATACAGATGGTATTGCATGAGAAGACGACACACATACATACGCGTGCAGATGTGCGTACACACACGGATGCAACAATGTAAGTAGTTTTGATGGGAGGTTTTGGGTTGTTTTTTGTTTTGTGCTTGTTTAGTGGGTTTTTTTTTCCATAATTGGCCTTGTTTTTATGGCATTTTCCATAACTTTTTCCCCTATTCTTATTTAATTTCCTTATTTACTAATTCGATGAATTTTTTATTTATTTATTTTTTTAACCGTGATGCACTGACGCTGCATGGATTGAAGCGCGAAGTAGCAAGGGATCCCTGTATTTAATTTCTGATCATGGAAGCATTTTTATCAGGCTGAGAAGCCTTACAATCAGTAAATATACAAATACAATTTGAAAAAAAAAAAAATCCTTCACATATCAAATCCTTTAGCAGTTCAGATTTAGGATTTTCTCTCCCACGTTAGCACTGATTAAAACCCTTCATCCTATATTACACTGGATTTAATAAACTATGTGCACTGCAGTCTTTTAAATGTGTGCTTCCTTTCTCTTTAGAACCCCAGAGCCTCCTGCTCGAAAACGTATTACAGCCCTGATCGTACAGTTACAACCCTTCAGATTCAATGAACAGCCTTTACGGGCAAATGTTAACACTTGGGGGTGTTGCCATGACAACACCTCCTCCTGCATCTCAGCTGGAGAGGTGTTAGATGCCAGTGTGTAGGTCTCTCTCTCTCTCTCGCTCTCTCTCTCTCTCTCTCTCTCTCTCGCTCGCTCGCTCTCCCTTTCCCTCTCCCTCCATCCCTCTCCATTTTGAAAAATGCCTATAGTGAATAGTATGTGTCTGCTTTTGAGGGTGTGCAGGTCTGCCTTGGTTGATTCTTACTCCCATTTCTGCTCCTGCAGGGGCAGCAATCTGTCGAGCTGCCTGATATGTCCCATAAGACACACACACATACACACACACACACACACACACACACACACACACACACACACACACACACACACACGCACACACACACACACACACACACACACACACACACACACACACACACACACACGTGCACACACACACACACACACACACACACACACACACACACACACACACACACACGCACACACACGCACACACGTGCGCGCACACACACACACACACACACACACACACACACACACACACACACACACACACACTATCCATCAAAGTACACTGTTTATACACTGAAGTGTACAAAATACAAATATAAGGTCAACCAGCAGAAGAATGCTAACACAAATAAAGGACGATGTGTTTAGTGTGAACACAAAACACACCCAATATCTCACGAACATTTCCACACCAGTCAGCGAGCCTTTTGCAACCGTCACTGAAAATATGATCACGCCTAAAAATATAACAAAATCTCTGACGCAGTCGAGCGGCTGAATTTCTTTTAAACTCCGCCCACATTCCTATTAGTCAACAAATTCGTCAGTGCCAGAACATCTCACACTACAGTTACAAGTTCAGACTCTTATTAGTCTGACCTGCCTTGTTGTTATTGTTGTTGATGTTGTTTTATAAAAATTCGAAAAGGTGTTGATTGATGTTCTCCAGCTCTGGCAGAAGCAGAACTGTCATTCAATTCTTATTTTCGTAGCAATGCACTCGTTCTCATGCATCATCGTTTCAGGCACAGGAATCTGAATGAAGGACAATTTACAGAATGTAAGGCCATTTAATAAAAAAAAAATAAATAAATAAATAAAAAAACTTCCATCCATTTTCTTCTACATTTCCAAGGTTAGTTTGTGGAAGCGGCAGGTCTAGGAGGGGAAACCCAGGCATTCCTCTCCTCAGTGACACGTTTACTCCTCCTGGGGAACCCTGGGGCATCCCCAGGCTCTATCCAATACATACAATTTTGTCCAGCAAATTCTGGGTCTGCCCTGGGGCCTCCTCCCAGATGCCATGCCAGGAACACCTCTAAAGGACTGACAGCGTCCAGTAGGAGGAATTCTAACTAGACGCCCAAACCACCTCAGCTGTGACGGCGGTGGAGCAACAGTTCAACCCAGAGTTCCGCCAGATTTCAGAGCTTCTAATCTCTAAGGCTGAGCCAAGACACCTCCAAAGGAAAATCATTTCATGCCCTCAGGTGAGTTAGGACTTGTAAATTTCAAAGGTTTGCCTTTGGGCTCAGCTCTCCTTTCACCAAAATGGGTGTGGCATCCTGATTACTGCTGACCCAGCACCAATTTGTCTGTTCGTCTCCCGCTCCATTCTACTGTCAATCCTGAACAAAATCCCGAGACACTTGATCTCCTCCACTTGTGGCAAAGTTTCTTCCTCGACACGGAGGCAGCAATACACGTTATTCCGATTGAGAACCATGGCGTCAGATTAGGAGGTGCGGACGATCATCCCTGCCATTTTAAGCCTCGCTCGCATGTAAGCAATCCTGGCCGAATGTACACGCGAATTTCAGTTCGAGGGTAACCGAGTATATTTTTGGAGATACAGTAGTTGGTTGAATTTGAGGTGAGTGGTCCGTATTCGCAGTCTTGGGAAAAAGTTTTAGTCCCACTCAAAATTTGGTGCAAAATCTGAGTGGCTCGAATACGAGAGAGCAGCCGCTGGAGCGGTTCCGATTTTGTTGTGGTTTTACGTACAGCTGATGCTACACATGTCATCCGAATCTGCCCCTTTTTACAAAGAAAAACCAATCAAATGATGACACGATATATGAATCCGCCCCTTCTAAATGCAGCCGACCAGAGTCCAGTGCGCCTGCACTTTCATTTTCAAATTCGCATTATAAAAATACACAGAAATGGCTGTTCGGTGTTGATGTACTCAGCGCTCAAGCTGCTTTATACAACACACAGAGGAACCGCCTCTCAGATCTGTTCCGTTCGTGCTCAGATCTGATTCTCTGGGACGTATTACAGGGGACATGTGGGAAATATAGTAGATCAACTTGGATTTCCCACGTAATCTCTCATCTGATATAATATGGGATTTTCCTTCTCAGCATGAGGTGGAAGCCTGATCTAGGCTGCGTCCAAAATAAATACCAAATCTGCAGGTTTAAATAATAAAAACCTCGAACAGGTCATTACACATTCATAATGAATCTGACATGGAATGAACAAATTTTTAGATGCTGCACTATCACACACACACACACACACACACACACACACACGTCCAAATAGTGTGGACTGAAATCACGGCTGTCCCATCAATCAAAGCTGAGTACCTTATACTCAAACACAGGGATCCCTCGCTACTTCACGCTTCAATTCATGCGGCTTGAGTGCATAGCGTTATTTTTTTAAACATTCATCAAATTAAAAAATAAGGAAATTAACGAAGAATGGGGCAAAAGTTAAAGAAAATGCAGCAAAACAAGGCCAATTATGCAAAAAAAAAAAACCAACAAATAAACATAAACAAAAAACAACCCAAAACCCCCCAACAAAACTACTTACATTTTTATGTGAGGCGCGCATCTGAGTGTGTGCGCGCGTATGTGTGCGCGTGCACACACTCCAATGCACACCTCACATAAAAATGTATGTGTATTTGTGTGCACTTATATTTTATTTACATCTTATGCGTTATTTTTGAATGTTTAATTGTTATTATTATAAGTATTTTTAGCATTGAATATGTATTTATTGATATTATATACACATATACATGTACGTATAAGTCAGTCAGGGGGGTCGATCCTACTTCGCGGAAATCGACGGTCACGGGGGGGGGGGGGGAGATCTCGGTCCCAATTAACCGTGTAAAGTGAGGGATCCCTGTACTGGAATTGTATCTAAACTGGAATTTCACGTTTATTTATACACTCACAAGCGCAAGAAGGTAACAAGAGGGCAGGAAATCAGACATTATTGCTGCAATGAAGAAAACAAAAAAAGCTAATCGCGGGCTAAAAGCTAATCGCAGGCTAAAAGCTAATCGTGGGCTAAAAGCTAATCGCGGGCTAAAAGCTAGACAGTCACAGCTGGAGGAACACATGGGGGCTTGAGCAGTGTGCCTCAGGGAGTGGCTTGTGAACAGTGCAGTTACGTCTCCAAGTCCAGGTAGTTGTCAAGGAGATGATTATAAATGACTTTGCGTTAGGACTTTCTTACTGTTACCGCTTTATGCAACGCAACCGCCTCTCTATCAGAGCGAGCACCACAACCGTCACAAAAACTGCCAGCAGATTTCTAAGCCAAGGTAGACAGTTTCCATGAGTTTGCGAGTTAGACTCAGTCCAGTGCGATGTATGTATGTTTTTTCTTCTTTATTATGAATTTTTTGGCCAATGCGACTTGTACTCCGGAGCGACATATAGTCCGGAAAATACGGTCCGTGTGATTTAGCATTTAGATTCTGCTGCGAGTTGCTCCAGTACACACTGAAGACCATATTCTGAAGATGTCATCAAAACCACATCGTCCACAAAAAGGAGAGACGCAACATGCTGAGGTTCCCAAAAACGGACACCTAGCAGGCCGGTGACAAGGGGCAACCCTGGCAGAGTCTGGGAATAAACAATTAATAAACAAGATTTGCTGTTACTGTAAATAAAGCACGGCATATAATTGTTGCTATGACAGTAATGTTTATTGAGTATTTATGGAATCAGTCTTCGGGCGTGTGCGTGCATGTGTGGTTATTGAGCAGACGATCATTTGTAGCGGTTATAACAGGAACTAGCTTGTCTCGTGGGCGTCCCAAGACACTGATGCATGTAACGGTAAATGAGAATAACGTCCGAGAGTAATACAAGACGCCGGGACAGGAACGTAATTGACTTTGCGGTGGTACCAGCAGCTCTCCATCACATCAGACCGCAGCAAACAACCCCACTGCTGATTATTTTCCTACAAGACACTACCGAGTGATTCACGTCTCATAAAATACACGTCACGTCTCTTAACGCTTTAAGATTAATATATTGTATCTCGTCATATACTGTTTTTTGTTTAATTATAATATTACTGTATAGTGGTCTTGGTTTAAAAAAGGGGGCGTGTCCCCGTAGTGAAGACACAGGACTGTTTATATCTCAGGTGAATCTCAGGACAGATTCCTGATGGTGAAATAGAACATGTGTGGACAGAAGATGATACAGTGACATCATAAGGAAAACTCGCAGTTATTTCGTGATGATTTCACAACTAAAGCCCAAAGGTAATAAAGAACCGAGCGGAACAGGAAGAACTTCTGAAACGTTATTAAGTTGAATAACTGTACAGAGAATACACTCGACCAACAAACTCATGCATCTGAATCAATCACAGCAACCACAGTCAGAGCGAGTCAGCTTTAAGTCACGTTGTGTCTCATACACTTTTCATGGCAGACATATTGCGAATGTCTCTCTCTCTCTCTCTCTCTCTCTCTCTCTCTCTCTATCTATCACACATTCACACACACTCACTCTCTCTGTCTCTCTCTCTCTCTCTCTCTATCACACACACACACACACACACACACACACACACACACACACACATACACACACACTCTCTCTCTCTCTCTCGCTCTCTCTCTCACACATTCACACACTCACTCTCTCTCTCTCTCTCTCTCTCTCTCTAACACACACACACACACTCTCTCTCTCTCTCTCTCTCTCTCTCTCTCTCTCTCTCACACATTCACACACACTCACTCTCTCTCTCTCTCTCTCTCTCTGTCTCTCTCTATCACACACACACACACACACACACACACACACACATACACACACTCTCTTTCTCTCTCCCTTTCTATCACACGCATATTCTCTCTCGCTCTCTCTCTCTCTCTCTCTCTCTCTCTCTCTGTCTCTCTCTCTCCATCACACACACACACACACACTCTCTCTTGCTCTCTCTCTCTCTCTCTCTCCCTTTCTATCACACACATACTCTCTCTCGCTCTCTCTCTCGCTCTCTGTCTCGCTCTCTCTCTCTCTCTCTCTCACACACACACACACACACACACACACACACACACACACACACACACTATCTCTCCCACTCTTAAACACACGTACACACACTTAACAGCTCGAGAGGGAGAGAGAGAGGCCCAGACCCTTCCTTCCTCTCTCGTTCTTTGGGTATGTGTGTCCTCATTCCTGTCATCCACTTACAAGCAATCGCTTACAGGAAGGACAAGTCTGTCACTTCCTCACGCACAACTTCCTGTCTTCTCCACAAACACAGAAACAACCCCGGGCATGCTCATGCTCGCTCGCTCTCTCTCTCTCTCTCTCTCTCTCACACACACACACACACACACACACACACACACACACACACACAGCACTCTGACACACACACACAAGGGAGTTTATGATGAAGGGGAGTGTTATAAGCAGATAGCACACCTTACATGTGAGACCCTCATACACGCGTCCACTATCTCACATTCACGTACCGAAGGCCCGCATGCTTCCCACAGCAAATAACGATAACGAGGGAGTTACAATAAAAGAACATACTAGCCATGTGATAAAAGATTATCGTGCAGAGTTGCAGGATGAACGTATGAGGAGAGTCTGCAGATGCACACAGCGAAATGATTAGCTGCTAATCACCCCCTGTAATCCTGTTTAGAAATGAGACACATGAGGACAGAGGGACACACAAGAGGCGTGAAAGATAAGCTTAACGAGATAGAAGAATGCAGAAGAAGAGAATAATAAGAGACAGAAACCTACGCAGGCGTTTATGCTAATACAGGGGTTCTCAAGTGTGGGTCACATGATATAAACCAGGCTACAAGAGAAACTTTTATTCTTTTGTTTATTTCTTGAATATAAATTAAAAATTTGAGGATGGAACTGAATGTAAAAGTTTTAACATGTTACTTCAGACACAGCAGATTTAAATCAATAGAGTAATGGGAGACTTCTTTCAAACCACACACACACACACACACACACACACACACACACACACACACACAAATACAACTGTTAACAGTAACAGGTTAAGGGACTCGCTCAGGGGCCCGAAAGTGGCAAGCTGGGGGTACTGGGGCTTGAATTGCCCACCTTCAGATCAGTGATCACAGAGCCACCACTCCCGCTGTCCCTTACACACCATGTGAGACAGAACGAAGAGCTTCCTGTTGCATGTAGAGTTGAAATTATAAAAATTCCTCAATGCAAAAGATCAGTTTCACCGCCAGTCCTGATATTTCTAGTCATTTTTTCAGATTGAAACTCAACACGTCCTAACAGTCCCAACAAGAGCATTTTAAGAGCGCAAGCTCCTGCCGGGCTAAACAGTCCCTCACATGAACCAAAAAAGTCAAGAGCTCCTCCGCAGACCCGGATAGCCTGAACGACAAGCGCAACTCATGCACCTGATATTGGATTGGATTTGTATAGGGACACGAGAAGAAGAAGAAGAAGAAGAAAACACTTACATCGTTTGTGGAGGTCACGATGGTGCAAAATTATAAAACAAGGCAAAAGAACCGTACAGAATGACTCCGAAACTTCACTCTGGACCCATGTGCATGAAGCTCGATCTGAAGCTGACCCAATGCCGGGACCGAGTCCAGTTTTCTCTTAATTTGAGTATCTTCTGTAGCAGACGGTTCCAGGACATTTGCTCACATGACAAATGCTCACAACATTGTTCAATTTTAACACTAAGCCTAACCCTAACCCTAACCTCTAAGCCTAAACTCAAACCCGAACCCTAAACCCTAACCCTAACCTTAAACGTTAACCCTAACCCTAAGCCCTAACCCTAAACCCGAACCCTAAACCCTAACCCTAACCTTAAACTCTAACCCCAACCCTAAACCCTAACCCTAACCTTAATCCCTCAACCTAACCCTAAACCCTAAACCCTAAGCCTAACCCTAACTAACCCTAAACCATAAGCCTAACCCTAAACCATAAGCCTAACCCTAAACCCAAACCCTAACCTTAATCCCTCACCTAACCTAACCTAAAGCCTAACCTAAACCCGAACCCTAACCTTAAACTCTAACCCTAACCCTAAACCCTAACCTTAATCCCTAACCTAACCTAAACCCTAACCCCAAACCATAAGCCTAACCCTAAACCCAAACCCTAACCTTAATCCCTCACCCTAACCCTAACCCTAAAGCCTAACCCTAAACCCGAACCCTAACCTTAAACTCTAACCCTAACCCTAAGCCTAAACCCTAACCCTAAACCCTAAGCCTAACCCTAAACCCAAACCCTAAACCTAACCTTAAACTCTAACCCTAAACCCTAAACACTAACCCTAAACCCTAACCCTAACCCCTATCCCCTAACCCTAAACCCTAACTTTAATGTTTGAGGAGTTAATTTATTGTGACGTATTTATAAGAATAAATAATTTTTATAACACATTGTGATCTTTTTGTATTATGCATTTCTTAGAACAAAGAAAAAAGATGTTGTGAGCACATGTCTGTTTTTTCATGAAGGTTGTGAACATTTGTCCTGTGAGCAAATGTCCACGCACCGCAGCAGACGCTCTGTTGTGCTTCACCTCATCGCATGTGTTTCCATCTTTTATTCAGCTGAAGGCAGACGGAGCAAAAACTTCCCTCAGACTTGAAGTCTCCATGAACACGTCCAGAGCTTCTCTTGTTAACCTGCAGAGCCTTTAAATACACGGGCCAGTGGTGGCCTGGTGGTAAAGGGCACTGGATCACTGATCCGAAGGTTGGAGGTTCGAGTCCCACTCTCCACTAGGTTGTCACTGTCCAACCCCAGTGCAGCCAACTGGGTTATCAAAGGCGGGCCACGTCTGTCACTGTCTATGGTGAGAGCTTCATGTAAAAGAACCATTGCTGACTTTCGTAAAGAGGAGCTGCAAAGCCGTCCGCGTGTTTCTGTCCCCTGCTAAAGGGTTGTGTCAGGAACGGCATCCGACGTAAAAACCTATGAACCAAATCAAATGTGCGAATCATTCGCTGCGGCGACCCCTGAGAAAGGGAAAAAGCTGAAAGGTAATCTCATCTCATCCTTGAAGTACACCCTTAATAAATACGGTAAACAGGAAGGAAGCCATTGGGAAATAAAAAAAATATTAAAAAGCTTTTAGAACATGTGACCTTGCTGTGACCTCGGGAGACAGTTTGGATCAGTGCCAAAACCTAATCTGTTTATCCATTTGTTACAAATGATAATCCCATAAAATCCTGCACATGCACACACAGGCACAAAAGGGCATGCATGCGCACACACACACGCACACACACACACACACACACACACACACACACACACACACACACACACACACACACACACACAGGGGAACGTAAAAAGCTGATCATTCAGACACGATGTTTAAAGACTAACAGACGGAGACACATTGACTTTCTCAACCTCATGTCACGTCTCTCGAACATGGATTAAAATATTCAGTATAATACATATCAAAGTGGAATGACGCACTCGTGATAAGATGCAGGAAGGATGCAGCCTATCTCAGCTGCCACTGGTCACTGCTCGCCATCGACCATCACAGAGCCAATATGCACACACACACACAATTAGTATCTCCAGGGGCAATCTGAGAAAGCCAGTTAAATCACACAGCCAGTGCATGTCTTCAGGCTGTACGAGGAAACCACAGCACACAGAGGAGACCCAAGCAAGCACGAGGCGACCGTACAAACTCTACACGGAAAATCATTTCATTTTATTGTTTGAATTGCTTTATCCTTTATTAGGCTCTCCGGATGCTGGGGACCGTGTTAACGGACTCCGGGCAAAAGCGAGCTAAACTTTCGACAACTAGCCAGACCAGCAGACACTCAAACTGCCACCGAGGGGTTAATGAGTATTCTATTGCAAATTAGCCAATTAACCCAAAGTATATGTAAACTGGAGCGTCG
>CM045745.1:28097781-28105281 GCA_024760905.1 Plotosus lineatus
CGTTAATTGGTTCCAGGAGAGATGACATAAGTTGAAAACAACTTAAATCGAATTAGCTTGTCTCTAGGCTAGCATACGCTATGCTACACCAGATTTACTTGTATAATATATATATATATATATATATATATATATATATATATATATATATATATATATATATATATATATATATACCAAAAGTTATTTGCTCTACCAAAAAGTATTGAGCACTCTCCTACGGAAGGATCTGCTCAGAAAATCAT
This sequence comes from Plotosus lineatus, assembly GCA_024760905.1. Taxonomy (NCBI): domain Eukaryota; kingdom Metazoa; phylum Chordata; class Actinopteri; order Siluriformes; family Plotosidae; genus Plotosus; species Plotosus lineatus. Next base: position 28,098,027 of record CM045745.1, read on the forward strand.
ATATATATATATATATATATATATATATATATATATATATATATATATATATATATATATATATATATATATATATATATATGTATGTATGTATATACAGACGCTCCACTACTTACGTTCATTACGTTACGTACACACACAGGTATACCTTGGCTTACATCGTTGATTGGTTCCAGGAGAGATGACATAAGTTGAAAACAACTTAAATCGAATTAGCTTGTCTCTAGGCTAGATTTACTTGTATAATATTTTATATATATATATATATATATATATATATATATATATATATATATATATATATATATACAGACGCTCTCCGACTTACGTTCATCCGTTTTACATTTTTTTTTTCAATTTTACGTTTTTTTTTCCCCAAAAAAAAGTCAAATTTTGAGTTTCGACGTACCTACGCAGTACGCTGATGTAATGACGCAATGATGCTGCATTCATTGTTTCCATACTACAGACTGAGTATATAATATTCAGAAAGCCCCCCCTATTCACGTTTATACGCACACACACACACACACACACACACACACACACACACACACACACACACACACACACACACATACAGGTGTTCTAATACTTACGGCCTGTAGTATAAATCATTTGGCTGTATATTCACCTTTAAGGTGCTTCCAGGGAAAACTGCCATCACTTCTTTATTACCTCTTTATCTGATGAAGGTTCATATTTCAAGTCAGAAGTTATATCACTGAACAGCACTGTTTGGCAGGTAGAACAATGAGGTCACTGGCGCCACTGCAGTAACAGATTCACCTGACTTCAGGATTCCGGATATACATTTTAAAAACATTTAATACATAGTGAGCGTGCCAGAAGCAAAAGTGGTGAGGAAAACCTCACTGAAATGATATGATTATGAAACTTGAAGGAACCAGACTCCAAACCACAGGGCCGCCAGGGATCTGCTTGATCATTAGTAATTAATTTCTATAAATGTATCGTCAAAAATAAAAATGCATCGGTCCTGAAATGTGTTGTAAATATAAGCATCAGAGTCGTTTCTGAATTCATTATAGTTTTAAATAGAACGCTATTGAGCTCAAGTTATCAACTTCAGTTATAGGAAATATAGCACTTGAATTGAATTATGAACTACATCGCTGAGGAAATAAAAGCTTCCAGTCCTCGTCTCTTGGTTTCCTGGAATTGATAGTGGTCGCTAACATAATCTGATAACATCAGGTAAAATAATTAGCGAGTTAATGTTTCTTCTCTCGATAACATTTGAGCGTGCACCGTATTCAAAACAGCTACAAGTTGTTGACCAGTGTAAACCCTGAACAGCTCACCGGACCAGCGCAGCACCATCACACACAAAACGTTAACGCTCACACCTCATGGAAATCTGAAAAGCCCAGTTCCTTGGACTTTGGGAGAAAATCAGAGCAGCCAGAGGAACCTACACAAGAACAGGGAGACCATGCAAACTTCAAACAGAAATCCCTGAGCCTGGGAATCAAACCCTGGACCTTCTTGATGTCAGCAGACATGCTAACCACTATGCCACTCACTTTTGGAAGACAAATGTGAATACTGTATTTCTGATGAGCTTTTGTATGGCTTGATGAAATCATAGACATGAACATAAGACTAGACGAGACCCCTGCTAGGGCAGTGGTGGCCCGGTGGTAAAGGGCGCTGGATCGCTGATCCTAAAGTTGGGGGTTCGATTCCCACTCTCTACAAGGTTGTCACTGTCCCCTCAATGCAGATAACTGGGTTATCAAAGGCCGGCCATGTCTCTCACTGTCTATGGTGAGAGCTTCATGTAAAAGAACCATTGCTGACTTTCGACAAGAGTAGCTGCAAAGCCGTTAGCGTGTTTTTGCCCTGCGATAGCGTGGCGAGCTGTCCAGGGTGTACTCTGTCTTCACCCGGAGTCGGCTGGGATGGGCGCCAGCCTCCCCGCTACCCTAATTAGGATTAAGCGGTTATAGAAAATGAACTGAATTGAACTAGACGAGACCCCTGCTAGGGCAATAGTGGCCTGTTGGTAAAGGGCACTGGATCACTGATTGTAGGGCTGGGGGTTTGAGTCCCACTTTCCACAAGGTTGTCACTGTCGTCGCCCCCCCCAGTGCAGATAACTGGGTTATTAAAGGCCGGCCATGTCTCTCACTGTCTATGGTGAGAGCTTCATTTAAAAGAACCATTGCAGACTTTCGTAAAGAGGAGCTGCAAAGCCGTCAGTGTTTTTCTGTCCCTTGCTAAAGGGTTGTGTCAGGAAGGCCATCCGACATAAAAAAAAAAACCTATGCCAAATTAAATATGCGAATCACATGATTCGCTGTGGCGCCCCCTGAGAAAAACGGGAAAAAGTCAAAAGGAAAACAAGAAGAAGACGAGACACCTGCTTGACATGGCTTCACACAGCCGCCATATTATCAAGGACTAAAAAATACACCATTACAATAAAATGGGCATTCACTGTTATGTCTCAACTCGCTCCAACAAACAAAATAATATCGCTAAAGTGCGAAGAATAGCATTTCTCCTAAAAGTATTTGTACCTTGAGAATGATTGCCTTCTGTATAATTTATTTTCTTAACAATATGACTCCAAATAAAGCAGCGAGTAGCACCAGTCTTGTGTTTCTGTCTGTGGATGAAACAGCGTTAAAGGTCTAAATCTTTCAATATGAAGCTAGAAGCTCAAGCCTTCAACACTAAAGTCAACATTTCAGGATGGAAAAGTAAAATAACGCAGATTAGACATGGCGTGTGATGTGTAGGAATAAAAAAAAAAAAAAAAAAAAAAAACAGTGAGGAGACGTGAGCTCTCGTTCCAAAACTCTGAAACTTTACTCTACGCTCAGCTCATCAGAAACGTTGGTGGTTATCGAGGATGACATTAAAAAATACAACGAAGGGAAAATTCTGGGGCGACGAGGCTCGACAAACTGAAAGTTGATACAGTACGTATATCAAATCTGGTGACTTGCTGGAAGGTGGATTTCAGTGGGAGGTTTCCGGTGGCTTTGGTTTAAGGGTTTATTTATTTCTTTTTTTTTTTTAAGGGCAGCAATGACTCACACTATCATCACCACAAAACAAAACAGACACTCAATGCTATCACATCTGAGCACTTTGTTGATCTCTCTCTCTCTCTCTCTCTCTCTCTCTCTATGCTTCCGGGTAATGGTGCTGATTATTGGTTCTGTGAATCAGCAGCGGGGTTTCCACTCATGTTTATGCAAGAAAAGGGGAAAAAACACAATGGAAATGCAAAATATTTCTAAAGCAAGTGATGCAAAAGGGAGAAAACCCAGATGATCAGTGATTTATTATTGTGTTTTTAAGTGTGAGGTCATCTTGTTACCTAAATGGTTCACGCCGTTATCAGTGTGATGTAAATTTACAAAAGGTACAAAAAGGATGTTCTGTACCTCTGAGGTCCTCCATAGAAAACCACCATGTTCATATCTATGGGTATAAAATAACACTACCCCCCCCCCCACACACACACACACACACACACACACACACGAGGAACAAAAGCACTGTGCACTGCCAGCATCTCAGGACATGTAATGCACGTGAGAAGAACGACACAGACAACACTGTTCTTCTCAAACACCGAAAGCCATCTACACAATACCGAGGGATTTGCGTATGAATAAAGCTCTTCGCATGAACGATGTCAGTGAAGTGGACACTTCATTCCCATAATCCCACTTTATATTTAATGCACATTGACACATATTTACCTTTCTTTCAAGAAAAACCACAAAATCTACCTGTTTAAACATTCCCTTCCCACAATGCAATGCAAAATTGAACCAAGATAAAAAGAAGCTAGAATTTGATTTAAAATTGTCCGTTCGCTAAATTAATGTCACTGAGGCATGAATGTAACTCAGGAAAAGATCAGATCTGGAGAAAAACGAGGAAATTACTCGTAAAATAAGATTAGTAAAGCTAAAGTGCACTATAATGGGTTATTAGGCCGTGTGCAGAGAGAACACACAGATGATCAGCTTTCATAAATATGTCTTCTGTTAAGTCTCTTCAGAATATCCGATACACATAATCCTACAATACAATCATATAATAATATATTTCTGATGATGTAGAACATAAACATACTGCAAATATATGTATATACATGACAACATCAAGTGTTTTAAAAAATATGTTTATGTTAGCTTTAGTAAACAGTATCTATTATTAATGGAATCAGAATATATATATATATATATATATATATATATATATATATATATATATATGGACTATGATGTTTGCAGATGACATTGTGATCTGCAGTGAGAGCAGAGAACAAGTGCAGGAAAATCTAGAGCGGTGGAGGTATGCCCTGGAAAGGAGGGGAATGAAGGTTAGCCTCAGTAAGACAGAATACATGTGTATGAACAAGAAGAACCCAAGAGGAACGGTGAGGTTACAGGGAGCAGAGATAAGGAAGGTGGAGGATTTTAAGTACTTAGGCTCAACAATCCAGGGCAATGGAGAGTGTGGAAAAGAGGTGAAGAAGCGTGTGCAGGCAGGTTGGAATGGTTGGAGAAAAGTGTCCGGTGTGATGTGTGATAGGAGGGTATCGGCAAGAATGAAAGGAAAAGTGTACAAGACGGTGATGAGGCCAGCGATGTTGTATGGTTTAGAGACAGTGGCCCTGGGGAAAAGACAGGAGGCAGAGCTGGAGGTAGCAGAGATGAAAATGTTGAGGTTCTCTTTGGGAGTAACGAGGATGGATAGGATCAGGAATGAGTACATCAGAGGGACAGCACATGTAAGAGGTTTTGGAGACAAAGTCAGAGAGGCTAGATTGAGATGGTTTGGACATGTACAGAGGAGGGATAGTGAGTATATTGGTAGTAGGATGTTGAGGTTGGAACTACCAGGCAGAAGGCCTAGAGGAAGACCAAAGAGACGATTCATGGATGTGGTGAAGGAGGACATGAAGGCAGTTGGTGTAAGAGAAAAAGATGCAGAGGATAGGGTGAGATGGAGGCAGACGATTCGCTGTGGCGACCCCTGAAGGGAACAGCCGAAAGGACAACAAGAAGAAGTATATATACTGTATTGGGGCAGTGGTGGTCTAGTGGTATAAGGCACTGGATCATTGATCCTAGGGTTGGGGGTTCGAGTCCCACTCTCCACAGTGTTGTCACTGTCCCCCCAGTGCAGCTAACTGGGTTATCAAAGGCGGGCCATGTCTCTCACTGTCTATGGTGAGAGGTTCATGTAAAAGAACCATTGCTGACTTTCGTAAAGAGGAGCTGCAAAGCCGTCAGCGTGTTTCTGTCCCTTGCTAAAAAAGGGTTGTGTCAGGAAAGGCATCCGATGTAAAAACCTATACCAAATCAAACATGAGAATCATTCGCTGTGGCGACTCCTGAAAAAGGGAAAAATTAAAAAATAAACCATACAAATCTACTGATTTTGATTTCCTTAAGTTTATATGTAGTATACACCTAAAGAATCCATCTGAAATAAATCCTGGGATAAATAATGATTCACTGAAGATGAAAATACTTTAAGGTGATAATATTTAATATTATCAAGCAACTTCTAAACATTTTCAAATATTTTTGGTTTAAAATAGTTTTCTGGTGCTTTGAGAATCAAATGTTCAATAAAATACAATGCAATTAGAATAAAATGTAAAAATGCCTTCCCGTAGAATACAAGCTGAAAATGAGTAAAAATATATTCATGAAAACAAACAAAATAAATGTACATAAAAATTCAAAATCCAAATTATAGTATTTCTCTACAAACAATCCAGCAAAGAGGACTTTTTAATTCACTGGTATTTAAGATATTTTCATTCACTGAGATATCCGTAGTATCATATAAAGATTTTTCAGACAAAAATTGAACAGAATTTGCGCTGACTGCAGGCATGAGCTTGTGAGACAAAGAAAATCTGTTTTTATTCCCAGGAGTGTGAGATGCTGCAGGATATTTTCAGCATCATTACGAACAGTCTGGTCAGGGTTCTAACGCTTTAAATGATTCTACTAGTCTTTACATTTTGCAGAACAGAACCGAGTAAATTGGTTGAGAAAATTTCAAGGACGGATACAACATTTAAAAATAAATAAACAAAGAATCCCACACCCAGTTTAAATCCCACCTGTATTGGTTTTACTCCTGACTACAAATGCCAAGCATTAAACCAGTCGATCTGCAGATATTATCACGATGTCACACCTTCATTCTCAATAAACCTTGAGGCGAGCCGCCAGCGCCACACAGATTAAAATAACCACAAAGATCAACTGTGAGCGCCTGACATTTCACAATGAACCGGCAGGATATTTTTAATCTTCCACATACCACAGCGCAGGTGGAACTCTGACAGGAATTTTTTTTTTTAATAAAATAAAAGTCATATTGAAGGAGCAGGAATATTCAAGATGATAATCAAACTGGAAAAGCCATTCCTTAAAATGTTCCTTGAAAAAAAAAAAAAAAAAAAAAAAAAAAAAGATGAATGGAATTCCCCACAGCTAAAGAATGCTCAGCATGTCACGGGTATGTCGGAGACACGAGGAGAATCGGCCGTGACCCAGCCGAGAGGAAAAGCCATGCTGTTATGAAGCCGAGCTCCAGGGCACCGTTAGGGTTGCAGTGGGCTCTAACATGGTTCCTGTTCATGCTCCAGATGTTGCCAAACTTACACGCCAGTTCACCTCAAGTACCAGGTCTCAGCTTTGGATCTCACCTTCCTCAGAATGTTCTCGCTTACATGAATATCAACCTGAAGCCTTCTCCCCCCTCCCAGAACCCCCTACAGGACCGATTACCATTTTTATAGCGACGAGGCCTCTCGGCCCTTTTTTCTCTCACATCATTCCTGCTGCGTTGCTGACTGATGATACGTCTCGCTCAGCGTGGCGCTGCTCTCGTGCATGTTTGAGCCACTTCCTGTGAACTTCCTTGCAACAACTTGCTCTGATTTTGAGTAACATTTAGTAACTCTGTGTATATCCATGTTGCAAAAGCAACACTGGACAAACATGTGTGCCTTTTCCGCACGGCCTGCACCCGTTCTCCTTCATTTCTCCATCCCTATTGTCTCCCTCTCAGATCCATCAGCCTCATCTATTCATTGCATCTATCTGTATCCACTGCAATCAAAATGCAGTGGAAACAAAGCATGATTCAACACACCACAACACAAGCACACACAACCACACACACACACACACACACACACACACACACACACACACACACACACACACACACACAC
>CM045745.1:28115281-28162781 GCA_024760905.1 Plotosus lineatus
AAGTCGACTGAGATGGGCGCCAGCCTTCCCACCACCCTAAAAAGGATAAAGGATAAATTAATGTACAGATATTAATGAGGACATCAGAGGGACAGCACATGTAAGATGTTTTGGAGACAAAGTCAGAGAGGCTGGATTGAGATGGTTTGGACATGTACAGAGGAGGGATAGTGAGTATATTGGTAGTAGGATGCTGAGGCTGGAACTACCAGGCAGAAGGCCTCGAGGAAGACCAAAGAGACGATTCATGGATGTGGTGAAGGAGGACATGAAGGTCGTTGGAGTAAGAGTAGAAGATGTGCAGGATAGGGTGAGATGCAGGCAGATGATTTGCTGTGGCGACCCTTGAAGGGAACAGCCGAAAGGAAAAGAAGAAGTTTAATATCTGTAGACTATTACAGTATTTTGACATTATCTTACTTTACATGAAGTGACACTAGCGAGAGCGAAAAAGTCCAAATGGAAGCCTTTTCAAACAGGCTGATGCAAACTACCGGACCGGTTTTAGCAGATTCCAATTTTCATTCATTTTCTGAGCCACATAATCCTAATTAGGGTCGTGGGGAGCTGGCGCCCATCTCAGCCAACACTGGGCGAGGGCAGAGTGTACCCTGGGCAGCTCACCAGGGCCATTGCAGGGCAAAAACTCACTGACAGCTATGCAGCCTACTCTTGACGAAAGTCAGCAATGGTTCTTTCACATCCCTCTCACCATAGACAGTGAGAGACCTGGGTAGCCTTTGATGACCTGGTTAGCTACACTGGGGGGACAGCAATGACAACCATTTACAAAGACGCTTGAAGCCCCAACCTTTGGGATCGGTAATCCAGCACCTTGCCACCACTGTCCCTTATTAAAGAGGCCCGTTCACTTTCAGACTCTAGACGGCCTGAAAGACTATTGTACGGCAGAAACACGCTGTCCTACTCTTGAGGAAAGTCAGTCAGGATTTATTTTACATGCGTCTCACCACAGACAATAAGAGACATGGCCGGCCTTTGATAACCCAGCTAGGTGCACTAGGGGAACAGCAGTGACAGTTGTCGACAGTGGGGCTTGAACTCACAACTTTAGGATAAGTAATACAGAATCTTACCACTGGGCCACCGCTGCCCGAGATTCCAAATTCAAAAATGCACGTAAAAACCACCTGATAATGAAAATATGCATATTTTTAACGCAACACGGAAGTTAAGAAGGGTTTCCTTTCATTTCGCTTCACGTTTTTTGGACTAATTTCTCACTATCTTCTAATCCAGTCATGCTAGTTTAAAGTAAAAAAGGTTTTATTTTTGTATCAAACACAATGAGGCTTATTTTCCCAAGTAAGGTAAACAGGCTTCATCCACACTACAGATGAAGAATTTTTGGGAAATCCCTAGGATATGCCTGTACACTGATCTTTTGTTAAATACATCCTAATCTGAACTTAAACCTGAACAATCTCCCATGGCTCCTTCAATCATTTTGGATTTTCTCAACTACGTCTGCGGTGTTTGTCATTCCACAATTAACAGCTGCAGAGGGAGAGTTTTATGAACAGAACGAATCAGTGTTCGCTTGAGAATGAAACTCCTATCACAGCCAGCCCATCGGTGCACATTCTCCTTTCTCAGATATTAGAATTAAGATAATCAGGAGGCTGGTGAATCAGTGACTTTTAATATCAGTCCAAGTGATGCGCGATGATGTTGGCGGGCCAGTAGTTCAGAACAAAAACTGCTGCTAGCAGTCATATACATCAGAGATCTGTGCTGGCTTTGATCAATCAGAAAATAGGGCGGGGCATATGTAATGAAACATGACTCTGCTGTAGTTGTAGTAAGATTTGTGTTCAGTCATCCTGTTTGAGTCAGAGGTCTCATTTCACCGCATGACAGGCCCACTTTGTCTCTCTCTCTCTCTCTCTCTCTCTCTCTCTCTCTCTCTCTCTCTGTCTCTCTCTCTCTCTCTCTCTCTCTCTCTCACTCTCTCACTCACACTCACTCTCACACACACACACTCACACACACACACACACACACACACACACGATTGTCTATGGACAAAGTCACACATCATAATGAAATTAGTGAAAACCATAGTAGCGTCAATAACTGTCCAATAATGACATAATAAGTAAACGTACCGCGGTTTTTCGTTCAATCTGAAAATATGTCCTGTGGTCAGATTTCCTGTCTTGATCTCAACATTAGACGTGATAATCAGACTTCTGTCCTGAAATCCTGAAGGGCCTCAGCAACATTTTCCCCACTCTGGTCCACCTGACTTTGATTCTGAGGTCGTATCAGTTCATTCGTGCGTGAAATCGGGGAACGCACTCGACTGTGTGGCTCCACGGCCGCCCGCTCCCTCAGTGTTGAAGTGTATTTAAGGTTGATTGGTTCATGTAATTGTTTTCTTTTTAATTAAAAACTTATTTTACTACAGCAGTGGTGGCCTAATGGTATAGGGCCCTGGCCCGCTGATCCTAAAGTCAGGGGTTGGAGTCCCACTCTCCACAAGGTTGTCCTTGTCCCCCCAGTGCAGATAACTGGGTTATCAAAGGCCGGCCATGTCTGTCACTGTCTGTGGTGTGAGGCATGTAAAAGAACCGTTGCTGACTTTCGACAAGAGTAGCTGCAAAGCCGTCAGCGTGTTTCCGCCCTGCGATGGCCTGGTGAGCTGTCCAGGGCGCACTCTGCCCTCCTGGGATGGGCGCCAGCCTCCCCTTGACCCTAATTAGGATTAAGCAGTTACAGAAGATGAACTGAACTTATTTATAGATTGGAAAGAAATACTAATGGATTCAGGGTTTTAAATTTTCTAAATTAAAAAAACAAGTTGAGCTGTCAGTTCTTCATGTGGTTTTAGTTTGTATAGGACAACTATTTGTTTATTTATGGATTTATGGATTTATTTAGTTCATCATCATCATCATCATCATCATCATCATCATCAACATCATCTTCTTCCACTTATTCCGGGGGCAGCAGCCGAAGCAATGAGGTCCAGACGTCCCTCTCCCCAGCCACTTCCTCCAGCTCTTCTGGCAGGGACACCGAGGCAGTTCCAGACAAGCTGAGAGACATGTCCCTCCAGTATGTTCTAGGTTGACTCCGGGCCCTTCTCCCAGTTGGACGTGCCCGAAACACCACACCAGTGTATGTATTTGTTTATTTATTTATTTAGTTTTTTTCCCCACATCTTTTTTCTCCCATAATTTTATTAATTAATTTTCTGAACCGCTTAATCCTAATTAGGGTCCCGGGGAGGCTGGCGCCCACTCAGCCGACTCTGGGCCTGGACGGGGTACACCCTGGACAGCTCACCAGGCCATCGCAGAACCAACACTCACACAACCATTCACACCTCGGGGAGATTTGGAACAGCCAATTATCTTACTGTGCGTGTTTTTGGACCGTGGGAGGATCCCATAATTTTAGTCATATCCAATTCGCGCTCATCAGTTGTTGACTCCTCAGCACACACCCAGCCAGGCAGTGATGTAAGCATTCACATACCACCTCTGTGACATGTGATGCATGTGATCCAGCCACCCCCGCCTCTTTATGAACTGCTGCGCATGTATGTACATTTAGAGGAGGCCTAGCACACTCGGCGAGAAAGTGCGATCCACCACCTTTTTGTACGATGAGCTCACAGACACCCACGGATGGGCTGGTGTTCGCTGTGAGTGACATGGTGAGTGGATGACTGTGGCATCAACCTGGAGTCGATCTCTAGGTTGACAGTCACGCACATTGTCTGTGTGCCACTCGGGAGCTCAGCATGAAAATGTATGCATGTAGGTGGGCACCACGGTGATGATGTGTCATGTGGTTAACATGTGATCACTTCACAACAATACGGTCCTGGGTTTGAGTAAGGGGCTTGATGAGGGTATTTCTGTGTCGAGTTTACATGTGCGGCAGGTGCGTCCTCTGGGTGCTCCGGTTTCCTCCAACCGTCCAAAACATGTGGATTAGACTACCGGTAATTGTCCCAGGTGTGAGAGTGACTATTAATGACTATGTATGTGTTGGCTGTGTGATTGACTGGTGAGGTTTTCAGGCTTTAGCACCACCCTTCAGCACAATGTTGGCTGAGATAGACTCCAGATTTCCTGTTACCTTAGAACGATTATGTGGTTTATTTGATAAGTTACCGCCTGGTGACAGAATACTTAAGGGTCTTTCTTCCCTATGGAGAACTCGAGCGAGGAAATAGAGGTACCTTGGGTTCCAGTCCGTGTGTCCTTCACGTGTGGTTTTCCTCCAACATCCCAGAAACGTGCCACTCGGTGAACTGTCTCTAAGACGAACTGTGTTCGCATATAAGTGTGTTGCTCTAAAACGGACTATCCTTTGATCCAGGGTGTGAATCCTCAGGATAGGTTTGAGATCCACCCCGACTAATCAGGATCAAGTGGTGAAGGAAGTGAGGAAGTGGTGTGTGGTTTAACTTTAAGAAACCCTGAAATTGGATTAAGCCTCAGAGTCGAACAACAAACAGGACAGTACTGTGGCTTAATCCAATGGCGGCGTCTGAGGAAGATGGTGCAACGAAAAGTAAGTCACATGAGCATGAAATTCTTCATGCAGGAAAAAAAAAAACCCTCTTTTCTCAAATCATTCATTGGGTACAGACCCTCCGGAGTGTACTTTCTAATCTCATCTACCAGACATCTCCAGTATTTTCCATGTCTGGTGTTCATCAGAACAGACAGAAAGTGTGCAGTGTGCTTGTCCTGCTCGCCATCACTCAGCAGAGTTTACACAGGGATGAGGTGTTTATCCCGCCAATCCGACTCACACACAAGGCTTATAACAGCAATTAATGTGAAACGAGCCAGATTGTGTGAAGTGTTATCAGTTCCTCAAGAACAAAGCACACTCATGAGCACCTTTACTACATTTGATCTGCTTCTTAAATGGAACAAAGTGGAGCGAGGATTAATTCTTTTTTATGAACCCCGAATGGCTGCCAGGAGGCATTTTACACGCTGCACAGAGCAAATAAAAAGGGAAGAGAAAGTGTGCTCTGACAGCTGTGGGTAAAAAAAAAAAATGGCTGCAGCCACTTAACTCCATCAATGATGAACAAACCAGAGCTGAAGCTCTGCACTACTCCAGAAAGCTGCATAATGGATCCAGTCCAGCTCAGAGCCAGGAGACTTAGTGAGTGTGTCTGTGTGTGTGTGTGTGTGTGTGTATTTACATGGCCAGTGGTGAAGTGTGTATGCATGCATGGAAGGCAGCACTGTGTGTGTGTGTGTGTGTGTGTGTGTGTGTGTGTGAGTGAGTGAGTGTGTGTGAGTGACCGAGTCAGTCCTGGTGAAAGCAGTGAAGTAGGTCAAGCTGAACTCCAGATGAATCATATTTATAGCAAGTCTTTGCACCCCCTGCTGGATAAACGATGGCACTGCAACCTCAACATTCATTCATTACCCCCCCCCCCCCAAAAAAAAAAAAAAAAAAAAAAAAAAAAAGAGGGTGAAGGCATTCTCTGAACGAAGATGGGGTACAACTTCAACAGGGCTAACTAACACACACACACACACACACACACACACACACAAACATATCCATCATTTCCCTCCTAGAGGCAATTTGGATCAGCAAATTAGCCTAGTCTGTATGTCTTTGGACTGTGGGAGGAAACTGGATTGATGAGCGATTTCTTTTCGGCTTTTTCCCTTTTTCAGGGGTCGCCACAGCGAATGATTCGCACGTTTGATTTGGCATAGGTTTTTACGTCGGATGCCCTTCCTGACACAACCCTTTAGCAAGGGACATGGCCGGCCTTTGATAACCCAGTTAGCTGCACTGGGGTGGTGGTGGTGATGATGGTGGGATGGGTGTGTGTGTGTGTCAGTGACAACCTTGTGGAGAGTGGGACTCAAACCCCCAACCTTACGATCAGCACTCCAGCGCCCTATACCACTAGACCACCACTGCCCAAACTAGAGTACCCAGAGGAACCCCATGTAGGTACAGAGAATATAAAGCCTGGGACTCAAATCCAGGACTTTCCTGCCAAGAGACGGACACGCGAACCACTGTGAAACCGAATGGCATTGCATGTTGTATTAAAACCGAGATTCTTATTTTTTTAATCTGGAGTTTTCTTGTATACGAGATCACATCATGGGTCTGGAGTCTTCTTCTCGAGTAGATCGCAGGACAAGTTTCACAAAATAAATAAAGAAATTTAAAAAATGAAAAGCTAATCAATCATCCGCTTCCTCATCCAACTGTTTCCAGGTCCGGGTCCTGTTCAGGAACCTCCTTCTTGGTTCGGCCTAAAGTCTCCAGGTCTTGTCTGACGTTGTCCATCCACCACTTACAGGTTTTTTTTTTTAACTCATGACCAGATGACCATACCATCCTGCTGCCTCCAGGTTCACAAGTGTGTGAGTGTCTTTTCCTTAAAAGAAGACGACTCCCTTTATCATTTATAACATTGTCATTACAGTTATCTCCAATATCTTTTCCTCATCACATCTCATTTCCTATGTCTCTGCCCCTTATAGCAACACTGCCTTGATGATCATCTCATATATCTTGACTTTCAGTCTCCTCAGCATCCTCTTCTCATAGATTACACCAGTCAGCTCTTTCCATTTCAGTCCGGCCACAGCCTCTGAACGTCCTCTCGCACTAGTAGTCACTTAATGATATTTGAAGTTTTCCCCATGCAGAATAATCATATCTCTCCTGTGCTTGCTGCTGGTCATCACTTCTGTTTGGGTTGTAAGAGCTTTCAACCCATAATCTGCCACTTCATGCAATATTCTTGCAACTTCTCCTCACTTTCTGCTGCTAACACAACATGGAAAAACACAGCTCTCGTTGTACACCACTCCCTCCTCAATTCTTTACTAATGCTATCTAGCCACAACCACAAACAAGAACGGGCCAAGTACTGACACTTGGTGCAGTCCTACCTTTACATTGAATATGCACCAGCCTAATCATGCTTTCTGGGATACTACAAAAACAGCACCCAGGAGATACAAACACCTCTTTTCATCTTTCATCCATTTAATTACAAAGCAAAACATCTCTATAGTCCAAGTTCTTTTTCCGAAGCCAAACTGCATCTATGCTTATCAAGTTTCAGGTGGCATGGTGGTGAAGTAGTTAGCACGTCCAGTTAATAGCAAGAGGATCCTGGATGTTCACCCTGACCTTGAGTGGGTTTGACTTTCCTCTCACAATTGAAAGACAGTATTACGAATTTAATTGTCTGTTCAAAATTACCTGAAGTGTGAGCGTGAATGGTTGTTTCACCCTGTGAAGGTATGGCGAGCTGATCAAGATGTAACCCTACCTTCACCCAGTGTCGGCTGATAAAGACAAAAAAAAAAAAAAAAAAAAAAAAACCACTCGTGGTTTTTTTTGTTGTTGTTAAATTAAGATCATCAGCCCAAAGCGGGTTTTTTGACAAAAAAAGTCGCTGGTTCTATTCCTGCCCAACAAGAAAATCGTGTGTGAAATTTCCCTTGTAAGATTGACGTAAAAGCTCAGTACATATAAAAAAATCTATCAAAAGACATGAACAAAACAGCATGGATTTATATTTTATTTACAAAAGACAGTGAAACAGATTGGGGGGGGGGGGGGCATTTTTCATTGGCGTACACGCCTTGATTTCTAGAGAGCGGACTCTAAAAGGAAAGACAAGCGGTATGATTCTCTGCAGTCTCACGCTCGTCTCCGACTTAAAACTTGAACTCTTTGTATTTCTTGGCTCCGGCACGAGTGTCCTGTGGCTGGCCTTTCCTCTTCTTTTGCTGCCAGATGCACACAAACAGAGCAATGAATAAAAAGGAGGAAGAAGTGTGGAACACTATATTTATATACACCACCATGGAAAAAAATGAGACGACTTATGATAACATCCAATGAAAGTGGTCCCTTAACTTCTTCCATGGCTGTGGACGTGTGCGCGCGCGTAAGCATGTGCGCACACATGGCTCACGACAACCACACCACCAAGAGTTCGAATTTGGGGAAAATAAATAAATTAATTAATAAATGCTTTGCTAACTGGAATGTAGAAAGCAGGAGTGTTGAGGATCCATGTCCAAAAACCGTGCCATCCGGTGACCAATAGCTCCTCTGTGGCAGCTCCTTGAAAAATGTCTATCACAAGTGATATCTGACCTTGTCGTCTACGTTATTGAATTACATAATCTTGTTCAAGGCATCTCAATTAGCCGAAGCAGAACTGGGAAATTTTGTAAAAAAAAAAAAAAATTACACACACACACAGGGATCTCTCACTTTCCACGGTTAATTGGGACCGAGATCCCCACACGACCACCGAAATCCGAGAAGTAGAATCACACCCCCCGACTGACATATACGTACAGGTATGTGTATATAATATAAATAAATAATATTCAATGCTATAAATTATAACAAAAATTTAAAAAAATAACAAGATGTAAATAAAATATAAATACATACACACACACACACACACACGGTATTGCATGAGAAGAATACGACACGTGTGCACACGGATGCAACAATGTAAGTAGTTTTGATGGGAGATTTTAGGTTTTTTGTTGGTTTAGGTTTTTTTTTTTTTGCATAATTAGCCTTGTTTTGGTGGCATTTTCCTTATTTTCCCACCTATTCTTCCTTAATTTTTAATTTGATGAATATTTATAAAAAAACGTGATGCACTGAAGCCGCATGAATTGAAGCGCGAAGTAGCAAGGGATCCCTGTATACACACACACACACACACACACACACACACACACACACGGATCCCTCACTACTTCGTGCTTCAATTCATGCAGCTCCAGTGCATCGCGGTTTTAAAAAATATTTATCGAATTAAAAAAAATAAGGAAATTAAGGAATGGTGGGAAAAAAAAAGGAAAATGCTACAAAAACAAGACCAATTATGCAAAAAAAAAAAAAAAAAAAAAACCTAAACAAACAAAACAAAAAACAACCCAAAACCTCTCATCAAAACTAGTTACATTTATGTGAGGTGAGAATCTGTGTGCACGTGCCTCCGTATGTGTGTGTGTGTATTTATATTTTATTTACATCTTATTAATTTTTTTAATGTTTAATTGTTATTATAAGCCCTTATAACATTGAATATGTATTTATTGATATTATATACATATATACATGTACAGTACGTATACATCAGTCGGGGGGTGGGGGGTGTATCCTACTTCGCAAAATTTGATGGTAGTGGGGGTGGGTGGGAATCTCTGTCCCAATTAACTGTGGAAAGTGAGGGATCCCTGGAATAAACACACACACACGCACACAGAGGTACCTTGACTTATGAGTGCCTTCTAGAACGACTTTTCCATGATACGAGCTTTGATCCCACCAAAAATCTGCCCCAGCCAATGAGCAAAATTTAAATTTACTAGCTGTGCACAGTGTGAGCGCCATGGCCACCTAGTGTTCTCCACAGCATTCTCCACAGTAGGTGGCAGTGGCGGCACTTAATTCTAGCACAGTATGGCAAAAACAACATGTCGTCCAGGGTCATCCCCCTTCCCCTCATCACACTGCGCGCCCCCCCTATTTGAGAAGCACTGGCCTTGTGGGAGCTCAACACGAACCTTTCCTCACTGGCATTCATAGCGTGCACATGCACAATTTTGTTGCTCCTTCTCTGTTACGCACCATCTCATGCCCGCTCACATGACATCTTTGCTGCAGTCAATGATCGAATGGGTTATTTGACTTATTGTTTATTGTTGTTTTTTCATTTATTATTAATGTTAAATGTACATGTATTGTTATGAAATATTTATTATTTTTACGTTTATCTTTAATATCCTGTATTAGGTCAAATATACATGTTTGTGGCAGGTTACATGAGTTTGGGAGAGGGTTGGAATGGATTAATTGATTTTCTGTTATTTTCAAAAGAACTTTGTTTTATCTAACGAACATATTGACTTACAAGCTCACCTTCGAAACGGATTAATTTCGTAAGTAAAGGTACCACTGTATATAAAAGTGAGGTGTTGGGTCATTTCATTCGACTGTTACGGAGAGAAATATCAGTGATGGGCCATAAACGTGTATATGCCCGAGTAATTCTGGTTCAAAAAGATACCTTCATGTTTATTTATTTCTTAAAAAAAAACCAAACATGTTCATAATTTTTTCCATAATAAAATTTTATATTAGACTTAAAAGCAGAAGAAATGATCTGATTGCTCTCCCCGAGGTGTGTTGACGTGTTTGAGAGCATGAAGCTGGACTGGTACCTTTTGTTTGGCGGCATGCTCGGCCACCATGTCACTGAAGTCTTCCTTCTCCACCTGAGCCTGCTGCTCGCGCACATGCTCCTCGTACTTCTGGGTCATCGCCATCGGGTCGAGCTCCAGCTCCTCTGGGGCCAGAGCCACCTCCACGCCCTGAGAGTCTCCGCCCAACCCTGTCACCCCGGCAGCCTTCCGTGCCGCCCCTGCCTAAAGAACGAGAGGGAAAAAAAAACCATGACGAATAGAATGAGGGGTGGATGTGGAAGCAAAGTGTTTAAAAATAGATTTATTAGTATGCACACTGGCACAGAACTGAACAGAACCGCACTCATCAATCGCGATGTTCATTTACAGAGTAAACATTGCCGATCTGGAAGGCAGAAGTCTGAGTTCTATTTAATGGAATTCTGGGCTCACAGATGAGCAGGAGACGAGATTATGTCGGAGAGAATTACGGCTCCCTTCTGGAGGACCGAGTTCCAGATTCAGTTCAGCCTGCACAATTTAGGCAATGATCAAACAGGGCAAACTGACATCCGGGGTCCTGTACACCTTCCTCTCAGTCATGGGCCGTCTATAAACCAGCCCTGCAATGTTCTGCTTTAAAGAAACAGCTAATGATGTGTTCATATTAAAAAAAAAAAAAAAAAAAGTTTTCTTTTAACGGCTCTTTAGAAGCAGTCGTCTTATTCGGTAAAAATTTGTTGCCACTTGGTACATCGCAAGTGTGCCAATTCTAGTGATCATCTGTTTATCATGAGTCTTTTATCCGTATTCGCACACTCACCGCGGACATTTCGTAGATGTGAGTGGATGCCATCATGGCTGATCCCACAGGACCTGTTCTCCTCTCTGGCAGCACAGTGAATAACTGAGGAGTTTCATTTCTGTGCGCACACACGCACACACACACACACACACACACACACACACACACACACACACACAGTGTAAAAAGCTATTTCCCACAGAACACAGCAAACATTAAAAATGTTCCATATATTAAAGCTGGAATTTGGCGATGGAAACAAAAATAAAAATGATCAGAAAATTCCAAGGACTCTACAGCTGCAGGGGTGGGGCCTAATATTCATTATACACCAGGGCGTCATTAAATGGACTAAACATGTAAGCCGTAAAATAATTTTTAAACTCCGATAAATCCCCAGTTTTTCATTTCAGGTATTAGCACAAATCTAATCAGTGCCAGATCAGAGACCTTCTGCTCTGTTAACCCAGAGATCGTAAGTTTGAATCCGGGTTAATACTACAGCCATCCATAGCAGGGAGTTCACGGAAGCTAATAAACGGCTGAGCTCTCACGGGAGGGAGGGATGGCATACTCTCACTTCCCTGTTACAGTAATTGTCAGCCAATCATGGGCATAAGAGTTCATTCATATGAAGGGGCAAACAATGCTTTCCCTCCGAATGTGTTAGACCGTCCCCAAATACGCATGGCGCCGCAGTTTGAAAAGAGGTGGGTGGTTATTGTTGCATGTCACAGAGAGGTGTGTGTGTGTGTGTGTGTGTGTGTGTGGGGGGGGGGGGGCTTCTTTTGCCCCACACTGGTAGGTGGTGGTTGTGTAACCGGGAAGGCAACACCTGATTGGTGGGAACTGGATACGACTAGACTAGGGAGAAAATGGGTAAAAAAAAAAAAAAAAAGAGAAATTCTGCTCACATTGCTTTAATTCATCTCACTGGACCAAATCACACACATTCCCGCTTTGATTTCTGATTTCTCTCCCACCCACCGACACGCTCACTCACCCATCCATTGCCTCTTCAATCTTTTTCTTCCTCAGCTCAATCAGCTCTGGAGTCTCCATACCAGCAGGAACCGAAGAGAAGCCACCTGGCGTGATTAGACCGCTGAGAGAGAGACCAATAAAGAGACAGATTTACACACACACACACACAGAAATACGAATAGCGACAGAAACATGTTAGAGAGAGAGAGAGAGACTGATCAAACACAATACACCATTATAACATGCAGCCATAACAAAATGACCAGTCTATGTGGGGTAAAAGAGATGTTACCTGTCAGCAGGTGTGAAGAATCCAGACTCATCTGGTTTGTCCTCGTCACTCTCCTCCTCCTCCTCTTCTTCTGAAGACTCTTCATCTGACGGTTCGAGTTCACCCCATGGGGTTCGGTCCACTTCTTCCGCCTCTGCTTTGGCCTGTTCAAACAGATTCAAAATTTCTATAAAGTTTATAAATGACCCTATTTCTGCTTGATGTACACACATGACCCATCATATCATTCCCTTCATTTTACATCTAACTCTTAAAATAATGTAGAAAATAAACTGGAGCAATGGTTTAGTGGTGAAATCCTGAAATCTCTGACACCCCTCTGTAGCGAATGTGGGAAGAGTGACAGCGTGTTATTGGTGCATGTGCACATGGAAGTGGGTTTATCAGTAAAGTTAGAAATGTATATCCGACCTAAACAAGAACTAATTTTATTCCAAGAACAAACCATACACACATTAACCTGTCCAATTATGAACATCTGTGCTGAGGCAATGTAAATTGTCCCTCTTCGGTTGGTTATTCCTGATAAAGATGAATACAACCTGAATAATTAATGCTCGCACTAATAGTGGCTGTCTGTGGGGGTAATTACAAGCTAATTAATATTTCAACACACTCAAGCGCTTCAGCATTTCGATCAGTTGGAATGGAAGTGCTCGTGTGTGTGTTGCCTCTTACCTGAAAGTCTACAGCGTTCGTTCCGAAGACGTCACCGTAAAGAGGCTTTCCTGTCTCGTCCACAGGAGGTTTACCCCATCCTCCGGCATGGTAACCAAACGAACAGTTCTGTGTGAAAAACATTTGATCTCATTTATGTATATATATATATATATATATATACACACATAAATAAACAAACACTTTTGGCCCAAGAGTAACTCATAAAAGCATTTCCTTGTTCAACAACCTGCATCTCAGAACGTGTTCCCCTCTCAATCCCCACAAGTGTGCCACTCAATTATGCATTTATACTGTCCCAAAAAGCTACACGGTCTCCGGCACAGGTTCTGGAAGACCCTACACCCAGAATAAGTGCTTTAACATGCCTACATCAATTAAAGTAGATTTTAAGAAATAATAAATAAACAAACAATCAAACGAGAAAGACAGAAGATTTTCCAGGATCAGTTCTAATCCCCACACTAACCTCAGGAATGGGGGCATTGAGGCCAGGGATCTTGAGATTGGGATAAGAGGGTGGAGGACCGTACCTCTGCATGGCAATAAGCCATGGAGGAGGAACCTTATGAGAGTTCTACAGAGAAAAAGAGAAAGGTATAACTTCTTATTAAATGTGTAACAGTGCAGTAATTACATCACTATAGGACATATATCTGTGACAGAAAGAAAAACAGTATGACAAGAGTCTGATAACACACACACACACACACACACACACACACACACACACACACACACACACAACTGGCTTTAAGGTCCCAGGACAAAGATTAATTTAGTAGTGCAGCACCCCCTGCTGGATAAATGTATGCACGTTTTCAAAGAGAGCAACAAATAAGACCATCACACATAAAATTAGCGATCAAGTGGTACTTTGGGCTGAACGAATTATGCACATTTAAGAATTTATGGGCTGCAAGCTTTTTATTTAATTTTTATATCCTGTATTATTCCCGGGCAGTGGTGGCCTGGTGGTAAAGGTTCTCAATCAGTGATCCTAAGGTTGGGGTTCAAGCCCCACTGTCTACGGGTTGTCCCTGCCCCCCCAGTGCAGCTAAGTGGGTTATCAAAGGCCGGCCATGTCTATCACTGTCTATGGTGAGAGCTTCATGTAAAAGAACCATTGCCGAGTTTTGAGAAGACTAGGCTACAAAGCCGTCAGCGTGTTTCCACCCTGCGATGGCCTGGCAAGCTGTAAAAGGGTGTACACGGCCCTCGCCTTGAGTCTGCTAAGATGAGCGCCAGCCTCCCTGCAACCCTAATTAGGATGAAACGGTTCAGAAAATGAATGAATGAATTCATCCCCGAAAATAAATTATTTCCTCTGCATTTAACACATTCAAAATGAACACACACACACACACGCACAGACGCACAGACACGCACACGCAGACACGCACAGACACACACGGCGCCTGGAGAGCAGTTGCGGGTTAACTGACTTGCTCAAAGGCACTTCAGTCATTTACGTGAAATGAAAAAAGTTGTTGCCGCCTGCAGGAATCAAACCAGCAACCCGTCAGTCTCAAACCAGCTTCTAACCATTAGGATACGACTGCAAAGTGATGGTCACAAATATAAATCTTAACCAAATAATGGCAGGAAACCCAATCGCACTGTTTATTAACATACTAAATACCCTCAAGCAAAGAATACAAATATGGATATCAGATAAACATTTCAGTGTCGCCGGTTAGAATGTGAGAAAAATGGTATAAATCCATCATGTCAAAAATCCCTATGGTTAAAAGAGGGTTAAACCTTCACCCTGAAAACACAGCAGAATAAACTAGATCATAATGATTAACGTACGGGGCCAGTGGGCATGCCCAGTGCGATCCTCAGCTCATCCGACAGATCTCCTGGCTTCTTCTCTTTTAGCCGCGTCTCAAACTCCTTCCCCTGAGAGAGAGAGAGAGAGAGAGAACCCAGCAGCATGAGTCGTGTAGGTTTACCCAATAAAAGGAGAGACAGTGTGTGTGTGTGTAAGAGGGATAAAGAGAGACACACACATTGGTATATGTGGTCAGTACTACTCATAGGTCAATGAGACACACACTAGAACATTACCTCATAGTACAGGTCTCCATGGATGGTGAGTTTGGGTTTGATCTGCCACTTAAAGAACGCATCATGGAGTTTCTGGTAATCAATGTCAATCTTGCCCATCTTTGGACGAACTTTCTCTCGCATTTTGGTTTTCATAGTTTTTGCATCCTCCTGTTAGAGAAACAGAAATATTTGGCTCAACATCAAATTTGTACCAAATCAGATTTACTTACGCATGAAGGCGTGTCTGCAGCAGGATCTCAATTCTCATAAGTCCATTAGTGAACTTCTGTATAGTACTTGCAATGTGAATGATATTTGACAGATATCATTGTCTCAAATCTAGCATTGTAATTTGTCCCTTTATCAAAAATGGCACCATTTCACCGTATCACCTGCCTCGCATTTTTTCCCCCATTTGGCAGCTTTGCTTCAATAGACATTTTACGTTGTTTTTGTCCCCCTGTGGATCCATTACCCTTCTGTAAATGGCCAAGAAAGCAACCACTGCGAGTGGAGATTGTAACTACATCACCTGGGTACTCATAACATACTGGGAGTTAATATACAGGGATCCCTCACGTTCCACGATTAATGGGGACCGAGACCCCTCCTCCTCGCGACTGCCAATTCGCTACACGGCCTTCATCTCCTGCAATCACAAGCGCCGGAGTCGTTGTTCGGCCCCTTCCCACCTGGGCTTCTTGTTAGCTGGGGTGCGGCTAGCATTAGCTCATTGCTAGCTGCACCCCAGCTGACAAGAAGCCCAGTTGAGTGTGCTTAGTTATACACGCCCAAAGATACTCCGATCTTCTAGCTGTAGTAAAGTCGACCGGTCGTAGATGAGCATAGTGCAAAACATGAACAAACAAAACAACAAATAAAACAAATTAAAACAAAGAAACAATGTGACTCTGAGAACTCCGCGACGTCGCCCTCTGGGCAGCGCCATCTTGGAGACGTCACTCCAAGTTCAATGTAAAGGGACATGACGAGTGCTGTAATAAAGTGTATCCTTTTGGTATCGTTTGTTAAACATGCTACAGAACATAAAATCTCACGCATGCACTTTAGTACTGTACTGGAATAATAATTGAAAAAGATTTTAATAGAACAGTTGAGGGAAAACCGTCGTTTCTCAGGAGAAAGTCTTATTTCTTCAGAAGAGACATCCAGCGTTTTTTTATCGCTTAGCCAGAGAAGACGCATAGCGTTTGAGTGGTATCATAGAGCTTAACTGGTAATTAAAACAACACAAAAAAGAGGCTCATTGACAACTTGTGTGCGAATGAGGGAAAAGGGGCGGGACATTAGCTCAACCAATCAGGAGAAAGGAGGGAAGTCATTGGCTGAATTTGAATCACGTGCTGGTTGCTGGGCAGTCAGCGAATACTCAAATCGTGGATGCAAAACCGCGAATAGTCAAGGGCCTACTGTATGTGTGTATAGACGCTCCCCGACTTACGGTTTTAATTGGTGCTGGACGGCCGAACGCAAGTTGAAAGTGAACACAAGTTGTTAGTGACGTATGACGCTCATACTGTTCTATACATCCATGAATACCATTACCTTATCTCATAAAACACCCATAAATCAATTATTATAAATATAACATTGTAAAATAATATCAAATAATATCAGCATTAATTTCAAATAAGATACTGAGTCACTTTACATGAAGCTTAAAACAGCCAATCAACGCATACAATATGTGAGGCGCTCAATACCGAAAGTAGTGTACTTGCTGTGGGTTATACAGACTTCCAGTCTTTCAAGTGCACAAGGGTGCCCTTGAACTTGTTTAGAACACAGAATAAACCAAGCTACTCTCGGAAGCCTATCAGTGGAGCCATCCATTAGGAGCTCCGAATTTAGACAGCGCCTTCGTTAAATATGCATCATGATAAAGAGTGAGTGCGTCACCTTCTCCTGCAGGGCTTCTCTCATCTCCTGGATGCCGGTGCGCTTAATGAACTCGGGTAGCTCGAAGGGTGGTTTCTCGATACCCCTTTTGCCCTGAAGGTACTTTCTCTTGAAGCACCAGTGGCGTGGGACGGGTACAGTGTTTCTCGTGGCTTTCAGGTGCACCAGCAGCTTGGGCTCTTGCGCCGTCACATCATGCATCTCCACCACATCCGGACGTGCCACCAGCTAGTGGGGGAACAGGGACCAACAATATGCATGATGGAAAATGTGCAATCTTCAGGTGTTATACGCCGTGCTAAGATGGTGTTCATGTAAAACCTGTTTGAGCTCGGCGACGGTCAACCTGTTCATCCTCCTCAGCTTCTTCTTGGACAGTTTCGGCACGTCCGGTTTGGCTTCCTGTGCGAACAGGAAGAGACAGAAATATAAGTAACAGAACACATGGAATATATCAGACTCGACCTCCAAGTACAGGTCACCTCATCACTGTCGTCGCTGTCTTTCTTTTCCTCGAGAAATTTCTTCTTGTATGAGGTGATTTCCTGTCTCTCAGTCTTCTCTGGCTCCTTCTCCTTCTCTTTTTTCACCTCATCGGTCAACTAGCGGAGAGCAGGGAAAAAAAAAAAAAATCAAAAGAATAACACCACATTAATGTCTCACACGACCGAGTTGAAAACCCAGCACTCAGAAGCAAGCTCACCTTAAATGCTTCGAAGATCCTCTTAAAGAAAATGTAGTTGGGGTCGTAGATCTCTGGCTCCTCGGTGACGTACTCGATCTCCACTTCAGCCTCTTTCTGTTTATCCTTCTCAACCCCGTTCTTTTTCACCTCCGCTTGCTCGTTCTTCTCCTGGCTCCTTTTCTTCTTCTTCCGGTTCCTACGTCTGCGGCTTTTCTGCTGATCACGTTCAAGGATTAAAAGGTCACCTCACTGTTATTTAAAAAACATCCATCATTTGAAACCAGATTCACACTGATGCATCAATAACATCTCTGATGAGTCCCGAGTCCAGCCCGGGTCATATCTGGAATCGTTACAGAGCTGGTCTATAACAGCAACTATGGCTGTAATGACAAATTTAGGACTGTATGTAAGCAAGTAGTGGTGGAGGGACTAATTTTTGGTCGCAACTGTGAGTGCTCAGTAACACAGTCAGCTGACAGGACAGCAGGGTCGTTTAGTTTTTACTCCGAAAGATCAAAAGGTGAATTTTACATTAATTAAACACAAACAGAAAGAAGACTGGCAGAGATTTGCAGAAATGCCTTTAGTTGTTCTTTTGCTTTCGTTATTATTTATCCTACTGGGGTTGTGGAGAGGCTAAAGCCTATCCCAGCCGACTCTGGGGTACACATTAAACTGTATGCCACTCCACAGCAAGGACAACACATACAACCGCTCACACGTACGAGGACCCTGGACATGGCAAATGTGCTTCTGTTTTGACTGTGGGAGGAAACTGATGTACCAGAGGAAACCCAAGCAAGGATGAGGAAAAAATACAAGATGCCATCGCTAAGGCCGGGACTGAAACACAGTGAAATGGATGTGTTAACCATGTCACTTTCTTGAGGAATTGATTATCTATACAGTCATCCCTTGAATATCACGGATAATGTAGACCAGACCTGGCCGCGATATTCAAAAAACTGCGAAGTAGGACCCCCCCCCCCCCCCCCCCATTTCTACCATGTCTCATTTCAATATGTTTTGGCGTGTATACAATATCTAGAAGTGTATATTAAATGTTAGTTATATGCATATGTAAATACTGTAATGTATTAATATTTAAATAGAATGTATATACAAATAAATTCTATTTAAATATTAATACATTACAGTATTAATACATTATACTCTTCTCCACGGTGCAGGACGTTCACAAACACGACAGTAAGATCACAAAATAACAAAAAAAAAATCCCGCGAGAATGTGCGAGGCAACTGTGTCACACGTCTAAGCCAATCAGCTTGCGAGATTGAGTTGAGTGGGCGGGAGGCAACAGCGTCACCCGTCTAAGCCAATCAGCTTGCGAGATTGAGTTGAATGGGCAGTCCCTGCATGAACTGGGGAGGAGGGGCACTTCAGTCTGTCTTTTGGAAACAATGGACCCAGCCTGCCTTGGGTCCCTGCCTTCTGCTTGCTTACATGTGAGTTTCAGCACAAATTTTGAATTTTTTATGAATTTTTTTTATATATCATTAAAATACCACGATGTACCAAGACCGTGATGCTCAAATCGCGAAGTGGCAAGGGATGACTGTATAGTGGTACCTTAACTTACGAGTGTCCTTTATGAACGAATTTTCCATGATACGAGCTTCAATCCCACCAGAAATCTGCCCCATCCAAACAGCAAAATTTTGATTTACAAGCTCTGCTGTGGAAATGGCTTTTCCGAATGATTAGCCTTGAATTCTTCAATGTGCTTCTCAATTTTTTTCTGTGATGCCCCCTATAGGAAGAAAAACACCCCCGTGCCCCACTATAAAATGCATTTTCTGACACCATAGGCCACTGCCAGATAGTCTAATTGCACATCTTCTGTAGCAGGTGGCAATGGTGCCCTAACAGTGTTCCCTATGATGTCGGCAACACAGCGCACCACTGCCACATACTGCAGATGATGCACAATTACACGTAATTCTAGTACAGTATGGCCAAAAAAAAAAAAAAAAAAAAAAAGCCCCCCCCCCCCCATCACAGCGCACTCACTACTTGAGAAGCAATGGCCTTGTGGGAGTTCACCACCAGCCTTTCCTCGCTGGCATGTAGCGTGCATATGCACAAAATTCTCCTCTGTTACACACCACCTCATGCCTGCCCACGTGACATCTTTGCCGCAGTCAATGATCAGAAGGGTTAGTTGACTTGTTTAATTATTAATTATTATTAATGTTAATGTACAAGAATTATTATTATTAATAAATATTTATTGTTCCAACGTGTTTATCTTTAAAATGTTATTTCAAATACAAGCGTTTGTGTCAGGTTATACGAGTTTGGGAGGGGGTTGAAACGGATTAATTGGTTTTCTATTATTTCCTATGGAAATTTCTGTTTTATTTAACAAACTTACGACTTACGAGCTTGCCCTTGGAAAGGATTAATTTCGTAAGTCAAGCTAGGACTGTATTTATTATGGAAGTACCACAAAATTCACACATCTACTGAATAATAAAAGCAAAAACAATAAATAAATGCAACTAGTGGTGATAAAACACACCATGATGCTAGCGGAATACAGTCCGTATCTGGTTCGCAACAGTAACCCTGCATCACACCAGCCTGTATTTACTTCTTTTTTCCCCTCCGAGATTTCCTTAGAGCATGTGATTTATTCCTTGGTAGGCTCTTCCTACTCCTTGTCATTTGCCTTTCAATTTCTAACTGACTACAAGACTCAAAATAAACAAAGCTAGTAGTTACATTTTCCAAAACAAATGTTTAATTTACCCAATTTTAAATAGTTATTACACACTTCATAATTAACCATTTAGCTCCACACCGCTGAACAACACCTCAAATAAAATTATGAATGAGCGCTAATCCTGTCTACTGCTTGCACAAAATGAAACAAAGATCTGCTGTTAAAACTCACATCCTTCTTGGACAATGTGGTTTCCTCTTCATCGTCGGAATATGGATGAGAGCTGTTCATGTCCATATTGGCTGTGGACTCGTCCTCCTCTTCTGAAAGCAAAGCAGAGCACAGCACAGCACAACACACACTGAAGGTTAATTAGTTTGTTTTCTGCAACTTGGTTTATTGGGTTCAGATTGTTCACTGTATCCTGACCTATAGGAGCGGCAGTGAACTGCTCCTGTCTGATCTCCTTCAGCTGTAAGATCTTCTCCAGAGCCTGAGGGATCTTCGGTCCAATTCCTACATCATCACTTTGCCACATCTGCTCACACAACGCAATGACATGACATACAACACATGCACATGCACATGCACACACACACACACACACACACCAGATAAAACATCTTACAATTCATCACCAAACATTACTGTTATTCCTAAATTAGGTCTGTTGGGCATTTTACACCTGAGCCTAGGGTCTCATCCTAACTGGATCTTAACTGGGTTTCCATAGCATGACATGGGTCCAACCCATCCTGGACAGGGTGCAAGGTCATTGCAAGTTACCTTCCCAGTATTTTTAGTGATGCCCATTTATACTGCTGGCTAGAAAGGATGATTGTGGTTAAAACTTTGTACAGGAGGTCTTAGGACGATGAGGCCTAACAGGGATTCGAACCTCCAACCTCACAATCATGGGCCCAGCACCCGAATCATGAAAGCACTAACCCCATATCTTCTGTTCATCTCTAAATCCTACCCCCCCCCCAAAAAAAAAAACCCATGAAAATAGCACACAGGGCCCGGGCGAGGCTGCTGCATGCCCGCTGATTCAGACCCCACCCATAAAGGTGAAGTGTGAAAAAGTGGTCGTCACCTCTCTCGAGTCCTCTCCAGGTGGAGGTGGTACCCTGTGCCTCGGACCACTCTGTGTTAGCATGGAAACGCCTGGAGGGGGTGGGCCGCTGGTAGTCAAGGCTACAAGGGGAAGTGTTGAGATGACAATTAGGGAATGAGAAAAATCAATACAGAGTAAACCAAAGTACTTTCAGGTAATAAAATAAATACAAATTAAAACTAGACCATGTACACACAATCCCTCTGTGTGGGAGACCGCAGATGTTAAAAATAAAATCCACCTTCCAGTTTCTCACACACACACACACATACCTCACTTAACGATGATTCGGAGTTACGACAGCCTATTAAAAATTGTCAAATTATTAAAAGTATACTTTTACTGTTAACGAGTCACAGCAGAAACAAAGCAGCTGAGTTGTGAATGTGTGCGTCTGTTCGCGATACCCAGTGTCGGCACCAGCTCTCATCCTGCCTCCCTCACACACACACACACACACACAACTCAGTCGGAAGTCTACCACGCGGCTAGGTAAGAGAGTTCAAGCGATTGCTAGCAGCTATGACATTCAATGGTCTATACGTACGCAGTATAGCCGACTGTACAAATACAAATCAAGCAAAATGTCTACTAAAGCGAGGTTCCTTTAATGATGGAATCACTTCACGACGGGGTCTACGAAGCGTAACCCCATCATTAAGTGAGGGGCACCCGTATAGCCACAGTTAATTACAAGTGTAAATCTTTTTAAAGTTGGAGGTGAAAATCAAATCTGCTATGAGTGCAAAGTGGAAGAAGAGACAGCCACCTCGGAGAGGAGGAATGGGGGGAAGAAGGTTGTGTGCAGGTCCTGGTTCTGGAGGCCGGATACCCGGTGGTCCTGTCTGCTGCAGCTTGACCAGCTCCTGCTGCCTCTCGTGTTCTAACAGCTGCGCAGCCTAGAGATGAACATGATAAACTGAAATGAAACTAAGAACCAAACTAGGATCATTCTCATCAACACAGAGCGTATCAAGCCGAGGCCTGTATGTGAGCGTTCATGCTCTGATCTCTTACTCTCTTCTGCTGCTCGAGAAGCTCCTGCTCCTTTAGCTGTTCCTCCATCACTCTGGAATCACCCTGAAACACAATCCAGGTATCACCATATGCATAATACACATCACAGTTAGAGTGGGAACTGACACTACTATAATTTTGTATAGATTATTCAAATCTATTTAAATTCAGTCTGTCAGTCAGACTCTTGTACCTGACCAGCCCTCTGTGCCATCTTCTGTGGGTCGTCGGTGGGTACCATGCCAGAGGAAACACCAGGTGGCTCAATGCTCATGCGTATACCAGGTGGAGGGGGTCCTCCCATCATACCCATGGCCTGGAGCACACCCATGCCTGGGGGAAGAGGCATGGAAGGCATCGGGGGCATGGGTGGCAGACCAGGAATCTGACAGTGACAAAATAACAAAAAGACATCAAAAACAATAATTAAAATAAATAAATAAACCACTGAGTACAACCAACCCAACATCATTCTAAACGAGCAAAGCAGCTTTTGTTTATCATTTCTTATATGCCTGCATGAGTGTCAATGAAAATCCAATACCGTGTTCAGGGGCTTATCATCTACGCCGGGTAAACTGGGTTTGGTCAACATCACACCCCTCTGAGAAAACAAGAAAGGCATACACTGCACTTATACAGTCTGAGACAGACAAAGAGGTAAAATGTCACAGTTTACTATAACTCATGCCACTGTATGCGGTATTAATACCTTGGAAGCAGGACAACAGTTTATTTTACAAGGAACAATTTCTACAAAAAAAATCCTTATTCTCGGCGTGAGAGCAAAGAATATTTTAAAGATGTATTTATTTACTGTATTATTATTATTATTATCATTACTATTATTATCATCATTTTTAAATTATTTTTTTATCATCATATTGTTTACTGGTTATATTTTATAGAAGTATGTGTTTTTGTTGATTTAAGCCTTCCTTCCTGTTTTTTAGTTTGACTCTTTGAACAACTGAACAAGAATTCCTGTGTGTGTAAAAGCACATATGGCAATTAAAAATCTTGAATTTGAAGACTCACACGGACTTAAGAGGGCATCTGTGAGAAGCGGTTCGGGACCCAAAAGGTCTCCAATTCCATTCCTGAACCGGCAGGAAAAATGTGTGACAGTGGGGAGGACACACACACACACACACAGATAGATACACACACCTTCCTCCACCTTCACAGCTGAACTGACACCCAACCATCAATGGCATTTTGGGCACCACAGTGTGGCTGCCCACTGGTGTGTATGTGTGTGTGTGTGTGTGTGTGTGTGTGCTCACTGTGGAAGGGTTAAATGCACAGCCAAATTTCTCTCGAGGGATTAATCCGGTACATCAAATGGAATTAGAAACTGCCTAAAGTGGCTGAAAGTACAGAATCACCCACACAAAACTGCCAAATCCCTCATTTTCTGATGTTCCAGTGATTAATTATATTCATGTAAGAAAAGCTGCAATCATTTCTTTAACAAAACCAATACTTATTTTAACTGTTTTTTAATTAATAAATAAACCAGAGGATGGAAATATTTGATATGAACATACATCTGATGTACTTTCCCCATCAATGTTATTTCATGCATCTATCTGGCAAAATGTGAGCGGCCCCTCTCTGAACCATTTGTTTTGGGTTTTTTTTTTTACATTAAAGGTAATTTACATTTTAAAACAAGATCTTAAGATGAGTAAAAATGAAACCTTTTGGACAATCACATGAAACACATAAATGTGACCATGTACAGGTAGGCCTCCGTCAGTCCCGAAGGACTATGGCTGCGCTCTGGCTAGTATCCCGGCTGGTGATACTCTCCAGTGCGCAGAGCCTGGGTAGGGAGTAATGAGGGACAGGCTGTTACCCAAGCAGCAAGTCCCCCGTCTAGGCGCCACCGGAAGGATCCAATGGAAGGGCAAGTGCCGATACGACTGGGTTCCAGTGCCGTTGCAGGAGAATCTATGGTCAATTTAGAACGGCCAATTAACCTACAGTGCATGTCTTTGGATTGTGGGAGGAAACCGGAGCACCCCGAGGAAACCCACGCAAGCACGGGAGAACATGCAAACTCCACACAGAAACGCCTTCTTGCTGTGAGGCGGACGTGCTAACCACTACAGGGCTACCTCCTTAATTAAGTAATTCCACAAAGGAAATTTGCCACTGCTTATAACCCACACGTTGCAGTGTTCAGCTGGTGCTTTGCTCAAAACCCATGTCAGCTGTGAAGGTGGAGGTGCTGCTTTCTATTCCACCGCCAAACATTTTTCCTGCTGGTTCAGGAAACGGTTCCTAACCTCCTATACCCATTACTCCATAGCAATCCACAGTTCCTTACTTTTCAGACATACTAAATACAGTAAAACTACAAATACATGTTTATCCATTTAGAAACAGGGTCATACTTTTCCAACAGATGTAAACAATAACAGTTCTAATGCATACTAAAGTTTCTGAAGAAATTGAATTGTAATAAAATAATCTTTAAAACGATTGGATCCTGACATTGAACTTTTATAAAACGCACCCTTACGTTTAAAGCTAGGGATCCGAAACCTTTCATTATTAAACACCAAATCTGGAATATATAAAATATAGAAATGATACCTGCATCATGTAGGTATTCAGTCTGTCTATTAATTCTTCCCTCGGGCCTGAAGAAAAAACAGAACACAGCACACCATCAGATTAATACACGAGACAGGATGAGAAAGGGGATCGATCACACACACACACACACACACACACACGTCACGTCATATGGGGTCTAAGGAAATCCTCCAGGAACTCAGTGCTAGCATTTTCCTTTAGCTTTTCTCACAACACAAACATGGCGGCGGAAAACCTCAGTTACATTGGGTTTACTTATTTATTTACAGGTCACCGTTACTAAAATTACATCTTAACTAGGTTCCCGAAATAAAACACAAATATAGCTGAAGTATTCCGCAACAGGACATGAGAAATTAACTCAAACACAGCAGTTTTTTTCTTAATCGAGCCAATGCTAATGCTAATGCTAATGCTAAGATACCAAGTGCAGCTTGACGTGAACAGTGCTAGCGAAGCGGTGCACGAACTCGAGGGCTTTATTCCGATTAACCCGCTTTTTCTCACCCATCACCGGCGCTCCAATCTCCGCCAGTTTAGACTGTAACTCGGGAACACTCCACGAGTTCAGGTCCGGGTGAGATTCTGTACCCGGGACTCCTTCAGCCGCCATCTTTACTTTATTTTGTCTCTCTCACACAGACCGCCTGCACGCACACAACACAGAAATCTGGCGCATGGCATCATGGGAACTTCCGCATTCGTCCAACCAACGTCACCTACGCGCATGTGCACACAAGTCCTTCTGACAGACTTGTTAATTTGGTGTTTTGGATTTAATTCATAAAGAATTAGGTGACACTGAAACAAATTTTAAAATGATTGCTCATCATATACAACACAGTGCAAAAATATTTGGTATCCTACACATTTTATTATATATAAGAAAAAATGGTGGAATCGTGATTTGCATGTCAGCCTCACAGCAATAAGGCCCAGGGTTCGAGTCAAGTTCGGCGCTCTGTGTAGAGTTTGCAAGTCATCCTCATGCTTGTGTAGGTTTCCTCTGGGGACTTTGGTGTTCCTCCTACAGTACAAAGATTTGCCCATTATGCTAATTGGCTGTTTCAAATTGCCCCTAGGTATGAGTGTCCATGGCTGTGTGTAGGTGTTGACCCTGGACTCAAACCCAGGGCCTTTTGCTGTGAGGTGGACATGACAACCACGCCATCATGATGCTGCTGTTTCCTGGTACCATGTGTCTCAGGAATTTAACCACAAGTACAGTTGTGCAGTTTAAAACACTGAGGGGAAATGATGTGATTGTACCACGCAAACGTTTAAGTACTTCAAAATTTACACACACACACACACACACACACACACACACACACACACACACACACACACACACACACACACAATGGAGTCAATTACCACCTTCCTATGTTTAATGAGTCTAAAAGATTTCTGGGGTGTCATCATGCGTGACGAACAAGATTAAGTTTTTAGGTTCAAATCCTAGACTTGTAGAAGATGTTTCTGAGTGGAGTTTGCAGGTTCTCCCTGTGCTTGCATGGGTTTCCTCTGGGTGGTCCAGTTTCCTTCCACAGTCAATACACATTAGACTAATTTGTTGTTCAAACTAAGGTGTGAGAGTAAATGTGCGCGCCTGTGTGTGTGTGTGTGTGTGTGTGTGTGTGTAAATGGAGAAGTAAAAGGTTGCAGCTTTATCATGACATTCCAAAAATGTTTTGAGCTGAATGAATGTAATTGTGGTTAAATCCCTGTATCTCATTTCTGAGATTTAAAATACATGAACAGCAGAATCCTGATATACTGTAATGGTTATCATGTGCATGTCATAGAAAGAAGGTCGTGGGTTTTAGTCCCAGGCTCGAAGAAGGTGTTTCCCTATGGAGTTTGTCTGTTCCTTCCATGCTCGAATTGTTTTCTTCGGGTTCTCTGGTTATCTCCCACAGGCTGAAGACATGCAGGATGCCTGTTCCTAATTGCCCCTTGGTGTGAGGGTAAATGGTTGTTTGGGTGTTTGTGAGCTCTGGGGTGGATGAGTGAGCTGTACAGGGTTAACCTTACCTTCACCTAGAGATGGTTGAGTTAGGCTCCAGACTCTCTATGAGAGAAAAAAAGGATGAAGCCGTTTAGCTGTGAACCCCAATGCATGTGCGAGGCCATTCAAGCCATCACCAAGCACAAGCACAGAAACTTTACACCAACTGCATTGAACGTGTCCTTCTTCAATGAGCTGAAAGACTTTTATGCTCGTTTGAATAAGGACAACAAGGACAAGGCCGTAAACACCAAACCATCGAATCCCACCAGACCCTTACACTCTTCCCCGTAGGGGTCCATAATGCACTGATTCGAATTAACCTACGTGCAATGTTCCCTCTAATTTTTCATGTGTCTGGGCATACACACAAGCTCCTCGAACACACTGAGGACCACTATGAGGAACATCAGATGGACACGCTGTCGCCACACACCAGTATCACACTTGTTCAAAAACTTGGATCATAGCAAGTTGCAATGCTTAATAAAATAATCAAATTACAGCAGCAATTTCATTCGTTTACTTTTAATATAAGTGATTTGTCCCACTTAAAACTATAAAGAAAAAAAATCTTGATGTTCAAGAGATGTATGTTAGATGTGAAAGTCCTGCTTTGGCCATGGGAAGAGTCCTGCTCTGGCCATGGGAAGAGTCTTGCTCTGGCCAAGGGAACAGTCCTGCTTTAACCATCGGAAGAGTCCTGCTTTGGCCTGGGTGAGGTCCAGTTGTTGCCTGCATGTTTTGCAGAGAAGACTATTGTCATTCTAAATGAAAGAATCTCACCCAGTCTCACCCCTTGTTATGCAAACATTGTCAATGCTCTGATTGGCTGCATGGTACAAGTGAACCTTATCTATCATTGGCTGGACACCTGTCACTCATTGAGTTACATTGTAAAATGCCACAGAAAGCAATATTATTGGTCTAATCACTCAGATTAGATTAGGTCTGGTATTAGATATGAATTAATGCATTTCTGTTGAATTTTATTTGATGCACTGCAGAGATTATCTTGTGTGCTGAGAAAGTGCAAGCAGTGCGTGATTGCAGCTCAGAGAGAACATTGGTTGTGTGCTCAGAGCCTGTCGATGCTGAGCAGCTCACAGGGGTCTTCACATACATATTCAACGTGTCTCTTATCCAATCAACAGTACCAGCATGCTTAAAGACAGCTTCTATAGTCCCAGTGCTGAACCTCTCCTCTCGGACGTGCCTGAATGAATACCGCCCTATTGCATGAACACCGATTGTGATGAAGTGCTTGGAGCGACTGGTCCTGGCACACCTCAAGCAAAGTCTACCTCCCACACTAAACCCACACAAATTTACATATCAAAGCATCAGGAATACAGAAGATGCTGTATCCACAGCACTATGTTTACTCACACCTGGACAACAAGAACATGTATGGAAGAATGCTTTGTTGACTTCAGCTCAGCATTCAACACAGTCATTCCCTCCAAATTAACCACGAAACATAATGAGCTGGAAATCAACTCCTCCGTCTGCAACTGGACATAGAACTTTCCAACAAACAGACACCAGTATATCAAGTCAGGCCACAACTGTTCCTCCACTGCCAAACTCAACACTGGCACACCTCAGGGCATGTGCTGAGCCCGTTCCTCTACTCTGTCTTCACCCATGACTGTTGGCCTATGTATGGCTCCAACTCCATCATAAAGTTTGTGGACAACACCAGGGTGATCGGACTCATCAGTGACAAAGATGAGTCTGACTACCGGGCAGATATAAAGCAACTAGCTGCATAGTGTGCTGACAACGACCTGCTCCTGAACACCAGCAAAACCAAGGAGCTCATTGTGGACTTCAGAAAGGAAAACAGGGAGACTGACAACTCTATCCATATCAATGGCATTGCTGTTCAACGTGCCTCCAGCTTCAAATTGCTGGGCACCCACAACTCAGAGAACCTGTTCTGGGAACCAACACCTCCAGCCTGATTAAGAAAGCCTGTCAACGCCTGTTCTTCTTGGAGACACTGAAGAAAAACCACCTGTCTGCTGACATCCTGGGTAACCTCTACTGCTGCACAGTAGAAGGCATCCTGATTAACTGCACTACAGTCTAGTATGGGAATTGCTCTGTCACACACTGCAAGGCACTGCAGCTGGTGGTGAAAACCGCCCAATGCATCACAGGAACTCTACTTCCTGGTATTGAGGTGATCTATAAGAAGAGATGTATTTGCTGAGTGTGCAGCATTCTTAGGGACTCAGCAAGTTATCCTGCCAACAGACTGTTTCAGCTTGTCCCCTCCAGAAGGTGCTTCAGGAGCCTTCAGACAAAAACCAACAGGTTTAGGAACAAATTCTTCCCCACAGCTGTCACTCCACTAAACTCAGTCCCCTGCTGAACCACTTCCAATCCAAATCACTTCCAATCCACACTACACCATATCAGTACCATTCATACCGTCTACGTCATTCATGCACATGCATCTGATTCCACTGTTATAATCTTTATGTATCTATTTATATATATCAGCACAACTGTATAATTGTACATACTGCATCTGTATATTTAAATATTCCATGATACTATATATCTGGACACTATAGCTGCATATTTTATTCTTACATACATGCCATACAGTAATATAGAAGATCTGTATATTGCTCATCGGTAAATTAATGCTAATGTATTCTCACCCTTCCTGCCATATCTGTACATAACTGCTCACATAACTTATTTACACATAATCTATATATAACTGCTACCCAACTGTATACACTGCACATACCACACACACACACACACACACACACACACACACACACATATATATATATATATATATATATATATATATATATATATATATATATATATATATATATATAAATTAGCATATGATGGAAAGGTACTCCAAACGAGCTATTAACCGAATCATCTGAATCAACCAATTAACTCTAAACACCTGCAAAAGATTCCTGAGGCTTTTAAAAACTCCCAGCCTGGTTCATTACTCAAAACCGCAATGATGGGTAAGACTGCCGACCTGACTGCTGTCCAGAAGGCCATCATTGACACCCTCAAGCAAGAGGGTAAGACACAGAAAGAAATCTCTGAGCCAATAGGCTGTTCCCAGAGTGCTGTATCAAGCCACCTCAGTGGGACGTCTGTGGGAAGGAAAACGTGTGGCAGAAAACGCTGCACAACCAGAAGAGGTGACCGGACCCTGAGGAAGATTGTGGAGAAGGGCCGATTCCAGACCTTGGGGGACCTGTGGAAGCAGTGGACTGGGTTACAGGTGCCTCATTCCCCAGGTCAAGCCACTTTTGAACCAGAAACAGCGGCAGAAGCGCCTGACCTGGGCTACAGAGAAGCAGCACTGGACTGTTGCTCAGTGGTCCAAAGTACTTTTTTTGGATGAAAGCAAATTTTGCATGTCATTCGGAAATCAAGGTGCCAGAGTCTGGAGGAAGACTGGGGAGAAGGAAATGCCAAAACGCCTGAAGTCCAGTGTCAAGTACCCACAGTCAGTGATGGTCTGGGGTGCTATGTCAGCTGCTGGTGTTGGTCCACTGTGTTTTATCAAGGGCAGGGTCAATGCAGCTCGCTATCAGGAGATTTTGGAGCACTTCATGCTTCCATCTGCTGAAAAGCTTTATGGAGATGAAGATTTCATTTTTCAGCACGACCTGGCACCTGCTCACAGTGCCAAAACCACTGCTAAATGGTTTACTGACCATGGTATTACTGTGCTCAATTGGCCTGCCAACTCTCCTGACCTGAACCCCATAGAGAATCTGTGGGATATTGTGAAGAGAAAGATGAGAGACACCAGACCCAACACTGTGGAGGAGCTTAAGGCCGCTATCGAAGCATCCTGGGCCTCCATAACATCTCAGCAGTGCCACAGGCTGATTGCCTCCATGCCACGCAGCATTGAAGCAGTCATTTCTGCAAAAGCATTCCCGGCCAAGTATTGAGTGCATAACTCAACATAATTATTTGAAGGTTGACTTTGTTTGTATTAAAAGCACTATTTTGGGTTTTCGTGAGCTGGATGCCAAAATCATCAGGATTACAACAAGAAAAGACCTGAAATATTTCAGTTGGTGTGCAATGAATCTAAAATATATGGAAGTTTAATTCTTATCAGTACATTCCAGAAAATAATGAACTTTATCACAATATGCTAATTTTTTGAGAAGGACTAGTGTGTATATATATTGCATTTCCTGCTGTCTGCACTTCTGATTGGATGCTAAACCGAATTTTGTTACCCTGTATTTATTACATGTGCAGTGACAATAAAGTCCAATCGAATCTAATCTAATCTGTGAGTGAATACTGTACTGTATATAATTTCAGTTGAATGTCATTTCACATGCACACCAGCAGATGGCAGAATGTTGCAAAGAGAGACATTTCATAAATATTAATATATTTTTTTCTTGATAACAACTCAATCCTGATATGTTCATGAATATTTAAATATAAAACATTGTTTAATTGTATTTGATGAACTGTGGAGGAGAAACAGATTTCTTGGGTTTCATCTCTCTCTCTCTCTCTCTCTCTCTCACACACACACACACACACACACACAGTTTGTTCCCCTCTGTAAAGTTTCCAGGTAGAAATCACATAATTTGTGGTGTATCAGTATGAAGTGTTCCTGATTATTCTGTTTAATTCTTCATGTCTCTCTGCAGTGTGAAGGTTCATATAAACCAGTCAAACGACATTCTTCTCTGATTGTCACACCTCATAAAATATCTTCTTCTTTTCCTTTCGGCTTTTCCCTTCAGGGGTCGCCACAGCGAATCATCTGCCTCCATCTCACCCTATCCTTTGCATCTTCTTCTCTTACACCAACGACCTTCATGTCCTCCTTCACCACATCCATGAATCGTCTCTTTGGTCTTCCTCTAGGCCTTTTGCCTGGTAGTTCCAGCCTCAGCATCCTATTACCAATATACTCACTATCCCTCCTCTGTACATGTCCAAACCATCTCAATCTAGCCTCTCTGACTTTGTCTCCAAAACGCCTTACATGTGCTGTCCCTCTGATGCTCATTCCTAATCCTATCTATCCAAGTACTCCCAAAGAGAACCTCAACATTTTCATCTCTGCTACCTCCAACTCTGCCTCCTGTCTTTTCCCAGGGCCACTGTTTCTAACCCATACAACATCGCTGGCCTCAACACCGCTCTTGTACACTTTTCCTTTCATTCTGCCGATACCCTCCTATCACACATCACAATCGACACTTTTCTCCAACCATTCCAACCTGCCTGCACACGCCCCTTGACCTCTTTTCCACACTCTCCATTGCTCTGGATTGTTGAGCCTAAGTACTTAAAATCCTCCACCTTCCTTATCTCTGCTCCCTGTAATCTCACCGTCCCTCTTTGGTCCTTGTCATTCATGCACATGTATTCTGTCTTACTGAGGCTAATCTTCATTCCCCTCCTTTCCAGGGCATACCTCCACCTCTCTAGATTTTCCTGCACTTGTTCTCTGCTCTCACTACAGATCACAATGTCATCTGCAAACATCATAGTCCATGGGGAATCTTGTCTAACCTCATCTGTCAGCCTGTCCATCACCATAGCAAACAAGAAGGGGCTGAGAGCTGACCCTTGATGCAGTCCCACCTCCACCTTGAACTCTTGTGTCACACCGACAGTACACCTCACCACTGTCTTACATCTCTCATACATGTCCTGCACCACTCTTAACATACTTCTCTGCCACTCCAGACTTCCTCATGCAATACCACAGTTCTTCTCTCGGCACCCTGTCATATGCTTTCTCCAGATCCACAAAGGCACAATGCAGCTCCTCTGACCTTCTCTGTACTTCTCCATTAACATCCTCAAAGCAAACAGTCCATCTGTGG
The DNA here is from genome assembly GCA_024760905.1 of Plotosus lineatus. NCBI lineage: Eukaryota > Metazoa > Chordata > Actinopteri > Siluriformes > Plotosidae > Plotosus > Plotosus lineatus. The sequence goes on from CM045745.1 coordinate 28,148,230, forward strand.
TGCTCTTTCTTGGCATCAAACCAAACTGTTGTTCACAAATGCTGACTTCTGCCCTTAGTCTAGCTTCTACTATTCTTTACCATAACTTCATCGTATGGCTCATCAACTTATCCCTCTGTAGTTGCCACAACTCTGCACGTCTCCCTTGTTCTTAAAAATGGGCATCAGCACACTTCTCCTCCATTCCTTTGGCATCCTCTCACTCTCTAAGACCTTGTTAAATGTTCTTGTCAGAAAATCTACTGCTACCTCTCCTAGACACTTCCATACCTCCACTGGTATGTCATCAGGACCAACTGCCTTTCCATTCTTCATCCTCTTCAATGCCCTCCTCACTTCACCCTTACTAATCTTTGCTACTTCCTGGTCCTCAACAGTCACCTCTTCTACTTTTTTTCTCTCTCATTTTCCTCATTCATCAGCTCTTCAAAGTACTCTTTCCATCTTCCCAGCACACTTCTGTCATCAGTCAATACATTTCCCTCTCTGTCCTTTATCAATCTAACTTGCTGCACGTCCTTCCCATCTCTATTTCTCTGCTGTGCCAACCTATATAAATCATTTTCTCCCTCCTTACTTTCCAACCGAGCATACAAGTCATCAAACGCGCTCTGTTTGGCCTTTGACACTGCTACCTTTGCCTTACGCTGTGTCTCCCTGTACTCCTCTTTACTCTCTTCGGTTTTCTCAATGTCCCACTTGTTCTTAGCTAATCTCTTCCTTTGTACACACTCCTGCACTTCCTCATTCCACCACCAAGTCTCCTTATCTACTTTCCTTCCAGATGACACACCAAGTATTCTCCTACCTGTCTCCCTGATCACATTAGCTGTAGTTGTCCAGTCATCTGGAAGCACTTCCTGACCACCCAAAGCCTGTTTCAACTCCTCCTTGAAGACAACCTGACACTCTACCTTTTTCAACTTCCACCACTTTGTCTTCTGCTCTGCCTTTGCCTTCTTCACCTTCCTCACCATCAGCATCATCCTGCACACCACCATCCTATGCTGTTTGGCAACACTCTCACCCACTATGACTTTGCAGTCACCGACTTCCTTTAAATTACATCGCCTGCACAAGATGTAGTCTACCTGTGTGCTCCTACCTCCACTTTTATAAGTCACCCTATGCTCCTCTCTCTTCTGGAAGAAAGTATTCACCACAGCCATTTCCATCCTTTTTGCAAAATCTACCAACATCTGTCCTTCATGCTCCTGTCCTGATACCAAACCTACCCATCACTTCCTCGTCCTCTGTTTCCTGCACCAACATGTCCATTGAAGTCTGCCCCAATGACTACTCTTTCACCTCTGGGGTACTCTGCATCACTTCATCTAACTCCCTCCAGAATCTCTCCTTCTCTTCTCGGCCACATCCTGTCTGTGGGGCATAAGCACTAACAACATTGACCATCACACCTTTAATTTCTAACTTGAGACTCATCACTCTGTCTGACACTCTTTTCACTTCTAGAACATTCCTGGCAAACTCCTCCTTCAAGATGACTCCGACTCTATTTCTCTTCCCATCCACACCGTGATAAAACAGCTTAAACCCTGCTCCTATGCTTCTAGCCTTGCGACCTTTCCACCTGGTCTCCTGAACACACAGTATGTCCACCTTCCTCCTCTGCATCATGTCAGCCAGCTCTTTACCTTTTCCTGTCATAGTTCCAACATTCAAAGTCCCTCCTTTCAGTCCTAGACTCCTGCCTTTCCTCTTCTCTCTCTGGCAACGGACACGCCTCCCGCCTCTCCTTCTTCGACGTCTTCGACCAACAGTAGTCCAATTTCCACCAGCACTCTGTTGGTTGACGGCACTGATGGCGGTCGTTGTTAACCCGGGCCTCGACCGATCCGGTATGTGGTTCTTTCTTGTGATTCGCATAGTTTATTTGGCATTTGTTTTACGCCGGATGCCCTTCCTGACGCAACCCTCTGCATTTATCCGGGCTTGGGACCGGCGTGAGGGAGAGACACTGGTTTGTGCCCCCCCCTCACGGCTGCATGACCTCATAAAATATGTAAGACGTATTTAAATAAATAAATAAATAAAAAATCAGAAATGGATATAAAATTATCTAAAACCTTACAGTAAGAAATACTGTGTTATAAATAACGAAATCTTTATTTTCTTTAAGTGAATAAACCCAGATCTCACTGATTGTTCTCTCAGCTCAGTAAATCTATCAGTTTGTTCTGAGTTTATAAATCTTCTGCACAGATAATAAAACACAATAATCTTTTATTCTGATGATGAAAGTTGTATTTTTTTTTAATCTTGTTATAATCAGTGAGTATTTGAGGGTGAGTATTTGTGCAGTGTGTTAGAGATGCTGTCTCTGTGTGATATTGTTAATGTTTGCAGTTGATGCTGATAAATCACACACTGATAAAACCTCTGATCTATAAAACACTCACTGAAATACACACCTTTAGTTTACTTGCCTCTTTTCAGGGACCGAGAAATTCTCCTGCAGATTTTTATTTATTCATTTGATTGATCAGATTAAATTCTGCAGTTTAACAAGGTGATTTTCATGAATATTTCATTTTTCATGGAAAAGTTTGCAGTAATAGTGCAGATAAAAAAATTAGACAGCAGGAATAAAATGATGTTTGATGGAAAACACAAACTCCAGGAATTAAAATAAACCATACAGCAATTTAAAAGGGAAAATGTATTTCTAACCTTCACCAGAAAAATTTAATATTTCTTTTTATTCTCACCACTGAACAAATGATTAGAAACTGTGAGGTGTAAATTTACAGGGATCACTTCCCGATTTCCACGAAGTAGGAACACACACACACACACACACACACACACACACCACTTAAAAAGTAAGTAAGTAGATTTTTTTTTTTGCAAAATGGCCTTGTTTTGTGGCATTTTCCTGAACTTTCCCCTATTATTGCTTCATTTTCTTATTTATTTTTTTCGAGGACAATTTTTGAAAAACTGATGCACTGAAGATGCAGAAACGGAACCACGGAGGAGAAACGGATCAGTGTATTCAGTATTAAATACAGGAGTGATGATCAGTGGGGTTGAATTTTTACTTCTATTATTTTCATAAGGATTGAAGAATGGATAGAGTTTGTGAGTGAAAGACTGAGCAGTGAAAGAATAGATATGAGAGCAGGAATTCACATCATAAAAGGAGACCAGACCCTCATCATAATCCACAAACACCCCCACCTTCTCCACCTTCTCTCTCAGTCTGAGGGGAACATCGGGATCAGCACAAGCCTCATACTGATTCTCATTCCTCAGAACCACAGTCCAGAATCCATCCTGAGGTTTCAGTGTCATCCACCCCTTCCTGTTAATGTTCTCGCTCGCGACTCCTAAACCCCACGCAGTTTTCCCGCTGACCTGAATCTCATAATAAAATCTCCCTGAGGAGAAACTCTGCTTTCCCAGAACAGCGGCATACGGATTAAACCTCTGTGGTGTATCAGGGAGATTCTGTCGCTTGTCTCCGGGTGTCACGTGCTTTCCATCAACAGACAGGATGAGATTGGGATGAGCTGTATCAGGATCCAGAGTCACATCCACTGAGAGAAACACACAGTGAGTGATGTGAGGATGCAGAAAAAATATCAAAATCATCATCATCATCATCATCATCATCATCATCATCATCATCATCATCATCATCATCAGTGGATCAGATTCATTCAGGTTTATAAGAGGATTTGTAGAAAAATATAAATAATTAAATATTTTGAAATGATTCTGTAAAAAGAGGAAACTTGTACAGTTTATGGGCGGAGCCTGTCAAAGATGAGAAATATCCAATGTTTTCCTTCTGAAACTTTATTGAGTGATTTATTTCTGTTTGTAATTTTTGTTCCTGTTATCTGCTGGAATTAAATTATTGCATTGTACAAAAAACAAACAAACAAATAAATAAAGGTTGTTATCAGAGTATTGTAATTATTTGTATGAAATGTGAACATCTATCCCATTATAATTCAGTATAAAATTGTGGTATTTGTAGGATAAATGTATAAAGTAACAGTTATTTTGTGATCAGACTTTTTTCAGAGAGCGACTCATAAACCAGAACAATATTGAAGATGATCCACACAGAGAACACCAACAGGAACATCGGACATGGTGGATCTATTTATTTTCACTCAGCCTGAACTCCAGCTGTTCATCTATACAGGACAGTCACTTGGAAACAGTGGTGACCGACATCATGTAGAGAATGCAAAGTGAAATTATCTACAATTAGAGTTTATTTTGGTGAGTTACACAACAATGAGACAGAAAAGTTCGACGCAGTAAAATCCCTCACAGACTGCAACCATCATCATCCTCAGCAGGACCTGTGTCATCACACACAGCTGGAAATGGGGACAAAGTTCTGTACTGGCTCTTGGGAATGTACACAAAACAACGAGGAATATGATTGTTCATTCCAGGGGTCGCGGAACCAGGTGTGTGGGCTGAGTGGGTTGAAGCCTCCCACTTTTTCTCAACCCAATGAAATTTTAAGTTTGTCTACAGCAATTTCAAAAATGTTTAGAATGTGTAGTTTGTACAAGAATAGTATAACCTTCATGTACATCGTGTACCGTAAATGCTGAAGCACCAAGTATAGAGTAATATAGTGGCTGCCTTCGTATAAAAGGTGAAGATCAGAACATCACACATGACTCGTTTACCAAACCCAAGCGATCGGATTAGAGCTTCACATCATCTCACATCTGGAAATCAGACATGTAAAGTCTCCTTGTGGGGAAATATGCTCCAGTCATTCACTGACTGCATGAACTCACAACATTTTCAGTTACCCCCAACACACACACACACACACACACACACACACACACACACACACACACACACACACACACACATTTCAAATTGCTACCCGATTATGTCTCCGATTCGCATCTGGGGACTGCACATAGCTCATTATATATATCTGTTAAATCCTTCATTAAATTCATTATTATTCGTTCAGTATTAGCTCTGGGTTATTAATAAGTATCAGAACATTTTGATTTATTTTATTTTTTATTTAATTCTTTGTTGGTTCGTTCTTTCCGCTCCTCAGAAATCAATTTGTTGGGAATTTTGTGTGACTTTTACAATTTGTTGATGTTGGTTATAGTGTGAAGGCTGTTTTAATATTCAGTGAACACAGAAAGGAACCAAAATTTGAAGGTAAAACCCAAACAGGAAGTGACATGGATCTGTAGTGAGGAGGATAATGAGAGACTTTAAGATTTCCTTTTATCTGGAGAGATCCACAGATGAAAATAAGTGTGATGATGCAGTGGTGTGATGCTGATCTGTACATTTTAATATGAGAAGAAATCAGAAACCTCACTGTACCTGCATACTGCTGAATCCTCTTCAGTTCTGTGGAAACTAAAAACAACAAAACATCAATTTCATTAGATTTCAGATGGTTTATAAACAACACATTTTACACTCGTGTCCGAAAAAAATGAATTCTGAAAGTTTCTCACCTGCTTCCTTTAACTTGTCATTGAGTGTTTGAGTGAGTTTCTCATTGAGGTTCTTCTGAAGCTGAGACAGAGCTGTCCTCACAGCGTCCCCATTCGGAGGAGTGTTAATACTGATCTCAGTCCAGTTCTTGGTGGGTGGACGGCGGCACATGGAGGAGTAAATCTACAGTAGAGCAGGAGAGAGGAGAAATCCATGGTGAGTGATATTCTGTGATGTTCTGCAGTGTCAGTGGGAAAGAGGAACACTGACCTGTAGGAGACGGAGATGCTCCTCAGTTTGTGAGAGCTGCTCCAGCTCAGTGTCTCTCCTCTTTAACTCAGTGATTTCCTGCTCCAGATCTTTAATGAGTCCTTCAGCCTGCCACTCTGCCGCTTTCTGCTTCTCCTCCATCACCTGGAGCAGCTCAGCCTGACTTCTCTCAATGGAGCGAATCAGAGCAGTGAAGATCTCAACACTGTCTGCTTTCTGTTTTTCTGTGGCTCTCTAAAGTAGAAACAAAACTTCACTTCCATCAAATAACACTGAATAGTGAACAACTGTTTCATTGCAATTTGATAATTTCTACAAAATAAAAAGAAAATGACTGAATGTTGCAGATATAAACTCATGCCATGTTGTACACACTTTGCTGATCTTGACTGAGTGTTTGATCTCTTTAATCTTCTTCAGTCGCTCCTCAATCATCTGCTGCACATCTGTCTGTGTTTTCACCAGCTGAGTCTGAGATCAGAGCAGAAGGAAAATAATTCACCTCAACATTAAATTCATGTTTCTGTTTTATTTAAATATAACTTAATATGATCTTTTATATACATGGTGAAACAAATTTTTATATGTAAAAAGATTATGATAATTATATTGATTTATTTATTTATTTTTCCATATATACTTTTAATTGTTAATGTGATTTAAACTCAAAAATTTTCATTCTGATGGATTACTCGATAAATGATTTACATTATCTATAAGAATGTCCAGAGTTGATGTAATCAGTGTTTCTCACCTTCCTGTCTTTATTCTCCTCCTCTATAGGAACAGTCTTGTGATTCTTTTGATCTCCTTCAGTGCAGAATTGACACACATACGTCTGATCATCTCTACAGAAATGATCCAGAGCTCTCTCATGTTTCTGGCATCTGTAGTCCTCCAGATCCTCCACAGGGTTTATTAGTTTGTGTTTCATGAGTGTGGGAATAATGTTGTGTGTCCCTAAATGATTTGTACAGAAACTTGCACCACAATCCAGACATGATTTCAAGGCCTTCAGCTTTTCTTCAGTGCAGGCGTCACAGAGAACCTCAGGTTTTTCTTCAGGACCTTTATTCTTGAAGTGATCTGCAACCTCTCTCAATGTTGTATTAATCTTCAGTTCAGGTTTCTTGGTGAATTCCTCTTTACATAATGGACAGTGACAGTGTGGACTCTTCTCCCAGCACTGTGTGAGGCAGCTCTTACAGAAGTTGTGTCCACATGGAGTGGTGACTGGATCAGTGAAAACATCCAGACAGATGGAACACAGCAGCTGCTCTTTGGACTGGAGACTGCTGGAGTCACGAAAATCTAGAGTTTTTTTCGGAAAAATATTTGTCATTAAAATAAATTTCACCCAATCATGCAACAGCTATTTTACATAATGTGCATGACGCTGGACCATGGGAGGAAACTGGAGCACTCATATAGAACCCACACAAACATTGAAAGAACATGTGAAGTCCACACAGCAACAACCTCAGCAATCATTGGACTCAAACCCAGCACATTCTTAAAGTGAGGTGAACATTTTAGTGGCTAGAATGCTAACACCACCACAATTCGGGACATTCTAGCCATTTCATTGGATAATCCATCACTGATTAATTTAGTACAGTGGTGTAGTAGTTAGCGCATCTAACTCAAAGCAAAAAGGTCCTGGACGTTTTGAGTTCCAGGGAGTTTATTTGTGGAATTTGCAAGTCCTTCCCCGTTTGTGTTGGCTTCTTCCAGGCTGTCCAGTTTCTTCTCAAAGTCCAGAGAAATGCACATTAAGTTAATTGGCTGTTCAAAACTGACTGTAAGTAGCAATGTTTGAGTGTTTCGCCCTGTGATGGTCCAGTGAGCTGTTCATGGTGTACCCCAACTTTGCAAAGAATCGGCTAAGACAGAAACAGCCTCCCAGTAACCCGAGAAGTATGATTAAGTGCTTCACCAATTACGTTAATAATAATAATGATAATAATAATAATAATAATAATCATAATAATAATAATGGGGCAGTGGTGGTCTAGTGGTATAAGGCGCCGGATCGCTGATCCAAACATTGGGGGTTCGAGTCCCACTCTCCACAATGTTGTCACTGTCCCCCCCCCAGTGCAGCTAACTGGGTTATCAAAGGCCTGCCATGTCTCTCACTGTCTATGGTGTGAGGCATGTAAAAGAACCATTGCTGACTTTCGACAAGAGTAGCTGCAAAGCCGTCAGCGTGTTTCTGCCCTGCGATGGCCTGGCGAGCTGTCCAGGGTGTACTCTGCCCTTGCCCGAAGTTGGCTGGGATGGGCACCAGCCTCCCCGCGACCCAAAATAGGATTAAGCGGGTACAGAAAATGAACTGAATAATAATAATAATGTAATTGAGGTTCTTGAGGTTCTGAATCTTTCACCTGGATCCAACTCGACCTTTCACCAAATTGTACTGAGCTGGAAACTGTATGCTGATGGTTACACCAGTTTTGTTGGATTGTTAAATAAAAACTGGCCCAGCTGTGGCCTTTGGTTCCGACAGACAGAGAGTACCATCACAATATTCCTTTTAAATGTGACTATCAGGGGAAAATATAAACATCTCTACAAAGGGTGGTTCATTTTTTTTGCTTTTCTTCAGGTGGACTTTCTTCTACTTCTTTTCCTTTTGGCTTTTTCCATTCCATGCACCCTGTGCAGCCTCCACCCTTGTGGCAGAACAGTGACCACCTTGTGGGAAGTGGGATTCGAACCCCCAACCTTAAGATCAGCGATCCAGCCCCTTGACCTCCAGGCCATCACTGCCCCGGGTAGATTTTGTTCTGCTGTAAGTTTTAACTCTGATAGTTTTTCTCTCTGTGCAGTGATTTCTGAGATAATAATCAGAAAAAGTGTTTTGAAGCTGATGTAGTATTTTTAGTACAGAGCCCATCACTGCCAGAACAGCTTCAGGATCATTACAGCCAAATTTGTTCACAAACAATTTTATCATTTCGGAGGAGAAGAATTACAAGTGACACGACAGAGAATGACGACAGATTACAACAAAGGAGAGAAACGGATGGCAGGAGTTTCTGTAGTTTATGTAGTTTATGTGGATCTTACATGAACATGGTTCATCCATGCTCCTCCTTCTTCTGTGTTTTACTGATGATAAAGATTCAGTCATTTTCCTCCTCCTGTGTTTTTAATCTTTTCAGTAAGAAATCACATCATTCAGTTCACACCTGTAACAGTTTGAGGTGAAACACATTAATCTGTTACACTCAACATTTCATCTTCATTAGATTCATAAACACAGATTTCACTGATCATCCTCACAGCTCTGAGCTCAGTAACTCTACCATTCACAGTTTCTTACTTCCTGATACACACACACACACACATACACACACACACACACACACACACACACACACATACACACACACACACACACACACAGTTTGTTCCCCTGTGTAGAGTTTCCAGGTAGAAATCACATCATTTGTGGTGTATCAGTATGAAGTGTTTCCTGATTATTCTGTTTAATTCTTTCTGTCTCTCTGCAGTGTGAAGGTTCATATAAACCAGTAAAACTACATTCTTCTCTGATTGTTACACCTCATAAAATATCTTGTGACTCACCCAGACGTATTTAAATAAATTAAAAAAAAATCACAAATGGATATAAAATTATCTAAAACCTTACAGTAAGAAATACTGTGTTATAAATAACAAAACCTTTATTTTCTTTAAATAAATAAACCCAGATCTCACTGATTGTTCTCTCAGCTCAGTAAATCTATCCGCTTGTTCTGAGTTTATAAATCACCTGCACAGATAATAAAACACAATAATCTTTTATTCTGATGATTAAAGTTGTATTTTTATAAATCTTGTTATAATCAGTTAGTATTTGAGGGTGAGTATTTGTGCAGTGTGTTAGAGATGCTGTCTCTGTGTGATATTGTTAATGTTTGCAGTTGATGCTGATAAATCACACACTGATAAAACCTCTGATCTATAAAACACTCACTGAAATACACACCTTTAGTTTACTTGTCTCTTTTCAGGGACCGAGAAATTCTCCTGCAGCTCAGTTCAGAAATTAATGTAGAAAGATGGATTTCTTCTTCACACCGACGAACTGACTTTCTCTTTCAATTTTGTCACTTGTGGGTTGATTTTGTTCTGGCTGATAAAAGGCGGTTCCACACAGAGCAGTTTGTGTCTCATCAATAAAGTGCCACCTCTGCTCATGTGTATTTATACTGAAATTCACAATGCACTGTAAAATAATAATAATAATAATAATAATAATAATAATAATAATAATAATAAAATAAAAATACCAAGCATGTAGATATATTTTTATAGCATATTTAAGTATAATATACACGGATCCTGTGCAGTTCAGAAAGTTGATGTTTTTCTGTAAACATTAGTGAAAGTGATTTTCTCATCAGGAATTAAAACAGTTACGTGAATATTTTTGAAAAATCATGAATTAATTAATTATGTTTTACTATTGTTTTACTATTGTATTATTATTATTATTATTATTAGTAATAGTAGTAGTAGTTTTAGTCGTTAATGTTACGGGTCTGGCGATCAGTGAGGGTGTGCCCTGCCCTTGCCCAAACTTGGCTAAAATGGACGCCAGCAGCCACGACCCAAATTTGGATTAAAGGTTCAAAAAATGAAATGGATGAATGTTAATCTCACAGTGACACCATGTGGTCAAACATCTGAATAGCAGTTCAATCTGATTTTCGAGAAAAAAAATAGCGATGCGAATTTGGCTTTGTCAACAATAGTGTGTGTGTTGATGAGCCATACAATGAAGTTATGGGAAAGAATAGTGGAAGCTAGACTAAGGGCAGAGGTCAGAATTTGTGAACAACAGTTTGGTTTCATGCCAAGAAAGACCACCACAGATGCAGTGTTTGCTTTGAGGATGTTAATAGAGAAGTACAGAGAAAGTCAGACAGAGCTGCATTGTGCCTTTGTGGATCTGGATGAGAAAGTCTGGAGTGGCAGAGAAGTATGTTAGAGTGGTGCAGGACATGTATGAGAGATGTAAGACAGTGGTGAGGTGTGCCGTCGGTGTGACAGAAGAGTTCAAGGTGGAGGTGGGACTGCATCAAGGGTCAGCTCTGAGCCCCTTTTTGTTTGCTATGGTGATGGACAGGCTGACAGATGAGGTTAGACAAGAATCTCCATGGACTATGATGTTTGCAGATGACATTGTGATCTGCAGTAAGAGCAGCGAACAAGTGCAGAAAAATCTAGAGAGGTGGAGGTATGCCCTGGAAAGAAGGGGAATGAAGGTTAGCTTCAGTAAGACAGAATACATGTGTATGAATGACAAGGACCCAACAGGAATGGTGAGGTTACAGGGAGCAGAGATAAGGAAGGTGGAAGATTTTAAGTGCTTAGGCTCAACAATCCAGAGCAATGGAGAGTTTGGAATAGAGGTGAAGAAGCGTGTGCAGACAGGTTGGAATGGTTGGAGAAAAGTGTCCGGTGTGATGTGTGATAGGAGAGTATCGGCAAGAATGAAAGGAAAAGTGTACAAGACGGTGTTGAGGCCAGCGATGTTGTATGGTTTAGAAACAGTGGCCCTGGGGAAAAGGAGGCAGAGCTGGAGGTAGTGGAGATGAAAATGTTGAGGTTCTCTTTGGGAGTAACGAGGATGGATAGGATCAGGAATGAGCACATCACAGGGACAGCACATGTAAGACGTTTGGAGACAAAGTCAGAGAGGCCAAATTGAGATGGTTTGGACATGTACAGAGGAGAGATCGTGAGTATATTTGTAGTAGGATGCTGAGGTTGGAACTACCAGGCAGAAGGCCTAGAGGAAGTCCAAAGAGACGATTCATGGACGTGGTGAAGGAGGACATGAAGGCACTTGGTGTAAGAGAAGAAGATGCAGAGGATAGGGTGAGATGGAGGCAGATCATTTGCTGTGGCGACCCCTGAAGAGAAAAGCCGAAAGGAAAAGAAGAAGAAGACACTCACAGACATAATATCAGTTAATTTGTGACTTGTATTTTTAAAATTCTGCTTTTTCACATCATCAACTTCTTTATTCTTAGAATACAAAACAAACAAACAAATAAACAAAACATACAACACTACAGTCATTAAATTGTATTAATCTCAATAAGATAATGAGCTAATACTACTACTACTACTACTAATAATAATAAGAATTGCCTGATGAGCTCTCCAGGGTGTACTTTGCCCTCACCCAGAGTAGGCTAAGATGGACAATAGCCTACCTGTGACCCTAATTAGGATTAATCGATTCAGGAAAATAATGAATGAATGAATGATTGATTGAATGAAGGAATAATAATAATAATAACAACAACAACAACAACAACAACAACAACAACAACAACAACAACAACAACAACAACAACAACAACTACAGCAACAACAATGCTATTGGAGGCCCTGTGGCGTAGTAGCTAGCACGTCTGCCACACAACAAGAAAGCTCCAGAGTTTCTGTGTTTGGGTTTCCTCTGGGTACTCCAGTTTATGTCCACATTCTGAAAACAGGGACAGTATATTAGGCTAATTATCTGTTCCAAATTGTCCCAAGTTGTGAGTGTGAACGGTTTTATGTGTGTGTTGGCCCTGCGATGTCCTGGAAAGCGCTCCAGGGTGTACTCCACTCTCACCCAAAGTTGGCTGAGATGAGTGCCAGCCTCATGGCCTTAATTAGGATCAAGCAGCTTCGAAAATGAATTATTATTATTATTATTATTATTATTATTATTATTATTATTATTATCATTATTATTATTATTACCATTATTATTATTATTATTATCATTATTATTATTATTATTAGCCCTGTGATGGCCTGGCGAGCTGTATTGGGTGTACCCTGCTCTTCACCAGAGATAGCTGAGATGGGCACCACCATGTGACACTAATTAGGATTATGTGGTTTAAAAAATAAACAAATAAATTATTGTTACTATTCACTTATTTTCTGAACTACTTAATCCTAATTAGGGTCACGGGGAGGCTGTCGACACACAACCATTCACATGTAAGGGAGCAAATGAGCCTGCTGTCCATGTTTTGGGACTGTGGAAGGAAACCGGTGTACCCGGAGAAAACCAACAAAAGCACGGGGAGAACACGCAAACTCCATACAAAACACCCAAGCTGGGAATTGAACCATGACCTTCTTGCAGTGTGGTGGCCGTGCTAACCACCACACCACCTTGTCACCTTTTATAATAATAATAATAATAATAATAATTATTATTATTATTTAAAACAAACAATACATATTGATGATGATGATGATGATGATGATGATGATTCTTATTGTTATTTTTATTATATAATAATTCAACAGATCATTTAAATAAAAGAAGTTTTAGAGAACAAAAGATACATCTGGACATAAGTGTTGATGGAACTGTTGGGTTTTTTCACTGAGCATCTGACGCCTCGAGAAATTAATCACTTTTTGACACAATGGGCTAAAATTATTCAGCGCGTCATAGAAGTTTCACATTACTATGACCACATGAAAAATAGTTGAAGAGCTTCAGTAAAAAAAAAAAAAAAAATTGGAGGATGGTCATTCAGCTGCATGAAGACCAGCACGGCCAAGTCAGGCAGTATCACAACCTTTCTGAACCCTTTTCCATTGTTAGCGGTGTGAAACAGGGTTGTGTCCTGGTACCAACCTTGTTCAGCATTTTCTTCAGCACGATGCTTGAACAGGCCTTTGAAGACTTTGATGACAAAGAGGCTGTGTACATCTGTTACCATCTTGACTGCAATCTGTTCAACATCAGGAGACTACAGGCTCACTCGAAGACTCTTGAGCAGCTGTTTCGTGAGCTCCTTTTTGATGATGACACAGCCCTCATCCCTCACAGCGAAAGAGCCCTGCAATGCTTAACGTCTTGCTTCACAGAATCTGCTCAGCTCTTCGGACTTGAGGCCAGCTTAAAGAAGACAGAGGTCCTCCAACAGCCTGCCCCTGGAATGAACACCACCCCCCTCACATCTTTATTGGCGAGCTTGAATTGAAGACGGTTCACCAGTTCACTTATCTAGGTTGTATCATCACACCAGATGCCAAGATCGCTAGAGAAGTTGACAACAGACTGGCCAAGGCAAACAGTGCCTTTGGCAGACTCCGCAAGCGAGTCTGGGAAATAAACATGTGAAGAAAGGCACCAAGATCAGAGTATACAGAGCTGTAGTACTCACCACCCTGCTGTACGGCTCCAAGTCGTGGGTAACCTACCGTAACCACCATTGACTGCTTGAGTGCTTCCACTAACGCTGTCTCCGTACTGTCCTCAATATCCGCTGGGGCGACTACATTGCCAACATCGAGGTTCCTGAGCAGGCGGAGATCACCATCATCGAGGCCATGCTGCTCAAGTCACAGCTGTGTTCGGCGGGGCATATCTCCAGGATGGACGACCATCGCCTACCCAAGATAGCTCTGTACGACCGGCCACCATGACAGAGGGACGCAAAAGAAACGCTACAAGAACTCCCTCAAGAAGTCCCTCAGAGCCTGTAACATTGACTGCTTCCAGTGGTCGACATTTGCTGTTGACCGACAGGCCCGACACTATATCACAGACCAGGCCATCTCCTCCTTTGAGGACTTTCGAAGGGCCAACATGAAGGAGAAACGCAGCAGGAGGAAGAACTGAGAAGCATCAACTAATATACCAGACCAGACTTTGAACTGCAGCCACTGCGGTCGGATTTGTATGTCCCGCATTGGCCTTGTCAGCCACCAGTGTGTCTGCAGTCTACGTGGACAGCCGCCTCTATAAATCCCATTCGCAAAGCCAAGCC
>CM045745.1:28167781-28170281 GCA_024760905.1 Plotosus lineatus
GAGACTTTAAGATTTCCTTTTATCTGGAGAGATCCAAAGATGAAAATAAGTGTGATGATGCAGTGGTGTGATGCTGATCTGTACATTTTAATACGAGAAGAAATCAGAAACCTCACTGTACCTGCATACTGCTGAATCCTCTTCAGTTCTGTGGAAACTAAAAACAACAAAACATCACTTTCATTAGATTTCAGATGGTTTATAAACAACACATTTTACACTCGTATCTGAAAAAAAATGAATTCTGAAAGTTTCTCACCTGCTTCCTTTAACTTGTCATTGAGTGTTTGAGTGAGTTTCTCATTGAGGTTCTTCTGAAGCTGAGACAGAGCTGTCCTCACAGCGTCCCCATTCGGAGGAGTGTTAATACTGATCTCAGTCCAGTTCTTGGTGTGTGGAGGGCGGCACACGGAGGAGTAAATCTACAGTAGAGCAGGAGAGAGGAGAAATCCCTCAGCATGGTGAGTGATGTTCTGTGATGTTCTGCATTGTCAGTGAGAGAGAGGAACACTGACCTTTAGGAGATGGAGATGCTCCTCAGTGTGTGAGAGCTGCTCCAGCTCAGTGTCTCTCCTCTTTAACTCAGTGATTTCCTGCTCCAGATCTTTAATGAGTCCTTCAGCCTGCCGCTCTGCCTCTTTCTGCTTCTCCTCCATCACCTGGAGCAGCTCAGCCTGACTTCTCTCAATGGAGCGAATCAGAGCAGTGAAGATCTCAACACTGTCTGCTTTCTGTTTCTCTGTGTCTCTCTAAAGGAGAAACAAAACTTCACTTCCACCATGTAACACTGAATAGTGAACGATTGTTTCATAGCAATTTGATAATTTATACAAAATTAAAAAAAAAAAAAAAAAAAAAAGACTGAATGCAGCAGATGTGAATGTGAATAAATGTGAATGTGGCTGATGTCATGTTGTACAGACTGTGCTGAGCTCGACTGAGTGTTTGATCTCTTTAATCTTCTTCAGTCGCTCTTCAATCATCTGCTGCACATCCCTCTGTGTTTTCACCAGCTGGGTCTGAGATCAGAGCAGAAGGGAAATAATTTACCCCATTTTAATCAATTACCTCTCTGTTTCAGTAAAGGTGACTTTTTTCAGTTACTCGAGGGGAATTTAAACTCAAAACTTTCATATCTGATCAATCACTTGATAAATGATTTACATTATCTATAAGAATGTCCAGAGTTGATGTAATCAGTGTTTCTCACCTTCCTGTCTCTGCTCTCCTCCTCTATAGGAACAATGTTGTGATTCTTGTGTTCTCCTTCAGTGCAGAATTGACACACACACGTCTGATCATCTCTACAGAACAGCACTAGAGCTCTCTCGTGTTTCTGGCATGTGTAGTCCTCCAGATTCTCCACAGGGTTTATTGGTTTGTGTTTCATGTATCTGGGAATAATACTGTGTTGCTTTAAATGAGTTTTACAGAAATTTGCACCACAATCCAGACAGGATTTCAGGGCCTTCAGCTTCTCTCCAGTGCAGGCATCACAAAGAATCTCAGGCATTCCAGGAGAACTTTTCTTCTTGAAATGATCTGCAACCTCTCTTAGTGTTGTATTAATCTTCAGTTCAGGTTTCTTGGTGAATTCCTCTTGACATAATGGACAGTGACAGTGTGGACTCTTCTCCCAGCACTGTATAAGGCAGCTGTTACAGAAGTTGTGTCCACATGGAGTGGTGACTGGATCAGTGAAATCATCCAGACAGATCGAACACAGCAGCTGCTCTTTACAAACTACATTTAATAAAACAACAAATGAATAATATTTGTTTATTCGATGATTATATCTTTATACATTGTCTCTATATGCTACATAGATAGTGTCTGAGTGCAAATCATAGACCAGAATTATCTGTACTTTTTATTTTATCATTTTAGATCAATGTCTATGAAAACATATTACATATAAATACAAATGGTAAAATCTCTGCGGATTATGACACCATTGTTATTATAATTTGAGATTATTGGCACAAAGTCAACAGAAAACAATTACATCATCATTTTATTTTGTTTAATTTCAGTCGCAAGGTTCTCAGACTGAAAGCACTTCATTCAATGATGTGACATATTCACCGTGCACCATGTTATTCCAACAATAAATTACTACTGCTGAACTGTTTAATAAACACAAAATAAATAATAATTATTATCACGGTGTACAGACTGCATTACTTACCTGAATCTGGTTCCTCCATGCTCCTCCTTCTGTCTTTTACTGATGATGAAAATTCAGCAATTTTTTTCCTCCTGTGTTTTTAATCTTTTCAGTAAGAAATCACATCATTCAGTTCACACCTGTAACAGTTTGAGGTGAAACACATTAATCTGTTACACTCAACATTTCATCTTCATTAGATTCATAAACACAGATTTCACTGATCATCCTCACAGCTCTGAGCTCAGTAACTCTACCATTCACAGTTTCTCACTTCCTGATATGGTTCTTCTTCTTCTTTTCCTTTCAGCTGTTCCCTTTCAGGGGCACCAC
>CM045745.1:28175281-28285281 GCA_024760905.1 Plotosus lineatus
GAATGCGGGTCAGTGTAGAGAACCTGCGGGGGTTAAATATCCAAATAATTATGTTTATAAGAAAAAGAGAAGTAATGATACCAGAGTTCACAATCTGAAATTCATTCCATCTGAATTTATTTATCATTCATTTTATAAACACATTTACTTAAAAAGTGTGATGAGTAATTTTTACTACTTTATATTTACTGGGTTAAATTTGTGAAATTTGTGAAATTCTGAGTTTAATAACAGTCGCATCAGCGTCAGAAGATTGATCCCTCCATGCAATTCCCTCTCCCCATAATCTCTCTGACTCCTGGTTACCAGCTCCATGCTCGACCAGTTTCCCGTGTTGATATTTCCCAGTGATTTTGGTTGAGTGTATTTCCCTCACGATTTCCCCGTACTCCTGTGCTTCCCCTGAGCTCAATAAAGTCTTTGTTTCATCATATATGGTCTCCTGCATCTTTGGGTCCAACTGATATGCTCCCGGCGTCACATATATAATATCAATAAATACATATTCAATACTATAAATGCTTTTAATTAACAATTAAACATTCAAAAATAATGCATAAGACAAAATAAAATATAAAAACACACACACTCAGAGGCGCATGTCACATAAAAAAATATTTTTTTTTGCAAAATTGGCCTTTTGTTCCTACATTTTCCTTCACGTTTGCCCTGTTTTTATTTAATTTCCTTATTTTTTTATTTTTCTATGAATATTTTTGAAAAATCCGCGATGCACCGAAGCCGTAGAAACTGAAGCAAGAAGTAACGAGGGATTAGTGTATTCAGTATTAAATACAGGAGTGATGATCAGTGGGGCTGAATTTTTACCTCCAGCATTTAAACCAGGACTGATGAATGGATAGAGTTTGTGAGTGAAGGACTGAGCAGTGAAAGAATAGATATGAGAGCAGGACTTCACATCATAAAAGGAGACCAGACCCTCATCATAATCCACAAACACCCCCACCTTCTCCACCTTCTCTCTCAGTCTGAGGGGAACAGACGGATCAGCACAAGCCTCATACTGATTTTCATTCCTCAGCCACACAGTCCAGAATCCATCCTGAGGTCTCACTGTAATCTCCCCCTTCCTGTTAATGTTCTCGCTCGCGACTCCGAATGTCCACTTAGGTTTCCCGCCGACCTGAACCTCATAATAAAATCTCCCTGAGGAGAAACTCTGCTTCCCCAGAACACCAGGACACTGATTAAACCTCTGTGGTGTATCAGGGAGATTCTGTCGCTTTTTCCCGTGTGTCACTTGTTTTCCATCGACAGACAGGATGAGATATGGTTGAGCTGTATCAGGATCCAGAGTCACATCCACTGAGAGAGACACACAGTGAGTGATGTGAGGATGCAGAAAAAATATCAAATCATCATCATCAGTGCATCAGATTCATTCAGATTTATAAGAGGATTTGTAGAAGATTAAAGAATGAAAGATTTTGAAATGATTCTGTAAAAAGAAGAAACTTGTACAGTTTATGGGCGGAGCCTGTCAAAGATGAGAAATACCTAATGTTTTTTTTTCTCTGAAACTTTTTGAGTGATTTATTTATGTTTGTAATTTTTGTTCCTGTTATCTGCTGGAATTAAATTATAGCATTTATATTAATTAAATAAATAAATAAATAAAGTTCAAGGTTGTTCTCAGAGTATTGTAATTATTGTCTTTGTATGAAATATGAACATCTGCCCCATTATAATTCAGTATAAAATTGTGATATTTGTAGGATAAATGACTAAAGTAACAGATATTTTGTGACCAGGCTTTTTTCAGAGAGCGACTTATAAACCTGAACAGCATTGAAGATACACACAGGGCAGTGGTGGCCTGGTGGTAAAGGGCGCTGGATCGCTGATCCTAAGGTTGGGGGTTCAAATCACACTCTCCACAAGTTTGTCACTGTATCCCCAATGCAACTAACTGGGTTATCAAAGGCTGATCATGTCGCTCACTCTCTGTCTATGCATTGAGAAGCATTGAGAGCGGTGAGAGGCATATAAAAGAACCATTGCTGACTTTCAACAAGAGTAGATTCAAGAGTGGCCATCAGTGTGTTTCTCCCCTTGCTAAAGGGTTGTGTCAGGAAGGGCATCTGATGTCAAAACCTATGCCAAATCGAATATGCAAATCAGATGATTCGCTGTGGCGACCCCTGAAAAAGGAAAAAAGCTGAAAGGAAATGATGACCCACACAGAGAACAGGAACAGGAACATCGGACATGGTGGATCTATTTATTTTCACTCAGCCTGAACTCCAGCTGTTCATCTATCCAGGACAGTCACTTGGAAACAGTGGTGACCGACATCATGTAGAGAATGCAAAGTGAAATTATCTACAATTAGAGTTTATTTTGGTGAGTTACACAACAATGAGACGGAAAAGTTCGACGCAGTAAAATCCCTCACAGACTGCAACCATCATCATCCTCAGCAGGACCTGTGTCATCACACACAGCTGGAAATGGGGACAAAGTTCTCGATGTGGTGTAAAGGTTCTGTATGGGGTCTTCAGAATCTGCACAATACAATGAGTAATTTAACTGTTCATTCCAGGGGCCGCAGAACAGGGACTGAAGTCTCACACTTTTTCTCAACCCAATGAAATTTTAAATATGTTTATTTTAAGTTTGTCTACTGACATTGCAAAAATGTTTAAAATGTGTAGTTTGTACACGAATAGTGAAACCTACATGTACACTCTGCATCGTAAATGCTGATGCACCAAGCATATAGTAATATAGTGGTTGCCTTTGGATGAAATGTGAAGATCAGACCATCACACAGGCCTCGTTTTCCAAACACAAGTGATGGGATTAGAGCTTCACATTATCTCACATCTGGAAATCAAACATGCATAGTCTCCTTGAGGGGAAATATGCTCTAGTCGTTCACTGACTGCATGGACTCACAACATTTTGCACCCCACCCGAACATGCGCGCTCGCTCACACACACACACACACACACACACACACACACACACACACACACTTTTCAAATCGCTCCGCGGGCCTTGCACTCGGTACTTGTATGTTTTTACCCGCCGAGAAATGTGACATGTCTGTCTTCCTTTCGGCTTTTTCCCTTTTACTCGGGAGTCGCCACAGCGAATCATCTGATTTGCATGTTTGATTTGGCAGAGGTTTTTACGTCGGATGCCCTTCCTGTCACAACCCTTTTTAGCAAGGGACAGAAACATGCTGACGGCTTTGCAGCTACTCTTTACGAAAGTCAGCAATGGTTCTTTTACATCAGTGCTTCTCAAATAGTGGGGCGCGCCCCCCTGGGGGCGCGCGATGGGATGCTGAGGGGGGCGCGTGTGACCCAGGAGAACATGCTTTTTTTCCCGCCGTACTACAAGAAAGTGTAATTGCACATCCACTCCAGTAGTTGGCAGTGGCGCCCTCATTGCCCATTGTGCGCAGCAAGTACAGGTCCCAGCTAAACATTGAGCAGGAGCTGAGAGTTGCAGTGTCATGCTTCAAACCTCGCTTTGAGAAGCTGTGCGCTGCAAAACGTGCTCATTGTAGCCATTAATCTTGGCTTCCTCATTTTGAGAAAAAAAAAATCAGCATAAATTGTTCTATTTGTTCTTGTTTTGTAGGTTAAAGTGTTTATATATTGTGGTCCTGAGTTAATGTTTCTGAAGTCAATTTGAATTAATTATTTATTGATTTTATTTTCAGCAGCAAATGGTGTGGTAAGTTTGTCAAAAATGTAACAAGGATATTATTATTTTTAAATTTAAGGCAAATTGATGCACTTTCTTTTACAGACTAATAAAAAATGTTAAAAAAGTTATTCTTGTAAGTTGAACTATATCTCTTTCTTTTTGTTTTATTTATGTTAACAAGGATACGATATAATGAAGAGATATACCTGTAACTATATTATAGAAAAAAGTTATAATTTATAGTTGCGGCGGAAAGTGGGTGGTGGGGGGGCGCGAATTGTTTTCTTCTTGCTAGGGGGGGCGTAACAGAAAATAATTGAGAAGCACTGTTTTACATGAACCTCTCACCATAGACAGTGAGAGACATGGCCCACCTTTGATAACCCAGTTAGCTGCACTGGGGGGGACAGTGACAACTTTGTGGCGAGTGGGACTCGAACCCCCAACCTTTGGATTAGCGATCCAGCGCCCTATACCACTAGACCGCCGAGAAATGTGACATGATTGGTTTAAATTCAGGGATCATACAGAGAGTGCATACAGCTCATTATATGTCTTTTAAAACCTTCATGAATATTTATTATTATTCATTCAGCATTAGCTTCTTGTTCTGTTCCTTTCGGCTGTCCCCTTCAGGGGTCGCCACAGCGAATCATCTGCCTCCATCTCACCCTATCATCTGCATCTTCTTCTCTTACACCAACTACCTTCATGTCCTCTTTCACCACATCCATCAATCTTCTCTTTGGTCTTCCTCTAGGCTTTCTGCGGGCAGTGGTGGTCTAGTGGATAGGGCGCAGGATCGCTGATCTTAAGGTTGGGGGTTCGAGTCCCCACAAGGTTGTCACTGTCCCCCCAGTGCAGCTAACTGGGTTATCAAAGGCAGGCCATGTCTCTCTCTGTCTATGGTGAGAGGCATGTAAAAGAACCATTGCTGACTTTCATAAAGAGTAGGCTGCAAAGCCGTCAGCTTGTTTCTACGACTTGGAGAGGGATGGGTTCCGCCAGGCCAAATCAGCCCAAGTCTCGCCATGAAGGAGCCCCAACGACATCCTCAGATGTTAAGGGTGAAGTGAAGGCTTTCTGCCTGGTAGTTCCAACCTCAGCATCCTGCTACCAATATACTCACTATCCTTCCTCTGTACATGTCCAAACCATCTCAATCTAGCCTCTCTGATTTTGTCTCCAAAACCTCTTACATGTGCTGTCCCTCTGATGGACTCCTTCCTGATATCCATCCTCGTTACTTCAGCATTAGCTCTGGTTTATTAATAATCTATCAGAACATTTTGATTTATTTTATTGTCACTTTATTCTTTGTTGGTTCGTTCTTTCCGCTCCCCAGAAATCAATTTGTTGGGAATTTTGTGTGACTTTTACAATTTGTTGATGTTGGTTATCGTGTGAAGGCTGTTTTAATATTCAGTGAACACAGAAAGGAACCAAAATTTGAAGGTAAAACCCAAACAGGAAGTGACATGGATCTGTAGTGAGGAGGATAATGAGAGACTTTAAGATTTCCTTTTATCTGGAGAGATCCACAGATGAAAATAAGTGTGATGATGCAGTGGTGTGATGCTGATCTGTACATTTTAATATGAGAAGAAATCAGAAACCTCACTGTACCTGCATACTGCTGAATCCTCTTCAGTTCTGCGGAAACTAAAAATAACAAAACATCACTTTCATTAGATTTCAGATGGTTTATAAACAACACATTTTACACTCGTGTCTGAAAAAAGTGAATTCTGAAAGTTTCTCACCTGCTTCCTTTATCTTCTCATTGAGTGTTTGAGTGAGTTTCTTATTGAGATTTTTCTGAAGTCGAGACAGGGCTGTCCTCACAGTGTCCCCATTCGTAGGAGTGTTAATACTGATCTCAGTCCAGTTCTTGGTGTGTGGAGGGCGGCACACGGAGGAGTAAATCTGCAGTTCAGCAGGAGAGAGGAGAAATCCCTCAGCATGGTGCGTGATGTTCTGTGATGTTCTGCATTGTCAGTGAGAGAGAGGAACACTGACCTGTAGGAGGTGGAGATGTTCCTCAGTGTGTGAGAGCTGCTCCAGCTCAGTGTCTCTCCTCTTTAACTCAGTGATTTCCTGCTCCAGATCTTTAATGAGTCCTTCAGCCTGCCGCTCTGCCGCTTTCTGCTTCTCCTCCATCACCTGGAGCAGCTCAGCCTGACTTCTCTCAATGGAGCGAATCAAAGCAGTGAAGATCTCAACACTCTCTGCTTTCTGTTTCTCTGTGTCTCTCTAAAGGAGAAACAAAACTTCTCTTCCATCATATCATTATTGCATATTTCATTGCAGTTTGAGAATTTATACAAAATCAAAAGAAAATGACTGAAAGCAGCAGATGTGAATGTGGCTCATGTCATGTTGTACACACTGTGCTGAGCTCAATGGAATGTTTGATCTCTTTAATCTTCTCCAGTCGCTCCTCAATCATCTGCTGCACATCTGTCTGTGATTTCACCAGCTGAGTCTGAGATCACACAGAAGGAAAATCATTTACTTCATTTTAATCTATTATCTGTCTGTTTTGGTAAAATTGACTTTTCAGAGTTATTTATATGGAATTTAAACTCAAAACGTCCATATCTGATCAATCACTGGATAAATTATTTATATTAGTATTAAAAAATGTCCACAGTTGATGTCATTGTTTTTCACCTTCCTGTGTCTGCTCTCCTCTATAGGAACAATGTTGTGATTCTTGTGGTCTCCTTCACTGCAGAATTGACATGCACACGTTGGATCATCTATACAGAACAGATCCAGAGCTCTATCATGTTTTGGGCAAATGTAGTCCTCCAGATTCTCCACAGGGTTTATTAATTTGTGTTTCTTCAGCCTAGGAACATGACAATGAGGTTCTAGATGAGATTTACACAAAGTCATAACACAATCCAGACAGGATTTCAGGGCCTTCAGCTTCTCTCCAGTGCAGGCATCACAAAGAATCTCAGGTATTCCAGGAGAACTTTTCTTCTTGAAATGATCTGCAACCTCTCTCAGTGTTGTATTAATCTTCAGTTCAGGTTTCTTGGTGAATTTCTCTTTACATAATGGACAGTGACAGTGTGGACTCTTCTCCCAGCACTGTGTAAGGCAGCTCTGACAGAAGTTGTGTCCACATGGAGTGGTGACTGGATCAGTGAAATCATCCAGACAGATGGAACACTGCAGCTGCTCTTTAGAAACTACATTTAATAATAAAAAAATAAATAAAATAAATGAATAATATTTGTTTATTCGATGATAATATCTTTATACATTGTCTCTATATGCTACATTCATAGTGTTTGGGTGCAAATCATAGACCAGAATTATCTGTACTTTTTATTATATCGTTTTAGATCAATGTCTGTGAATACATTTTACATTTAAATACAAATGGTAAAATCTCTGTGGATTATGACACCATTGTTGTTATAATTTAAAATTATGGGCACAAAGTCAACAGCAAACAATCACACCATCATTTTATTCCATTTAATTTCTATCAGAAGGTTCTCAAAGTGAAAGCACTCCATTAAATGATGTGACACCTGGACCGTGCACCATGTTGTTCCTATAATAAATTACTACTGCTGAACTCTTTAATGAACATAAAATAAATAATTATTATTATCACGGTGTACAGACTGCATTACTTACATGAACCTGGATCATCCATGCTGCTCCTTCTTCTGTCTTTTACTGATGATGAAGATTCAGCAATTTTTTTCCTCCTGTGTTTTTAATCTTTTCAGTAAGAAATCACATCATTCAGTTCACACCTGTAACAGTTTGAGGTGAAACACATTAATCTGTTACACTCAACATTTCATCTTCATTAGATTCATAAACACAGATTTCACTGATCATCCTCACAGCTCTGAGCTCACTAACTCTACCATTCACAGTTTCTCACTTCCTGATATGGTTCTTCTTCTTTTCTTTTCAGCTGTTCCTTTTCAGGGGCACCACAGCGAATCATCTGCCTCCATCTTCATGAAAGTCATATTAATGATTCCCATGTTCGATTTGGAATAGGTTTTAACATCGAATGCTCTTCCTGACAAAATCTTTAGCAAGGGGCAGAAACACGATTCTGGCTTTCCAGCTACTCTTGTCGAAAGTCAGCAATGGTTCTTTTACATGACCCTCTCAGCATAGACGGTGAGAGACCTGGCTGGCCTTTGATAACCCAGTTAGCTGCGAGAACCAAGATTCAAGGTTGAAGATCTTTTTTTTTGTGCTTTTACATACATAGGATTTCTTGTGCGGTCGTGCAAAGAGTCAAGTTGTGAAAAAAGAGGAAGGCTCAGAACGGCAAAAACATTCTATAGAATAAATACCTAAGTCCTATGTTTAAAAGCGACCTCACACAGACCCAGTAAACAATACAATAATAATAATAATAATAATAATAATAATTTTCCTTTTAACTGCTCCCTTCAGGGGTCACAACAGCGAATCATCTGTCTCCATTTCACCCTATCCTGTCCATCGTCTTCTCTTACACCAATTACCTTCATGTCCTCCACATCCATAAATCTCTTCTTTGGTCTTCCTCTCAGCCTTCTGCCTGGCACTTCCAACCTCAGCATCCTACTACCAATATACTCACTATCCCTCCACTGTACATGTCCAAACCATCTCAATCTCGCCTCTCTGACTTTGTCTCCAAAACATCTTACATGTGCTGTCCCTCTGATGTACTCATTCCTGATCCCATCCATCCTCGTTACTCCCAAAGAGAACCTCAACATTTTCATCTCTGCTACCTCCAGCTCTGCCTCCTGTCTTTTCTCCAGGGCCACTGTTTCTAAACCATACAACATCGTTGGCCTCAACACCGTCTTGTACACTTTTCCTTTCATTCTTGCCGATACCCTCCTATCACACATCACACCGGACACTTTTCTCCAACCATTCCAACCAGCCTGTTTATATTTACCACACACACACACACACACACACACACACACACACACACACACACACACACACACACACACATACACACACACACAGTTTGTTCCCCTTTCTAAAGTTTCCAGGATGAAATCACATGATTTGTGGTGCATCAGTATGAGGTGTTACGGATTATTCTGTTTCGTTCTTTCTCTTTGCAGTGAGATGGTTCTTTTGAACCAGTAAAACCACATTCATCTCTGATTGTCACACCTCAAGAATCTCATGAGTCACCCAGCCATATTTAAATAAATAAAACAAATTACAAATTATCTGAAACCTTATAACAAGAAATACTGTTATAAATAACAAAATTTTTATCTTCTTGAAATTAATTAACCCAAGATCTCACTGATTGTTATTGTCACTTATTCTGATGATTAAAGTTGTATTTTTATAAATCTTGTTATAATCAGTGAGTATTTGAGGGTGAGTATTTGTGCAGTGTGTTAGAGATGCTGTCTCTGTGTGATATTGTTAATGTTTGCAGTTGATGCTGATAAATCACACACTGATAAAACCTCTGATCTATGAAACACTCACTGAAATACACACCTTTAGTTTACTTGCCTCTTTTCAGGGACCGAGAAATTCTCCTGCAGCTCAGTTCAGAAACTGATGTAGAAAGATGGATTTCTTCTTCACACTGACGAACTGACTTTCTCTTTCACTGTCGTCACTTCTTTATTCACACTGTTCTGGTTGATAAATGGACATTTCTACATTTGCTCGCATCCAGTTTGTCTTCTCCTCCCTCTCGAGCTGCCTCTGCTCATGTGTATTTGGATCAGTCTCCATTTAATCTGGTAATTAAGATGTCAGATTAAAATCCTTCCAGTACATATTTCATGAAATTCACCGTAATTTGTTTACTAATGTTTCATTTTGTAATTTTCACAAAAATTAAACTATTAATTTCAAATATATTTTCAACATATGATTCATTTCCTCTGTGATGGGGCAGTGGTGGCCTGGTGGTCAATGCCGTTGGATCGCTGATCCTAAGATTGGTGGTTCAAGTCCCACTCTCCACAAGGTTGTAACTGTCCCCCCCCATGGCAGCTAACTGGGTTATCAAAGGCGGGTCATGTGTTTCACTGTCTATGGTGAGAGGTTCCTGTAGAACCATTACTGACTTTCGTAAAGAGGAGCTGCAAAGCCGTCAGCGTGTTTCTGCCCCTTGCTAAAAGGGTTGTGTCAGGATGGGCATCTGACGTACAAAAACCTCTGCCAAATCAAACATGGATCAGATGATATACTCTGGCAACCCCTGAAAAAAGGGAAAAGGTGAAAGGAAAAGAAGAAGATTTGTTTCCTCAGTGAATATTCTCAACTGCTCTTCATAAGTAGAGTCACAGGGAGGATGACGCCCATCTCAGCTGACTCTGGGCAAGGGCGGTGTCCGCTGTGAACAGCTAGCCAGTTCATCATAGGGCCAAACACACACACACACACACACACACACACACACACACACACAAAACCATTCAGTTAGGCTCACACCTGAAGGCGATTTGGAACAGCCAATTAGCTTCCTGTGCATGTTTTTTGACTGTGGAAGGAAACCAGAATACCTGAAGGAAACCCACAAAAGCAATAAGAGAACACACAAACTCCACACAGAAACACCCGAGACTGGGAGTTGAACCCAGGACCTTCTTGCTGTGAAGCGGACGTGTGAACCGCCGCATCACCATGGTACCCCATTTTAATATTTTCATGTAAGATTCTTAGTTTCTTAAAGGCTCCATCAAATCCTTCATGGTGCTTTTGTGTAACTTTGTGCGCTGCTTTGTTTGATGGCTTGTGACCATCTGTCTTTAACTCGATTACATTCCACTGACCAGGATGGATGCCAACCCTGGCGAATGTCTCTCCAGAACCACAGGATGACATCAAGTAACCTATAACAAATTAAAATAGCAGATCTGTGTGGTTTATTTACCTTTCATTCATTTGTTAATTTTTTTAACCATTTTATCCTAATTAGGGTGATGGGGAGGCTGTCGCCCATCTTGGCTGACTCTGGGCAAAGGCAGAATACACCCTGGACAGCTCACCAGGCCAGTGAAACAGTGAGAGACATGGCTGGACCTTTGATAACCCAGTTTTCTGCCCTGGGGGGAACAGCATTGACAATCCATTGTTTGTGGAGACTGAACCCCCGACCTTAGGATAAGTAATCCAGCACCTTTGCACTTCTTGAACATTCAGGACAAACTCCGCCTTCAAGATGACTCCGACTCCATTTCTCTTCCCATCCACACCATGAAAAAACAGCTTAAACCTTAAACCCTGCTCCTAAGCTTCTAGCCTTACTACCTTTCCACCTGGTCTCCTGAACACACAGTATGTCCACCTTCCTCCTCTGCATCATGTCAGCCAGCTCTCTACCTTTTCCTGTCATAGTTCCAACATTCAAAGTCCCTACTCTCAGTCCTAGGCTCACGCCTTTCCTCTTCTCTCTCTGCCTACGGACACGCCTCCCGCCTCTCCTTCTTCGACGTCTTCGACCAACAGTAGTCCAATTTCCATCAGCACCCTGTTGGTTGACAGCACTGATGGCGGTCGTTGTTAACCCGGGCCTCGACCGATCCGGTATGAATTTTGTTTTGACCATTTGCATTTTTAATGTGGCAGAAGTTTTACGCCGGATGCCCTTCCTGTCGCAACCCTTTGCATTTATCCGGGCTTGGGACCGGCATAAGGGGGAGAGACACTGGTTAGTGAACCCCGCCTCATGGCTGCATTGACGGTTTCCTTTGATGTCATTTCAAATTCAGACCAGCAGATGGCAGAATGTAGCAAAGAAAGAAATTTTTATAAATACTTTATTAATAATTTTTTCTTTATTACAGAATAACCCTGTATTATAATTGTAATGTATTGTAAAATTTATCTTCTATGTGATAAAATCTGAAGGAGAAACAATTTTGTTTGTTTGTATCTATGCACGCACACACACACACACACACACACACACACACACACACACACGCTCTCTCTCTCTCTCTCTCTCTCACACACACACACACACACACACACACACACAAAATCTCTCTCTTGCTTTCACACACTTTCTCGCTCTCTCTTTCTCTCTCTCCTCTCTCTCTCTCTCACAGGCACACACACACACACAAAATCTCTCTCTTGCTTTCACACACTTTCTCGCTCTCTCTTCTCTCTCTCCCTCTCTCTCTCTCACAGGCACACACACACACACACACACACACACACACACACACACAAATCTCTCTTGCTTTCACACACTTTCTCACTCTCTCTTTCTCTCTCAACCTCTCTCTCTCTTTCTCTCTTCCCCCTTCCCACTCTCACTCCCCGACACCCCCTCTCTCCATCCTTCCCGCTCTCTCTCTCTCTCTCTCTCTCTTATTCACACACAGCTGTGGTAAGCGCTACAACCCATTTAGGAAGCACTATGGAGGCCCACAGAACACACAAAGGGTATATCTAAACACACACACACACACACGCTGAATTTCATCCATTTTATTGATCAGATTAATTTCTTCAATAAAACTCAGTGTGAACTGTAAATGTTTTTTATTAATATTAAATGTATTTAATTTGTATTTATTTATATTTTATTTTATTTAATTTGTAGTGAAAATGTTCCACAATCATAATGTATATAAATCGGACTGCAGGATTAAAATGATTTTTGGTGTAAAAACACAAAGTCCAGGAATTAAAATCAACTGTACAGCA
The DNA here is from genome assembly GCA_024760905.1 of Plotosus lineatus. Taxonomy (NCBI): domain Eukaryota; kingdom Metazoa; phylum Chordata; class Actinopteri; order Siluriformes; family Plotosidae; genus Plotosus; species Plotosus lineatus. Next base: position 28,187,655 of record CM045745.1, read on the forward strand.
CTTTAAAAGAGAAAATGTATTTCTAACCTTCACCAGAAAAATCAAATATTTCTTTTAATTCTCACCATTTAATAAATGATTAAAACCAGTGAGGTGTAAATTTATTCAGTATTAAATACAGGAGTGATGATCAGTGGAGCTGAATTTTTACCTCCAGCATTTAAATAAGGACTGAAGTATGGATAGAGTTTGTGAGTGAAAGACTGAGCAGTGAAAGAATAGATATGAGAGCAGGACTTCACATCATAAAAGGAGACCAGACCCTCATCATAATCCACAAACACCCCCACCTTCTCCACCTTCTCTCTCAGGCTGAGGGGAACAGAGCGATCAGCACAAGCCTGATACTGATTCTCATTCCTCAGAATCACAGTCCACAATCCATCCTGAGGTCTCGCTGGAATCGTCCCCTTCCTGTTAATGTTCTCGCTCGCGACTCCTAAATCCCACGCAGTTTTCCCGCTGACCTGAACCTCATAATAAAATCTCCCTGAGGAGAAACTCTGCTTTCCCAGAACACCAGGACACTGATTAAACCTCTGTGGTGTATCAGGGAGATTCTGTCGCTTGTCTCCGAGTGTCACGTGTTTTCCATCAGCAGACAGGATGAGATATGGATGAGCTGTATCAGGATCCAGAGTCACATCCACTGAGAGAAACACACAGTGAGTGATGTGAGGATGCAGAAAAAATATCAAATCATCATCATCATCATCATCATCAGTGGATCAGATTCATTCAGAAACCTCACTGTACCTGCATACTGCTGAATTCTCTTCAGTTCTGTGGAAACTAAAAACAACAAAACATCACTTTCATTAGATTTCAGATGGTTTATAAACAACACATTTTACACTCATGTCTGAAAAAAGTGAATTCTGAAAGGTTCTCACCTGCTTCTCTCATCTTGACACTGAGTTTCTCATTGAGATTCTTCTGAAGCTGAGACAGGGCTGTCCTCACAGCGTCCCCATTCAGAGGAGAGTTAATACTGATCTCAGTCCAGTTCTTGGTGGGTGGAGGGCGGCACACGGAGGAGTAAATCTACAGTAGAGCAGGAGAGAGGAGAAATCCCTCAGCATGGTGAGTGATGTTCTGTGATGTTCTGCATTGTCAGTGAGAGAGAGGAACACTGACCTGTCGGCGGTGGAGATGTTCCTCATTGTGTGAGAGCGAGAGAGTGTCTCTCCTCTTTAACTCAGTGATTTCCTTCTCCAGATCTTTAATGAGTCCTTCAGCCTGCCGCTCTGCTGCTTTCTGCTTCTCCTCCATCACCTGGAACAGCTCAGCCTGACATCTCTCAATGGAGCGAATGAGATCAGTGAAGATCTCAACACTGTCTGCTTTCTGTTTCTCTGTGTCTCTCTAAAGGAGAAACAAAACTTCAGTATTATATGATGGAAGTGAAGCTCATTTCTACAAAATAGAAATAAAATGACTGAATGCAGCAGATGTGACTGTGAATAAATGTGAATGTGAATGCGGCTCATGTGATGTTGTACACACTTTACTGAACTCGACTGAGTGTTTGATCTCTTTAATCTTCTTCAGTCGCTCCTCAATCATCCAATGCACATCAGTTCGTGTTTTCACCAGCTGAGTCCGAGATCAGATTAAAAAGGAAATCATTTACCTCATTTTAATCTATTATCTGTCTGTTTATTATTGTTTATTATTAATTTATTAGTTGTCTGTTTACCTCTCTCAGTGTTGTATTAATCTTCAGTTCAGATTTCTTGGTGAATTCCTCTTTACATAATGGACAGTGACAGTGCGGACTCTTCTCCCAGCACAGTGGGAGCTCTGACAGAAGTTGTGTCCACATGGAGTGGTGACTGGATCAGTGAAGACATCCAGACAGATGGAACACAGCAGCTGCTCTTTACAAACTACATTTAATAATAAAAAAATAAATAAAATAAATGAATAATATTTGTTTATTCGATGATAATATCTTTATACATTGTCTCTATATGCTACATTCATAGTGTTTGGGTGCAAATCATAGACCAGAATTATCTGTACTTTTTATTATATCGTTTTAGATCAATGTCTGTGAATACATTTTACATACAAATGGTAAAATCTCTGTGGATTATGACACCATTGTTATTATAATTTTAAATTATTGGCATAAAGTCAACAGAAAACAATTACACCATCATTTTATTCCATTTATTTTCTATCAGAAGGTTCTCAGAGTGAAAGCACTCCATTAAATGATGTGACACATGTACCGTGCACCATGTTGTTCCTATAATAAATTACTACTGATGAACTCTTTAATGAACATAAGATAAATAATAATAATTATTATTACGGTGTACAGACTGCATTACTTACATAAATCTGGTTCCTCCATGCTGCTCCTCCGTCTTTTGCGTTTTACTGATGATGAAGATTCAGCCATTTTCTTCCTCCTGTGTTTTTAATCTTTTCAGTAAGAAATCACATCATTCAGTTCACACCTGTAACAGTTTGAGGTGAAACACATTAATCTGTTACACTCAACATTTCATCTTCATTAGATTCATAAACACAGATTTCACTGATCATCCTCACAGCTCTGAGCTCAGTAACTCTACCATTCACAGTTTCTCACTTCCTGATACACACACACACACACACACACACACACACACACACACACACACACACACACACACACACACACACACATACTTTGTTCGCTTCTGTTTGTAAAGTTTCCTTCATGCTTCTCTGCAGTGTGAAGGTTCATATAAACCAGTAAAACTGGTGCATTCTTCATTGATTGCCACACCTCACAAATATTTCATGAGTCACAAAGCCAGATTTAAACAAATAAAAAAAACACAAATGGATTTAAAATTATCTAAAACCTTACATAAAGAAATAAACAAAATCTTTATCTTCTTTAAATGAATAAACCCAGATCTCACTGATTGTTCTCTCAGCTCAGTAAATCTATCAGTTTGTTCTGAGTTTATAAATCTTCTGCACAGATAATAAAACACAATAATATTTTCTTCTGATGATTAAAGTTGTATTTTTATAAATCTTGTTATAATCAGTGAGTATTTGAGGGTGAGTATTTGTGCAGTGTGTTAGAGATGCTGTCTCTGTGTGATATTGTTAATGTTTGCAGTTGATGCTGATAAATCACACACTGATAAAACCTCTGATCTATAAAACACTCACTGAAATACACACCTTTAGTTTACTTGCCTCTTTTCAGGGACCGAGAAATTCTCCTGCAGCTCAGTTCAGAAATTAATGTAGAAAGATGGATTTCTTCTTCACACCGACGAACTGACTTTCTCTTTCACGTTATAACTTGTCAGTTGATTTTGTTTTGGCAGAAAAAAGGCGGTTCCACATATCACAGAGCGTTTCCTCCTCCCTCAGGATCTACTATGAATGTATTACTCGGTGAAGTTTAAAAAAAAAAATTGTCATATATAAAATCCAGAATTTTTAAAAATGCACAGTAGACCTCTTCAAATTTGACTTTTTTCATCAAACACATGCAAACTGATATTTTTCCCATTCTGCACGGTCTAAATTAACTAAATATATCAGTTACTTTGATCTTGGACCTTGGCTATGCCTGCCCCAGGAGCCATGTAGTTTTATTGTTGATGTTTTTCAAAAACGCTGCAAAATTCGGATATTATGTCTTTGTTTACTTTGTGGCTTCACTGAGCTATAGCATTAAAACTGGTACCAAATGAAAGCCAATAAAATTTTCTTGTATATGGTAGTAAACACATGAACACCTGTGTAAATGTTAACTAATAAATACCTATTTTTTGTGCTTCGAAAGGATGACGTACAATACATTGTCTCAAAAATGTTACTCTTAATGCAGGTACATCACAATAACATATTATAACTCATTATGTTTTTTCTCTTCATTTTAGATTGTCGCTTAAGATTGATTTGTTAAGATTTGTGAACTGCTGACATCAAGGCATCTAGAAGACAACTCCGTAGTGGTAAACTGGTCAGCGATACAAGTGACCGGGATGAACCAACTGAGAAGAAAAGAAAGTTGGCGACACCTGCCACAAGATCGTTCAGTGATGTGTATCTCATTGGGCCACCCAGCTCCAGCATCAGGGGCTCTCAACTTTCTACTCATTGCCAGGTTTCCAGTATTTCCTGCATTTGAGGAATGAGAATCCCAACAGTGACAATAGGTCTCTAGTCCATGATACAGTGAATGTCAGTTTGCCATTCTGGAGTATGGCAAGGATTAAAACTCTTACTATACCAAATGCAGTGTCCCAATTGTTTGTGCATTAAAATTAGTTAAAATCTACGCAGGTGTTCATATGGTTTGTTGTGTTTACTACTGTATGCAAGAAAATTTGATTGGCTTGCACTTGGTACCACTTTTAATGCTACAGGATCAACCTCTGGGAAGCTACAATGAAAACAAAGACATAATATCCCCAACTTTTCAGCGTTGTTGATAAACGTCAACAATAAAACTACATGGCTCTTGGGGCAGGCATAGCCAAGGTCCAAGATCAAAGTAACTGGTAAATTTAGTTAATTTAGATCCTGGAGAATTGGAAAGATATCAGTTTGCATGTGTTTGATGAAAATAGTCAAATTTGAAGAGGTCTAATGCACAGTTTAGGTTTCTGCAAAATGTAAAATATGTATAGTTTTTAAATTATATATACATAAAATATACCTTCCTAGTATATTTTTACTGGTACCCATTTATACTGCTGGGTGAACAGAGACACACTTGTGGTTGAGACATAGCACAGTGGGGGTCTAACTGGGATTTGAACACAAAACCTCCCGATCATGAGCGCAGTACCCTAACCACTACACCACCGGCCCTGTCTTTGAACTGTGGGAGGACCTAAATATGGGAGGACCTATGGTGTACTGGATCTGTGCCACGGGCATTTTGGTCTCTGTATTGCCGAAGCCAGAGCATTGGTAACAATGTGTCTGTTACGTATGCCTAATGGATTCTATCAGACGAGCCCCCACTTGTTACAGATAGGAAAATTTATAGGATTGAAATTGCCCCGTGAAAGCACGACAGACCACGACATAAACTATATATAATTTAATAACATGAACAAAATAAGACAAAATTCATAACTTACACCTTAGAGCTAAACCACATACAAATCCCATAGTCACCAAGCACCTGCAGTACAGTAAATTTACAGATGGTGGTGGGGAAAGGCTTGCCATCCCGCGTGTCAGAAACAAATGATGACCATCCTTGTGTGGGCTGTGTGAGAACGTGGATGATGGACTTTGACGGTGAAGTCTCGACCAATGAAAATTAGGTGAAGTGTGTTCCATGGTTCAAATGCGATAGATACAGCAAGTGAGAATCGAAATGCTGAGGAGGAATTCAGATTAATGAAAAAACACACGTCACTAGAAAAATCCAGATTGCTGATACCTCTACCTAAGCTAGAAGATCATTTCGCTAAACATTTCGGCGCAAGACCATATGAGCCTCATCCAGAGTTAGAAAAGCCTGATGAATATCCACATATACTACCACCAATTGATATCCCGAACATTGATACCATGGTCCCAGATGGCCCAGAAATTACAGAAGGGATGAAGCAACTCAAAAACAGGAAATGCATAGGAATAGATAAGATCAACTCTGAACACCTAAAATACTCATCATCAAGTCATCTGTTCAGAGTATTTTGTGTTTTTAGTTGGTTTGATATGGACTTGCCTGCGAGTACCCACCTGGTGGCTCACTGCCAGCATCACCTGTCTTTACAAGCGTGGCCTCAGATTCTGCGCCGAGAATTACAGGGGGCTTAGTATTACCGCAACCTTATCAAAGATCGTTTCGGCAATCGTAGTAGATAGAACCCAGGAGGCGGACAAGTATATTTTGCTACCATCACAATTTGGTTTTCGCGCCAACCGGTCAACTAATGACGCAGTCTTCATAATACGCCATGTGCTTGAGAAAGCCAAAAAATCTGAAATTCCACTCTATGTTGCTTTTATTGATCTAAGAGCGGCATTCGATTGGATATCATGAGAAGTGAAGTGTCTTGAAATCAGATTAAAGTGTCCTCATATTGTAGCTATCCTTAAAGCTCTATACACCAATACAGTACATGTGCGTACATCAAAGGTTCGAACAAGCTGTTTCCCACAAAGTTCGGATGCAGACAGGGTGCCTTGGAGTCCCCGTTTCTATTCAATATATATATATATATATATATATATATATATATATATATATATATATATGGACTTCATAGTCAGAAGTGCTAAAGACGAAGTGGAGAAAGTGTACCCGTGGGCAGGATTTAAGATCAAGTATTGCATTCCCAGTGAGGAGTGAGAGGATGCCAGAGGAATGGAGGAGAAGTGTGACGGTCCCATTTTTAAGAACAAGGGAGACGTGCAGAGTTGTGGCAACTACAGAGGGATAAAGTTGATGAGCCATACGATGAAGTTATAGGAAAGAATAGTGGAAGCTAGACTAAGGGCAGAGGTCAGCATTTGTGAACAACAGTTTGGTTTCATGCCAAGAAAGAGCACCAGAGATGCAGTTCGAGGATGTTAATAGATAAGTACACAGCCGTTTCCATCCTTTTTGTAAAATTTACCAACATCTCTCCTTCTATGTTCCTGTCCTGGATACCAAAGCTTCCCATCACTTCCTTGTCCCCTCTGTTTCCTGCACCAACATGTCCATTGAAGTCTGCCCCAATGACCACTCTTTCACCTCTGGGGGTGCTCTGCATCACTTCATCTAACTCACTCCAGAATCTGTCCTTCTCTTCTAGCTCACATCCTGCCTGTGGGCATAAGCACTAACAACATTGAACATCACACCTTCAATTTCTTACTTGACACTCATCACTCTGTCTGACACTCTTTCCACTTCTTGAACATTCCTGACCAACTCCTCCTTCAAGATGACTCATACTCCACTTCTCTTCCCATCCACACCATGAAAAAACAGTTTAAACCCTGCTCCTAAGCTTCTAGCCTTGCTATCTTTCCACCTGGTCTCCTGAACACACAGTATGTCCACCTTCCTCCTCTGCATCATGTCAGCCAGCTCTCTATCTTTTCCTGCCATAGTTCCAACATTCAAAGTCCCTACTTTTAGTCCTAGACTCCTGTCTTTCCTCTTCTCTCCGCCTACGGACATGCCTCCCGCCTCTCCTTCTTCGACGTCTTCGACCAACAGTAGTCCAATTTCCACCAGCACCCTGTTGGTTGACAGCACTGATGGCGGTCATTGTTAACCCGGGCCTCGACCGATCCGGTATGTCATTCTTTGTTGTGACTCGCATAATTTATTTGGCATTTGTTTTACGCCGGATGCCCTTCCTGATGCAACCCTGTGCATTTATCCAGGCTTGGGACCGGCGTGAGGGAGAGACACTGGCTCGTGCCCCCCCCCTCACGGCTGCATTACACTGATAAAACCTCTGATCTATAAAACACTCACTGAAATACACACCTTTAGTTTACTTGCCTCTTTTCAGGGACCGAGAAATTCTCCTGCAGCTCAGTTCAGAAATTAATGTAGAAAGATGGATTTCTTCTTCACACCGACGAAATGACTTATACTTGCAACTTTCGTCACATCCTGCTTATTTTGTTCTGGCTGATTAATGGCGCTTCCACATATCACAGAGCAGTTTGTGTCTCATCCCTAACGTGCCGCCTCTGCTCATGTGTATTTATACAGTAATTCACACTGCACATTCAAATAATAATTTGAACTTATTTAATTGTATGTTACTGTCGTTGTTGTTCTTCTTCTTTTCTTCTTCTTCTATTATTATTATTATTATTATTATTAGTAGTAGTAGTAGTAATAGTAGTAGTAGTAGTAGTAGTAGTAGTAGTAGTAGTAGTTAATGTCACGGGTCTGGCGATCTGTGCATGGTGTACCCTGCCCTTGCCCAGACTTGGCTGAGATGTGCGCCAGCCTCCACGACCCGAATTAGGATTAAAGATTCAGAAAATGAACGGATGAATGTTAATCTCACAGTGACACCATGTGGTCAAATATCTGAATAGCAGTTCAATCTGATTGTGGAGAAAAATAGTGATATTTTGCCTTGTTAATACTGTAGTGTGTGTGTGTGTGTGTGTGTGTGTGTGTGTGTGTGTGTGTGTGTGTGTCCAGAGACTGTCACACCCCGGTTTTATTGTACTTGAAGGTAGGTACGAGACACCCAAGGACTTTTGTTGTCATGGACAACCCCCACAGCAAAGGAAAAGTGTACAAGACGGTGATGAGGCCAGCGATGTTGTATGGTTTAGAAACAGTGGTGCTGAGGAAAAGACAGGAGGCAGAGCTGGAGGTAGCAGAGATGAAAATGTTGAGGTTCTCTTTGGGAGTAACGAGGATGGATAGGATCAGGAATGAGTACATCAGAGGAACAGCACATGTAATATGTTTTGGAGACAAAGTCAGAGAGGCTAGATTGAGATGGTTTGGACATGTACAGAGGCGGGATAGTGAGTATATTGGTCGTAGGATGCTGATGCTGGAACTACCAGGCAGAAGGTCTAGAGGAAGACCAAAGAGAAGATTTATGGATGTGGTGAAGGCGGACATGAAGGTCGTTGGAGTAAGAGTAGAAGATGCAGAGGATAGGGAGAGATGGAGGCAGATCATTTGCTGTGGCGACCTCTGAAGGGAACAGCCGAAAGGAAAAGAAGAAGAAGACTTTGTTGATACAATGGTACCTCACCTTACGAACTTAATCCGTTCCAGAGCTTTTTTCGGAACCTGCATTTTTTGTAAGTTGAACCGCATTTAATATGTAAATCTCGTGATTCGTTCCAAGGCTCCAAATACTACCCCCTGAACCCTTTAAAAATTATAAAAGCATCCCTTTTAAGACCTCCTTCTGCTTCAATATCGTACCGATGGTAGACGGGTTTGGCCATGTTCCTTTGTGATGTCACTCGAGCCCGTTTCTTCTCCTCAGTTGCACCGGAAATCACACGTGTGTGTGTGTGTGTGTGTGTGTGTGTGTGTGTGTGTGTGTGTGTGTGTGTGCTCACGTATGTGTGTGTGTGTGTGTGTGTGTGTGTGTGTGTGTGTGTGTGTGTGTGTGTGTGCGTATGCGTGTGTGTGCGTATGCGTGTGTGCGTATGCGTGTTGACCATGTCTTCTTAGCAGAGTTATAATCTTACAAATGTTTATGGAAGGTTAAAAGCCTGAGTCAAGAAATAAAGCATAAAACAACCTTAACTCTGTCCTTTACACGAAAAGCATCATGGTGGATTCAGCTCTATAATATGCAATGGGAGGTAGATACGTCATTCCTCCTAGGCAATGATGGTCAAGATGGCATACCTTTCCAAGATGGCGTCAGGTGGACCTGTTCAAGGTGGTGCTTGACTGAAGACGCTCAGTTGTTAACCAATGGGAGGCCAGCGGGGCGGGATGTTTGAACGTCATTGATGGGAGTGCATTGTTTGAATGTTTGAATGGCACGTTTGAATTTTTAAGATGGCGCTTTGGTAACGTGAATTTGTTTCGTATCCTGACACAAAAACTTTAGGAAAATGCTTTTCGTAACCTGAATTTTTTGTCTGGTGAGATTTCATAAGGTGAGGTACCACTGTGTTATTAAAATTGTATATAGTTTATGTCATGGCTTGTCGTGCTTCGCTGGTTCACGGGGCAATTTTCATCTTCTAAATTCCATACGTAACAAAATTGGGGGCTTGTCCAGGATATAAACCATTGGCATTGAGTCTTGAATATAAAATTGATTCCTAGTGATATTTTAATTGTGAAACCAGCATAGATGGTGTTTACACTTAAATCCCCTACCCCTGAGGAAGTCGCTGCTCTGCGCACATCTGATTTGGTTCAAATCTCCAACTATTTCGAACTTGAGGGAAGTTATATAAAGACCCGTTGCCAGCCGGCTTGGGGCGGATCATCTAAGGCAGGGGTTTCCGACCACCGGTCACAAAAGCACTGAAAGCCCTTCTTCCGTTTTCAACCACATATCTATGTGAGGTGGGGTGTTCTACGGTGACAGACACCAAAACAAGACTACAGAGTCGACTCTAACTGGTCCGCGGAAACATTTTCCTACATAAAACTGGTCCCTGGTGCATAAAAGGTTGATCTAAAGAGAATCATTTAAAGGGAACCTGTACCCAAAATTGACAGCGTTCAAAAAATATCCACTATACTTTATTATTAACTTTTCAACGTCGCATGATGTCGGTAGTTTATTTATAAGTCCACATTTCCTTTTCTTCTGTATGACATTCCTTGCTCACGAAGGTTCAGCGCACGGACATGTTGGCTTTTTTCACCGGGGTTAAAGGTCATTGTGACGTAACATTGTTGACAGTCGTATAGCCAATTGCAGAATGTCAGTATATTTTCCTCAATCAATTCATGTTGTTTACAACAATAGCACTCCTGATCGTTTTTTTGACGCACTCATTTTCCACAAGAGCACCAAATATTTGCTGGTTATTTGCTACGATTTTCCCGTGTAAGAGCTTCTGCCAACTCTCCAATATCGTCCTCCGAGTCGTCACTTTCCTGGTCCGATTTCACTAAATGTGGATAGTCTTTCTTCAATGGTTCATATAAATAACCTTCTCATCCTTCTACTAAATTGTCTTCATCCATGGTTTAAAAAAAATCTACTATAATGTCTGTTTTTTCCAAGTTTCCGTGAGCTTGTGTTGTATATGTCAGGTATATAGCCTTACGTTTACATTGCAATCCCGCAGTTCCGGTCGAGGCTTTGTCATCGATATAACGTCATTGAAATGCGCCATTGCAAAACTCCTGTGCTCTGAAGCTTGACGTTAGTGAAGCCCTTAAATCGCTTAAAGCTGGTTTGTGAGAGAATATAATAAACGCCTTATCGGTGTATTGTCACTAGCTATACACAATACATCAAAATAGGTATATGAGCGCTTTCACTACAGGTACCCTTTAAGGCGGAATCATTTAAGAGGAATCATCTAACGCGGATCATCTCGAGAAAATCATCCAAGGCGGATCATGGAACGCGTTTCAACCAAGTTTCGTCATTCAAGACTCCATCACCCAAGTCCATCCTCCGCACTCAACCACAGCCAACGCGAGAATTATTTTCCATCATTTGGTTCTTTCGATACGCCGGATTCCAAGCCTTTTACGGCTGGTACGCGCGCCATCTCTAAATTTACCATAATGCAGCTGTTTGGTGACTGTGTGTGCTGAGTGAACATTTCCCCGTTTTTAAATCTCATGATTGTTGGACTATAAATTCAATAATGATTGACAGTTTAAAACTAATGGTGAATTTATTGTGAATGCAATACATGTAATTATTTTGACTGTAAGTGCAAGAATTTTTTTATCTTTGATATTTGACTTCTGAAATATAATGTAAATCAGTATGAAAATATGCTTTTGTTATTTATATTTTGTTAATTCTTAGATTACCCAAACAAGATTTTGAAATGACAATTTAATATCAGCTGTTTTTAGAATTTTTAAGTATAAATATTCACCAAATTGCACCATTTCAAACCTAAAAATTGCAAAAGCTCCGACCCTTGGGATACGCCCCTCTCAAGACCCTCTTCCTCGAGCACTAGGTGCACTCGTTCATGGGTGTTTGCACCCACATGGAGATTCACTTATTTTTAAATTGTCCAATGACATGCCTGCTCCAAACAAATAATATGACTGTTGCATCAGTCTCGATCTATTTGCATGTTTGGTTCAGCTCTGGGCGCGGTCGTGGCTATGCTGAGTGAGATGGGGTCAGTGCAGGGCGTGGTTCGGTTTCTGTTTGAGGATCAGTGTTTGATTGATGGGTTAGAGCCTGGTGCTCATGGCCTTCACGTGCATGAACTCGGAGACCTCACACGTGACTGCTTGAAGTATGGAAACTAAAATCAAAATGGGAATGTGGATTGTAGCTCGAAGGCATTAGCATTACTCAAACCACCCCCCCTCTCTCAACTTCGCTCTTTCTCTTGCTCTCTCTCTCTCTCTCTTTCTCTCTCAACCTCTTTCTCTCTCTCTCTCTCTCTCTTATTCACACACAGCTGTGGTGAGCACTACAACCCATTTAGGAAGCACTATGGAGGCCCTCAGAACACACAAAGGGTATATCTAAACACACACACACACACACACCAACAGCTGAACTTCATCCATTTTATTGATCAGATTAAATTCTTCAGTAAAACTCAGAGTGAACTGTAAATGTTTTTTACTAATATCAAATTTATTTTATTTGTATTTATTTTTATTTTATTTAATTTGTCGTGAAAATGTTCCACAATCATAATGTGTAGAAAACGGACTGCAGGATTAAAATGATTTTTGATGTAAAAACACAAACTCCAGGAATTAAAATAAACTGTACAGCACTTTAAAAGAGAAAATGTATTTCTAACCTTCACCAGAAAAATCAAATATTTCTTTTAATTCTCACCATTTAATAAATGATTAAAATCTGTGAGGTGTAAATTTATTCAGTATTAAATACAGGAGTGATGATCAGTGGGGCTGAATTTTTACCTCCATCATTGTAATAAGGACTGAAGTATGGATAGAGTTTGTGAGTGAAAGACTGAGCAGTGAAAGAATAGATATGAGAGCAGGACTTCACATCATAAAAGGAGACCAAACCCTCATCATAATCCACAAACACCCCCACCTTCTCCACCTTCTCTCTCAGTCTGAGGGGAACAGAGGGATCAGCACAAGCCCAATACTGATTCTCATTCCTCAGAACCACAGTCCACAATCCATTCTGAGGACTCGGTATAATCTGCCCCTTCCTGTTAATCTTCTCGCTCGCGACTCCTAAACCCCACCCAGTTTTCCCGCTGACCTGAACCTCATAATAAAATCTCCCTGAGGAGAGACTCTGCTTTCCCAGAACAATACCATATTGAGTAATCCTCTGTGGCGTATCAGGGAGATTCCGCCGCTTGTCTCCGCGTGTTACGTGTTTTCCATCAGCAGACAGGATGAGATATGGATGAGCTGTATCAGGATCCAGAGTCACATCCACTGAGAGAAACACACAGTGAGTGATGTGAGGATGCATAAAAAAAATCAAATCATCATCATCAGTGGATCAGATTCATTCAGATTTATAAGAGGATTTGTAGAAGATTAAATAATGAAAGATTTTGAAATGATTCTGTAAAAAGAAGAAACTTGTACAGTTTGTGGGCGGAGCCTGTCAAAGATGAGAAATATCCAATGTTTTCCTTCTGAAACTTTATTGAGTGATTTATTTCTGTTTGTAAATCACAGAACATGAGAGAAAAACATTTGAGGAGAAACTTGATCCTGATGGATAAAATAAGTTCATTGAGAGTCCCGAGTGCTAAACATCTGGAATTAATGCTACATGTGAAAAATTCTCAGTTTAAAAGGGAAACAATTTTAAAATTTTAATATATAAATAGATATAAATTATACAGATGGTAATATTACAGCACATCCTTCAACTCGATATGCTGCAGTTATGAGAAGTGAACATTTCTGCAGAACTGAACAGAGGTGTACAGGACTCTCACTCTTTAGGGAATAAAATCTGAAAATATAATATTGTCCCTGTTATCTGCTGGAATAAAGTTACAGCACTTCAGTTAATTTTCTGTAATTTTCTGTACAAAAATAAATAAAAATAAAGTTAAAGGTTGTATTTAGAGTATTTTGATTATTGTCTGTGTATGAAATGTGAACATCTACCCCATTATAATTCAGTATAAAATTGTGGTATTTGTAGGATAAATGTTGAAATTTGAAAGTAACAGTTATGGAGGAACACAAGCAGCACATGTTATATTCTTAGCGTCACCGGACAAGAGAGCCTTGCCAATCAGTTGGTCCTCAAAGAGGGTAAAAAGGGTTGTCAGAAGTTCCCTGGCAGCGGAGACACTAGCAATGGCAGATGCCATCGATGCCACCACACATTTGTCATCATTGTACTCAGAACTCACAGAAGACAAAATGCCCCCCATTTTGTGCATCACTGACTGTAGGTCTTTAGTTGATTCCATTAACTCAAATATAGCTGTCCGAGGAAAGAGAGTACAAGTTGATATAGCAGGGATCAAAGAACTTTTGGAGATGGGTGAATTGCAAGTCGAGTGGTCCAGCAGTGGATGTCAACTTGCAGACTGCTTAACGAAAAATAGAGCTTCTACTAAAGGTCTCCTGAAAGCCTTGGAGGAAGGCAGATTGATGTAAACTGATCAACATTGTACATAATTTTTTTTATTTTTTTTGTTATTTAAATACTGGAAAAGTTTCACTAAAAGAACTCTCTAAAAGGAAAGATAGCATGCTAGGACAATGAACTGTGGACTGAGTTTTAATGTGACTATAAAAAAAGAAGAAAGGACCAGATTGATAACATTATCGTGTGCTGAAAGAATATGTTTATAAACTCGGAAGTCTGCCATGATTATCCGGAAATGGAATTGGATACCTGAGCATGCGCAGACATGACAGAAAAGTATGGGAAGCACATGGCTGAGCGGAGTGAGCGGGAAGCAAGGCAAATGCGGTTACAGAGTGAGCGGGAAGCGAGGCACATGTAAGTGTTACCAATATTTCAGTATATAGTAAAATAGTGGCTGCCTTCATATGAAAGGTGAAGATCAGAACATTGCGCAGGACTCGTTTACCAAACCTAAGCAATGGGATTAGAGCTTCAAATCATCTCACATCTGGAAATCAGCCATGCATAGTCTCCTTGAGGGAAATATGCTCTAGTCACCAGTGACTCTCCCCCTTATGCCAGTCCAAAGCCCGGAGAAATGCAGAGGGTTGTGTCAGGAAGGGCATCCGACGTAAAACCAATGCCAAACTTTTATGATGCAAATCAGAAGTATTACTCCCATACCGGATCGGTCGAGGCCCGGGTTAACAACGACCGCCATCAGTGCTGTCAATCAACAGGGTGCTGATGGAAATTGGACTACTGTTGGTCGAAGACGTCGAAGAAGGAGAGGCGGGAGGCGTGTCCGTAGGCAGAGAGAGAGGAGGAAAGGCATGAGTCTAGGACTAAGAGTAGGGACTTTGAATGTTGGAACTATGCAAAGAAAAGGTAGAGAGCTGGCTGACATTATGCAGAGGAGGAAGGTGGACATACTGTGTGTTCAGGAGACCAGGTGGAAAGGTAGCAAGGCTAGAAGCTTAGGAGCAGGGTTTAAGCTGTTTTATAATGGTGTGGATGGGAAGAGAAATGGAGTAGGAGTCATCTTGAAGGAGGGGTTTGTCAGGAATGTTCGAGAAGTGAAAAGAGTGTCAGACAGAGTGATGAGTCTCAAGTTAGAAATTGAAGGTGTGATGCTCAATGTTGTTAGTGCTTATGCCCCACAGGCAGGATGCGAGCTAAAAGAGAAGGAGAGATTCTGGAGTGACTTGTCATTGGTGCAGACTTCACTGGACATGTTGGTGCAGGCAACAGAGGGGACGAGGAAGTGATGGGCAGGTTTGGTATCCAGGACAGGAACACAGAAGGACAGATGTTGATCGATTTTGCAAAAAGGATGGAAATGGCTGTGGTAAATACTTTCTTCCAGAAGAAACAGGAGCATAGGGTGACTTATAAAAGCGGAGGTAGGAGCACACAGGTAGACTACATCTTGTGTAGGCGATGTAATTTGAAGGAAGTCAGTGACTGCAAAGTAGTAGTGGGCGAGAGTGTGGCCAAACAACATAGGATGGTGGTATGCAGGATGACGCTGATGGTGAGGAAGGTGAAGAAGGCAAAGGCAGAGCAGAAGACAAAGTGGTGGAAGCTGAAAAAGGAAGAGTGTCGTGTTGTCTTCAAAGAGGAGTTGAAACAGGCTTTGGGTGGCCAGGAAGTGCTTCCAAATGACTGGACAACCACAGCAAATGTGATCAGGGACACAGGTAGGAGAGTACTTGGTGTGTCCTCTGGAAGGAAAGTAGATAAGGAGACTTGGTGGTGGAATGAGGAAGTGCAGGAGTGTGTACAAAGGAAGAGGTTAGCTAAGAAGAAGTGGGACATTGAGAGGACCGAAGAGAGTAAACAGGAGTACAGGGAGACACAGCGTAAGGCGAAAGTAGCAGTGGCTAAGGCCAAACAGAGGGCGTATGATGACTTGTATGATAGGTTGGACAGTAAGGAGGGAGAAAATGATCTATACAGGTTGGCACAGCAAAGCGATAGAGATGGGAAGGATGTGCAGCAAGTTAGATTGATAAAGGACAGAGAGGGAAATGTATTGAATGATGACAGAAGTGTGCTGGGAAGATGGAAAGAGTACTTTGAAGAGCGGATGAATGAGGAAAATGAGAGAAAAACGAGTAGAAGAGGTGACCATTGAGGAGCAGGATGTAGCCAAGATCAGTAAGGGTGAAGTGAGGAGGGCATTGAAGAGGATGAAGAATGGAAAAGCAGGTGGTCCTGATGATATACCTGTGGAGGTATGGAAGTGTCTAGGAGAGGTAGCAGTAGCTTTTCTGACAAGAACATTCAACAAAGTCCTAGAGAGTGAGCAGATGCCTGAGGAGTGGAGAAGTGTGATGGTGCCCATTTTTAAGAACAAGGGAGACGTGCAGAGTTGCGGCAACTACAGAGGGATAAAGTTGATGAGCCATATGATGAAGTTATGGGAAAGAATAGTGGAAGCTAGACTTAGGGCAGAGGTCAGCATTTGTGAACAACAGTTTGGTTTCATGCCAAGAAAGAGCACCACAGATGCAATGTTTGCTTTGAGGATGTTAATAGAGAAGTACAGAGCAGGTCAGAGGGAACTGCATTGTGCTTTTGTGGATCTGGAAAAAGCATATGACAGGGTGCCAAGAGAAGAACTGTGATATTGCATGAAGTCTGGAGTGGCAGAGAAGTATGTTAGAGTGGTGCAGGACATGTATGAGAGATGTAAGACAGTGGTGAGGTGTGCTGTCAGCGTGACCGACGAATTCAAGGTGGAGGTGGGACTGCATCAAGGGTCAGCTCTGAGCCCCTTCTTGTTTGCTATGGTGATGGACAGGCTGACAGTTGAGGTGAGACAAGAATCTCCATGGACTATGATGTTTGCAGATGACATTGTGATCTGTAGTGAGAGCAGAGAACAAGTGCAGGAAAATCTAGAGAGGTGGAGATATGCCCTGGAAAGGAGGGGAATGAAGGTTAGCCTCAGAAAATCAGAATACATGTGTATAAATGAAAAGGACCCAGGAGGAACGGTGATGTTACAGGGAACAGAGATAACGAAGGTAGAGGATTTTAAGTACTTAGGCTCAACAATCCAGAGCAATGGAGAGTGTGGAAAAGAGGTGAAGAAGCGTGTGCAGGCAGGCTGGAATGGTTGGAGAAAAGTGTCCGGTGTGATGTGCGATTGGAGAGTGTCAGCAAGAATGAAAGGAAAAGTGTACAAGACGGTGGTGAGGCCAGCAATGTTGTATGGTTTAGAAACAGTGGCGCTGAGGAAAAGGCAGGAGGCAGAGCTGGAGGTAGCGGAGATGAAAATGTTGAGGTTCTCTCTGGGAGTAACGAGGATGGATAGGATCAGAAATGAGTATATCAGGGGGACAGCCCATGTAAGATGTTTTGGAGACAAAGTCAGAGAGGCTAGATTGAGATGGTTTGGACATGTACAGAGGAGGGATAGTGAGTATATTGGCAGTAGGATGCTGAGGTTGGAACTACCAGGCAGAAGGCCTAGAGGAAGACCAAAGAAGAGATTTATGGATGTGGTAAAGGAAGACATGAAGGTCGTTGGAGTCAAAAAAGAAGATGCAGAGGACAGGGTGAGATGGAGACGGATGATTTGCTGTGGCGACCCCTGAAGGGAACAGCCGAAAGGAAAAGAAGAAGATTCACTGACTGCATGGACTCAACATTTTCAGTTACCTCCCAACACACACACACACACACACACACACACACACACACACACACACACACACACACACACACACACTTCAAATCGCTCCATGGGCCCTACATTCAGTACCTGAATATTTTTATCTTCCGAGAAATGTGACGTTATTGGTTTAAATTTGGGGATCATACGGAGAACGCACACAGCTCATTATATATCTCTTATACCCTTCATTAATATTCATTATTTTTCATTTTGTGTTTGCTCTGGGTTATTATTAAGCTATCAGAAAATTTTGATTTATCTTATTTTAATTTTATTCTTTGTTAGTTCGTTGACTTTTACAATTTGTTGATGTTGGTTATAGTGTGAAGGCTGTTTTAATATTCAGTGAACACAAAAAGGAACCAAAATTTGAAGGTAAATCCCAAACAGGAAGTGAGATGGATCTGTAGTGAGGAGGATAATGAGAGACTTTAAGATTTCCTTTAATCTGGAGAGATCCACAGATGAAAATAAGTGTGATGATGCAGTGGTGTGATGCTGATCTCTACATTTTAATATGAGAAGAAATCAGAAACCTCACTGTACCTGCATACTGCTGAATCCTCTTCAGTTCTGTGGAAACTAAAAACAACAAAACATCACTTTCATTAGATTTCAGATGGTTGAAAAACAACACATTTTACACTTGTGTCTGAAAAGAGCGAATTCTGAAAGTTTCCCACCTGCTTCCTTTAACTTCTCACTGAGTTTCTCATTGAGATTCTTCTGAAGCTGAGACAGAGCTGTCCTTACAACTTCCCCATTCGGAGGAATGTTAACACTGATCTCAGTCCAGTTCTTGGTGTGTGGAGGGTGGTACACAGAGGAGTAATTATACAGTAGGGCAGGAGAGAGCAGAGATCCCTCAGCATGGTGAGTGATGTTCTGTGATGTTCTTCATTGTTAGTGAGAGAGAGGACCACTGACCTGTAGGCGGTGGAGATGTTTCTCAGTGTGTGAGAGCTGCTCCAGCTCAGTGTCTCTCCTCTTTAACTCGGTGATTTCCTGCTCCAGATCTTTAATGAATCCTTCAGCCTGCTGCTCTGCTGCCTTCTGCTTCTCCTCCATCACCTGGAGCAGCTCAGCCTGACTTCTCTCAATGGAGCGAATCAGAGCAGTGAAGATCTCAACACTGTTTGCTTTATCCTTCTCTGTGTCTCTCTAAAGGAGAAACAAAACTTCACTTCCACCATATAATACTGAATAATGAACGGATGTTCTATAGAAATTTGTTCATTTCTACAAAATAAAAACAAACTGACTGAATGTTGCAGATATATATTCATGTCATGTTGTACACACTGTGCTGAGCTCGACTGAGTGTTTGATCTCTTTAATCTTCTTCAGTCGCTCCTCAATCATCTGCTGCACATCTGTCTGTGTTTTCACCAGCTGAGTCTGAGATCAGAGCAGAAGGAAAATAATTTACCTAATTTTAATCTATTATCTGTCTATTTTGGTAAAAGTGACTTTTCAGAGTTAGTTCTATGGAATTTAAACTCAAAACTTTAATATCTGAGAAATCACTGGATAAATTATTTACATTATCATTAAAAAATGTTTGGGCAGTGGTGACCTGGTGGTATAGAGCACTGGATCACTGATCCTAAGGTTGGGGGTTCAAGTCCCACTCTCCACAAGGTTTACACTGTCCCTCAGTGCAGCTAACTGGGTTAACAAAGGCCAGCCATGTCTCTCACTGTCTATGGTGAGAAGTTCATGTTAAAGAACCATTAGTGACTTTTCTAAAGAGTAGCTGCAAAGCCGTCAGCGTGTTTCTGTTCCTTGCTAAAAGGGTTATGTAAGGAAGGGCATCCGACGTAAAACCCTATGCCAAATCAAATGTGCGAATCATTCGCCGTGGAGACGCTTGATTAAGGGCTCTCTCTCTCTCAATCTCATTATCATTAAAACATATCTAGAGTTGATGTCAGTGTTTCTCACCTTCCTGTGTCTGCTCTCCTCTATCGGAACAATGTGGTGATTCTTGTGGTCTTCTTCACTACAGAACTGACACACACACGTTCGATCATCTCTACAGAACAGCACCAGAGCTCTGTTATGTTTTGGGCATATGTAGTCCTCCAGATTCTCCACAGGGTTTATTAGTTTGTGGTTCTTAAGTCTTGGAACATGACTATGAGGTTCTAGATGAGATTTACACAAAGTCATAACACAATCCAGACAGGATTTCAAGGCCTTCAGCTTCTCTCCAGTGCAGGCATCACAGAGAACCTCGGGTTTTTCAAGAGAACATTTCTTCTTGAAATGATCTGCAATCTCTCTCAGTGTTATATTAATCTTCAGTTCATGTTTCTTGGTGAATTTCTCTTTACATAATGGACAGTAACAGTGTGAACTCTTCTCCCAGCACTGTGTAAGGCAGCGCTTACAGTAGTTGTGTCCACATGGAGTGGTGACTGGATCAGTGAAAACATCCAGACAGATGGAACACAGCAGCTGCTCCTTAGAAACTACATTTAATAAAATAATATAAATGAATTACATTTGTTATCTGATGATAATATCTTTATGCATTGTCTCTATATCAATGGTTTTCAAATAGTGGGGTGCGATGCCTGGGGAGCATGTGTGACCCCAGGGAACATGCCCTTTTTTTTGCCTTACTAGAATAAAGTGTAATTGTACATTCACTACAGTAGATGGCAGTGGTTATCTCACTGTTAGAGTGTTCCCTGAGAGAATTCGCTCAATTGTAAAACATGAAGTGCAGTTAATAAACCCACCATGAAAAAAAAAACTTTTAACAAGGACGAAAAGAGAGACAGAGAATAAAAGAGAAATGAAACTCTCCCAAAAGCTAAGTCGAGGAGGTATGATGAAGCGAATGTAATACTTGGCTTCAATGTGACTACGGTGAGAAATGAGGAAAGACCGCTGTGTTTCCTGTGTCTGAAAACGTTGGCAGCGGACAGCATGAAGCCAAATAAATTAAGGCGTCACTTAAAGACATTCCACCCCAATCTCGCTGATATGCCGCTTGAGTTTTTTCAGTGAAAATGTACTGAATATTGCCAACAACCATCTCGCTTTGTGAATGCTACTCCAGCAAACCAGCAAGTTCTGTTAGCATCATATGAGGTGGCGGACCAAATTGCTCAGTGCAGAAAACCCCAGAGCATAGCAGAGGAACTGATTCCTACCTGCAGCAGACACGGTCTCTGTCATGCTGGATGACGATAGTGCCGCGAAAATGAGTGCAGGTCCCAGTTCAGCATTGAGCAGGGGCTGAGAGTTGCAGTAGCGCGGTTTAAAACCTGCTTGAAAAAGCTGTGCACTGCAAAAAGCACTGCTCATTGTAGTCATTAATCTTGAATTAATCATTTTGACTATATATATATATATATATATATATATATATATATATATATATATATATATATAAAATTGTTTTATTCATTTTAATTTTGTTGGTTAAAGTGTTTTATATGTTGGACTCTTGAGTTAATGTTGCTGATCAATTTGAATTTATTATTATTGATTTATTTTATTTTATTTTATTCTTCAGTATGAGAATGGTTAAAATTTTTCTTCTTCTTTTCCTTTCGGCTTTTCCCTTCAGGGGTCGCCACAGCGAATAATCTGCCTCCATCTCACCCTATCCTCTGCATCTTCTAATCTTACTCCAACTACCTTCATGTCCTCATAAACATCCATAAATTTTCTCTTTGGTCTTTCACTAGGCCTTCTGCCTGGTAGGTCCAACCTCAGCATCCTACTACCAATATACTCACTCTCCCTCCTCTGTAGATGTCCAAACCATCTCAATCCAGCCTCTCTGACTTTGTCTCCAAAACATCTTACATATGCTGTCCCTCTAATGTGCTCATTCCTGATCCTATCCATCCTCGTTACTCCCAAAGAGAACCTCAACATTTTCATCTGTGCTACCTCCGTACGCTAGTGGGGAGATGGTAAGATGTCTGTGTACGCTTTTTAATATTATGTGGTACTTTGTACCAACCCAGTGACATCACGGTAACTTTGTGTAGACGGACACTTAGCAATGGCGGCTTTCGGGTCGATAACTTGTGTGACAAGCACATAAAACAAAACCGCTCTGTGTGCAATGGTTTATTTATGAATACTACCCAACCCAGTACTGCTCCATATACTACACACATAGTGTTTGGGTGCAAGTTATAGAACAGAATTATCTGTACTTTTTATTATATAGTTTTAGATCAATGTCTGTGAATACATATAAATAGAAATGTTAAAATATCTGTGGATCATGACACCATTGTTATTATAATTTGAAATTATTGGCACAAAGTCAACAGAAAACAATGACAGTACGCCATCATTTTCAATCAGAAGGTTCTCAGAGTGAAAGCACTTCATTGAATGATGTGACACAATGCCCATGCACCACTGCTGAACTGTTTAATAAACACAAAATAAATAATTATGATTATCGTGGTGTACAGACTGCATTACTTACATGAACCTGCTTGATCCATGCTGTTCCTTCTTCTGTCTTTTACTGATGAAGATTCAGCCATTTTCTTCCTCCTGTGTTTTTAATCTTTTCAGTAAGAAATCACATCATTCAGTTCACACCTGTAACAGTTTGAGGTGAAACACATTAATCTGTTACACTCAACATTTCATCTTCATTAGATTCATAAACACAGATTTCACTGATCATCCTCACAGCTCTGAGCTCAGTTACTCTACCATTCACAGTTTCTCACTTCCTGACACACACACACACACACACACACACACACACAGTTTGTTCGCCTATGTTTGTAAAGTTTCCAGGTAGAAATCACATCATTTCTCGTGTATCAGTACGAGGTGTTCTTGATTATTCTGTTTAATTCTTGATGCCTCTCTGCAGTGTGAAGGTTCATATAAAATCAGTAAAATTAAATTCTCCTCTGATTGTCACACCTCAAGATATATCTTGAGTCTGTCTTCCTTTTGGCTTTTTCCCTTTTACTCGGGAGTCGCCACAGCGAATCATCTGATTCACACGTTTGATTTGGCAGAGGTTTTTACGTCGGATGCCCTTCCTGTCAAAACCCTTTTAGCAAGGGACAGAAACACGCTGACGAGTCACCCAGATATATTTAAATCGTTTATAAAAAAAAAAACAAAAAAAAAAACCCCACAAATTGATATAACATATTCTAAAACCTTACATTAGGAAATACTGTGCTATTAATCACAAAATCGTCCTCTTCTTCTGAACAGCTAATAAAACACAGTAATCTTTTATAAGATAATAATAATAATATTTTATTTATTATTCTGATGATTAAAGTTGTAGTTTTATAAATCTTGTTATAATCAGTTAGTATTTGAGGGTGAGTATTTGTGCAGTGTGTTAGAGATGCTGTCTCTGTGTGATATTGTTAATGTTTGCAGTTGATGCTGATAAATCACACACTGATAAAACCTCTGATCTATAAAACACTCACTGAAATACACACCTTTAGTTTACTTGCCTCTTTTCAGGGACCGAGAAATTCTCCTGCAGCTCAGTTCAGAAATTAATGTAGAAAGATGATTTCTTCTTGATGTGAATGAAATGATTTCTACTTCAGTCACTTCCTTGTTCACTTCATAGTGGTTTATAAAGGGGAACTTACATGTACTTTGACCCCAGTGCAGTTTGTTACCACTCCCTGTAGCTTCACCTCTGATCATGTGTAGTAGTGTAATATAACTCTAATTGACCATGATGCAAATATTTTTCTGGGGCCCTTTACTCAAGTACACACCCACACCCACGCTGATGATGATTTGTTAATCATCAAAGACTGGCACAAAAACTACATTTCATCCCAGAGCTGCCTTTCAGTCAAACTGAGGCCTGATTACTGCAGCTTCCATTCTCCATCATGAAATCACTTAAAGAGAACTTGTGTGAAGTAGAAAAAAAGATTTTGATTTAAACATATTTTATTCATTTAAGAAAAGGATTGGGCACAAGTTTTCCAACTTAATAAAGCCCTCTCCAGATAATTACATAATCTATCTTACAACAAAATATACATCAAGAGACAGACAAGGGTAAGAAAATGTACGTTTGAAAACATCTTGATTTTCATAAGTGGAGAGACCTGCATTGCCATGTAAGATAAGAGTAATATCAATTTATGTTCTGTTTTTAACAATGCTACCTAAAGCTTTAAGCAGTTTTACTCTGAAAATAATATACGATGGACATTCAAGAAAACAATGAAAAACATTCTCACATTTGTGGCCACAATGGCAATTTGCATCACTTTTTACATTTATTCTAAATAAATCATAATTGAGTGAATTTGTCATATATCTTAATGTCTGTCTGTCTTCCTTTTGGCTTTTCCCCTTTTACTCGGGAGTCGCCACAGCGAATCATCTGATTCACACGTTTGATTTGGCAGAAGTTTTTACGTCGGATGCCCTTCCTGTCACAACCCTTTTAGTAAGGGACAGAAACACATTGACGACTTTGCAGCCTACTCTTTACGAAAGTCAGCAATGATTCTTTTACATGCCTCTCCCCATAGACAGTGAGAGACATGGCCAGCCTTTGATAACCCAATTAGCTGCACTTGGGCAGTGACAACCTTGTGGAGAGTGGGACTCGAACCCCCAACCTTTGGATCAGCGATCTAGCACTCTATACCACTAGACCACCACTGCCCTCCGTCATATATCTTAATCTTGTGTGTAACATAAACCAGTTTCGTAGGTAACTAATGTTTTACGAGTAATACTCACCACTGGTCTTATTACAACTTCGAACACTGAAACACACCTATCACTGAATTATCTCAAAGCTCTGTTTAATACCCTCAGTACCTCCCCTGTTGCCTTCCCATATAGTGCCTTTCTACCTTTCTCGGAGTTACTGCTAGAGGTCGCGTGATTGTGCTATATCAGGACGACGTCATCAAGGAGCCACCATCTACATACCAACACTATACAGGGAGGGGAGCTAATAAGACCAGCAGTGAGTATTACTTGTAAAACATTCGTTTTCTATGAAGCTGGTTTATTTTACTCGTAAACTCACCTCTGGTCTTATTACAACTTAGAACAGACTTTCAACAGGAAAATAAGTAGGGTGGGTACTCCCTTACAAGGCTCAAAACTGGAAGGCTCAGCACAGATCCAGTAAAAAGAGCAACCCTACCCAAATTCCTCCTACTAATAACCCGATATAGGCGTAACTGGCAGCCTCATACTAGCTATAGGGGAGGAACCTGCCCCACTACGCTCAGTTGAGCTGCTGTGAACCCAGTTTGATGATGGCACCCGCCACCAACTACAGATCGGGCAAAAACAATGAGTCTGTAAGAACTGCCAAAGATCAGAAATAAAAGTCCTTAAAGGTGGTCTGACATGACCCGGTGATGTATGATCCAGGTAGAACTGAATAGCACGAACAGGACACAACTTGTAGTCCAGAGATTCATGGCCAACAAAATCCTTCAAGGATTTAACCACAACAGGCTCAGACCCAAGGTTGGGCCGCTGAATCTTTACCACAAACTGAGGATCCGGATAAAACCGGATCAACAACCAGTCGCTAGCAGGATGGAAGTAACCCTGATCACAACGAAGGGCACAAATCTCACTACGACGCTTACCAGTAGCTAACGCAACTAACAGAGCCGTCTTGTTCGTGAGAAGCTTTCTAGAACAAGACCCTATAGGCTCAAAGGAGAATGAACCAAACTACACAAAACCAGCCCTGAATCCCACTGAGGAATAGGTTGGCACACCACAGGGTGTAAATTAGCCACCACCGAGAACTCTGGGCTGAAGGACTTGCAATAATCCAGAATATGGGAGATTGCCGTCCTATAACCTCTCGTAATACTCTTGGCTGAGCCTGAATCTAACAAAAAGGTAAAGAGCCTAGGAGATCAGATTCAGAGGGATCGAGAAGATTGATCTGCTTCTGATGACACCAACTGGCTAATGCTGCCACTTGGACACGTAGACCTCTGAGGAGGAGGATCTGATGGCAGCCGTAAGGATCAAGGAAAAACCCTCTGGAATTCCTCGTCTGGCCAAGACCCACCAGAGAGAATCCACCTATGAAGCCGAAACAACAGGGGATTCTCATGAAGTAGACCCCCCTGAGACAGGAGGTCTGGAACTAGGGGCAGTTGAATTGGATGAGCTACTGATAGTTCCAGAAGGTCCATGAACTGCGACTGACGAGGCCACAGATGAGCTATGAGGAGTAGGCGAGCCTGCTCAGACTGTACTTTGGACAGAACAGCCTGAAGTACCATGGTCAGAGGAAAGGCATACAACAGGGCAGATGAGACCAACTCATTGACAGAGTGTCCACAGAGAACGCCTGCATGTTCGGAAATGGACTGACAACCAGAGGACACTGATGGACAAAAATCACAAACAGATCCAGATGGAAGCCCCTCCCGCAGGGAGGACAGGTGCAGAAACCCCAACCTGCTGAGGGACCACTCCATGACCACAGGTCGAGCTTGGACGGAATGTGATGGACCTGTAGCATGATGGAGTGATCTCGACAAAACATCAGAATCTGTCAAATGAGACTGCATAGGGTGGACTAGTGATTGCCCCCTTGATGGCGAATGTCAGACACACCTGTGGAATTGTCGCAAAGCAGTAGGACAACCTGACCCTGAAGGAGCAGATAAAATTGCCTGATGCTCACTAGAACAGCATAAGCTTCCAGAACATTGATGTGCAAGGCCTGGAAGGTAGGTGACCAAGAGCCTTGAATGTGATCAACTCCAAGTACAGCCTCCCAACCCTCCAAGGATGCATCCGTCATGAGATGCAGGGAGGGAAAGGGAAGCAACAGGGGATGACCCATGGTCAACCAAGTCTCCTGACCCCCAAGGACGAAGAAATTGATGAAAGTCCTCATCCAGGAGAATAGAGTGGTCCATGGAGTCTCGAAGGAGATGCCAACGAGACAGGGCCAGATCTCAAGAGGACGCAAATACAGGCGACCCAAAACGAGAAAGTCCGCCAGAGTGTTTAGCAGACTGAGCAGAGACAGCAGGGTCCGAGCGGAATAGGAATGCATCGCCAACCGATGAGGAATGATCTCCAGAGCCTTGGAGATGTTGTGACGAGTTGGAGCGACCATACTTAGACGACTGTGGCAAAGAACCCCGAGATACTTGAACTCCTGAGAAGGTACAAAACTGGACTTCTTTAGGTTGAGTATCCCCTCAAGGCCTTCGAGAAACGGAAGGACCCCTGAACCTCATCAAGGAGGCACTGGCAATCTTGGTGCAAGAGAATCCAGTCATCTAGGTAGACGTGAAAACGAATGCCGCAACCTCGAAGATGAGCAGTGAGCGCCTCCACAATTCATGTAAAGATGAGAGGAGCAGTGAAAAGTCCTAAGGGGAGCGAGATGCATTGGTAGACCTCTGTGATGGATGAACGTGCAGATAGGTGTCCTTGAGGTCGCTGGACACATCCCAATCGTCTAGAAGACCACACCACATTCCTGATGGTCTCCATCTGGAAATGAGGGCAATCCCCATATCTGTTCCGAGGTTTCACATTCGTAATGAGCCTCTGTTCCACTTCGGGACGAGAAACATGCTGGAGTAAAATGCTGGTTGAGAAAGTTCTGACGGAGGAACGAGTTCAAGGGCATTTTTTGCCTGCATCTCCAAATCTTGACGTACAACGCCTCCTGTTGGACAGGACATGAAGGGCACCGAAATGGTTGAACAGATGTTGTTAAAGATGGAGGGGTGATAAAGGTTGAAAGTACCCTTTTTATCACCCACGACTGAACCTGAGTGTTGGAGATCACCTCCCACTCTGGGGCAACGTGACTGGGACAGCCCCCTACAGGCAGGGACACCGATGAAGGCGTCACGTAGGAAGTTGTTGTGGCTCCGCCTGGGGAAAACTGAGTCATTGACTGAGGCTTCATAGATCTGCGGCCCCAACCATGACCACAAGATCGGCCCCTAGACGAACCACGAGCTGGAGTGGAAGAGGCCTTTGTCATAGAGGGAACTGACTAAGGGAGGGCCTGAGGAGGTTTGGATTTACCCTGGGAAGATCGCAACAGGGAACAGCATAACAACTCCAAAGAAGGAGCCTGCTGGTCCAGCTGTTGAAGGGAATCTCTAGGACAGAGGGAATTCCCAAACAGTGGTGCTGTCCTGAGGGAAGAATAATGTTCCCTTAAGTGAGGCAATAACTTGTACAAAATGTCGTCTCATCGGCGAAGAAGATTCCCGACGATAGAAGCAGTGTCCAATTGAGCATGAGATAGTCAGCAGGATGGATGATCTAAGTCCCCTGTGATTGGATCCCATGAGGCCCCCTGTGCCTGGACCAGAGCGGCTAGGAGGACCTTCACGGAGGAAAGTCTGTTGAATTCAGAGTGAGCTAAAGACTCCTCCGGAAGAGGAACAGATTTCACAGGTTTGTCACAGAGAAACTTAGCATCCTGTTTGTGAAGGACGGCCAGTTCTGTGGATCACCAAGGAGTCTGCCAGTTGAATGAACTGGCTCTAGAAGTCCGGAAAGCTTTCCTGAGGGAATTTTCAGGTTGCTGGCCTGCTGAGCTAAATGCGCATCCAGCGGGTCCAGACTACGATGGCGTAAGTCAGGCAGGTGAGGGAGCGAGATATGTTGAGCGTGCTCTTCCGGAGTAACTAATGACCGATGGACAGGCGAACGTGTCTGCACCTCTGCCAGCGGAGGAGAAGGACATTTGGCCGTGGGAAGGATCGCATACACACACTCCCTCACTCAACGCTACGAAAGAGGAAGACAAAACATCCTTATGGACGAACTGCAACATGAAAGCATGATCGTCTGATGAGAACCCTGCCGCCTCCTCATCGCATCCAGCCTGGAACTAGGTCGATGGACATTAAGCAGGCATACGATCAGCCGAGCACAGAGTTGAGTGAGCCAGATGCTCCAGTGACTGATCAAAGGGGTAGAGGGCCGGCGGTTCGCAGGTCGGAAGACCATGTGAAACCGAGACCGTAGGTTCATCGGGGACACCTCGAAAACCAGGGTCGGGAACATCCGATGTCACCGTAGGCTGGGCCTGCTGTACTACTCAATACTGACGGGGGATAGGAGGTGGTGAACGAAGTTCACACCACGCATTTTGTCCCCTCTTTACCGACATAGATGCAGAACTTTCCGGCGCAGATGGAACGACTATGGGGTTCGGAGGTTTGAGGACATGGGTTGGCCTTATCACTCCCATGAACCTTTGCCTTCCATGGTTTGGTGAACGAAGTAAACACCCCACGCTTCACCCCCTCTTTACCGACATAAATGCAAAACTTTCTGGTGCAGATGGAACGACTACGGGGTCGGAGGTTTGAGGACATGGGTTGGCCTTAGCACTCCCATGAACCTGTGCCCCCGTGGACACCCAACATGACCACCCCTCAAGTGAGGTGGGTGCTGGGCACCAAGCCAGGTCTCTGATGGGGGAGACCCTCGAGGTTTCAGTAATCACTGGCCTGGGTAGGGAGGTGGCTACTGGATGCTCTACCAGCTGAGCAGGTGCTGACAACACGAGATCAGTTTGTCTAAGCATGTCAACGGTTACCCAAGTCGGAAGGTGAGTGGATAGCGCTCTCGTCGATGAGCCACGTGCTACACCACTAGCCAAAGGCAAGACAGACTGATCTCGTGTCGTATCCCTAAGCTGGCAAGTTCGAAGCAAGCCAGCTGCTGGAGTTGAAGCTACCAGCCTCCCGTTAACATTTGGGGTCCGGTGAGTAGGGGGAGCATGCATTTAGTCCGACGAACAATAGCGACGACTTGAGGAATTAGAATTACACCCCCTCCTGAGATGCTGCACAAAGTATTGAATGAGGCCAAAAGTCCTAATGGACTGCAGTCGTGACGAGCATGAGGCGGAGGTATTTAACTCAGACGGAGAAATATGAGACCTGGAACGCTAGAGATGATGAGATTGAGCCCTGTTGCTTTTGCCTTGGGAAAAGCCAGAGAACAACGAACCATTCCGGAAGGCCATGTCAACCTAGATACCTAATAAGTATCTCAAGGTAACAATGATCAAAGTGCCAAAATGGTGCGAACAGTAAACAAAGGGCGATCTCGGCGCCTAATGAAGTATCGTCAGCAAAAAGGCGAGTTATACTATTGAGTTTATCTGCTATCTCATTGGCATACACAATAAAAAGAAATGGACACAAAACTAATCCTTGTGGCACTCCAGCTTTTAACACTAAAGGCTTGGACAACGACCCATTAAAAAAAACTGACTGACTACGATCGCTAACATAACTTTTAAACCAGTCAAGTAGCTTTCCACTTACACCATACAGCTCTAATTTTAAAATAAGTCCTCCATGCCAAACTCGATCAAAGGCCTTTGATACATCACAACAACAAAAAAAAAAACATGCAATAGTACTCTTTGTTATCAAGTGATGTACAAATCTGATTATAAATTTCGACAAGTTGTTGTACAGTAGAATAACCTCCATGAAATCCACACTGGTATTTATATAATTCATTGAACACAAAGTAATTATAAACATGCTTGAATCTAACTTTTTCAAACAACTTCCCAACACAACTAATAAGTGATATTGGGCGGTAGTTCGAAACAATAGAATGATCACCCTTCATAAATAAGGGCATAACCTTTGCATATTTCCATTGGCTAGGATAGACACAGGAATTCAGTGACATGTTAAATAATATGAACTGAACCTGGCTTACTGAGTTAACAGTATTTCTGCGTAATTGATGACTAATCTGGTCTGATCCAAGGAGGAAGACATGATATCAGAAACCTCATTAATGTCTATAATAATATCTAATGTAGCATCTATGCGCCATCCAAACTGTGGTAAACATTTAGTATCTGTATCACCCAGGTTAGATATTTATTCACTGAAAAAGCTGAAGGTTCTTCACTTATATTTCTTTTCAAAGCTGGAATATAAGAAGTATAATCAGGTGTTTTGGTCAAACTATGTAACATTTTCCAGTATGATGATTTATTTTTTCCATATAGTTCTGATAAAAAAAATCATCAAGATTACATAGTGTTTCACATTGTTGACTTTATTATGTTGTTTTTTGTACTTAGTAACATTAGATTCTTTGTGTTCTCTTTGCCTTTTTCCTTAATCTGTCCTACTCTCCCGCTGAATATTTGAGTCATACCATGGTTTATCATTGTGCCTAATCATTACAATTTTAGAAGGAATATATTGCTTCGTATATTCATTAAAATGTTCATAAAATACAGAACAAGCGACTTCAACATTACAACAATCAGAAAACAATGACAACCAATCCTTATTATCAACGAGTGCATTCAGTTTATCGTAATCACCGTGCTTGTAACACCAGACTGACTTTTCTTGGATAGGCTACCGTGGTTGACACATGCACATCAAGGCCAACAAAAGGTGCCTTTATAATCACTTATACTTCCATCAAAATCAACAACACCACTTTCCACAACATCAACTTCATCACTAACTATAATCGGATCTAAAAGTGTGCTAGTCGTCTTGGTAACCCTGGTAGGTTCTTTTATAACATTATGTACGCAAATTATTTCTGAGCAAGATGTCGGTTAAATTTATATTGGATGTAGAAAGTACATTTTCATTTAAGTCACCAACAATTGTAATTTTACTTGAAATACCTAAAGCATGTTCAATACCATTGTCAAATCTGTCCCCAAAATTAGTTATATTACTCTCAGGCTTATAAACAGTGCATATCATTAACGGTTTTTGCGGAAGAAATATTTTCACCCATATAATTTCATCATATTGTATATATTTTCAAGATCAAACAATCTTTCAAATGTTAAATGTTTAGAAATATGTATCATTACACCACCTCCAAAAGCATTCCTATCTCTACGTAACGGATCATGAAAAATGTTACCAGACCAAAGTCTCATTATCTACACTTGAATCTAGATGAGCTTCTGTGAAACATACAACGTCATATTCTGATAAAAATTCAGACAGATATGATTGCTTATTACGGATACTTCTAGCGTTCAAGTGAAAAACTGAAAGCAAGTTATCTTTCTGAGCAATAGGACCAAGATTGGACTCAATATCCCCAGCAAGCTGGAGTAATAATAAAATAATCAAGACAATACTAACATGTGTAACTTGTGATTGAAGCAGACATAAAAACTTAATCACTTGAGAAGCTTTAAAGTCTAACAGCAATAAACTACACAGAATTTCTTCTCAAACACAAAAAAATCTGAAAAATACGCTGTTGTTAACAACAAAAAAAAAGATTTTGAAACATTTCTTATTACCACCAAAACACATAGAACAGCTGAATAGCCCCATCACTGCACGGTGTTGCATTGTGTCATTACCCAGACGGTTTGTTTATTTCATGTTGATAAATAATACACGTGCGGATACTAGGTCAGGTTATTCGAAAACATAACGATGTCAATGACAATATATAATGATACATAAGATAAGATATGAGGTCTCTCAAATAATATAAAGAAGTTAAACAGTTGAATATCTTTTGTAATTCATTATTGGATAGGTTTGTACCCGGAAATATAAATTGTAAGATGACAGACAAACAGATGAGATAAACAATCATATTAGAAAACAAAAATACAAACATAAACAAATAGAATGATGAAATATACTTACTTACTGAATCCTCTTCGTTCCCAGTGGAACGTAAGGCCATGATGGTTGTCCTCCATCTGGACCTATCATGTGCTGCCTTTTGTGCTTTCCTCCATGTCTGGTTCATCTCTCCCAGCTCTGATGTTATCGTTCTTCTCCATGTTGTTTTTGGTCATCCTCTGCTTCTCGGTCGAGTCCATCTGAGAGCCACTTTGGGAATCCTGTTGTTATCCATTCTGAGCACTTGTCCCAGCCATCTTAACCGTCAGAGTTTTATCTGATGTTCAATGCTTGTACATTTGACGTTCTTGTGTAGTTCATAACTTGAGATTGTTTTTGACCAGAATATGCCATAGATGTACCTCAGGCATTTGTTGAAGAAGGTTTTGAGTTTCTTCATATCACTGTGCACCACATGCCAACATGCTGAGCCATATAGTAAGACAGATTTGACGTTGCTGTTGAAGAGCTGTACCTTTGTCCTCTGAGTGTACTGCTTAGACTTCCAGATGGGATGAAGTCTGGTAAAGGCGCATTGAGCTTTGGAGAGTCTGGACTGAATATCTTTACTGTGGAGTTTTCTTTGCTGACAAGGCTTCCTAGGTATGTGAATTTATCAACATTTTCAAGAGATTGTCCATCAACTTTGACTGTTACATCTCTCTCTGCTCCATTGTTCATAATTTTAGTTTTGGAGGCATTGATATTTAGGCCAGTTTGCTTTCCAAAGCTGTACAGTCGGTTGGTCTTCTCTTGGAGGTGGTTTACATTTGTTGAGAGTGCAGTGATGTCGTCTGCAAAATCAATACCCACTGTATACCTCTTGGTTTGTCAGATGATGTTTTCTTCATGATCCAGTCCAGAGCAATATGGAAGAGGATTGGAGAAATGATGCAACCTTGTCTCACACCTGATCTTACTGGGAACCACTCGGATAGTCTACCATCTACGATCACAGGACATTCAGACTTGTTGTAGAACATCTGAATCAGGTTTATGATCTTTGTGGGGATTCCCACATTAGTACTCTTGTTGAGGTGTTAATATCAGCCTTTATCATATCTGCATGAATGGAGTCAAACCCAGCGGCTTTGCCACTTTTTAGTTTCTTGATGGCTTTGTAGACTTCACTTTCAGATGGAGGGTTGGTGTTGATGTTGAGTTCATCTGCTGTTAGTGATGGTGTTTATAGTTTCGGTTGGATCTGTTCTGTTGAGGACACTGCAAAAGTGTTCAACCCATCTCTCTATCTGTTCTTTATCTATGGTGAGAATATTACCATCTTTATCCTTCAGGAGGGTTGTCGATCATGTGCCGTTGCCGCATAGTTGTTTTGTGATCTTATAAACAATGCTCATTTCACCTCTTTCTGCAGCTTGTTCTGCTCTTGTTGCTTGCTCTTCTACAAAGGCTCTTTTATCTCATCTCGCACTTCTCTTGACTTCTTTGTCTTTTAGTCTATATGCTTCTTGAAACTGCTGTTGTATTCTTTCAGACCTGGTGTTGAGCATTTTAGCTTTTAGTTGCTTCCTCTCTTCTATTGCCATGTATCAGGTGTTATCCATTCTTTGTTCTTTCTTCCACAGTGGCCTAGGATCTTAGTTGCAGTTTCAACATATGCATTTTTGATGTTTTCCCATTTGGTTTGGATGTTCAGGTTTTCACTTTTTGTCTCTGTTAATGCACTGAATCGGTTCCGAAGCTCCATCACAAAGCCTTTGTTGTTGTTAAGGCATTTTAACTTAGTGATGTCCAACTTTTTCCTGATGTTACCATCTCTCTTTTTCTTTCTTAGTTTAAGCTTGAGTGTGGTATTGACAAGGTAGTGGTCGGAGTTTGCATCAGCTCCACGATATACATGGACATCCAATAGTGACCTGCGCCATTTCCCACAGATGAGAACATGGTCTATTTGGTTGACTGTAGTACCATCTAGCAACTTCCATGTCCATTTGTGGATGTTCTTATGGGGGAAAAGTGTTCCTCCAACAACGAGATTGTTGTCAAGACAAAAGTCAATCAGGCACTCACCGTTGTTGTTTCTTGTACCACACCCATGTTTGCCCATTGCTCTCTCACGGTTGATGTTATCCTCTCCTAGTTTTGCATTCAAATCACCCATCGAGATTAAGAGGTAAGAGATCGTGTTTTCGAACATATGATGTTACTTCTTGCAGTTTCTCATACCACTCGTCTTTATCTCCTTCATCAGCATCATTAGTTGGTGTGTAGCACTGTATGATGGTTAGCCTGGAGTTAAACCTGGCTCTAATCATTCTGTCCCCAAGGGGCTCCCATTCCAACAAGGTGTTACCATACTTCTGGGATATGATGAGGGTTACTTCACGGATATGATGGTCTCCCTGTCCTGAGTATAGGATAGTTGAACCATCTCTCATTCTTCTGCGACCAGTACCAGTCCAACGGCACTTACTGATACCTAGGATGTCGAGCTTGTATCGCCTCATCTCATTTGTGACCTGAGCTGTTTTGGATGTTTCAAACATTGTACGTGTGTTCCATGTTCCAATTTGTATCTTCACTTTGGGCTTGAGCAGACTTCATTTCTCACTCCTAACTTCCTGTAGTAGGTTTTCATCAGGGGTGTTCATAAAACCAACATGTTGGTTCAAGTCCACTTCAGAGTCCATAGGATTGTTTATCATCATAGTTTCCGTAACAGAGTTTCTTTTCAAGAAGTAGGGTTGTTAGCCCAACTTATGTGTCCAGATCTGATTCTCTTTGAATAACATGTATAAGTCCAAAAAAAACAAAAGATCCTCAAAAGCGAGATATCATGCTGCGATCTAAAGAGATTCAGGAACAAATGAGAAAGAAAGTAAATGA
Organism: Plotosus lineatus; assembly: GCA_024760905.1. NCBI lineage: Eukaryota > Metazoa > Chordata > Actinopteri > Siluriformes > Plotosidae > Plotosus > Plotosus lineatus. The sequence continues at coordinate 28,223,018 of CM045745.1, forward strand.
CATCCATCAATCTGTAAAACGTTATCAAGTCATTTCTTCAGTGAAAGCCATTATCCACAAATTACAAAAACATGGAACAGCAGTGAACCTTCCCAGGAGTGGCCGACTGACCAAAATTACCCCAAGAGGGCAGCGATGACTCATCCAAGAGATCACAAAAGATAACACAACAACATGGAAAGAACTGCAGGGCTCACCTGCCTCAGTTATGGCCAGTGTTCAAGACTTCACTATAAGAAAGAGACTGGGCAAAAATGGAATGCATGGCAGATTCCAAGATGAAAACCCCTTCTGAGCAAAAAGAACATTAAGTCTCATCTCAATTTTGGTGAAAATGTCTCAATGACCCCAAAGACTTTTAGGAAAATACTCTGTGTACTGAAAAGACAAAAGTTGAACTTTTCGGATGATGTTTGTCTTGTTATGTCTGACACAAAAGTAACACCTCATTTCAGAGAAAGGACATCATACCAGTAGTAAAATATGGTGATAGTTGTGTGCATGAAAGTACGTCTTGAACCCCCAAACCTTCAGAGCAATAAGTCAGCAAATTATCACCAGGCAACCACTACCCCATTCCTCTGCCTGCCTACATTATAGAAGTGTTACAATTGATGAACAGAATAACCCTCATACAATTTTTCAATTGTATCTAAACCAGAGGTGTCCAATCATGTTCCTGATGATTATATATACTAGTGTATATATATATATATATATATATATATATATATATATATATATATAGTATATGTTTTTTTCTCATAACATAAAAAGTACAGTAGTACAAATTTGTCATAGAGTAAGACACTTATTAGAAATGTCAATGAAACAAGAAGGAACAATGCAGGATGAACATTTAGGCCTCCAAGGTCCTGCTGATGAAGGCCCTCCACCGGTTGTGATCTTGTGCCAGATTGTACGCTTCTGTCCTTGATATTCCAGTTTCCAGGAGAAGGTAGTCCACCCATGAAGTGCGGGGGTGGCCTCTGGTTCTGCTGCCACTGACTAAGCCTAGAAGAGAGAGTTTTGTGAGGCTATCATGGTCATTCCTCAACATGTGACCACATGTGACCACACCAGCGCAGTTGTCTTTCAAGGATTGTTTTGATTGCAGTAGAGATGCGCCTCATTACTTCCTCATTGGTGATATGATGAGTGAAACGGCTGTTGAGCATTCTTTTGTAGCTTTTCATTTTGAAACTGTTGATCATGTGTTTGTGTGCCTTTGATAGGGGCCAGGTTTCACAGCCATAAAGAAGAATGCTGAGGACGAGGCTAGAGAAAATCCTCATTTTGGTATAGGTGGAGGCTTTGTTGCAGGCCCAGATTTTGATGAGATTGTTGAAGCGGCCCAGGCAACGACACAATGCTTTTTGATTTCCTGTGTGAGATAGCCATTTGAGCTGATCATTTGACCGAGGTATTTGAAGCTGTCAACTTTCTTTATTGCCTGTCCGAAGGGATTTAGAATGTCGTCTTCACCGGTGATGTGTTTTGCAGAGAAGAGGTGTTCTGTTTTTGTGATGGAGACCTTGAGACCATATTCACTAGCTGTGTTCCACAGTTTTGTTGTCTGGCGGCTACAACTTTCTGGGTTGTCTGCTAGGATGTCAATATCGTCTGCGAAGGTGAGATAGCAGATCATGTGTCCCTGGATTTTAATTGTCATTGGCGTTTTTGAGCACTGCTTCATTCATGATATGCTGAAGGAACAAGTTGAAGATGATTGGGCTTATAATACAGCCTTGTTGGACATCACGTTGGTAAAATGGTTCACTGAGTTCATTGAGATTCTCACTGTGGAGTTAGCATTGCTGTAGAGAGATTTTATCAAGTTGATGTATTTTGGTGGAATGGGGGCAGTGGTGGTCTAGTGGTATAGGGCGCTGGATTGCTGATCCAAAGGTTGGGGGTTCGAGTTCCACTCTCCACAAGGTTGTCACTGTCCCCCCCAGTGCAGCTGACTGGGTTATCAAAGGCGGGCCATGTCTCTCACTGTCTATGGTGAGAGGCATGTAAAAGAACCATTGCTGACTTTCGTAAAGAGTAGGCTGCAAAGTCGTCAGTGTGTTTCTGTCACTTGCTAAAAAGGGTTGTGACAAGAAGGGCATCCGACGTAAAAACGTCTGCCAAATCAAACGTGCGAATCAGATGATTTGCTGTGGCGACTCCCGAGTAAAAGGGAAAAAGCCAAAAGGAAGACAGACAGACAGACATACAGATGTATTTTGGTGGAATGCGGTTAGGATGTTCCAGAGGAGCTTGTGACTAACACTGTCGAAAGTTTTTTCGAAATCAACGAAGATGTGGTAGATTTGACGATCCATTTCCAGATATTTTTTCACTAGTTGGTTTATGGTGAGGATATGGTCGATCGTGCTTCTGCCCGTACAGAAACTTGCCTGTTTTTGATCCAGGATAATCTCCCCGTAGGTTTGTAGGTGGCTTTGGATGATCTTGAGCGGGATTTTATTTGGATGCGAAATTAGGGAGAGTGTTTGGTAGCTAAAACGGACCAGTTTGGATCCTTTCTTGTGAAGGGGGATGACTATTGACTGGCACCACCGCTTAGGCCAGGTTTCGTCATTCCAAACTTTTAGGATCAGGTTGTAATATGCTTTGATAGTTTCAGTAGGTGCTATCTTGAGGAGGTTGCCTTGGATGCCGTCGATTCTAGGAGCTTTGTTGCTTTTCAGAAAACAGATTGCCCTTTCTATTTCGTCATAGGTTGGAGGCGGAACAGAGTGATTGTTGACATTGAGGGGTTTGCTGATTGCGTCGGGGATGTTAAGGGGCACCTCTCTAAACAGATCTTGGCAGTAGTCTTTCCATATGTTTAGGATGCTTTGTTCTTCACTTAAAATGTTGCCATTGGCATCCTCAATTTGGTTGATTGAGGAATTGTGCTGTGGGGTGGTGATTTGTTTTATTGTGTCAAAAGCCAGTTTTGTGCGGTTAGGTTTGATATCGCTGTTGATGTCATTGCATTTCCTTGAAATCCATTTGGCTTTATCCTTCTTCAGTTGTTTGCTGATCCTGCGGGTGAGATAGTTTCGGTGAGGATTGTTTTTGCTTTTTCTGGCCATATGTCTTTGAGCAGCGAGCTGAATTGTGTGCGGTTGTCTTAGTTATAGCATGATTATAGATTGGAGCTTCCAGGTGGTCAATGTTGGTGTTCCAATTGGTAATCTCCTTGAACTTCTCACTAAGTGCTGATCTGAGGATGGCTTTGTTAGTGTTGATGCTGACTGGCTCTAATATGGTGGTGGCTTTCTTTCTTTGGGGTCGGATGGCGTAGTTATACTTGAGACTTGTGATGACTACTCGGTGGTCAGAGCCAATATCGATACCAGGGTAGACACGGCTTCTAACGATAGTGCTCTTGTACTTAGTTTCAATGAGGGTGTAGTCTATTTGTTTGGACGTTTTCTTGGAGGAGAACCAGGTGTTAGTTCGGGGGTTTTTTTGTGTTTGTATTTCCTGTCGCAGGCGTATAAATTTCTTCTTTGCAATCTAAGAGCTCTTCACCTCTTTCATTGGTTGTTGCATTGCAGTGATTCCCAATGTTGTTCAGGAAGATGTTTTTCATGTCTTTGCCCAGTTTGGCATTAAAGTCGCCTTGGATGATTAAAATATCTTTCTTCTGGATTTTGCTCAGGGTTGTTTCAAGGTCCGCATTCCATGCTGCCATGGTGTACTCTTTGGCAGTGCTGGTAGGGGCGTAGACATGCAGAATACTGATGTTCTGAGGCTTGGCAGTGAGGCGGATGTAGAGAAGTCTCTCAGAGATAGGGATGAATTCGGAGGTGCTGTTTCTGATGTTTTTGTTGACTAGTACTCCAACTCCGTGGTGTCTAGTATGCTCATTTCATAACCAATAGAAAGAGTTTCCCTTTCGGTTGATATAGTTCCGCTCTTTATCCATCTCGCCTCGGAGATGTCCCAATTGTACTTTTCAAGGTTGTCTTCAAGTAGGTCGAGGTAGCCTTCTTTCAGAGTCCTAACATTGTAGGTTCCAACATTGAGGGTTTTGTAATGAAAATTGGGTTGAGAGTTCGCATATTTGACAACAGGACCTTTCGTGTTATCCTGTTGCATCGGGTGGACCGCGGACGCTGTGGCATTGTTTCCATTCGCATTTATATCCATTAGATTCATAATTGGCTTGAAAGTGGCCAGAAGGGCTACTGATGGTGTCCAACTCCTCTTCAGTAGTCGGGTGCCATTGTCTTCAAGGAGAAGATCATCCACCTAAAGGTAACCAAATGCCCGCGTGTTTTGCATCGAGGTTCGCTCCTCTATTCCAGTGTGCTGCCTAGGTTAAATAGTACCACATGAAGTACTCCAACTTACAGATGGACCAGATCTACCAGTAGGAACATGGTCCTCAGCCAGAGGGCCCTTTCTGGAGTAAGGTACTACCACTCAGTGAGTTAGGAAGCAGTTTAGGGTCATACTCGTGAACAAAATTTTTTTCAATTGTATCTAAACCAGAGGTGTCCAATCACGTTCCTTGTGATTAACCTTCCAAAATACGTGAATGATAACCATAATGAGGCCGATCTGACAAATCCAATCAATCTTTGCTTCCAGTCTTAAGACTTCCAAGTCTTAAGTTTTGATTTGATGATTGGATGGTCAGTTGGGCATAATTAGGATTACAGTGGCATCTTTGCGACAGGAACAGGATTGGGCACCGTGATGCACGCACACACACACACACACACACACACATGACAGGAACAGGATTGGGCACCGTGATGCACACACACACACACACACACACACACACACACACATGACAGGAACAGGATTGGGCACCGTGATGCACACACACACACACACACACACACACACACACACACACACACACACACACACACAAGCAGCTGAACCTCATCCATGTTATCGATCAGAATAAAGTCTGCTGTAAAACTCGGTGTGAACTATAAATTATTTTGATTAATATTTGAATTTTGATGAAAAGGTTCCACAGAAACAGAAAACAGATTGTAGGATCAAAATAATTTTTTATGTAAAACACAAACTCCAGGAAATAAAATAAACTGCAGCACTTTAAAATGGAGAATATATTTCTAAAATTCATCAGAAAAATCGAATATTTCTTTTTATTCTCACCATTTAATAAATTATTAAAATCTATGAGGTGTAAATTTATTCAGTATTAAATACAGGAGTGATGATCAGTGGCGCTGAATTTTTACTTCCATCATTTAATTCAGGGCTGAAGTATGGACAGAGTTTGTGAGTGAAAGACTGATCAGTGAAAGAATAGATATGAGAGCAGGACTGGCAACTCCTAATGTCCACTTAGTTTTCCCACTGACCTGAACCTCATAATAAAATCTCCCTGAGGAGAAACTCTGCTTTCTCAGAACTCCGATATGGTTATTAAATCTGTGTGGTGTAAGATGAAGGTTTTTGGTTTGAGTCCCAGACTTGGAGACGGTGTTTCTGAGTGGAGTTTCCATATCCTTTCTTTGGTTGTGTGTTTTCTCTGGGTGGTTCAGTTTCCTCCACAGTCTACACATTAGACTAATTTGTTGTTCTAACTAAGGTGTAAGAGCAAGTGTGTGTGTGTGTGTGTGTGTGTGTGTGTGTATGTGTGTGTGTGTGTGTGAATGGAGAAGTAAAAGTTTGTGTTACGCAGGTTTACCGTGACGAATGTAGTTGTGGTTAAATTCCTGTTTCTCATTTCTGAGGTATATGGTAGTTAAGGGCAGCATCCTGATATATTGGTTATCATGTGCATGTCACAGCAAGAAAGACCTGGGTTTGCGTCCCAGGCGTGGTGAAGATGTTCCTCCCATGCCTAAATTGTTTTCTCTGAATTCTCTGGTTTCATCCCACAGGCTAAAGACATGCAGGATGCCTATTCCCAATTGCCCCTTGGTGTGAGGTTAATGGTTGTTTGGGTGTGTGTGAGCTCTGGAATGGAAGAGTGAGCTGTTCAGGGCAAATCTTGACTTTAGCTCGAGATGGTTGAATTCTACCACAGACTCACTCTGACCCAACAAGGATGAAGCAGTTCTTCTGTGAGTGAATAAATGGTTTCCATTGGATGTCATTTCACATTCGCACCAGCAGATGGCAGAATGTAGCAAAGAGAGAGAGAGATTTCCTATCGGCTTTTTCCCTTTGTCAGGGGTTGCCACAGAGAATGATTCGGAAATTTGATTTGGCATATTTTTTTTTTTATTTGTTTGTTATTTTTCTGTTTGTTTGTTTTTAACATCAAATGCCCTTCCTGGCACAAGTCTTTAAAGAGAGACATTTCATAAATACAGTGGTACCTCACTTTACGAAAGTCTTACCAAGCAAAAAAATGGAGGTTACAAAGCGCCATTCAAACATTCAAACGCGCCATTCAAACATTAAAACACGCCATTCAAACAATGCATGAGCTGCTTTCCCATCAATGACATTCAAACATCTCGCCCTGCTGGCCTCCCATTGGCTAGGAGGGACAATGCAGCTACCTCCCAGTGCCTATCTCCCAACATCCCATCCTGCTGGTCTCCCATTGGTTAGGAGGGATGACGCAGCTCCCTCCCATTGGCTATTGTGGATCTGCATCTACCATGATGCTTTTCGTGTAAAGGACAGAGTTACTGTTGTTTCATGCTTTATTTCTTGACTCAGGCTTTAACCTTCCATAAACATTTGTAAGATTATAACTCTGCTAAAGTGGTGGTCTAGTGGTATAGGGCGACGGATCGCTGATCCAAAGGTTGGGGGTTCGAGTCCCACTCTCCACAAGGTTGTCACTGCCCCCCCCCCCCCCAGTGCAGCTAACTGGGTTATCAAAGGCCGGCCATGTCTCTCACTGTCTATGGTGTGAGGCATGTAAAAGAACCATTGCTGACTTTCGACAAGAGTAGGCTGCAAAGCCGTCAGCTTGTTTCTGCCCTGCGATGGCCTGGCGAGCTGTCCAGGGCGTACTCTGCCCTCGCCCTGAGTTGGCTGGGATGGGCACCAGCCTCCCCGCGACCCTAATTAGGATGAAGCGGTTACAGAAAATGAACTAACTCTGCTAAGAAGACAAGGTCAACACACATGCACACACACACATGCACGCACACACACGCGTGTGAGTGATTTCCGGTGCGAGTGAGAAGAAGAAACGGACTTGAGTGATATCACAAAGGAATATGGCCAAACCCCCCTACCATTGGTAGATATTGAAGCAGAAGGAGGTCTTAAAAGGTATACTTTTATAATTTTTAAAGGGTTTAGGGGGTAGTATTAAGGCCTTGGAACGAATCATGCGTTTTACATGTAAAGTACCTTCTTCTTCTTCTTTTCTTACAGCTTTTCCCCTTTTTCTCTGGAGTCGCCACAGCGAAACATCTGATTTGCACGTTTGATTTGGCAGAGGTTTTTACGTCGGATGCCCTTCTTGTCACAGTGTACACTGTAAATAATTTTATTAATATTTAATCTGAAATGAAAACTTCCAAAATCAGAATGTACTAGTATATAAAACCGACTGTAGGATTAAAATGATTGATGTAATGTAAAAATTATGTTGATGTAAAAACACAAACTCCAGGTTTACTAAAACTATTAAAAGAAACCAAATTAAAGTAATTAAAATGCATTTCTAACATTCACCAGAAAAATCAAATATTTAATTTTATTCTCACTATTTAAAAAATGATTAAAATCAGTGAGGTGTAAATTTACAGAGATCACTCATGTTCCGCAGTTAATTGGGACTGAGATCCCCACGACCCCTGATTGACGTACATTTGTGTATATAATATCAATAAATACATATTCAATGCTATAAATTCTTATAATAACAATTAAACATTCAAAAATAATGCATAAGATGTCAACAAAATAGAAATACACACATACAGACTCGCGCGCAGACACTCAGACGCGCACCTCACAAAAAAAATGTAAGTAATTTTGTTGGGTTATTTTTGGTTTTTGTTTGTTGAGGGGATTTTTTTATATATATAATTGGCCTTGTTTTGCAGCATTTTCCTTAACTTTCCCCTATATTGCCTTATTTTTCTTATTTTTTATTTTTCGCTGAATATTTTTGAAAAACCCACGATGCACTGAATCCGCAGAAACTGAAGCAGGAATGAGCGAGGGATCAGTGTATTCAGTATTAAATACAGGAGTGATGATCAGTGGGGCTGAATGTTTACCTCCATCATTTAATTCAGGACTGAAGAATGGATAGAGTTTGTGAGTGAAAGACGGATCAGTGAAAGAATAGATATGAAAGCAGGACTTCACATCATAAAAGGAGACCAGACCCTCATCATAATCCACAAACACCCCCACCTTCTCCACCTTCTCTCTCAGTCTGAGGAGAAGAGGGGGATCGGTACCAGCAAAAAACTCCTCATCACTCACACCCACAGTCCAGAATCCATCCTCAGGTCTTAGTGTCATGTCCTCCTTCCTGTTAATGTTCTCGCTTGCGACTCCTAATTCCCACTCAGTTTTCCCGCTGACCTGAACCTCATAATAAAATTTCCCTGAGGAGAAACTCTGCTTTCCCAGAACACCGGGCCAATTATGAAACCTCTGTGGTGTATCAGGGAGATTCTGCCACTTTTTTCCGTGTGTCACGTGTTTTCCATCAGCAGACAGGATGAGTTCGGGATGAGCTGTATCAGGATCCAGAGTCACATCCACTGAGAGAAACACACAGTGAGTGATGTGAGGATGCAGAAAAAATATCAAATCATCATCATCATCATCATCATCATCAGTGGATCAGATTCATTCAGATTTATAAGAGGATTTGTAGAAGATTAAATAATGAAAGATTTTGAAATGATTCTGTAAAAAGAGGAAACTTGTACAGTTTATGGGCGGAGCCTGTCAAAGATGAGAAATATCCAATGTTTTCATTCTTAAACTTGACTTGAGTGATTTATTTCTGTTTGTAATTTTTGTTCCTGTAATCTGCTGGAATTAAATAAATAAAAAAGTTCAAGGTTGTTATCAGCGTATTGTAATTACTGTCTTTATATAACATGTCTTGCCCACTATAATTCAGTATAAAATTGTGGCATTTTTGGATAAATGTCTAAAGTAACAATTATTTTTGTTATCAGGCTTTTATCAGAGAACAACTCATAAACCAGAACAATATTCAAGATGATCCACACATGGCAGCGGTGGCCTGCTAGTAAAGGGCGCTGGATCACTGATCCTATGGTTGAGAGTTCGAGTCCCACTCTCCACAAGGTTGTAACTGCTCCACCCCCCAATGCAGCTAACTGGGTTATCAAAGGCCGGTCATGTCTCTCACTGTCGATAGTGAAAAGCAAAACGAACCATTGCTGACTTTCGATGAGAGGATCAGTGTGTTTCTGATTGTTAAAGGGTTCAAATCAATTCATGCGATGATTCGCTGGACCCACTTCTGAAGAAAAGGGAAAGATGATCCACAAAGAAAACACCAACATTGGACATGGTGGATCTATTATTTTTCACTCCAGCTGTTCATCTATACCGGACAGTCACTGGTGACCGACATTATGTAGAGAATACAAAGTGAAATTATCTACAATTAGAGTTTATTTTGGTGAGTTACACAACAATGAGACGGAAAAGTTAGACGCAGTAAAATCCCTCACAGACTGCAACCATCATCATCCTCAGCAGGACCTGTGTAATCACACACTGCTAGAAATGGGGACAAAGTTCTGTATGTGGTGTGAAAGTTCTGTACAGGGTATTCGGAATGTGCACAATATAATGAGGAATATAATTGTTCATTCCAGGGGTCGCAGAACTGGGGAGGGGAATGTGGACGCTGAAACCTCCCACTTTTTCTCAACCCAAAGAAAATTTAAGTTTGTCTACTGACCTCTCAAAAATGTTTAAAATGCGCAGTTTTTACAAGCATAACCTACATGTACATTGTGTACCGTAAATGCTGATGTACCAAGCAGATAGTAATATAGTGGCTGCCTTTGTATGAAAGGAAAATCAGAACATCGCACAGACCTTGTTTTGCAGCCGTGGGGGGGCAAATGCAGCCGTGAGGGGGGGCACAAGCCAGTGTCCACCCTCACGCCGGTCCCAAGCCCGGATAAATGCAGAGGGTTGCGTCAGGAAGGGCATCTGGCGTAAAACAAATGCCAAATGAAATATGCAAGTCAAACCAAAGAATTTCATACTGGATCGGTCGAGGCCTAGGTTAACAACAACCACGGTCAGTGCTGTCAAACAACAGGGTGCTGATGGAAATTGGACTACTGTTGGTCGAAGACGTCGAAGAAGGAGAGGCGGGAGGCGTGTCCGTAGGCAGAGAGGAGAAGAAAGGCATGAGTCTCAGACTGAAAATAGGGACTTTGAATGTTGGAACTGTGAAAGGAAAAGGTAGAGAGCTGGCTGACATGATGCAGAGGAGGAAGGTGGACATACTGTGTGTTCAGGAGACCAGGTGGAAAGGTTGCAAGGCTAGAAGCTTAGGAGCAGGGTTTAAGCTGTTTTATCATGGTGTGGATGGGAAGAGAAATGGAGTAGGAGTTATCTTGAAGGAGGAATTTGTCACGAATGTTCTAGAACTGAAAAGAGTGTCAGACAGAGTGATGAGCCTCAAATTAGAAATTGAAGGCATGATGTTCAATGTTGTTAGTGCTTATGCCCCACAGGCAGGATGTGAGCTAGAAGAGAATGAGAGATTCTGGAGTGAGTTAGATGAAGTGATGCAGAGTACCCCCACAGGTGATGGCTCTGTTCTTCGAATTCAAAGATAGTGAAGCGTTATTTCTCCTCGCCTGTGCTGAGTATTTTTTATATAGTGAGAGACAGTTTGCGCTTTCTGAGCCCAGCTCTCGAGGCCTAGGTCCCTTCCATGGTGGCTCAGCTGGCTCTCACCATAGACATTGAGAGAAATGGCCTGATTTTGATAACCCAGTTAGCTGCACTGGGGGACCCCCACAGGTGAAAGAGTGGGCATTAGAGCAGAATTCAATGGACTTGTCAGTGCAGAAAACAGAGGGGATGAGGAAGTGATGGGCGGGTTTGGTATGCAGGACAAGAACGCAGGAGGACAGATGTTGGTAGATTATTCAAAAAGGATGGAAATGGCTGTGGTGAATACTTTCTTACAGAAGACAGAGGAGCATAGGGTGACTTATAAAAGCAGATGTAGGAGCACACAGGTAGACTACATCTTGTGTAGGTGATATACTTTGAAGTAAGTCAGTGACTGCAAAGTAGTAGTGGGTGAGAGGGTTGCCAAACAGCATAGGAAGGTGGTGTGGAGGATGACACTGATGGTGAAGCAGGTGAAGAAGGCAAAGGCAGAGCAGAAGACAAAGTGGTGGAAGCTGAAAAAGGAAGAGTGCCGGGTTGTCTTCAAAGAGGAGTTGAAACAGGCTTTGGGTGGTCAGGAAGTGCTTCCAGATGACTGGACAACTACAGCTAATGTGGTCATGGAGACAGGTATGAGAATACTTGGTGTGTCATCTGGAAGGACAGTAGATAAGGAGACTTGGTGGTGGAATGAGGATGTGCAGGAGTGTGTAAAAAGGAAGAGGTTAGCTCAGAAGAAGTGGGACATTGAGAGGACCGAAAAGAGTAAACAGGCGTAAGGTGAAACTAGCGGTGTCAAAGGTCAAACAGAGGGTGTATAATGACTTGTGTGCTAGGCTGGACAGTTAGGAGGGAGAAAATGATTAATACAGGTTGGCACAACAGAGAAATAGAGATGGGAAGGACATGCAGCAAGTTTGAGTGATAAAGATCAGAGTGGGAAACGTATTGACTGATGACAAAGTGTGCTGGGAAGATGGAAAGAGTACTTTGAAGAGCTGATGAATGAGGAAAATGAGACAAAAAAAGAGTAGAAGTGGTGACTGTTGAGGACCAGGAAGTATCAAAGGTTAGTAAGGGTGAAGTGAGGAGGGCATTGAAGAGGATGAAGAGTGGAGAAGCAGTTGGTCCTGATGACATGTCGGTGGAGTTATGGAAGTGTCTAGGAGAGCTAGCAGTAGATTTCCTGACAAAATCATTCAACAAGGTCTTAGAGAATGAGAGGATGCCAGAGGAATGGAGGAGAAGTGTGCTTGTGCCCATTTTTAAGAACAAGGGAGATGTGCAGAGTTGTGGCAACAACAGAGGGATAAAGTTGATGAGCCATACAATGAAGTTATGGAAAAGAATATTGGAAGCTAGACTAAGGGCAAAGGTCAGTATTTGTGAACAAGAGTTTGGTTTCATGGCAAGAAAAAGCACCACAGATGCAATGTTTGCTTTGAGGATGTTAATAGAGAAGTACAGAGAAAGTCAGAAGGAGCTGCATTGTGCATTTGTAGATCTGGAGAAAGCATATGACAGGGGACTGAGAGAGGAACTGTGGTATTGCATGAGGAAGTCTGGAGTGATAGAGAAGTATGTTAGAGTGGTGCAGGACATGTATGAGAGATGTAAGACAGTGGTGAGGTGTGCTGTCGGTGTGACAGAAGAGTTCAAGGTGGAGGTGGGACTGCATCAAGGGTCAGCTCTCAGCCCCTTCTTGTTTGCTATGGTGATGGACAGGCTGACAGACGAGGTTAGACAAGATTTCCCATGGACTATGATGTTTGCAGATGACATTGTGGGCTGTATTGAGAGCAGAGAACAAGTGGAGGAAAATCTAGAGCGGTGGAGGTATGCCCGGGAAGGAGGGGAATGAAGGTTAGCCTCAGTAAGACAGAATACATGTGTGTGAACGACAAGGACCCAAGAGGAACGGTGAGACTACAGGGAGCAGAGATAAGGAAGGTGGAGGATCTTAAGTGCTTAGGCTCAACAATCCAGAGCAATGAAGATTGTGGAAAAGAGGTGAAGAATCGTGTGCAGGCAGGTTGGAATGGTTGGAGAAAAGTGTCCAGTGTGTTGTGTGATAGGAAGGTATCGGCAAGAATGAAAGGAAAAGTGTACAAGACGGTGTTGAGGCCAGCGATGTTGTATGGTTTAGAAAGAGTGGCCCTGGGGAAAAGACAGGAGACAGAGCTGGAGGTAGCAGAGATGAAAATGTTGAGGTTCTCTTTGGGAGTAATGAGGATGGATAAGATCAAGAATGAGCACATCAGAAGGACAGCACATGTAAGATGTTTTGGAGACAAAGTCAGAGAGGATATATTGAGATGGTTTGGACATGTACAGAGGAGGAATAGTGAGTTTATTGGTAGTAGGATGCTGAGGTTGGAACTACCAGGCAAAAGGCCCAGAGGAAGACCAAAGAGACGATTCATGGATGTGGTGAAGGAGGACATGAAGGCAGTTGGTGTAAGAGAAGAAGATGCAGAGGATAGGGTGAGATGGAGCCAGAGGATTCACTGTGGCGACCCCTGAAGAGAACAGCCGAAAGGAAAAGAAAAAAAAGAAGAAGCAAAGACCTTGTTTTCCAAACCGAAGCGATGGGATTAGAGCTTCAAATCATCTCAAATCTGGAAATCAATAGTCTCCCTGAGGAGGAAATATGCTCCAGTCATTCACTGACTGCATGGACTCACAAAATTTTTAGTTACCCCCAAACGTGCACACACACACACACACACACACACACACACACACACACACACACACACACACACACACACACACATACACACACTTTTCAAATCACCCCGGACCTGAATGTTTTTACCTGTTGAGAAATGTGACGTGATTGGTTTAAATTTGGGGATCATATGGATCATATGGATCATATGGAGAGCACACACAGCTCATTATATCTCTGTTAATAGATTTATTACTATTCATTATTATTCATTCAGCATTAGCTGTAGTTTATTAATAATTTATTAGAACATTTGATTTATTTTATTTTTATTTTATTCTTTGTTGGTTCGTTTTTTCCTCTCCTCAGAAATCAATTTGTTGGGAATTTTGTGTGACTTTTACAATTTGTTGATGTTGGTTATAGTGTGAAGGTTGTTTTAATATTCAGTGAACACAGAAAGGAACCAAAATTTGAAGGTAAAACCCAAACAGGAAGTGACATGGATCTGTAGTGAGGAGGATAATGAGAGACTTTAAGATTTATTTTTATCTGGCGAGATCCACAGATGAAAATAAGTGTGATGATGCAGTGGTGTGATGCTGATCTGTACATTTTAATATGAGAAGAAATCAGAAACCTCACTGTACCTGCATACTGCTGAATCCTCTTCAGTTCTGTGGGAACTAAAAACAACAAAACATCAATTTAATTAGATTTCAGATGGTTTATAAACAACACATTTTATACTCGTTTCTTAAAATTGCGATTCTGACAGTCACCTGCTTCCTTGAACTTATCATCGACTGTTTGCGTGAGTTTCTCATTGAGATTCTTCTGAAGCCGAGACAGAGCTATCCCCACAGCATACCCATTCAGAGGAGTGTTAATACTGATCTCAGTCCAATTCTTGGTGGATGGAGGGTGGCACACGGAGGAGTAAATCTACAGTAGAGCAGGAGAGAGGACAACGTTCTGGACAATGAGTGATGTTCTGTGATGTTCTGCATTGTCAGTGAGAGAGAGGAACACTGACCTGTAGGAGATGGAGATGTTCCTCAGTGTGTGAGAGCTGCTCTAGCTCAGTGTCTCTCCTCTTTAACTCAGTGATTTCCTGCTCCAGATCTTTAATGAGTCCTTCAGTCTGCCGCTCTACTGCCTTCTGCTTCTCCTCCATCACCTGGAGCAGCTCAGCCTGACTTCTCTCAATGGAGCGAATCAGAGCAGTGAAGATCTCAATACTGTCTGCTTTCTGTTTCTCTGTGTCTTTCTAAAGGAGAAACAAAACTTCACTTCCATCATATAACACTGAATAGTGAACAACTGTTTCATAGCAATTTGATCATTTCTATTAAATAAAAAGAAAATGAATGAATGTAGCAGATGTGAATGTGGATGTATGTGAATGTGGCTCATGTCATGTTGTACACACTGTGATGAGCTTGACTGAGTGTTTGATCTCTTTAATCTTCTTCAGTCGCTCCTCAATCATCTGCTGCACATCTGTTTGTGTTTTCAGCAGCTGAGTCTGAGATCACAGCAGAAGGAAAATAATTCACCTCATTTTAATCTATTATCTGTCTGTTTTGGTAAAAGTGACTTTTCAGAGTTATTTCTATGGAATTTAAATTCAAAACTTTCATATCTGATCAATCACTGGATAAATGATTGACATTATCATTAAAAAAATGTCCAGAGTTGATGTTAATCAGTGTTTCTCACCTTCCTGTGTCTGCTCTCCTCCTCTATAGGAACAGTATTGTGATTCTTGTGGTCTCCTTCAGTGCAGAATTGACACACACACGTCTGATCATCTCTACAGAACAGATCCAGAGCTCTCACATGTTTTGGGCATATGTAGTCCTCCAGATTCTCCACAGGGTTAATTAGTTTGTGTTTCTTGAGCCTTGGAACATGACTATGAGGTTCTACATGAGATTCACACAAAGTCATAACACAATCCAGACAGGATTTTAGGGCCTTCAGCTTCTCTCCAGTGCAAGCGTCACAGAGAACCTCAGGTTTTTCAGGAGAACTTCTCTTCTTGAAGTGATCCACAACCTCTCTCAGTGTTGTATTAATCTTCAGTTCAGGTTTCTTGGTGAATTTCTCTTTACATAATGGACAGTAACAGTGTGAACTCTTCTCCCAGAACAGCGTAAGGCAGCTATTACAGAAGTTGTGTCCACATGGAGTGCTGACTGGATCAGTGAAATCATCCAGACAGATGGAACATACCAGCTGCTCTTTAGAAACTGCATTTAATAAAACAGTAAATGACTAACATTTGTTTATTCAATGATAATATCTTTATACATCGCCTCAATTTGCTAAATACATGGTGTTTGGGTGGAAGTCATAGACCAGAATAATTTGTACTTTTTTTATATAGTTTTAGATGAATGTCTGGGATTGCATATTACAAATATAAATGGTAAATCATTGTGGATCGTCACACTATTGTTATTATAATTTAAAATCATTGTCACAAAGTCAACAGAACACAATTATACCATCATTTTATTCCATTTAATTTGTATCAGAAGGCTCTCAGAAAGCACTTCATTCATGATGTGACACATGCACCATGTTGTTACGATAAATTAATAAATTAATGAATTGCTACTGTTGAACTGTTTAATAAACACAAAATAAATAATTATCATTATGATGGTGTCCAGGCTGCATTACTTACATGAACCTGGATCATCCATGTTGTTCCTTCTTCTGTCTTTTACTGATGATGAAGATTCAGCCATTTTCTTTCTCTTGTGTTTTTAATCTTTTCAGTAAGAAATCACATCATTCAGTTCACACCTGTAACAGTATGAGGTCAAACACATTAATCTGTTACACTCAACATTTCATCTTCTTAACAACAACCGCCATCAGTGCTATCAATCAACAGGGTGCTGATGGAAATTAGACTACTGTTGGTCGAAGACGTCGAAGAAGGAGAGGTGGGAGGCGTGTCTGTAGGCAGAGAGAGAAGAGGAAAGGCATGAGTCTAGGACTGAGAGTAGGGACTTTGAATGTTGGAACTATGAAGCTTAGGAAGGCCTAGAGGAAGACCAAAGAAGAGATTTATGGATGTGGTGAAGGAAGACATGAAGGTCGTTGGAGTAAGAGAAGAAGATGCAGAGGACAGGGTGAGATGGAGGTGGATGATTTGCTGTGGCGACCCCTGAAGGGAACAGCCGAAAGGAAAAGTAGAAGAAGAAGAAGACTCAACATTTCATCTTCATTAGATTCATAAACACAGATTTCACTGATCATCCTCACAGCTCTGAGCTCAGTAACTCTATCATTCACAGTTTCTCACTTCCTGATACACACACACACACACACACACACACACACACACACACACACACACACACACACACACACACACACACACTTTGTACCCCTCTGTAAAGTTTCCAGGATGAAATCACATAATTTGTGGTGTATCAGTATGAGGTGTTGCTGATTATTCTGTTTCATTCTTTCTCTTTGCAGTGAGATGGTTCTTATAAACCAGCAAAACTACATTCATCTCTGATTGTCACACCTCAAAAAAATCTCATGAGTCACCCAGCCATATTTAAATAAATAAAACAAATCACAAATTATCTGAAACCTTACACACACACACACACACACACACACACACACACACACACACACACACACACACACACAGTTTGTTCCCTATGTTTTTGAAGTTTCCAGGTAGAAATCATGTCATTTGTCGTGTATCAGTATAAGGTGTTCCTGATTGTTCTGTTTAATTCCTGATGCCTCTCTGTAGTTAGAAGGTTTATATAAACCACTAAAACTCCATTTTTCTGTGATTGTCACACCTCAAAAAATATCTTATGAGTCACTCAGATGTATTTAAATATATAATTAAAAAAAAAATCACACATGACTATTAATTATCTAAAACCTTACACTAAGAAACACTGTTTTATAAATAATGAAATCTTTATCTCTCTTCAAATTAATAAACCCAGACCTCACTGATTGTTCCCTCAGCTCAGTAAGTCTATCAGCATGTTCTGTTTATAAATTATGTGCAGCTAACAAAACACAGGAATCTTTTATTCTGATGATTAAAGTTGTATTTTTATAAATGTTGTTATAATCAGTTAGTATTTGAGGGTGAGTATTTGTGCAGTGTGTTAGAGATGCTGTCTCTGTGTGATATTGTTAATGTTTGCAGTTGATGCTGATAAATCACACACTGATAAAACCTCTGATCTATAAAACACTCACTGAAATACACACCTTTAGTTTACTTGCCTCTTTTCAGGGAACGAGAAATTCTCTTGCAGCTCAGTTCAGAAATTAATGTAGAAAGATGGATTTCTTCTTCATACAAACAAACTGACTTATACTTTCACTTCACTCATTTCCATGGTTATTTTATTTTGGCTGATAAAAGGCGGTTCCACATATCACAGAGCAGTTTCCTCCTCCCTTGAGGATACACTAAGAATGTATTACTCTGATAAGTTGATACAAGAAAAAGTTTGTCATCTCTAAAATCCAGAATGTGTTAAAAATGTACAGCTTCGGTTTTATTTATTATTATTTGGCTTTCTTGATTATTTATGTCTTTCTTGATCTAACTCCATGTGCGAGGGAATAAATGTATTAAATAAAAATATAATATGATATAATATAATATAATAATAAAAAATAATAGAGGGATCCGGGCTTTATGTCCAACTCACACAACTGTTAAACTCAGACACTGAAGATAAAGAATTTAATGGATTTGTGGAAGAGGAATGAACTGAAAAAGTGAGTGTATTGTTTTATATTGTTATAGATGAAAAATGTAGTGGTATAGGGCGCTGGATCGCTGATCCTAGGGTCCCACTCTCCACAAGGTTGTCACTGTCCCCCCCAGTGCAACTAACTGGGTTATCAAAGACGGGCCATGTCTCTCGCTGTCTATGGTGAGAGGTTCATGTAAAAGAACCAGTGCTGACTTTCGTAAAGAGTAGGCTGCAAAGTATATATATATATAGAGGATTTTCTGAGTAGATCCTTCCGTAGGAGAGTGCTCAATACTTTTTGGTAGAGCAAATAACAAAAATAAAAGGACAGGACAAAGACTTTCTATTGAAACTCCATTTATCACTACAGATCTGTTTCAAGGGGTGGTGAAACCATCCTCTCTCTTCAGGTGATTTCGAAGAATTCCATTCCAATCCAAGATTCTTCTATGATCACCTGAAGAGAGAGGATGGTTTCACCAGCCCTCGAAACAGATCTGTAGTGATAAATGGAGTTTCAATAGAAAGTCTTTGTCCTGTCCTTTTATTTTTGTGTATATATGTATGTATGTATGTATGTATGTATATATATATATATATATATATATATATATATATATATATATATATATATATATATATATATATATATATATATATATACACTATTCCTTCTCAAAAAATTAGCACACTGTGATAAAGTTCATTATTTTCTGTAATGTACTGATAAAAAATAAACTTTCATATATTTTAGATTCATTGCACACAAACTGAAATAAATATTCCAGGTTTTTTATTGTTTTATTACTGATGATTTTGGCATCCAGTTCATGAAAACCCAAAATTCATATCTCAAAAAATTAGCATATCATGTTCAGGTAGTCTAAACGAGCTATTAACCTAATCATCTGAATCAACCAATTAACTCTAAACACCTGCAAAAGATTCCTGAGGCTTTTAAAAACTCCCAGCCTGGTTCATTACTCAAAACCGCAATCATGGGTAAGACTGCCGACCTGACTGCTGTCCAGAAGGCCATCATGGACAACCTCAAGCAAGAGGGTAAGACACAGAAAGAAATCTCTGAGCAAAAAATATTTTTCTCTCAATCCTAATTGGGTTTTTAAACTTTGAAAAGTCCCTTCCTTTTCAAGGAATGTAAAAATAATTGCAATATCGGCTGCTCAGCTGTTCCAGGACCAGTCATGTTTAATTCCTTCATTATTTCAATTGTAAACAAGTGAAGGATCCAGATTCAAGAATTCAAGTTTGGCATTTACATTTCAAAACGAATTTCAAATATCTTTCATGACCAGTGAATGAGGTTTTGTTGACTGAAAACCAAAAATATATCCTTCAGACTCATAAACATGAGGTGTGGGGAAAAAATGAATTAAATTCTTCAAAATAAACAATAAAATATTAAGCAGGGGCGGCATGGTGGCGTACTGGTGTGCAAGAAGGCCTGGGTTCAAGTCCTTGGTTCAGGACGTCTCTGTGTGGCGTTTGCATGTTCTCCACGTGCTTATGTGAGTTTCCTCGAGGTACTCTGGTTTCCTCCCACAGTCCAAACACATGCACAGTAGATTAATTGGCTCTTCTAAGTCCTCCTGAGGTGTGAAAGTGAGTGTAAATGGTTGTATGTGTATTGGACCTTGCGAGCTGTTCATATTGGACCTCGCCTTCACCCAGAGTCGACTGATATGGAGACCAGCCTTCCAATGACACTAATTAAGATTATGCGGCTCAGAAAATAACTGAATGGATTAATACTGAGCTCACTGGATTAATGACCCAAAAAGTATGACGCAGTTTGGCTGTGAGTGAATCAATGAAGGTTTCTGTTGGATGCCCTTTCACATACACACCAGCAGATGCAGAATGTAGTAAAGAGAGACATTGAAGAAATACAGTGATCCATCACTAAGAACAGCGGTGGCCTGGTGGTAAAGGTGCTGGATCACTAATCCTAAGGTTGGGGGTTTGAGTCCCACTCTCCACAAGGTTGTCACTGTCCCCCCCAGTGCAGCTAACTGGGTTATCAAAGGCCAGCCACGTCTCTCACTGTCTATATGAGACATGTAAAAGATCCAGTCATGACTTTCGACAAGAATAGGCTGCAAAGCCGTCAGCATGTTTCCGCCCTGCGATGGCCTTGCGAGCTGTCTAATGTGTACTCTGCCCTCGACCGGAGTCAGCTAGGATGGGTGCCAGCCTCCCTGCAACCCTAATTAGGATTTAATGGTTACATAAATGAACTTTAAAAGCAAAAATGCATTTCTAACATTCACCAGCAGAATCAAATATTTTAATTCTCACCATGTAATTGATAATTTAAAATCTGTGAGGAGTAAATTTATTCAGTATTAAATACAGGAGTGATGATCAGTGGTGCTGAATTTTTACCTCCAGCATTTAAACCAGGACAGAAAAATGGATAGAGTTTGTGAGTGAAAGACTGAGCAGTGAAAGAATAGATATGAGAGCAGGACTTCACATCATAAAAGGAGACCAGACCCTCATCATAATCCACAAACACCCCCACCTTCTCCACCTTCTCTCTCAGTCTGAAGGGAACAGATGGATCAGCACAAGCCAAACACTGATTCTGATCACTCAGCCACACAGTCCAAAATCCAGTCTGAGGTCTCAGTGTAGTCCACCCCTTCCTGTTTATGTTCTCGCTCGCGACTCCTAAATCCCACTCAGTTTTCCCGCTGACCAGAACCTCATAATAAAATCTCCCCGAGGAGAAACTCTGCTTTCCCAGAATATTAACACATTGATTAAATGTCTGTGGTGTATCAGGGACATTCTGTCGCTTGTCTCCACATGTCACTTGTTTTCCATCAGCAGACAAGATGAGATTGGGATGAGCTGTATCAGGATCCAGAGTCACATCCACTGAGGGAAACACACAGTGAGTGATGTGATGATGCAGAACAAATATCAAATCATCATCATCAGTGGATCAGATTCATTCAGATTTATAAGAGGATTTATAGAATTTAAATAATGAAAGATTCTAAAATGATTTTGTAAAAAGAGAAAACTTGTACAGTTTATGGGCGGAGCCTGTCAAAAATGAGAAATAGCCAGTGTTTTTCTTCTGAAACTTTACTTGAGTGATTTATTTTTGTTTGTAAATCACTGAATATGTTAGAAAAACATTTCAGGAAAAACTTGATTGTGGATAAAATAAGTTCAGTGAGAGTCTGGAGTGAAAAACATCGGGAAATGCTGAGTGTAAAACATTCTCAGTTTAAAAGGGAAACAATTTTAAAAGTTTGATACATAAATATAAATCAATATTACAGCTGATAATATTAGAGCACATCCTTTGACTCGATATGCTGCAGTTATGAGAGATGAATATTTCTGCAGAACTGAAAATAGGTGTGCAGGACTCTGACCCTTCTGAAAATCTAATATTGTAACTGGTATCTGCTGGAGATTAATTATAGCATTTGAACACAAATAAATAAATAAATAAATAATGTTAAAGGTTGTTATAAGAGTATTGTAATTAATGTCTTTATATGAAATGTGGACATCTACCCCGTTACAATTCAGTATAAATTGTGGTATTTGTAAGATAAATGTCTAAAGTAACAATTATTTTGGGATCAGACTTTTTTCAGAGAACGATTCATAAACCAGAACAATACTGAAGATGATTCACACAGATAACACCAAAGGAACATCGGACATGGTGGATCTATTTATTTTCACTCAGCCTGAACTCCAGCTGTTAATCCACAGGACAGTCACTTGGAAACAGTGGTGACCGACATTATGTAGAGAATGCAAAGTGAAATTATCTCCAATTATAGGTTTTTTGGTGCATTATAATGCAGCCATGAGGGGTGGGGGGGACAAACCAGTTTTCTTTCTCACGCCAGTCCCAAGCCCAGATGAATGGAGAAGGTTGTGTCAGGAAGGGCATCTGACGTAGAACCTGTGCCAGATCTGATATGCAAATCATCAGTGCGACTTCCATACCGGACTGGTTGAGGCCCGAGTTAACAACAACCGCCATCAGTGCTGTTAACCAACAGGGTGCTGGCGGAAAATGGACTACTGTTGGTCGAAGAATGAGAGATGGGAGGCGTGTTCGTAGGCAGAGAGAGAGAAGAGGAAAGGCATGAGTATAGGACTGAGAGTGGGGACTTTGAATGTTGAAACTATGACAAGAAAAGCTAGAGAGCTGGCTGACATGATGCAGAGGAGGAAGGTGGACATACTGTGTGTTCAGGAGACCAGGTGGAAAGCTAGCAAGGCTAGAAGCTTAGGAGCAGGGTTTAAGCTATTTTATCACGCTGTGGATAGGAAGAGAAATGGAGTAGGAGTCATCTTGAAGGAGGGGTTGGTCAGGAATGTTCTAGAAGAGAAAAGAGTGTCAGACAGAGTGATGAGTCTCAAGTTAGTAATTGAAGTCGTGATGTTCAATGTTGTTAGTGCTTATGCCCCACAGGCAGGATGTGAGCTAGAAGAGAAGGAGAGATTCTGGAGTGAGTTAGATGAAGTGATGTCGAGAACCCCCAGAGGTGAAAGAGTGGTCATTGGGACAGACTTCAATGGACATGTGGGTGCAGGCAACAGGGGGGACGAGGAAGTGATGGGCAGGTTTGGTGTCCAGGACAGGAACACAGAAGGAAAGAGGTTGATATATTTTTGCAAAATGGATGGAAATGGCTGTGGTGAATACTTTTTTTTCCAGAAGAGACAGGAGCATAGGATGACTTATAAAAGCAGAGGTAGGAGCACACAGGTAGACTACATCTTGTGTAGATGATGTAATTTGAAGGACGTCGGTGGCTGCAAAGTAGTACAGGGTGAGAGTGTTGCCAGGCAGCATATGATGGTGGTGGGCAGGATGACGCTGATGGTGAGGAAGGTGAAGAAGGCAAAGGCAGAGCAGAAGATGGGATCATACGGAGAGTGCACACAGCTCATTATATCTGTTAAAACCTTTATTAATATTTATTATTATTAATTCAGCATCAGTTCTGGGTTATTAATAAGTTATCAGATCGCTTTGATTTATTTTATTTTTATTTTATTCTTTGTTGGTTTGCTCTTTCCGCTCCTCAGAAATCAATTTGTTGGGAATTTTGTGTGACTTTTACAATTTGTTGATGTTGGTTATAGTGTGAAGGCTGTTTTAATATTCAGTGAACACAGAAAGGAACCAAAATTTGAAGGTAAAACCCAAACAGGAAGTGACATGGATCTGTAGTGAGGAGGATAATGAGAGACTTTAAGATTTCCTTTTATCTGGAGAGAGCCACAGATGAAAATAAGTGTGATGATGCAGTGGTGTGATGCTGATCTGGACATTTTAATATGAGAAGAAATCAGAAACCTCACTGTACCTGCATACTGCTGAATCCTCTTCAGTTCTGTGGAAACTAAAAACAACAAAACATCACTTTCATTCGATGGTTTAGAAACAACACATTTTACACTCGTGTCTGAAAAAAGTGAATTCTGAAAGTTTCTCACCTGCTTCCTTTAACTTCTCACTGAGGTTCTCATTGAGATTCTTCTGAAGCTGAGTCAGAGCTGTTCTCACAGTGTCCCCATTTGGAGTAGTGTTAATACTGATCTCAGCCCAGTTCTTGGTGTGTGGACGGCAGCACACAGAGGGGTAAATCTACAGTAGAGCAGGAGAGAGGAGAAATCCCTCAGCATGGTGAGTGATGTTCTGTGATGTTCTGCATTGTCAGTGAGAGAGAGGAGCACTGACCTGTAGGAGATGGAGATGCTCTTCAGTGTGTGAGAGCTGCTCCAGCTCAGTGTCTCTCCTCTTTAACTCAGTGATTTCCTGCTCCAGATCTTTAATGAATCCTTCAGCCTGCTGCTCTGCTGCTTTCTGCTTCTCCTCCATTACCTGGAGCAGCTTTGCCTGACTTCTCTCAATGGAGCGAATCAGAGCAGTAAAGATCTCAACACTGTCTGCTTTCTGTTTCTCTGTGTCTCTCTAAAAGAGAAACAAAACTTCACTTCCATCATAGAACACCGAATAGTGAATGAATGTTCCATAGCAATTTGCTCATTTCTACAAAATAAAAACAAACTGACTGAATGTTGCAGAGAAATACATATTAAGTTGTACACACGTTGCTGAGCTCGACTGAGTGTTTGATCTCTTTAATCTTCTTCAGTCGTTCCTCAATCATCTGCTGCACATCAGTCTGTGTTTTCACCAGCTGAGTCTGAGATCAGAGAAGAATTATTGGTCTGCAATCTAAACTTTCCAATTTGATGAATCACTGTATAAATGATTTATAATATCAATAAGAATATACAGAATTGATGTCATCAGTGTTTCTCACCTTTTTGTCTCTGCTCTCTTCCTCTATCGGAACAGAATTGTGATTCTTGTGGTTTCCTTCAGTGCAGAACTGACACATACATGTCTGCTCATCTTGACAGAACAGATCCAGAGTTCTTTCATTTTTCTGGCATATGTAGTCCTCCAGATTCTCCACAGGGTTTATTTGTTTGTGTTTCTTGTGTCTGGAAATAATATTGTGTGAGTTCAAATGATTTGTACACCAACCTGCACCATAATCCAGGCAGGATTTCAAGGCCTTCAGCTTCCCTTCAGTGCAGGCGTCACAGAGAACCTCAGGTTTTTCAGGAAAGCTTTTCTTTTTGAAGTGATCCGCAACTTCTCTCAGTGTTATATTAATCTTCAGTTCAGGTTTCTTGGAGAATTCATCTTTACATAATGGACAGTAACAGTGTTGACTCTTCTCCCAGCACTGCCTAAGGCAGCTTTTACAGAAGTTGTGTCCACATGGAGTGGTGACTGGATCAGTGAAAACGTCCAGACAAATCGAACACAGCAGCTGCTCTTTAGAAACTACATTTAATAAAACAATAAATGAACAGCTTTTGCTTTTTCTATGATAATACTTTTATACTTTGTCTCTGTATGCTACATACATAGTGTTTGGGTGCGTCATACACCCGAATTATCTGTACTTTTTATTACAGTGGAGCCTCGATACTCGGACTGAATCCATTCCAGACGGCTGTTCGGATTCCGATTTGTTCAGATTCCCAATCCGCTTCTCCCATTTCAAATAATGTAAATCGTCTTAATCCATGCCGTCATCTTTTGAACAGAAGTTAACAGTACCGTAACTCATACCATAGGTCTGCAAGTTCAGTGAAAAAATTATTGAATACAGTACACTGTGTTATGGTCTGTGTTGTGAGAGACTCTTCTCTGTGGTTTTTATTTGTGTCTTATGGTCTCTCTCACAAAAGAGTTGCACATTGAAATGTATGTTGGAGAGGGGCGTGGCTTTCACACGCTGGTGGAGCGCTAAACACACAAACCTAATTCTATTTAATCATTGCTCCACCAGTTCCTGCTTTAGTTTGATTTCTGTGTTTCTCCGCATCTCTACTACAGTGACGATGATTTCCCCACTTCAGCTATGAAAACGGTTGCGCGTTATTGTTCACAGGGAAGGCACTAGAGCACGGGCACTAGAGCACTAGAAAAATGGCAATCAAACTAAAGCAGGAACTGGTGGAGCACAAAGCTGAGAGCCAGAGAGGGACAGTCTTCTAGCACTGAGAAGAGCACTTCTAGTCTTTATAGCCCGTGAATAAATGGAATTAGGTATGTGTGTTTAGCCCTCCACAGGTGTGTGAGAGTCACGCCCCTTCCAACACGCAACTCTTTTGTGAGAAAAACCATAACACACTAAAATAAAAACCACAGAAAATTTCAAGCATAAGAACAATAAAGATAAGAATTTTAACCTTTGTGATGGTGAGCAGTTGGCATAAATGTTGGAGAGGAAGAGAAGTTGATTCCCTTCTTTAACAGCTTCAGGCAAATCAGCCAAATGTGTTTTTTTCTCTTGTGGCCACTTTGCAATGACTCTTCTTCAGCATGTTCCTTTCTTTGCTTGAAGAACATTTCTAACTTGGTTTGCTTCTGTCTTCTTTTCAAAACCTTACGAAAGTGGCTCATGACCTCATTGTCAAAGGTGTTTACAGCACTGCTAGCACTTTAGCGTTGACTTAGCACTTTAGCTTAGCTTTAGCGCTTCTGATACATAGGTAGTACTGTGTCAACAACTTCTGGACTTCCCCAAAACAGCTTTATTAGGGTGATACATAGTATCAACAACTTCCGGACTTCCCCAGGACAGCTCTATTAGGATGATACATAGTATCAACAACTTCTGGACTTCCCCAGGACAGCTCTATTAGGATGATACACAGTATCTACAACTTCCGGACTTCCCCAGGACAGCTCTATTAGGATGATACATAGTATCAACAACTTCTGGACTTTTCCTCCCCCTCGGGCTCGTTTTTTTCTTGTGTGTTTCTCAAGTCCGATTTCCCTTTTTTTCGGTTTCAAAACAGAAGAACTCACGGTTTTTTGTTTGGATTCTAATTTGTTCAGACTCTAGAGCAGTGGTTCCCAACCTGGGTTCGATCGAACCCTAGGGGTTCGGTGAGTCGGTCTCAGGGGTTCGGCGGAGCCTCTGCCACGGAGGTCAGGACACACCCGACTCATCATGTCAATTAGTGATGACACGCCTCGCTTGGCCATCACTGGCTACAGATGATCACATTACATTGCTTGGCCAATCAGTGCCGCGGGGAATTTAGCCCGCTCAGTAGTCAATGTGTGAAGTCGTGAGATTTTTTTTGGAATATTTTAATCCATACTAACTATGTCAAGCAAATAAAGAAAGTGGTTGGACGAATATGTACAACATGGATTCACATGCATCACAGAACGTGATGGGACTCAGCATCCTATCTGAATGATTTGCAATGCCAAGTTGAGCAACTCTAGTCTCGCACCGGCAAAACTAAAGGAACACTTCGTGAAACTGCATGGAGATGGGAATACAAGAACACAACAGTACCTATGTCTTGAATTTGTAAAAAAGCATATTTTTATTTTTCACAGATGAAGGGTTCGGTGAATGTGCATATGAAACTGGTGGGGTTCGGTACCTCCAACAAGGTTAAGAACCACTGCTCTAGAGTGTTCGTATTCCGAGGCTCCACTGTATATAGTTTGAGATAAATGTCTGTGAATACATATTACATATAAATACAAATGGTAAAATCTTTGTGGATCATGACACCATTGTTATTATAATTTGAAATTATTGGCACAAAGTTAACAGAAAATAATTACACCATGATTTACCATTTAATTTAAATTAGAAGGTTCTCAAAGTGAAAGCAATTGATTATATGATGTGACACATTCATCATGCACCATGTTGTTAAAACAATAACTTACTACTGCTGAACTGTTTAATAAATATAAAAAAAATAATTATTATCATGGTAGACAGACTGCATTATTTACATGAAACTGGTTCCTCCATGCTGCTCATTCTTCTGTATTTTACTGATGAAGTTTCAGCCATTTTCTTGCTCCTGTGTTTTTAATCTTTGCAGTAAGAAATCACATCATTCAGTTCACACCTGTAACAGTTTGAGGTGAAACACATTAATCTGTTACACTCAACATTTCATCTTCATTAGATTCATAAACACAGATTTCACTGATCATCCTCACAGCTCTGAGCTCAGTAACGCTACCATTCACAGTTTCTCACTTCCTGATACACTTATAGAAGTGTTTGTTTCACCCAGTGTTTACCTCTGTACTTCTAACACACACACACACACACACACACACACACACACACAGATTGTTCCCCTCTATCTGAAAGGTTTCCAGGTAGAATTCATATCATTTGTCGTGTAACAGTATGAGGTGTTACTGATTATTCTGTTTAATTCTTCATGCCTCTCTGCAGTGTGGAGGTTCATATAAACCAGTAAAACTACATTCTCCTCTGATTGTCACACCTCAAAAAATATGTTATGATTCACCCAGAGTATTTAACTAAATAAAAAAAATCACAAATGGATATAAAACTAAAACCTTACACTAAGAAATACCCTCGTATAAATACCGAAATCTTTATCTTCTTTAAATTAATACTGTAAACCCAGATCTCACTGATTGTTCTCTCAGCTCAGTAAATCTATCAGCTTGTTCTGAGTTTATAAATCTTCTGCACAGATAATAAAACACAATAATCTTTTATTCTGATGATTAAAGTTGTAGTTTTATAAATCTTGTTATAATCAGTTAGTATTTGAGGGTGAGTATTTGTGCAGTGTGTTAGAGATGCTGTCTCTGTGTGATATTGTTAATGTTTGCAGTTGATGCTGATAAATCACACACTGATAAAACCTCTGATCTATAAAACACTCACTGAAATACACACCTTTAGTTTACTTGCCTCTTTTCAGGGACCGAGAAATTCTCCTGCAGCTCAGTTCAAACTAATGTAGAAAGATGGATTTCTTCTTCACACCAACAAACTGACTTTCTCTTTCACTTTGGTCACTTCCTTGTTGCCTTTTTCGGGCTGATAAAAGGCGGTTCCACACAGAGCAGTTTATACTATGGATACAGGATATACTATGACTGTATTACTAGGTGAAATTGAAACAAGAAAATGTTTCTCATATATGAAATCCAGAATGAGTTAAAAATGCACAGTTTAGGTTTCTGAAAAATGTAAAATATGGATAACTTTTTAATTATTTGGCTTATGGATCAAGTATCTCAGTCAGTAGCTGTTTATTTTTAAAGGGTTTTAATTGTATAAGCTATTATTAATATAAAATTATAAATCTGTATTTTTACTGATTTTCTTTCTACTTTGTTGTTTTGTTCTCATTACAAAAATTATATTCCAGTTTGACATTTTATTCTGTGTGGTTCTTCTTCTCTGTATTATTGATGGTTGCATTCATTTGGGTAGTAAACACAGAGTGATGAATATAAAAATATCTACAGTATTATATGAAAAATATAAAAAATTTGTTTCCAAAAACAGATATGTCCAGTTGTTTTATTTATGACATAAACAAAATTTTCAACAGTTTAAGAACACCCCACCCCCACCCCAAAAAAACCTACTGAACAAAGTGTAAATGGTGACTCGGCGGTAGGGTGTCGGCAAACTGGGTTATCATCTCACTGTATTTCATGAAAGAATGGGTCCCACTCTCCACTTCAGCTCTAATTACTTAAAAGTTAATTCCTGCCAAAACAAAAAGGAGTCATGACACAATGCATTGTAATTTATTGTGTATTGCGTATGCCCAGCCACAGACCAGTCAGTACAGTCACTGTGTCCATGCTAACCGTTGTCCACTAAGAAAGTTTCTTACAATGAGCATATTAGCATCAAAACTGGACCATTTTTTAAATCAGGGGTCGCCACAGTGAATGATTTGCACGTTTGATTTGGTATAGGTTTTTACTTCGGATGCCCTTCCTGACACAACTCTTCAGCAAAGGAACGGAAACACGCGGCTTTGCAGCCTCCTCTTTACATGCCTCTCACCATAGACAGTGAGAGACATGGCCCGCCTTTGATAAACCAGTTAGCTGCACGAAGGGTGGGGGGGGTGGGGGGGGAGGTGACAACCTTGTGGAGAGTGGGATTCGAACGCTCAACCTTTGGATTAGCGATTCAGCGCCCTACACTACTAGACCACCACTGGCCCTATGTATTATTATTATTATTATGTATAGCCAGAAGATGTCGCTGTTTAATAACATTTCTCACAACTGAATCAGTTTTCATGAGTGTGGTGGGAGGTTATTAGTTTCAAAATTTTTCTACATCATGCGCAATACATTTATACTTTAAGTAGGTGTTTTATCCTATATCTGCCCGTTTAGAAACTTAGTATGAACATGTATACTGGGTTTTACGGTAACCGGATTATATTATTCTGGCTTTTTTATATTAAGCACAAACTGTTTTTATTATTATTAAAAAAAAAAAAAAAGAAACAGCAAAGTGCAACTTTTTACCAATGATATTTGGATTTTTTTTAACTAGTTACTATAAAATATAAAGCGAATACATTTATTGTTTGTATATTATATTTACATTGTTTATGTTGACAAAAATCTACAATACATTACCAGGAATAAATGTTATGTGAAATGTTTAATATTAAAATATGGAAACTACACTAATACACGTAAGATTTTCTTTTTTATTATTATTACTGTATTATTTTTATTTCAACCTAATAAACTTTTGCCTTCCCTCCCTGCCTCAGGGGGCTTTTGGTTACCGTAAAACCTCATATACAATCGCAATTACTCTGTTGCAGCCAGAGACCACGTATTTAAATAGCACTTCTCTTTCTGTCTTTATACATCTCCTGTATTCAAAACACGTACTGCATAACCACAGAAATGTCCTCTTAACTTCGCGACTTCATGTTTCTACATACAAATGATATGCAGGTCTTTAATGTTTTCAGAAACAGTGCTGATGTCGATGGTAGTTGAACACGGCAGTCGAGCGTCTCTGACTGCGCATGCGCACAGAATTGGGCGGTTCTGACACCAGAGCGTTAGAGGTTTACTGGAAATCTTTGCGATTCTGTATGGGACCAACAACAACAACAAAAAAAAACCACACCATGCATAACTCTTTATGACTGACATTTTTATTTAAAGAAGGGAACAGAATTGTCTCGGGTAAGTCTTTGTTTGGATTTCCGCGTTGATATCTTCCTGAGGTGATAGTTCTGTTGTTTATATGTTGTTAACTCGAAGTTAGGAATCATGTCCATGTTGCTTCTTTTTATGCAACTCTGCAGCCTGTGGCATGGGTTGTTTATTAGATACATAAACATATTGCTAATGCTTTAACAGTTTTCCTGAAATAAAGTTTAGATGAAATTTTGACAACTGACATGATTTGCATTAAAATTTGCAGCTAAAACAACAACAACAACAACAACAAACCCAGTATTGTGCATTAGGTCTGAATGCTCAGTTTGGTGATTAGTCCCTTATTTAGTTTATCAGTGAATATTATTCAGGATGCAGGAGCAGTCAACATGACTCAAGCTTTTTTTTTTCTTTCTTTTTTTTTTTTTAAGCTACACTTCTTATCTGTAATTCACACCCTCCATTGGCTTTTCAAGAAGAAGCTGCAGGCATGTCAGTGTTGCAATGATGACTTATTATTCGTCCAATCACTTTCACTTACTGTTATGGTAGAGTGATGTGAGCAGAGAAAACATCTGGTGATCATTTCTGACTTTTTTTTATTTGCTCGCGACTCAAAAGGAAGTGTGGGCTTTCGATAGTGAAAGTTGTGTATGCTGGTGTTTTGTGCATATGGATAGTGGATCAGATTTGCAGTTGAGTGGAGTGCTGTAGATTCACTTTATTATATCAGTTATCACAAGTTCTATTTATTTGCCAAACTGCTTAATCCTACTAGGACCTACTAGGGTCATGGAGAGGATGGAACCTACAGGTCCTTTGAATAAAATTAGCATAGTATTGTGATAAAGTTCAATATTTTCTGTAATGTACTGATAAAAATTAAACTTTCATGTGGTGGTCTAGGGGTATAGGGTGCAGGATCTCGCTGATCCGAAGGTTGGGGGTTCGAGTCCCCACTGGGTTGTCACTGTCCCCGTCCCCCCCAGTGCGGCTAACTGGGTTATCAAAGGCAGGCCATGTCTGTCACTGTCTATGGTGAGAGGTTCATGTAAAAGAACCATTGCTGACTTTCATAAAGAGGAGCTGCAAAGTCATCAGCGTGTTTCTGTCCCTTGCTAAAAAGGGTTGTGACAGGAAGGGCATCCGAAGTAAAAACCTCTGCCAAATCAAATGTATGGATCAAAAGATTCGCTGTGGCGACTCCCGGGAAAAGGGAAAAAGCCGAAAGAAAGAAATATTTTAGATTCATTGCACACCAACTGAAATATTTCAGGTCTTTTATTGTTTGAATTCTGATGATTTTGGCATACAGCTCATGAAAAGCCAAAATTCCTAACTCAAAAAAATAGCATATGATGTTCAGGTAGTCTAAACGAGCTATTAACCTAATCATCTCAATCAATTAACTCTAAACACCTGCAAAAGATTCCTGAGGCTTTTAAAAACTCCCAGCCTGGTTCATTACTCAAAACCACAATCATGGGTAAGACTGCCGACCTGACTGCTGTCCAGAAGGCCATCATTGACACCCTCAAGCAAGAGGGTAAGACACAGAAAGAAATCTCTGAGCGAATAGGCTGTTCCCAGAGTGCTGTATCAAGCCACCTCAGTGGGACGTCTGTGGGAAGGAACAAGTGTGGCAGAAAACGCTGCACAACCAGAAGAGGTGACCGAACCCTGTGGAAGCAGTGGACTGAGTCTGGAGTAGAAACATCCAGAGCCACCATGCTCAGGCGTGTGCAGGAAATGGGCTACAGGTGCCGGATTCCCCTGGTCAAGCCACTTTTGAACCAGAAACGGCAGCAGAAGCGGCTGACCTGGGCTACAGAGAAGCAGCACTGCACTGTTGCTCAGTGGTCCAAAGTACTTTTTTTGGATGAAAGCAAATTTTGCATGTCATTCGGAAATCAAGGTGCCAGAGTCTGGAGGAAGACTGGGGGGAAGGAAATGCCAAAATGCCTGAAGTCCAGTGTCAAGTACCCACAGTCAGTGATGGTCTGGGGTGTCATGTCAGCTGCTGGTGTTTGTCCACTGTGTTTTATCAAGGGCGGGGTCAATGCAGCTAGCTATCAGGAGATTTTGGAGCACTTCATGCTTCCATCTGCTGAAAAGCTTTATGGAGATGAAGATTTCATTTTTCAGCACGACCTGGCACCTGCTCACAGTGACAAAACCACTGCTAAATGGTTTACTGACCATGGTATTACTGTGCTCAATTGGCCTGCCAACTCTCCTGACCTGAAGCCCATAGAGAATCTGTGGGATATTGTGAAGAGAAAGTTGAGAGACACCAGACCCAACACTGTGGATGAGCTTAAGGCCGCTATCGAAGCATCCTGGGCCTCCATAACACCTCAGCAGTGCCACAGGCTGATTGGCTCCATGCCACGCCCCATTGAAGCAGTCATTTCTGCAAAAGGATTCTCGACCAAGTATTGAGTGCATAACTGAACATCATTATTTGAAGGTTGACTTTTTTTTTTGTCTTAAAAACACTTTTTTATTGGTTGGATTAAATATGCAAATTTTTTGAGATAGGGATTTTTGGTTTTTCTTTACTTTTTTGCCAAAATCATCAATATTAAAACAATAAAAGGCTTGAATTACTTCACTTGTGTGTAATGGATTTAAAATATATGCAAGTCTAATGTTTATCAGTACATTACAGAAAATAATTAACTTTATCACAATATGCTAATTTTTTGAGAAGGACCTGTATGTCAGCCGATTTGGGTAGTGGCAGGGTACATCCTGAGAATCTCCCCAATCAACTGCAGAGCCATCACATACATACACACACACACACATACATTGACTTACACATTCACATATATGGGCAATTTTGAACAAATGTGGAGGTTTTTGGACTGTTGGAGGAAACACATGCAGGCACATAGGGAACACGCAAACTCAAAACAGAAACGCACTCGCCAAGCCCAGGATTCAAATCCAGGACCATCTTACTGTGAGGCAGACGTGATAGTCACTACGTCGCTGTGCCGTACCTGTTATTAGAGCACACATTATAATTTTTGAGTCAGCTGATGCCCAAAACTGACTGGTGTCGTCTAATGAAAGCAGCAAAGCTTTGTTTTTCACATTGTTAAACATTATGGTCATTTTGGCAACATCAGGGTTGCCTCTTTAACCTCTATCCCGAATTATTTTTATTCTCCATCAAGAAATGAGGAACTAAGTTTGTAATCCTCCAGCTGAATGAAATTCTGAGTGTATTATGGTCTGTACAGAGTTGTGAGTAAAGAGTGTAATCACGTAACGCTTCATTACAATGGGAGAGTTGTTTAGTTTTTGCTCTGGAGCTTTTCATTTCCACTTTGAGACTAAAGCCATGGACACAGATCAGGTAAAACACTTGAGGCATGAGTGGGAGAATACAGTAATGCATATTAATGCCCATTGATCATAATGCTTCCTTGTTTTGTGATTCTTATTTTTAAAAAGTCTTATCATGAGCACGCTCATCCAGCCAGAGATGGTAAAAGAAAAAAACCTGCACAAAAAAGGTTGCGAAAAGTCTTCCCCTACTGAAATGTCTGGGTCAGAGGTTCTCGACCCTTGTCCTAGTGGATTTTCTGTCATGGAAATTTTGGTGCCTCTTCTGCTCGATCACACCAACTTCACACCACGAAGAAATGTAATTCATAAATATGTTAAATCAGGTGTTTTGAGAATAAGGAAAACACTAAAATATGCAGAACAGGGAATGGGATCATATCTGGTCTTGGTGTTATTCTATGTATGTTTGAACAATGACCTGTGATGGACTAGTGTTCAATTCAGGGTGTATTATAATCTCATGTCCATTGTTTATGAACTAATGAATGAAGAAGGGCAATCGGAGAGCGCAAACCTCCACCAATCTTATTAACCGCCATAGGAAACACCCAATAATAATCCAATCTCATAGTATTAAAGAATCCTTTAAAAAAAAATCCCTTGGTTCAGAATTTGGTCATTTCCAGAACGTAATTGGGAACCATCTATGGTAACTTTTTTTTTTTTTTTTTTTTTTTTTACTTTTTAGATTAATTATTACTAGTATTATTTTATTAAGTCTGCATATAAGCCATCCTATTTCATGACCCTTAAAAAATTCTGAATTTTAAATTTGCACTATTTTATCTCCAAAATTTAATGGAGACTTCCTTGTGTGAAGCCTGAACTCTTGGGCTACGGCTGCCCCCTTCATGTGGTGGGAAATGGTTTTTTTTTTTCCGCCAGTCACAACGAGGCTGACTAGAGTTGATGAAATGACCACGAGAAGAAGAGCCAAATACAGGGCAAATACACCACCACACACTTTTCAGACGTTTATTGTATAAAATAAAAATATATAATTTCGTAATCTTTAAAAATGTATTTTCTTTTCAGAATTATGCGCCACTTTGTGTTGGCCAATCACATAAAATGTGAATGAAATACAGTTCAAGGGGTATGAATACTTTTTCAAAGCCCTGTATTTAATATAATTGTACATGAGCTGATGGCCATTAGGAAAATAATAGAAATAATAACAATCATTTTCTCCCTATAACTAGAAATATCACATTTTTAAGAGAATTGAAAGTGAAGTCTAGACTGTCAACCACAATGACACTGAAAACCAGAAGGTCATTTGATCAGTCCTGTGTAATTTCCTGAATTTTGTGAAGGTTTACATGAGATGTGGTGAAGCCTTTTTCCCTTTTGGATTGTAAGCGTGTGCAGACCTGCTCTGATTTTTCTTTTCTTTTTTTTTTTTTTAATTAATTTGAAGTCTTAACGACAGAAAATCCACACATACATGCAAACTTTACAAACAAATTTTTAACCTAGGAAATAATAATGCAGTCAAAGCTGTTAGTCGTTGATGTCAAACTGTGTGTGTATTTCCATGTAAGTATGTGGAGTGTGTGGCAGATTCTAGGACGCCAGCTGCTATAACCTAAAAGCAGCCAAGCAAGTCAAGTCATGAGCTGTACTGGTGCTTGTGCTTATTTTTATTAGTCATGGTAAACAATACAACACTGTATAATATTTTAATTTTGCTCTCACTCACTTGCCAAGCAACTAGGATCATGGGTAGGCTGGAGCCTATCTCAGCCAACACTGGACAAAGACAGGGTACACCTTAAACTGTGTGCCAGGCCATTTGCAAGGCCAACACACACAATCATTCACATACATGGAGCAACTTGGAATAGCCAGTTATCCGAATGCACTGATGGAACATCCGAAGTCCACACAGGACCGCCCAAGCCCAGGATTAACTTGCTGTGAGGCGGATGTGCTAACCACTAGAATTATACAGTGCCAAAAAAACCAAAAACCTGAATACCCCGACAGATGTGTCTGAGCCCACAACCTGACTTCTTTTAATTGTATGGACTGGCTTTGTAGTTGTGGTATCCATTCAACGTTTTCATGCTCTGACAAGCCTCTGAGTTCTGCATTTACTTCATGAACATTTTATTTATCTGCAAGTGTGTTTGCCTACCTGAGTGAGACGGTGCATTTTTAATTTTGCATTATTATTAAGTCTGAGTAGTAGGGCAGTGGTGGCCTGGTGGTATAGGGCGCTGGATCGCTGATCCAATGGTTGGGGGTTCGAGTCCCACTCTCCACAAGGTTGTCACTGTCCCCCCCAGTGCAGCGAACCGGGTTAGCAAAGGCGGGCCATGTCTCTCACTGTCTATGGTGTGAGATTCATGTAAAAGAACCATTGCTGACTTTCGTAAAGAGTAGCTGCAAAGCCGTCAGTGTGTTTCTGTCCCTTGTTAAATGGTTCTGTCAGGGAGGGCATCCAATGTAAAAACCTACACCAAATCAAACATGTGAATCATTCGCTGTGGCGACCCCTGAAAAAGGGGGGAAAAAAAAAAAAAAAAGCCGAAAGGAAATCTCATTGAATCTGAGTAGTGGCGTATTGGTCTTTTTTGTTTGTCTTTGTTTTATTATAAATTCAGAATCGTTCTAATTAATTATTTATTCCTTCATTTATTTATTTTTTTATTGTTTCCCTTCACTATGCAAATTAGCATCAGTGCAATGTGACTTATTGACTTTCCTGTGGTGGGCAAACGTGGCACAGGATGGACATAGAACACCATCCAAGTCATAATCTATGACTGCTCAAGAGCCCTGCTGTTGGAGATGGATAGAGATTACATTGTTGAATAATAAATTGTCGTAACTGAACTGTTTGCCACCGATTTTTAATGAAAGGTGTCTGATTTAACTTTAGCCAGGTCGAAAGCTCTTGGGTTCAATCTCTCTCTCTCTCTCTCTCTCTCTCTCTCTCTCTCTCACACACACACATGGTATGTGTTGGAGAATGAGCAAAACAGAGCAGGGTGTCATGCATGGCACAAAGTAAACAGGGATACACAATCCAATGATAAAGAATAAAATAACTGGGCCGGGAATGAATACAATAGAGGTTCCACAAGATATGAAACAATTACCCAAGACAAATGTGGAATAGGAAAGATGGCATACACAAATGTTCTCTAGATGGAATATACAGACATACACAGGCGCAATCAGAAACGTTTCTCTCTGTGGGACAAATGGCAAAACTGGATTACAAATAAACATTTTCCTGAATCTTTTTCCTCTGTATATTAAACAAGTTCTTTTTACGAAAAGCGCCAAACGCGCCATTCAAACGCGCCATTCAAACATTCAAACCCGCCATTCAAACAATGTGCGAGTTGCTCTCTCATTGGCTGTCTCCCAACATCCCGCCCCGCTTACTTACGTAAATTCAGGGAACGAAAAAGGCTCTGGAACAGATTAATTTTGTAAGAAGAGGGCCGACTGTACACTATATGGTCAAAAGTTTATGGTCAATTGATCATCACAACCTCATGTAGTTTCTTACCAACTTGATACCACACTTTAAAGCACACAACTGTGCAGAAGGTCTTCGTCTGCAGTTTCCCTCAGAGGCTTGATCCTGTTCTAGCATGACAGTTCTAATGTACACACACGGAGCTTCATGAAGAGCTGCCTTGCCAAGTATGAGAAGAATCCCACGAAAGCTTTGTTTAGGTTTTAACTTGAGGGATATTAGTATAGTTGTACACAGTATATAAATATAGAGGAGCATCGAATGACCCAGTGGTGTGTCTCACTGATTGAAATCGGCCTGAATGCTACTCACTAGTTTAATGGACTGTCATGTGTTGTTGTTTAGAGTGTTGCATGCCAGCGATTGCTGAAATGAGAAGCTGTGGCTTGTGGTCTTAGCCTGCTGTTTGCTGTCAGCCAATAAGATGAGGAGTAAAAAGGAAAAAAAAAATCAGAGAGAGAGAGAGAGAAAACGAGAGCAGTCAAGAAAATTTGAAAGAGTAGAATTGCAATAATAGAGACCGAGCACTCTGATAGGTTGTTGATGGCTGTTTAAAGCTGTTGTAAACTTACTGTTTAAATACTTTTGCAATTTAATCCCCACACAGATACAAACATGGCAGCTATTCGTTGCGCTCTTTCCGTGTAGAATTGCCACACCCTCCCAGCTGCTGTAGCTGTTTGGCATTGTACATGGGGACTTTACTGCAGTCTTCAGCTCAGCAGAGCAGTTTGAACTGTGGCAAAGCAATCCTTAATTCAGTGTCCTGAATGGGTAAATACATTACATAAATAAAAATTATGATCCCAGAAACAGGCTTGGCTTGAATTTTAAAAAGCACGAGTCCCCTGCCTTCAGTTCTTGTGCAGAGACTCTGATTAAACCCAGCTGTAGGAATGGATTAGCTCTGCGTACAGAAACAAACATGTTAACAATAATCTCCACAATGTACGCATGCTGAGACTAGCAGTACTGAAACTGCACAAACTTCTGAAACTGTTTGAAGAGTGTACTGTTTTTGCTTTGCCACTTTACAAGTCAAGTCAAGGTTTAGAAGCCTCCGGTATTCTGGCCTGTATTATTTTGTTCATGACAAACAGTGGTGACTTGGTCATAGGCTGCTGGATTACCTATGGTAAGGATGGGGGTTCAAGCCCCACTATAAACGGGTTGTCACTGATGTGGCGTGTCTCCCCCCCCCCCCCCCCCAAGCTAACTGAGATATTAAATGCTGGCCATGTCTCTCACTGTCTGTACTGAGAGGTTCATGTAAAAGACCCATTGCTGACTTTCGTAAAAGACGAGCTGCATAGCCGCCAGCTCGTTTCCGCCCTGCGATGGCCTGGAGAGCTGTCCAGGGTTGTACTCTGCCCTTGCCCAGAGTCGACTGAGATGGGTGCCATCCTCCCTTTGACACAAATTAGGATTAAAATGTTCAGAAAATCAAAGAATCTTTGTCTTGATTGCAAAATGAATATGATTCAGATAGTTCTCACAAAAACCACATGTTTGATTGATGTGTCTAGTACTGTACAGAAGGTGTTATCTTTCAATGTATACAGTCGGCCCCCAATTTACGAAATTAATCTGTTGCAGAGCCCTTTTGTAATGCGGGGATTTCTTAAGTAGGGGTCGCATCTTACATGTTAAACGCCTAATTCGTTCCAAGGCTCCAGTCTTTGGACTAGATAAACCCCATAAATCCTTTAAAAATGATAAAAGTACACCAATTTTGTATGAAACATGTGTTAAAAGTAAAATAAAATTATTTATTAAATCATTTAAACATTTTATTAACATATTAAACCATTTTATTAGCATATTTATTAAGTAAACCATTATTAAACATTTTTTATTAACACACACACACACACACACACACACACACAAACAAACACCTCTCTCTTTCTATCTCTCTCTCTCTCTCTCTCTCTCTCTCTCTCTCGCATGCTGCAGGCCACGTCCACAAGATGTGGAATTCAAGTGCATTCCCTGCTTGACAGACTCAACTTTAATTTGATTCCTTGAGGGATCGGAATTCCAGATAAGCTCAAATGCGCCCAC
The DNA here is from genome assembly GCA_024760905.1 of Plotosus lineatus. Lineage (NCBI taxonomy): Eukaryota > Metazoa > Chordata > Actinopteri > Siluriformes > Plotosidae > Plotosus > Plotosus lineatus. Next base: position 28,262,767 of record CM045745.1, read on the forward strand.
ATTTATTAAACATTTACTGAATTAAACAACTTAAAAAAACTAAAATCTAAAGTGTTATTCCTTCTCTCTCTCTCTGTCTCTCTGTCTCTCTGTCCCCCCCCCCTCTCTCTCTCTCTCTGTCTCTTTATCCCTCTCTCTCTCTTTCTCACGCGTGCTGTGGGCCACACCCACAAGACGTGAATTCAAAGCGCATTCCATGCTCGACCATTTACTAAATTAAAACAACTTAAAAACAAAGCTAAAAACTAAAGCGTTATTCCTTCTCTCTCTCTCTCTCTCTCTCTCTGTCTCTCTTTCTCTCACGCGTGCCACGCCCACAAGACGTAAATTCAAAGCGCATTCCCTGCTTGACAAACTCAACTTTAATTTGATTCCTTGAGGGATTGGAATTCTACATAAGCTCAAATACACCCACATTTATTCAGCATTTACTGAATTAAAACGACTAAAAAAAACTAAACTAAAGAGTGAAGCTTCCTTCTGTCTCTATCTGGGAGGCCAGCGGGGCGGGATGTTGAGAGACAGCCAATGAGAGAGCAACTTGCGCGTCGATTGGCGCGTTTGAATTTTGAATTTCTTTTCATAAGAGGGGGTTGTTTCGTATCTTGGGGACGGAAACTCAAGAAAATGTTTTTCGTAACCCAGTGATTTTGTACACAGGGGTCTTCGTAAGTTGGGGGCCGACTGTATATATAAAAGGTAAAGTCTGTTGAGCTTTTTACACCCGAGCCATAGTGGCTCATCAGGCCAGTGCTTATCCCCGGTTTCCGTAGCGTGAAGCAACCCGGGGCCAGTTGTTCAAAACACGGTTATTTTAACCACCGGTTAACCCCTAACGGCTGGTTAAATTTTTAACCCGCCGTCAGCTAACCGACCCTTAAATATGCGTTGTTCAAAGCATGGTTAGTCACGTCGTTGGTTAACGTTGCCGTCAAAGTTAACAGTGTGGTTAACGTTACTGGTTCGCACTAAGGGGTCATTCAACGTTTTCAACATTTTCCTAAGCGTACAAAACGTACGTTGGGGGGAGGGGGTAAGATGTCTGTGTACGCTTTTTAATATTATAAAAATGTCAATCAACAATAGTACATGCGCTCGTGAATATATATATATATATATATATATATATATATATATATATATATTTTTTTTTTTTTTGTGCGTGTACGTTTGAAACTCTCAATGCGCAATTCGCCAACCACCTGCAATGAATACTACCCAACCCAGTATCAGCTGCTGAAACATCAGAAGGCGGCTGATCAAGGGCGTAGGCTGGGGGGGGTGCACAGGGTGCACGTGCACCACCCCCACAGTAGGAGTCGAGTTCCGCTGGACAAGAAATTATGTGTATTCACAATTTTATAAATAAACTTAATGAGTGTTATTGAAGAGAAAGTCGGAGATAAGTTCCGCATGACTAGAGTCAGGAAGTAAACCGAAAGTTAATGTGTAACGGGCACTGCGCATGTGCACGCACGAGCTGACCAATCAACAAACATAATATTATCAGTAAGCAATAATAGCTGAACACTGTCAATCAAACAAAGTGCGAGTGTGAGAATAAAGCACAGTTTGTCAGTACCGCCTCCGGTTCCTGCACATGTGTTAGAACACAAACATTGACGCGCAGACAATGAATGGATAAAATAATCATAAGCCATCCAGCCTGGATCTGCAGCCTAATGGTCAGTACTTTTATAAAATATATTTTAATAAGATATATAAAAAATATAATAAATGAAAATAATAAAATATATAAAAAAAGTACGTCTTTGTGCTGTAAATATGTATTAATATTTGTTTGTGCCTTTGAATAGATAAAGAACTTTAGCTCAATTTGTAAATGTATTTAGTACATGTACTTGCAGATTCAGTTTGAAATATATTTGAGAATGTTTTTGGTTGAGCTATAATATTAATAATATTTATAAGAATCCACCCCCGCTGATGCGGCATCATGAATGCAGCGTTAGCCATGAACGTCATCTTGCAAGCTAACCACACTGTTAAAAATTTAACGGCGGTCCTTAGGCGTGTTAACTTTAACATCATGTTAACACTCGGTTAAAGTTAACCGAGTTTTGAACAGCAAGATAACGGCAGCGTTAAATTTAACGGTCGGTTAACTCTACTTAACCAGTGGTTAAAAAAATAACCGTGTTGTGAACAATCGGCCCCAGGAGTTCAACTCCTCCTGGATGAGACGCTAGTCCATCGTAGGTTACCTTCCCAGTATATTTTTACTGGTACCCATTTATACTGCTGGGTGAACAGAGGCACACTTGTGGTTAAGACCTTGCCCAGGGGTCTTAGCACAGTGGGGGTCCAACTGGGATTTGAACTCACAACCTCCCGATCATGAGCCCGGCATTCTAACCACTATGCCATCAGCATATATATATATATATATATATATATATATATATATATATATATATGTGTTTTTTTTTTACATATATATAAAACACATACGCGCACACACATATACATTTTACACCCAGTGATGCATCAGACAATTTCCGTGGGGGGTGTAGTGGTTATCATGTCCGCCTCAAAATAAGTAAGTCCTTGGTTAAAGTCCGAGGTGTTTCTGTGTGTAGTTTGCATGCGCTTGTGTGGGTTTCCTTTGGGTCCTCCAGTTTCCTTCCAGAGTCAAAAGGCATTAGGCTAATTGCCTGTTCCAAATTGTACCTCGGTGTGAGTGATGTTGGACCTGCAACTGACTGGCAAGCTGTCCAGGGTGTACCCTACCTTCACCTGGAGTTGACTAAAATAGGCTCCAGCCTCCCCATGACCCCATCAGGGTAAAATGCACTGACAAAGGAATTAATAAATCAGTGAAGCTGCAGTGTATGTTTTATACCCGAGTGAGTTGTACATCCTCTGAATGCCCTCTTGGCCACTGCGAAACCTACTCACTAGGAAAACCCATTGTCTATTCACACACACATTCACAAGGCAAGCTATATTGGCCAGCTGTTGTAATGTGCATCACTTTGGACTGTGGGAGGAAACCAGAGTACTCAGAAGAAACCCACACAAGCAGAGGGAGAAAATGTGAACTCTACACAGAAACACTCTTGCCGATCACGGTACTTGAACTCAGGACCTAAATCAACCAAAAATAGTTTATGAAGGTCAACAGGAGGTTTCCACACTGAAGCATGGAGGTAGTGATAATGTCGGGGTTTACTCTTGTCCTATTGGCTGATTCTTTGGCCAGTACTTTTACCAGGAGGTTTGCTTCTACTGGGTGGCTGTGTCTAGGAAGCATTAGTTGTATGTTGTGCTTTCTTTATTTATTTATTTATTAAGAATGAATTAAATGGTGCTCTGCTGAATGGTCATTCTTTTTCAGAAATTAGATTTTCTTGAATTCGTTTTTGATTGTTTTCTAACAAATGTTGAGCCTTTCTAGAATGGCTATCTTTTTATATTGATGTCCTAACACTTGATTTATTTAATGTGAACTCAGTACAATTAATTGTGTGAATGTTTGAAAACTGGTTGGACCAGAATTTATTTGAGATGCTTTACAGCAAGGGTGTGAGAGTGAATACTGATGAGGTCATATCTTAGAATTTTATTTATTTATAAAACACAGGTACAGCATATTTACTTTTATGGTCTATTTAATTTGGATTCATGAATTGTTAACCAATTGTTCGGTCCAAGTTCCCACTTTTAATACTACAGAAATAAAATAAGGGTCAAATGGTTGAAATATTTATGCAAATCATTATACATCTGTCATCCAGTTACTGATAAAAAAATAAAAAAATAAGTGAATAGACCAGACAATCGCTCTCTTGTGCATGAAGGTTGTATATGCATCGTTAGTGTTGTGACCTGATGTGAAGTGTGACTGGAGCTTATGACTTGTGGGTTTCCAATTTGAGGGCAGTTACTAATGTACATGCTTCCTTTCACTGTTTACTTTAACAGAAGGTCACTGTGTTTTAAGAAAAAAATTGAGAGTATGATTGATCTGACAGTGTATAATTTTATGAGGCTCTTTTTTGTTAGGTTGCAATTCATACGGTTTATGGCAAACTAATTTAACCCATCCAAACACACACAGACAGACAGACACACACACACACACACACACACACACATATCTGGAGCAATGAGTTGCGGGTTTAGAAGTCGCTCCTTTTCCCCTTCAGGGACACATTGTGTAATTATGCTAAAGACAAGAACTAAAATAATTCGATGAAAAGGCTGATACTGAGATCAGTTTCAAAAGCTTTCATTGTAAATGATTTAAACTTTATCGGATCACTGCCGTTGTTTGTAGTGGTGCTTTGGCCCCACGTCTGAACATCACTCCCTGTATTAGCGAATAGGCTACTGTTGTTCCATAAGAGAGCATTCAATCTGTTGGACCCTTACACAAAAGCTTCAACTTCTTCCTAAGTGTTCCGCTCTCAGGTTGTGTTGTATCGTCTCACTGATAAGATTGTTTTGAATAAAATGGTTATATGTAAATGTGGTACATGTAAATAATTACACCAAGGCGTATGCTTCCCTCAAACCACTGAACACAAAGCATCTTTTTTACTTTTAAAAAAAGTTCATGAAAAGGTGCACTGTAACAGTTTTTGCCATAAATTGAAGCTGTGCAATCGTCCTGTCTGGATATTTTGCATGATGTAGAAGGAAAACAGAGCGATGCAAATTTCATGTGCTTTATATACTGTATTCGATGTAATAAGTGCCCTGTTCCAATAAGTGCCCCGCAATGTTTTTGATCTTACGTTTAATAACCACCCATGTGTACTGGGAACAAAATCGTAGCTCAAACTTACCAATTTTATTCATCAGTCTCTGTAACGGTAAAATGAGGCGTTCACTGCCTGTAAAAGTGAGTTTACATGGTATTTCAAGCCGTCCTGCAACTGGGGAATGTCTATAATGTTCATCAGTAACAACACATTTGATCGTTCTGCCGTGCTTTAAAAAACAGGAAAATATTTTGCTGTATTCTCTTGGTAAATGTCCAACAACCGATGAACCATTAGAAACTGATACAGCAAAACTATCAGACGTTCTGAATGAATGGAGCGATGAGCCAGATATGGACCTATCAGAAAGTGATGACGAGTATTTTTCACCCGATTCTCCTGCTCACTAACTTCATACATTTAAGGACGCTCCTGGATGTGCTTTTGTTTATGTTCATGTTGATTGGTTCAACATGCCATGTGCTAAAGTTGACATTCGTGTTGATTGGCTCGATTTTACTTCTGGGAAAATCTTTCAGGGAACAGCCAAAAGGAAAAGAAGAAGACCGGGAGGGAAAAGTAAGGGGTCTTTTTTTTTTTTTTTTTTTTTAATTATGCTGTTTTCTGTTTATTTTCAGCTTTGATGTAAGTAGTTTGGTTGATACTACAAAATGAATAATACAAATACCAGTAAAACTCTTTTATTGTTCTATTATTATTCATGTTTTCCACCTCGAAGGTAATAAGCCCTTACCGGTCCACTCCGCTGGTAACATTTTAGTAAGTGCCCCACCCACTTCAATCTTTAAAGCGCCCGGGGTGCTTATCACATCAAATACAGTATTTGTCTTCAGACCCTTTCCCTGAGACTGAAGTCGCGTTTGATTATTTGTTTGGGTTTAGAAATAAAGTAGAGATTGCTGAATAATTGAAAAAGCAAAAACACTTCATGTTTAATTTGGTATTTTACACCATTATGTAAATGTCAACATTTGAGTTGTGTTTCAAAAAAGTCACAGACCTTCTATTGAAAACATTTTTATCTCTTTTTTTCCCTGTTTCAGGCCCAGTCTTCACATGAGCTAGCCTCCAGCTTTTCACTTCTCTTCAATCCCTAAAACAGTGATTTTTTTTTTTTTTTGTTTTCCCCTGTGGCTTAACCTTTCCCCTACTGTGTTTTTGGGTATCTCGGATATACGCCAGTCATGGAGCCCATTTATGCGACAGGAACAGCGTACCAGCTGCGCAGCCAGTGGGACCGAAATGAAGGTTTAGGCCAGAACCATAAGGCTATCAAGTTTTTGGGGCAGGATTTTGAGACTCTGAGGGCACAGTGCCTCCAAAAGAGAACCTTGTTTGAGGATTCCTACTTCCCTGCCGCTACCTCCTCACTGGGTTTTAAAGAACTTGGACCACGCTCCTCTAAAACGCAAGGGGTGCGCTGGATGAGGCCGCCGGTAAGTAACTGTATACTCAATGTGATTAAAAAAATGAAAATAATAACTAAAGAAATCAAGATGTTTTCTAAAGTCTCATAATGGTTTTATGTGCAGTGTAAGAATACACCACTATATCATATAGCTGAAAAGTCATATGTAATGCGAGGTGATATATTCATCAGTGTCTCTATGACTCTGTCTCCATTCAATTTCCTGTCCAGAGCTCAGAAATTGTTCGAGATTTTTTCAGTAACTTCTACCTGACTATGTAGTTGTGCCTTTTGGTCTTTTGGGATTTCCGCAATTCATATTTTCATCATAGCAACCTATTGGCCATGTAAGGATATGGATGGTGTTTGTTTCTGGTTCACAACTCAAAAATAGTTTGATTTTTTCATTAAGCTTAATAGTTATTTAAATTATTATAAATGATTGTGGAAAAAGAGTTTATCATCAGCACTGAAAAGTAATTTCACAGTCTGAGTGCACATCTAAATCCGTATAGATCCTCATCAACAGCAGAAGGGAGGAGCCTCCAAGATGAGAATTCCACCCAGCACACCAGGACAGACACAGAGATCATCAAGCTTGGCAGTTACTTTTACTGGACAGTGTAGTTATGTGTTTAGATATTTTGGGATTTCTGCAACTCATTTTCTGATACGTGGAGGTCGTGGGTTATGCATCTCCTGATGACTCCTATTTTTGGTTAAAACACTAAATGTTTGAAAATTTTATTCATTCATTCATTTGCAAAGCCACTTCATCTTAATTAGGGCTGTATAGAGGCTTGCACCCATCTCTCGGAGAAGGCAGGGTCCACCCTGAGCAGCTCGACTCGACAGGCCACTGCAGGGCAACACGCATACACACACACACACACACACACACACACACACACACACACACTCACATATACTAGTACACCTAGGTGCAATTTGCAACAGCCAATTAGCTTCTTCTACATGGTACATGTTTTTGGACTGTGGAGGGAAACCATAGTACCTGGAAGAAACATATACAGGAACATGCTCCACTCAGAAACACCCAAGCTTGGGAATAGAGCTCAGGCCTTCTTGCTGTGAGTCGGATATGCTTACCACTTTGTCACCGTGCCGACCCTTTAAACTTAAAAATAATAATAATAAAAAATTACTGATATGTGGGGGCAATGTGATTCAAACAAAAAGGATTCAAATTCCTGCAGGTTTTATTACCAACCAAAATCTAACAGACCGTCTTTGAAATGGTCAAGTGAGCATAATGAAGGTTTGTGCCAAGGTCTTCAGGAAGGAAGATCTCCAGGAGGAGAGTTAATAGTAACCACTGGTGTGGATTTTCCATTCCTGAAGCATTTGTATTGTTATTTGTTTTTATTTAGTCCCACATTGGAACCATATAAGTTTATAATCTTTTCACTTTGTTGGCAGCATTTTGTTCATGACAGTGAAAGACCATCTCTCTCTTTGATTGTCATGTTCTTTTGTCCTGGGTATTGTGCTCTTTACAGTCTATTACATTTCCACCAGGCTTGTAGAACTGTTTAAGGAACCAACAAGTTAAGTCACTGGTTAAACTTTGAGGTGAAATGCCACATTTCAGATGATTTTTGTAATTCTTTAAATACAACAGCACGCCAGTCACAGATGCACCGAGAATGGAGCTACATTCTGTTTTATTTTGGTGAATAACTATGATGCGACTTCACCGTCTGTAAAAAAACAAAAGGAGGATTTTTAACCGAACTCAGTATTTCTAAACCATGTGTGTGAAAGTTAGTGATTATGTGATGCATGGGTTTGGAACGCTACTTTACTCGTTTATGGCTTGCAGGAAAATATTTACACTGGAGCATGAAATTAAAAGATTACTATCACCTGAAAATCTTTCTTTTTGACGCTTGCTTTTACTGCATGGTTGTTGTCTCTCTGTTAGCATACCAACATGCCTTATTGCTGAGTGTGTTGGGGGTCTGTGCCAAGCCCTTAATGATTTGTGGGAAGCGAAAGGGATGGGAACAGCACTGGTACTAAATTAACAAGATTACTTGTAGTTCGGAGCATAGCGGCCGCAGAAAGACCAGGAGTCCGCCATGAGCTAACTAATGGATCCATTTAGACCAGGCTTGAGGAAATGTATAAGGGGTGTGTGAGGAAATGCTGGCTAATGTTTTCTTCTACAAAGGCTTCCAGATCTATAAGGAAGTCATAAAAGTATTGTGGAGTTGAAGGTTAAGTTTCTTACAAAACGCACACCACACAGAAACCTGCTGAGTCTGTTCATGATGAATGAGGGAGAGGAACTGATTTAATTCTGCAGCTGGGAGAACATTAGATGTGCAAAGGAATTTGGAATGAACAAATAATTTTCTCTAAACTGATGCAAACTGGAGATGCACTGGAGTAAATTTCAGCTTTGCCAAAATGTTAATCACATCTGGTTGAGATTAGAGATGTGCATCATAATCTGGAAGTCAAGCAACACAAAAACAACAGGAATTAAAAAATAAATAAATACACAGGAGACTTCAATGTTTATAATGGAGTATGCCAGAAGGATAGATGCTTGCAGGACTAAATAAAGACTGATACCAACTATACAGACGCTCCCCGACTTATGTTCATCCGTTTTACGTTTTTTAGATTTAACGTTTTTTGGGGTTTTTTTAAGTCAAATTTTGAGTTTAGACGTGCCTACGTAGTATGCTGACGTCTTGACGCTGCATTCATTGTTTACAAACTACAGACTGAGTGTGTGTGTGTGTGTATGTATATGTGTGTGTGTGTATATATATGTATATATATATCAGTTATATAGAGTTACCCTTGTGTTAAGACGTCATCTGTGTTTACACTGTTTTGCGGACTTTTGTAACCCTAAGCAAATCTGGTTGGTCAGAAGTGTAAGCCTACTAGCATATGTGCAAGTCTCATACACAGAGATGAATTAACTATCTGCTCAGATCGGCACAATCTTTATATTCTTTATCTTTTAGCAGAATCCTAAGAGTGTATACTTATTTTTATATTAATATTCATTAGGATTTGTACTTGTTCTTTGTAGGCATCTCTTGAATAAAGTTTACTTACTGACTTACACAAAAGAAAGAACTCTCCGCTTTGCTGGGATTCACATGGCAGGCTGTGTTCTAAATGAGTTCAACGACACCCTTGTGCACTTGAAAGACCGGAAGTCCGTATAACCCACATCAAGTATACTTCTTTTGCAAGTACACTACTTTCGGTATTGAGCGCTTCACATATTGTAAGCCTTGATTGGCTGTTTTAAGCTTCATGTAAAGTGACTCGGTATAAATAAGTGACTTATTTGAAATTAATGTTGATATTATTTGATATTATTTTACAATGTTATGTTTATATTAATTGATTTAGGGGTGTTTTATGAGATACTGTAATGGTATTCATGGATGTATAGTACAGTATGAGTGTCATACGTCACACGTCACTGTAACAACTTGCGTTCACTTTCAACTTACGTTGGGCGGTCCGGAACCAATTAAAAATGTAAGTCGGGGAGCGTCTGTATACATCGATTTTCAAAGTGTTCACTTCTGCTAAGGTCATGGGGAGGCTGGCGTCTATCTCTGCCTACTTTCAGTGAACTCTGGGTACACCCTGAACAGCTCATCAAACCCTTATAAGACCCATGAAAGCATTCATAATCACATACAGTTGCAATCTGGAACAGCCGTTTAGACTAATATAGAGATATGTAATTGAACTGTGAAAGGAAACCCACGCAAGCATGCGGCGAAAATGTACTTTTCACACAGGAACTTCCTGGCTGAGCACAGGATGTAAATCCAGGACCTTCTTGCTATGGTGTGGGCACATTGCCCACTTACCAAACATATCCACATTCAGTTGTTCAACTTTATTCATGCTCTGGAAAGTTGTGGTTTAATAGTTAATATTTGGGGACTTGAACCTACAGTATATAAAAGACTAGTAGAGCGCTGGCTTGAGCTTGAGTGACGGGGTTGAGAAAGCTAGAGGTCTCACAGTGTATTGAAAGTGTTGTCCTTTCTACATCTGAACCACCGCAGCACCCAACTAGCAGCACCCCGCCCCATTTATTGAAACAAAATGGGGGGAGGGGTCTGTTTTTGGGTTTAAACCAGGCAATCACAATTGCATTACATGTTTAAACAGGATGATGAAATGAAATTAAAGTTTTGATTTTACAATTTATTTGTGAGAATTTCTCAGGAAGCTCTCCTATTTGAATTAGCTTTGATGGGGCAGTGGTGGTCTAGTGGTATAGGGCGCTGGATCGCTGATCCAAAGGTTGGGGTTCGAGTCCCACTCTCCACAAGGTTGTCACTGTCCCTCCCAGTGCAGCTAACTGGGTTATCAAAGGCGGGCCATGTCTGTCACTGTCTATGGTGAGAGGCATGTAAAAGAACCATTGCTGACTTTCGTAAAGAGGAGCTGCAAAGTCGTCAGCGTGTTTCTGTCCCTTGCTAAAAAGGGTTGTGACAGGAAGGACATCCGACGTAAAAACCTCTGCCAAATCAAACGTGCGAATCAGATTCACTGTGGCGACTCCCGAGTAAAAGGGAAAAAGCCGAAAGGAAGACAGACAGATCTTGGTGCATTAATGTTGGTGTTGCTCAGTGATATGGTCAACCACAATAACTTTCTTTCTCTGTGCCTTTGTTTTAAACATATTTTGTTCACTGATGAAATGGATTGGGAACAACTTAGAGAACCCTCTCCATGATATTTATGAATGATGATACATTTCAAATTACAACACAAAGACTAATCAGAAGAATAGGAGAATATACATGACAGAGAAAAAAAAAAGATAAAATAAAGATGGGCAGTTTAGGCAAATCTCTTTGATTGTCTTATATAAGATTGAACAGCTTTGAAAACAAACTGGTTTTCAATGACAGATAAACATTCATTGTTTCCGTTTAATAATAATTCTAAATCTATAGATATTTTATTTGTCACAATTTCTCGCACATTTCTAATTAATGTGCCTTTAATAGTGTGCTTGTGTGTCCTTATTTATTAACTTGGAGAATTAATTGGTTGTGTGTGTTTATAGGACATCTGCTCTCGTCCCGAGTTCATCGTGGATGGAGCCACTCGTACAGATATCTGTCAAGGAGCGCTGGGTGAGTCCTTTACTATCGTTACTGATTAGCAGAGAGGCCTAATTATAGATCCAGTTGTGTGATGGATTACAAGAAAACTAACATACAAGTGTCATAAGCTGTATTCACTGAGCAAGTAAGCTGAGCTACACACAACTTTGCCTGGCGAGAGAGGCATATCGCTTCCCCTCTCGCCTCTTGTTGCCTGGGTAACTCTTTCGCCCGTCTCCTGATTTTCAGCTATCATTCAGAGTGAAACTGTCAAGGGCAGTGGTGGCCTGGTGGTATAGGGCGCTGGATCGCTGATCCTGAGGTCGGGGGTTCGAGTCCCACGCTCCACAAGGCTGTCACTGTCCCCCCCAGTGCAGCTAACTGGGTTATCAAAGGCAGGCCATGTCTCTCACTGTCTATGGTGAGAGGTTCATGTAAAAGAACCATTGCTGATTTTCGTAAAGAGGAGCTGCAAAAGCCGTCGGCATGTTTATGTCCCTTGCTAAAGGGTTGTGTCAGGACGGGCATCTGACCTAAAAACATATGCCAAATCAAACTTTGAATCATTCGCTGTGGTGACCCCTGATAACGGGAAAAGGCCGAAAAAAAAAAAAATCTCATTCAGACCAGACTTAATGTACATGTCACGTAACTGAAAATAAACTCACAGGAAATGCTGTAATTTTAAGAAGCATGGACCTCGGCATTACTTAAGGTTATTACCCTTATAAACTCTCTGTGTACGTTCATAAAGTACAGGATGTTGAGACACGGCAGTAATGAGCCACTCTTCCATTTTGATGTGGGCGGGTAAATTAAATCAGTATTTATGGTTTCCACTCGGAAAGTTTCGAGCAATCCTGTGTCCGGCGCCTTCTTTAAGTTCTGATTGGTTATCACTCAACTCGTGTTGTTTGGAGTCCGACTTGTTTGCCCACTTTTTTTGTCACGTGAGACAATTTTGCCTCCAGTTGCGTGCATTATGCGCAATCATTGACTTTCCATGGTCGCTTGACTCTCGTTGCTTCCGGTGTGAACGAGGCTGTAGTAAGACACCACAAGTGTCCAGAATTGCTTCATGCCATCGTGGCACAGATTTGGAGAAATCCGGGGTTAGGAAGACCGTGCACCATATACGCTATATGCGCATCAAAGCTCAAAATATCCCATTAAACATACAAACCTCTGCGGCTTAAAATTATAAGGGCGCGTTCGCGTTTTACTGTATTAACTTGCTATCAGAGACATGTATGGTATGTTACTATGTCCCTAAATCTCACCCAGTTTATTTAAACAAAACACTACTTCACGTGAGGGGATCGGAAGTGTCACTGAATTGTAAAAACACAAAATCAGCTGCGTGGAGAATTCCCGCTTCATGCGGTAAATGCTATTGGATAACAGGAAGGTCTTCATCCAATCACAGTGAACGTTTTACAGATCGGTCAGCTGCGAGCCATCCGCTTCCTGTTAACCACCATTTTTAAATATGTTTCAATTCTGACAGCTAATATACCTCGAAAGAAGCAATACGCCCCAAAAAGCATCATAAGGATGAATGTCGGAATTACTCAAGCTGTACTACATTGCCAGCATATTGTCTCGCCACGCAGCAAACTGTGAACGTCTATTTTCAGAATAAAGTTTAATTCTAAACAAACAGAGAAGCAGGTTATCTGCAACAATATCTGATGGGTGTCTCAGAATTTGACTTTCGTTTCCGTCTGTTCCTAACAATTAATAAATTAATAAATGACATTTCTCTGAAAAACAGAATTGTTGCTTAGAAAAACAAGGACGTTTGATGCATGTTGCCGTATACAGGGATCCCTCACTTTCCACAGGTAATGGGGACCGAGAGCCCTCTTGACCGCCGATTTCCGCGATGTAGGATCAACCCCCCTGACTGACATATATGTACATGTATATGTGTATATAATATTAATAAATACATAGTGAATGGTGTAAATGCTTATGATAGCAATTAAACATTCAATAATAATGCATAAGATGTAAATAAAATATAAATGCACACATACAGACACACACGCGCGTGCACACACTCATTTGCGCAACCTCAAATAAAAATGTAAGTAGTTTTGTTGGGGTGGGTTGGGCTGTTTTTGTTTGTTTGGGTTTTTTGCATACTGTAATTGGCCTTGTTTTGTGGCAGTTTCCTTAACTTTTTTTTCCCAATTTTTCCTTAATTTGTGTTATTTTTAAAAAAATTTTCGATGAATATTTTTGAAAAACCCACAATGCACTGAAGCACGAAATGCTTCTATTCACAGCAATCGCCAGCCAATCATGGGCATCTCTGAGCTCATTTGGATTGGGGGTGGAGCTTTCCCTTTGAGTGTGTTAGGCCGCCCCCAAATATGTATTCACTGCCATTTGAAAAGAGGTGGGTGGCTAGCATTGCATATCAAGGGGTGTGTGTGCATGCTTTCACCTCTCCCTGGTTGGTGGTGGTCATGTGACAGGGAAGGCAATATTTCATAGGTGGGAATTGAATGCTACTAAATTGGGGAGAAAGGGGGAACCCCACCCCCCAAAAGCACCCGTCTTTTTATTTGTCATACCAAAACGAAGGGACCTTTCAAAGTTTCTATGGTTATGGTGAGGAGCTGCACTAAAATGGCTGCATCTGCAGCAGCTTTATTACCGATGGGGCTGGATGTAATTAATGTTTCTGTGCCTGAAGACCTGCCTAGGCTTGTTTATAACCCTGGTAATTCATTAACTGCAATGCAGATCAATGCCTCTGTGTCCTGAGGCCGTCCTAGATTTCTGCTGGCGTAGTCCTTTGGTGATTTCTTGATTTATCACGGTCATGTTTTGGTCTTGAATGTTGTTTTGATAAATGGATACAGGACATCGTCTTTTAAAACACATGGTCTTTAAAATCCAGTCACTTTGTGTTTATTTGTAATCGTCGAGGTCCATAATGTGTTTAAGAGCCCACATGTGGTATGTAAACTGAAAAGCGAGACCTGGAAATGATAAGTGCGCTACACCTGAATGACGTAAATACATTTTATGCAGTGTCAGCTTGCACCAGCATGTAAATTCATTCATTCATTTTCTAAGCAGCTTTAACCTAATTAGGGTTGCAGGGAGACTGGCGCCCATCTCAGCCGACTCCGGGCGAGGGAAGGGTACATCCTTCACAACTTGCCAGGACATTGCAGGGCCAACACTCTCAAAACTATTCACACTTAGGGGTGATTAGGAAAAGCCTATGAGCCCACTGTGCATGTTTTCGGACTGTGGAAGGAAACTGGAGTACTTGGAGAAAACAATCTAAGTACTAGGAGAGCAAAAAAAAAAAAAAAAACACACACAGAAACACCCGTGCTGGGAATCAAAGCCAGGCCGTCTTGCAGTGAGGCGGACGGGGCAAACCGCTACGCCACTATGCCGCCCGCTGTAACAAAATCCTGATCTTAAACATGAGACAGTAATTATCAGTGTGTTGTGTTTAGAATTGCTCTTATGGCTCACGGTGCCCTGAAGCAGCAAAAAATGCATGACTTGTCTTGTTTAATTAACACACACACACACACACACACACACACACACACACACACACAAGATATGTGTGTATGTCTGTATGTATGTATATAATAATAATAATAATAATAATAATAATAATAATAATAATAATAATAATAATAATAGTTTATTATTTTTAATTATTATTATTATAAATAGTATTAAAAATTTAGTATTTGCTCCATGGAAACAAGAGTTAATCCAAATAATAATCTTTTATGGTTAAAAGTGATCGTGAGTTGTTGTCTGGCATTTTAATTAAACCATTAATTCAGCAATTATTCAATGAGATGAAATGAAAAATGGAGAATCATTCATTCGTTTTGTTGTTTTTTTAACTGCTGAGGCGACGCACCCTCTGGGAATGAATCACCCTCCTGGTGATGTTATTATGTTATGTTATGTATGTTGACATGTAATAATTATTAAATTTATCTGACAGCAGTGATACAATAATTTGGTTATCTAACAGCAGTGATGGAGCATCTGAGAATTGTGTAGCTTGGAGTCGGGTAAAACTATAAAACACGACCAGTACACACACTTCTGTGTTAAACATAATCTCTGACTGAATGATAAATCAGTATTTCTGTGTGTTTGCTGGTTTGCAGGTGATTGTTGGCTGCTGGCTGCTATTGCATCTCTCACTCTTAATGACAACCTGCTGCACCGCGTAGTTCCACACGGACAGAGCTTCAACCAGAGCTACGCTGGTATCTTTCATTTCCAGGTATACACATACATGCACACACTAGGAGACTAACCTTTACCTGCAAAAGGCTAAAACTAGTGGCCACTGATGTGGGAGAAAAATACAAGAACAAAATAAAAGCATTGGGATAAAATTTTAGATGAGTGACAGTGAAATGGAGTCTCGTAAAGTGTAATGTAATGTGAAATATTGGATAGTGAACATGCTAATAACAGGAACAGATAAAATACATACAACAGAATAGAATCAATGGAATGAATGAAATATTAAAAAGAGTCGAGTAGAATATAATTACAGTAATTAATATTGAACAATAAAATAGAATAAGACAGAATAAAGTGGATAAATAAACTGATTTGTGTAGAAGAGAAAATATGAAATGGGAGTTGATTGAAATGAATGGAAGGGGGAAATGTAAATAAATTAAATGGAATTGAATTGGAAGAGAATATGAAAGAATCAAACCTAATACAGTATAAAAAGAATAGAACTGAGCAGAAAGAATGGAATTAAATTAAATTGAAGACAAAATGGAAAAGTAGGAAAAGGAAGTGCAGTAGAAAAACATGGAATGTAGTCTAAATTGATGCGAAAAGAAAATATCGAAAATAATAGAATGTATTAGAGCCTTGTGATGGCCCGGCAGAGTGTACTCTGTCCTCACTCAGATTTGGAGGGGATGAGCGCCAGCCTTCCAGCGATCCTATTTAGGATTAAGCAGTTCAAAGAATGAATGAATGAATGTAATAGAAATGTGAAAATGGAAAAATCATAATAACTTATGAGGAATTGAGGGTAATGGAAGGCGGCACGGTGGCGTAGTGGTTAGCACATTCGCCTCACTGCAAGAAGGCCTGGGTTCGATTCCAGGCCTGGGCGTATCTGTGTGGAGTTTGCATGTTCTCCCCATGCTTGTGTGGGTTTCCTCTGGGTACTCCGGTTTTCCTCCCACAGTCCAAAAACATGCACAGTAGGTTAATTGGCCATTCTAAATTGCCTGTAGGTGTGAGTGAGTCCGTGTGTGGCCTGACGAATCATACGATAGATCATTGTGATCACAGCCATGACAATCCCTGTAGGTGCATCATTCAAGCTTCAGGGATCAACGTCCATTCCTCGTGATTGGACGTAGACGTAGAGACACATAGAGAGGGTAATGGAATGGAATGGAGAGAATAAAACACAATACAGTAAAATTTAGAACACGGGAATGGGTCAGAAGGTAGAATAGAATGGAGTAGAATTGTTTGTTCGGGATAGTGAGAGGGTAACAGCAGACTGGTAGACCTTTCTAATGGGGTGAGGATCTGCTCTGGAACGTTCTGAGGGTATATCAGTGCAGTCATATTAGATTGTCTACAGCATGTATCTTGTGGAATAATTATATGTAATGTAATTGAAGTTATTCAGCATTATGAACAGTACATAATGACCCAGTATTTTATACACACTCACACACACACACACACACACACACTCTCTCTCTCTCTCTTTCTCACACACACACACACACACACACACACACACACACACACACACACACAAACCCTTGAGCTTACTTCTTATCCCATTCAGTGCTTCATGGATCTGAGTGACGTGTGTGTGTGTGTGTGTGTGTGTGTGTGTGTGTGTGTGTGTGTGCTCGAGTAAGTGTATTATTTAAATGTTTGTCGATAGACCTGACCCTGTCCTATTTATTATTCCCTTATCTATTATTCACATACCGGGGATTTTACTACCTCTTAAAATGAGCAGCACAGTGATGCCAAGCTGCATGAGCACAAGGGTGGAAACCTCTGCAGATCGTGTGTGTGTGTGTGTGTGTGTGTGTGTGTGTGTGCGCGTGGGTGTTTTTACTGTGCATGATCAGGTACAGGATCAAGTGTGCAAGTAGCTGTAAATGGGTGTGTCCTCCTGCAGGGTGTTTCCCACAGACCGGGAGTAAGAAAATCTGGTATTTCAGTTTGTGTAGCTTTGGTGTTCCTACAGTATGACATTACTGTGTGTGTGTGTGTGTGTGTGTGTGTGTAGGGGGATTAGTACAGCAGCAAGACAAGCGGGTTGTTTTCTAAATAGGTCTCCTGGAGTTTCCTGTCATGACCATCACTGACATTAATTACTTTTAACAGTCAATGACCCAAAGGTGACGCAGTAAAGTTTACATCAGGCAATTTTAAGCCGGGGGTACAAAACAACGCCCCTTTTGATTCACTCAAGTCGAGCCCACGTATAAGCAATCATGGCTGAATGTGAGTTTTAGTTCAAGAGTACTTGAATATATTTTCAGAGGTAGTCGGTGGAATTTGAGGTAAACGGTAAGTATTCATGGTCTTGGCGGAAGATTTGGTCCTTGTTTTGCAACAGCATGTAACCAACTGAAAGAATTTTAAACTATTTTGCCTTATTTTGCTTACATGTGAGTTCACCCTTAGGCTGACAGTTACTAGGCTCTGCTCTTAGTTTTTTTTTGTGTGTGTGTGTTTTTTTTTTTGATAGGGGGGGCTGTTACTGTACATGAATTCTGCTTGTCAAGTCAGATGACTGTTACTGTCATTTTAATTAGCCTCCCTCCAGGACTGGACCGTGGTGTTACATGAATTAAAACATGATTGGCTACTACATGAGGTGTATGTGTGCAACACTGGATTATCTAGACAAACTAAAATCATGTACATGAAAAACTAGAAGAAGAAAAAAATCAAAGAATTGAAAAGATAAACAGTTGGTATAGCATATATAGTACAGCATATACAGTAACATTCATTTTATGTAATCACTTAATCCTAACTAGGGTCGTGGGGAGGCTAGCACCCATCCTAGCTGACTCCGGGTGAGGGCAAAGTACACCCTGGACAGCTCGCCAGGCCACCGCAGGCCGGAAACACTATGGCTATGAAGGCTATGTAGATGCTCTTATTGAAAGTCAGAAATGATTCTTTTACATGAACCTCTCACCATAGACAGTGAGAGTGCTGTCACATGGCCAGCCTTTGATAGCCCAGTTAGCTGCACTGGGTGGACAGTGACAACCCGTGGAGAATCAGTGATCCAGCACCTTACCACCAGGCCACCACTGCCCACAGATTTATTTATTTATTTATTTATTTTTGGCAGTGGTGATTATGACAAAAGATTAAATTTGTTACCACAGCATGGAGTTCACACCATTACAGGACCGCATGATCGTGTAATGTATAATGTCACAAATATCATGTCCGACATGCGTCTTATTAAAAACTCATTTGAAATCTGGAAGCATTTCACTGCACTCGCTGTAGAGTAGGCGAGCTCGCTCTTTTAATTCATGCCAGGTGTGATTTCTGTGAATGTTGCTGTTCTAGGAAAAAATAATCCACAACAGGAGGGTATGAGGCAGCGTTATGAAGTGAAACAAAGTCATTGTTATAATCTTCAATGTGTTTATTTCCTACAACAAAATATCACTGTTCTTAGTTTACATCTCTATGCATCTATTAGTCATTGTTTATTTATCCATCCATCTGCACACACACTTGCAGTAGGCTGCCATACACATTGGGGCGCCCGGAGAGCAAATGGCGATTTGGTACCTTGCTCAATTGCGCTTCAGCCATTAATGTTGTGGAAGGGAAGGTGTAGCTCACTCTCCCATAACCACATATTTTTCCTGCTGGTTCGGGAATTGAACCAATAACCTTTCAGTCCCAAAGCCGCTTTATTAACCATTAGGCAACGCCTATTACAAGGCAAATTAATGTAAACCGTACAGCTGCAGCTATTTTCAGAGCTGCAGTAATTGGAAATGTATCAACACCACCTGACCAATTAGAATTCAACAGTGCTCTGGTATGACGTTAAAGACTTGAGACTGTGATAAGGTTTCCATTTTCCAGTGCATGTAGAAACATCACAGTGTCCTTAATCCCTAATCCCGACTGCACGTGAGCCACTTATAGCATTAGTATCTTCTCCAGTCAGTACAGTCTGTTGGTTCATACAGGGTGTGACACCACATACACATATACAGATCATCTTGCATTTTATACATTTAAATCTCTTTGGGTGTGGCCATGGCGTACTGGTTAGCACCGGTTGGCCACCCCACAGCAGGAAGGTTCTGGGTTCAAGTCTAAGCATCAGCAAGGGTGTTTCTGTATGCAGTTTGTATGCTGCTTAGGGAGCACCCTGCCTTTGCCCAGATTCAATTTAGATGCAGCCTCCATGCCTATTTGGAGCCTCCATGCCAACCCTATTTGGAATGGGATAAATCTAATTGATAAGAATGTGTTCGGGCGTGGTGCATCTACAAGGTGTGTGACAACAAGTTGAATGCTGGTTGATACCACAGTCATCTGTGATGGGGAGCCCATAGTAACTAATTGGCTATCGAGGGAGGGATGGAATACGCTCACTTTCATGCCACTCACAGTGATCACCAGCCAATCATGGGTGTCAGCAAACTCATTCGTATGGGAAGGCAGATAGTGTTTCCCTCAGAGTGTGTTAGACCGCCCCCAAAGGCGCATGTGTAGCAGTTCCTAAAGAAGCAGGTTTTAGCATTACATGTCGGCGGGGGATTGTGCTTGCTGACACCCCTCTTTGGTTAATGGTGGTCGTGTGATGGGGAAAGCAAAATTCGAGGGGAATGGGTGGGAATACATCTAAAATTAGGGGAGAACATGGTGCGGAAATGTCATCATCATCATCTTCTTCCGCTTAGTCCAGGGTCGGGTCGCGGGGGCAGCAACCTCAGCAAAGAGGTCCAGACGTCCCTCTCCCGAGCCACTTCCTCCAACTCTCTCGGGGGGACACCGAGGCGGTCCCAGACAAGCCGAGAGACATAGTCCCTCCAGCGTGTTCTAGGTCGACCCCGGGGTCTCTTCCCGGTTGGACATGCCCGAAACACCACACCAGGGAGGCGTCCGAGGGGCATTCTGACCAGATGCCCGAGTCACCTCAACTGGCCCCTCTCAATGCGGAGGAGCAGCGGATCTACTCCAAGCTCTCCCCGGATGGTGGAGCTTCTCACCTTATCTCTAAGGGAGAACCCCGCCACCCGGCGAAGGAAGCTCATTTCAGCCAATTGTATCCGTGATCTTGTTCTTTCGGTCATTACCCAAAGCTCGTGACCATAGGTGAGGGTTGGAACGTAGATCGACTCGTAAATTGAGAGCTTTGCCTTGCGGCTCAGCTCCTTCTTCACCACGACGGACCGGTACAGGCAGAGGCTGCAGCGATCCGTCTGTCGATCTCTCGCTCCATCCTTCCCTCACTCGTAAACAAGACCCCAAGATACTTAAACTCCTCCACTTGGGGCAGGACCTCATTCCCGACCCGGAGGGTGCATTCCACCATTGTCTGACTGAGAACCATGGCCTCGGACTTGGAGGTACTGATCTTCATCCCGGCTGTTTCGCACTCAGCTGCGAATCGCTCCAATGAGAGCTGGAGGGCCCGACTTGATGAAGCCAAGAGGACAACATCATCTGCAAAAAGCAGAGATGATATCCGATGGCCACCAAACCAGAACCCCTCATCGCCTCGACTGCGCCTAGAAATTCTGTCCATAAATATTATGAACAGAATCGGTGACAAAGGACAGCCTTGGCAGACTCCAACTCCCACTGGAAACGAATCCGACCTGCTTTACCAAGACGGACCAAACTCTGGCTCCGGTGATACAGCGACCGAATAGCTCATAGCAACGGATCCGGAACGCCGTACTCTCGGAGCACGCCCCACAAGATCGTTCGAGGGACACGGTCGAAAGCCTTCTCCAAATCCACAAAGCACATGTGGACAGATTGGGCAAACTCCCATGCCCCCTCCAGAATCCTGTGGAGCGTATAGAGTTGGTCAAGAGTGCTGCGGCCAGGACGAAAACCACATTGTTCCTCCTGAATCCGAGGTTCAACTATCGGTGCGGAAATGTTCTGATGCTAAACAATTTTTTTCTTTTGTAATCGTTGATATGATGCAATTTTTTGTGAAACAGGAAAGTTTTGCAGGATTAAACTTTGTATTTGTGTGTAACAGAACCTGCTCCTTTTTACTTTTCTTTCTTTTGGATTAATAACTAATAAAGTAAATAACGGAGAAGGTGACTAAACCATATAAAATGAGTAATAGTAGAGTTATTGCCTCTGCATTTAACCCATCCAGAGTGAAAACAAACACACACACACACACACACACACACACACACACACAGAACATTGAGCACACATTTACTTGGAGCAGTGGGCTGCCACACCCAGAGATCTGTTGGAGGTTAGTTGCCTTGCTCAAGGGCACTTCAAACATGAGTGTGGAGGAAGGGAAGTTGCACCTCATGCCCCCACCACCATACATTCCTCCTACTGGTTCAGGAATCAAAGCAGCAATCTTTTGGTCCCAAACCCACTTTTCTGACCATTAAGCCACGGTTTCCTCCCATAGTCTAAACGCATGCACATAAGGCTAATTTACTGTTTCAGGTTGATCAGTTTGGGGGCCGGTGGTGTAGTGGTTAGAGTGCTGGGCTCATGATCGGGAGGTTGTGAGTTCAAATCCCACTGAGACCCCCACTGTGCTGAGACCCCTGGGCAAGGTCTCAACCACAAGTGTGTCTCTGTTCACCCAGCAGTATAAATGGGTACCAGTAAAAAAATATACTGGGAAGGTAACCTGCGATGGATTAGCGTCCCATCCAGGAGGAGTTGAACTCCTGGTCGCTTCACGCTACGGAAACCGGAGATAAGCACCGGCCTGACGAGCCACTAGGCTCGGGTGTAAAAACCCAACAGATCATTGATCATTGATCATTGATCATAGATTCACGTGTGTAGGGTTGTGCATTGGCCCTACACACGTGAATCTATGATCAATGCACAACCCTACACACGTGAATCTATGATCAATGATCAATGATCATAGATTCACGTGTGTAGGGTTGTGCATTGATCATAGATTCACGTGTGTAGGGCCAATGCACAACCCTACACA